>OY754310.1:63254336-64454336 GCA_963573325.1 Astragalus glycyphyllos
CCTCTCAAAGACCCATTTCTTAGGTCTGGTCTGACCTTTTGAAAAGCCTGAAAAGGCTAAAAGTCTGTTTAAAAGCCTATTTCACCATTTTTAACGAAAACCTACAAACTTTAAATGGTATAAACTTTTGAAAAAATTAACAAACTAATAGGTCGATGAGGTTGCGCTTTAATTTGAGATCTAACAAAACCTTTCAGGGAAATATTTTTATGTGACATCATATTTAAATTCTTTTTTATAATAATAACCTTAAACATGTCAAAAATTGATGTAGGTCAATATGTTTAAATTAAAAAAAATGCTAACAAATTAATGATTTAATACACGGTAGAAAAATTGATATAATAATAATAAAAGTAATTAAAAGTACTTTTTATATTTATTTAAATAGGTCATCCTGGTAGGCCTAAAAGGGTTTTGAGAAAGCATTGGCCTTGTCTATTTAAAAAAAGTCTGGTTTGGCCTAGGCCTTTCGTAGGTTGGGCCATAGGCCCCAGTTAGTCGATCTGGCCTATTCCCACCCCTCATTATAACTACACCTAAGGACTTTTTAGTCTTTTCAATACCAAAAATCTCTCACTTTATTTTTTCGGTCACACACATTTATCTTGAATGTTGGACCTGTAGTTGTTTTTAACTTCAGGGAATCACAAAGTGAGAGATGGCGCGACCTAGGTTTAAGGAATCACCTAAACCCTATATATCTCTTCCGGTAATCACAAAGTGATGTTAATTAGATTGAAGACCGAGTTGAAGAAATGTTCTTTCTGAGTTCAAAATCGTTTTGAAAAAATAGATCGAAGATATTCGCGGACTAGGTCGCTCTTTTTAAGACGTCTCGCGACATTGCTCAAAGTGTGCAAACGACAAAAATAAAATAAATATTTTCGAAAAAAATAAATTACACCACACAACACAAGCCCAGGCCCGGCCCGGTCGCGCCGGCAAATGGTGGTCAGTTAGTTTGCATGCTCTCCCTCTTACAAAATTGGAGAAGTTTGAGGAATTGGAGTAATGCATCTGGAGAAGTTATAGGGTTGAACAGTTTATAATTTAATGGAGTAATGCATCTGGAGAAGTTATAGGGTTGAACAGTTTATAATTTAATGTCTGACTCTGAGGTACTACTACTCCTGGAGATACTGAAAGCAATAGAAGAAATTAGTCATGACTTAGAGGATCAGAAGAAGTGAGAAACACTTCCAGAGAATGTAGGTGCATGCTGCTACATTGTGTGAGAAGAAATATATAGAATTTGTGCAGAGAATGAATATTGTAGATTTTTAAAAATATAGGACTTTAAAATAATAATAATTATATTTGGTTGATGAGATAGATGGTCCACCTTAGCTTAGCCATCATGGTGCAGTTAAGTTTGATGGCATGAAGAAGACAACATAGAGCATAGTCAAAAGAGGCAAAGTACTCAAAAGAGAAAACTTTCTACGCATGAATGGATGACAAAAGTTGCCATACTATTTCCATAAAGCAACTTTCTGCTTTACAGTCACAGATAGTGGCCAAGACGCCTCTCTTATGTGGTGTGGGATCTACTCAATAATGAAAGCTTGAATTTTGTAATTTAACTCCCATCAAGATTAGGAGGAGGACTTGACTTAGCTGTAACATCTTCATCTTAGCTTAATCAGCTTCACAATTCAATTCAATTCAATTTAGTGGTCGACATTTTGAAGTACTATTTTGAGTCACCAGAGCACAATTAGGAAAAGTATATGAAGAAATGTTGCTAGAGTCAAACCAATAGCAGAATCAGCCTTATAAATAAGAAAAGGTCAAGGCTTTTTTTCATTGCAAATGCAATAGTTTTTTTTTTTACAGAAAACTTGGTCAAGACTGAAACAAGTAACTTAAAAGATCCACTATCATTAGAATTGAAAAAATATCTCCTCAGTGGACACATGCATCACGTATTTGAATAAAATTGTATTTGTTCTGTTGATGCTGCACAACTGTGGCTCTCTTCTACGTACGTACGATGGTTGATGGATTCACGTCCATGTCGAGAGATGTCCCTGCAAATACACTATGATGCTTAAGTCAGTATTACTATTAAGGCTTAAGATAGGAAGAGACCAATAACAGGGTTTAGGTCAGGTGAAAAGCTAGTCAAGCTTGTAGGGTGAGGATCCCTATTTATAGAAGTGCCGCCAGGAGCCCTAAGAGCCTCGAGACGAACCCTAGCCGCTGGAGGTCTCCACTTCTTTTGGCGGCTGTGAGGGCAGTTAATGAGATTGCAACGAGATCTTTGGTCGTAATGGTATCGTTACTTGTTTGACACGTTTGGAGGAACTAGGGTGTAGTTCCGGACCTCGAATCCGATTGTGAGTCCGATTTCGAGGAGGAGCTACTCGGAGTAGACCTAAGAGACCGTCTCAGGGACTCGGGTTTGTTGTGCCTTGTTCTCTTCATTCCTTTGAGGCTGAACTACCTATTAGAGCTCAGGCCCTATCCTACCGCCGTCAGAGGTCAGTCTCAGTTCAACGACGGATTTCCAAGGGAGCTCGACACTAGAATAAGTCGGAGCTAGTAGTGACGTAACAGGTTCCTTCTTGTTTGGCGTTTACCCATTTTTGCTATTATCTGTTATGTATTTAAAGTTAATTACACTGCGAAAGCTCCTTCACACGCTAAAAACTGTTTTGCACCTTCTTGTTTTTTCTTGAATGCGTTGTGTATCCGTAAATCACGAGTATCTCATACTAGTTCTTGAGAAAATTGATTTGGCTCTCAAGTTTGATGGAACTCGTGCTATCCTATTTATCATTTTTTGTGCTTCTCTCCCCCTTTTAACATCATTTTTGAATAGCAGAAATATATATTATATGTAAAATATGTATTAAGGATCACAAAAACCCGTATACAATGTATCACCTATGAGAGGCCTAATCAAAAAAGCAAAAAGCAGCACAAAACTCCTTTAAACTTCATAGTAATGTTATATCTAAGTTTAACAACTAAGGTACCATTTGTTTTCCCTTTCAACTAAGTATGATTGTGAGCTGCTTAGTTACTCAGTTCTAATTATTTATCAATTGTGCTACTAGCATTATTTTCCTCTCCTTGAAACCTTTCCAACTCTAACTCACAATTCTGAAACCCCACCACTATTGCATATTTCCATTCAGTGAGTAAAGTTACCTTCTCCATTATCCTCTTTGGTCGGCCAAAATACTAAAGTTGTGGTGCTTCTAGTTCAAAATTATGTAGACGAGACAATTTTGTACCTCAAGTCATTACTTTGTATCTTCTATACACTAATTAGCTGCTATATATACATCAGTAGCAGTATAGTATTGTTTCCTTCTGCCATGGCAAGCATGCTCAAGGCCACCAACTCTTCTGTCTTCATTCTTCAAAGTTCAAACTTCAGTTCATTATTTTCAGTTCCTTTTCCAATACGTAGTTCACAAAGTTTTAATGTTTACTTTATGCATTTTTCTCACTTAAAATTTATTATAATCAATTGTTGAAAATGACTCTCTATATATTCAGAATATGATTCAATGTATAGCATTTAAGACCGAGTGAAACATAACTAATATTTCATGGTGGAAATAAATGAGCTGTTATCAGATTTATATAGTCCAAGGTATGACTCTGTAGCAGCTAATTAAACTAGCTTATGGAGTCAACAAACAAGAACAAGTCAATGCATAACGATACATTTATGCATGTGACAAATTATATAATAATTAATTCAACCTCCGTACCGATTTTAAGGGTCTGTTTGGTTGGAGCGAGAGAAAGGGAAGAGAGAATGAGAGAATGTTGTTCTATTGTTTGGCTGAAGCGAGAGAGAAAGAGAAGAGAGAAAGAGAGAAGAGAGAATGATATTCTCTCCTCCCTTACTCTCTCTTCCCTCTTTCACCTCAAACAAACACACTCCTCTAGCAACATAAGAAAATTATGTAAGTAGCTACTGAGATGTAATTTGTTAGTACATATACTTAATACCCTTCGTTCTTGAATATAGATGACTATCTCTAACAAATGAAATTCTGTGTAACTTTTTCTGTACATTTAATAATAATAGTAATACCAAAGAAAATGTCTTGCTCCAATTTGCAAATTCAATCATGTTGCGCTATTAGTCTTTGACTATTTGCAGATTTGCACTTTCGGAGCTTAAGTAAGTACTATCTTTACTTTACATAATTAAAACTATATTAGGCAGATAACTCTATATATGAGGATCAAACCTTGTCATGTTAAACACCAACCATATTTGGAAAATCGATGTCTGAAATTGACTAGAGATAAGATCTAAAAAGATTTTATAAAGAATGGACACTCGTCACTTTATAAGCCGGTTCTATAGGGTTAATCTAGGCCTAAATCTAAGATGGTATGATAACTTATGTTAGATTCGTTAATGGGCCACTAACTATTATTATCCACGAACCAGAAATAGCATTAAGTGTGATAGGTGTATTGGAAAAGTCCACATTGACCAGAGATAAAACATGCACTGAATTTATAAAGAATGAACACCTCTCACTTTACAAATTAGTATTGTGGGGTTAAGTTGGACAAAAATCTAAAACATGAATCTATTTTAAAATTAGGCCTCTAAACTTTCATGTGATTCTTTAATGAAAATAAACTCTACTAAACATGCATGGGTCTTCTGATTCTCTTGTCTAATAATCTTTTGCTTAAGTGTGATCTAGTATGAACATGTTGAGGATAAAGGTGAAAAAGACCAACCTTCAAAGGATTGAACAAAAGATTCATGTGGATGATGCCCAAGGTAATATGCATAAAATCCAAGATCAAGAATCAATTTTGTCACTCCGACACTTGTTTCCATCCACACCCAAGGCTCCAACATCAAAAAAATTGTATGCACGAATGGACTAAGAACCTCCCTCAAATTTTGTTGGAATTTCAAGCTTTTAATTGTGGTGCACAAATTTCAATTAATGTATGGAGAAAGGGAATGAATATTCCAAGCTCTTGAGCTTACCAAAAAATTTCCAAGCTCTTCAAGTTTCTCCTTGAACCTTGAGACATGCACATTCAACTTAGAATAATGTATTGAGAGTTTCTAGAGCTTAATGGAATTGTGAAAATTAATTCACCTATAGCGCCTCTAATTGGCACAACCCCTCAAGCCAAATGCGGCTTTGAATCTCCCAAGTATCTTTTGACCTATATGTAAGTGTTTGATCAAACATGTGGCGTCAGAGCGAGGTCATGAGTTTGAATCTCCCAAGTGACATTGAGGAGAGATTGTTGGCGTCATTAGTAAGTGTATCCCTTAGGATTCAACAAACTTAAC
Source organism: Astragalus glycyphyllos (assembly GCA_963573325.1). NCBI lineage: Eukaryota > Viridiplantae > Streptophyta > Magnoliopsida > Fabales > Fabaceae > Astragalus > Astragalus glycyphyllos. Next base: position 63,259,639 of record OY754310.1, read on the forward strand.
ATCCCATGACGCTTATAATGGGCACAAACCCTCAACTTGGCTCTAAGAATCCTTAAGGAAGTAAAGTTTCGCCCTTGCTAACAGTTTTAGCTTTTTTCTAGTGGTAATCACTCGATCCAACAAAAGCCACATTCTTACCATATTAATAAGGAATCTGAGTTGGAACACATACTTCAAGTGAATAAATCCCAAGAGAGTTAAGATTTCTCATATTCCTGTTTGAGAGAAAGATAGAGTTCCCATCATAACCTAGTTCGAATAGAGATAAAATTTGTATACCATCCAGAGGGTGAGATTGATAAAGATATCCTTGGAGTTTGAGAGAAACACTTGTAATACTACTTTATAGTGGAGATCATTTTATTGGACTATGTCTCGTGGTGTCATTCTTTACACACTTATTTTACGCTTCCACATGGTTCCCATGTTGCGTTCGCAAATGAGGGAATAAGTAACACTGTTTCCAAAAAGTTGTATCAAAGTTTTTGGTTGGAGAAGTCATTATACAAGGGGTCTCATTAATAAGCAAAAGTTTTTGTATCAAAGTTTTGGAGAAGTCATTGTATCAAAGTTGTATCACTGTTTATAAAAAAATACCAGTCCTCGAACAACAAAATATACTTAAAGATATGGCTGGATCATTTTCAACCTTTAGATACCCATAAATAAAAAACCCATAATTCTCTAAATAATCCAAATTTTTGGATACCGATAAATAGTTAGCAGTGAACCCAAAGTTTGACCCACTGTGTAGTTGTTATTGGGCCGGTTTGTGGCCTTTGTTTGTTGGTATCTTTGTAATCGGTTTCAGACTTCGCCCCGCTTGTTAATGAATATAACCCGATCCGGTTGTTAAAAAAAAAAAGACCCTAATTCCATAAGCAATCCAAAATCTCTAACACTCCTTCAACACCTTACTTTCTCTCTATCTCTCTTCTTATCATATCACACACTTATTATATTCATCATATTACTCTGTCTATTTCTTTCTGTATCTAAGTGTAAATGGGTATTGATCATTTTTGTTCCCTAAACTGGTTAAGGTGTGTAGATAAAAGTGGCAAAAAGAAAGAAGAGGCAGGGTCAAAAACATAAGGCGGGAGGGAATTTGACCACGATTACTAGCTAGGGACTAAAAGACTTGAGAAGCAGAGAGAGAGAAGTAATTGAATTGACGAAAAGGCAAAAGATTTTGATGAATTAATTGCTGACAGGAAAAGGGCATGGGACACAGCACAGCACAGCACTATGATATCTTTACAAGCAATATTAGAGAATCCAACTGCATTCCAAGATCTCATACACCACATGAACTTGTGGCTCACAATATTTCCCCTTTGCTGAAGTGGCATCAATTTTTTCTCTCTTACCCACCTTTATGTGTAAAAAACAATAAAACCTTCGCACCCACTTCACACTTCATTCTCACACCCCAATCCTTCTCTCTCTCTCTCTACTCCATCAATCACTATATATAATAAATTAACAGAGCAAAGGACATAAAAATTACTGAACGCTTGAGCAACTTCTATATATTCCCCCTCATGTTATTTACTTCATTTTTTCTAAAAAGAGAGTCACAGAGAAATACCTATAACTGAGATAGATATTCCTAAAACAAGCAAAGCAAAGCAACTCAAACCTGAAACTGTTCTGTTCCTGATCATTAGTCATATAATAACAAAGTAAGAAATGTCAGAGGTTAAAGACCAATCGATAAAGCTATTTGGAAGGACAATTGCGTTGCCACTCATCCCCAATGATAACTATTCTTCTCCACATGAATCTCCCACTTCCTCTTCTCCACCAGAAGTGAACTCCGCAACTCAACACGAAGCAGAGGTACGTGTCTTCAAAAACTATGTTGTTATGCAAATCTAACAGCAACCCATTTCTCAGAAGCTATTGATTACTAATGGGTTTATTCAATTCTTTAAAAAGTCTAGTTCTTGTCATGTTATTATTTTCATTGAGGTTTTGCTACAATTCTGTATGGTTATCTTTTTTTTATTTTAAAAAATTGTTGAATTCTTTGTTAAAGTGGTGGATATAATTCATTCTGCAGTTCCCATCAGTGAAATTGGATCTAATCTATTCTAGAATATAAGTTTAAGAATACAGTATAGAATATATTGTGTGGTTTGGCTTGATTTGCTTTGGTTTTATCAATTCTATTTATTCCAAAGCGAGTTTTCTAATTCTAGTGGTCATATTTAGAAAATACTATCCTAAGCTGGTTGATTAACTAAGTTGGACAAAAATATTAAATAACAAAAGTTGCTTTTTTTCTTTCCTTTCTTATGGGATGGATCTCTTGCAGATTTTTTGACTTGAAGCTCTCTGGCTATTTCGTTGACTTGAAGATTTTTTGTTGGACTTCTTACTTATACTAAATTCTTATCAAGTTGCTTTAAACAACACAACATGGACTTTAATTGCAGCTAAACTATTTAGCTTTGGCACCCTTTTTCCATATTCATGCCCTTATTCTGTATCAAAATAAGATTTGTTCAAATGATATGTAACCTTGTGACATCATCGAAGACTTATATATAGATTTTTTTTTTCAATTTTTCAACTATTATATACTTTTTTAGTTTCTTTCTCCCCTTATGTTGCATATGTGGAATCAGAGTCACTAAATTAAAGAAAAATAGAATGATAAAAACCAGAATAATTTTTTATTTTCTTCAATTAAGGCTCTGAGTTCACTGCTTTGTAATTTCCCTTGTGTGTCAATAGTAAATTAGTATTTCAGTATTTCTTATCTTAATTGATGTCTTTGTTTTAGGAACCATCAAGGAAGAAACTCACCTCAGTACAAGATGATGATGCCTCACAACAAACAACATCTTCAGACATATTGGAGAATCCTAAGACTTCCTCAGCTGAAACCGAGACATCATTACAGAAATCCTCTACAAATGGAGAACAAAGCGAAACTAGTAATTCAGAAGACAAAACTCTAAAGAAACCTGATAAGATACTTCCATGCCCGCGATGCAATAGCATGGACACCAAATTCTGTTACTTCAACAATTACAACGTCAACCAGCCGCGTCACTTCTGCAAAAACTGTCAAAGATACTGGACTGCTGGAGGAACGATAAGAAATGTGCCTGTTGGTGCTGGTCGTCGAAAGAACAAGAACTCGTGTGCATCGCATTATCGTCACTTAATGGTTCCGGAACCACTAGCTAAACTCAATTCCCCCAATGGATTACACAATGCTATGTTGACATTTGATTCAGATTATCATCCCATTAGTAATACCATGGCTTCTGTATTGAACATTTCTGACAGAACACAAAACTGTATGCCAAATACTTTAGATGATCACTCTATTGGAGTTTCTGTTGCAACTTCAACTTCATCAGAGATTAGAGGCCAAACTGGCTCAGATGAATCAGTGAATAAAAGAGTTGAAGGTTTTCCTCCTCAACTACAATATATTCCAACAAATTCCTTTTTGCCTTATCCATGGAATTCTTCAATGCCTCCTCCTACATTTTGTCCACCAAACTATCCTGTACCATTCTACCCCTCACCTGCATATTGGGGTTATATGCCACCTTCTTGGAATATTTCGTGTATCTCACCTGATAATTTTGTTAACCACTGTGAATCTGCTCATAGTTATGGTCCATATACACCTACTTTGGGGAAGCACTCAAGGGATGGGACTATTATCACTCAAGTCAACTCACAGAAAGAGAAGTCTGATAATAAGGAACAAAATAGTTCAGAAAGTAGTGTTTTGATCCCCAAAACATTTAGAATTGATGACTCAAATGAAGATGCAAAGAGTTCCCTTTTCAAAGCATTTGCATCCAAGGGAAAGGATAAGAGTCAGTTTGTTGAAGCATCACCAATGTTGTATGCTAACCCTGCGGCTTTATCGCGGTCTCGTATCTTCCATGAGCAATCCTAATTGTGAATTTGTATTGAGCTACATCAGATTTTCATTGTTTTTATGTGTAAATGCAATGCAATGATAATTCCATCCTCATTTTGCTTACAAGAAGTTCTTGATCTTTCCAAAAAAAAACAAAGAAGTTACAGTTGACAAACCTACATGCAGGATTTTTAGGATAGCAGTGTTGTACTTTAGCCTCCTTAACTGCCATCTTGAGCTAGCCTGAATGAACAGGTTTTTTCTGGTGCAGATATTTAGATGTATCTTGAGTAAATATCTATGTACAGATATATATGTGTGAGAAAGGAAAGGAGAATCTTAGGCTCTAATTGTTTAGAATAAACTTGTTAAGTCTTTATTGGAAGCCTGTTGTTACCTTTTTTTGGAGATTCTCTACTACAATAATGTTAGTCTCAAAAGGCTTATGGTATTTATGTAATTTTTTCTTGGGGTTTCTCAGTTCCCTTGTTCAAAAAGGAAATCACCAGTTTTGCAAAATAATACTACATCCACTTCCACTAATATCAACTAGCATGTGAATTGTGTCAACCATTATCTGGTTATAGCTAGTTTCATTGTTTTTTGCATCTATATTCAAGTTCTGTCACTTACCTAAAGTGAGATTTGCGGGATTAGGTTCCAAGTTCTGATGCTTTCAACAAAACACTAATTTCCGTCAGTGTTTAGGAGCAAATTTTGCATTAGTTATCACCGAGTTTTTCCACTGTGAGAATTGAACCCTAGAGCACTGGATCGATTCTCCGTGTCCCAAAATAGCTTATGCTATTGGGCCAACAGTGTTGATTATGTGAGAAGTTTGCTTGTAGGTAATCCGTATAAACTAGGAAAAATAATTAGTAAAATTAACCATTGCCAAGGAACTTAAGTTCGACTATATATAACTGTTGATGTGAGGATCTTATTAATGAGTAATTTATAAGTGTTGTTTGAACCATTAAGCCCGGTCCAAGCCCCATTCACCCATCTCCATAAACTTTCTTTTACCAAAACTTGAAAATTTGATGGGTATATTTTTTTTATTTTTTATGTAAGATAGACACACTTTTTTATCTTGTTTAAAATAACTTCATATTCTTCTACATGAATAAAAGTATCATGTCATTTTCAGTTATCATAGACACAACACAGCAACAGAAAGTTAGGTCGTGATACTGTAAGATGCCAACCTCTCGTTAGTGGGATACGCCATTCCTTGTGTCACATTACAATAACTTCACTTTTTAGCTATAGCAAGAGAAAACAATCAAGAAATAAACAAAATAAGCTTTTCTGCAATAAATTTCACAGACATATTAAATCACAAGTTGGAGGGCTGGACCACTAAGATATTAATGTGTTATTTCATTTTATAATTGTTTTTTTTTTTATTTTAGTAGTACTAATCACTTGGGTGGTGTAGAATTCTCTTCGGAGGAGTGTCATTAATTTAAGTTTTGTCCTTTTCATTCGGTAGGAAACCAGATTTTGAAGGGCATGGAGGATCATACATGACTCTACTTAAATATATTAGAAGAAAACATGGTCCAGAGTTATCTAAAATCTAAAATTCTGTTACATTTCAAGAATGAAATATGAAGTACATTTCGTGACTAGATATTTTTAATGATATTTCTTAGTACTCATTCATGAATTATCATATATAAAATACTTTTTATTTTTTTTTCTTATAAAAAGTTTAAGTGAGTTGGGTTCTAGGGACTCACCAGGGTCGGGACAGGCCTCACGATTTTTTGAGCGCTTATAGAGGTACTTACAGATCATCCATCAAAGAGGTCCTCACGTCGGCAACATGAGAGAAAATAATTTTATTAATGATGTACATTAGAATTTAGTTATATTAATTTGTATATACATCCTTTTAGGCGACATCATGTTGATTATTAATAATGTAACACGCCCTTGGATCTCACTTGGTGTCAAGGGTAAGGAGGGCTTGGTTAATATGAAGTTTGACTGAAAGTTAATTAACGACGGACTCCAAGATGTTTTATCGTTAGAGATCGAACTTTCATACTAGTTAAACTCGCCATTTTAGATAAAGCGTATTAACTATTAGCACTCAATCTCGAAGTAAATGCTATAATTATTTAGTTTGTGGTGAGAGAACTTAGTAGCAAAAGAAATACAATTCATTCTTTTTATCATGCATCTAAAGATAAATTCATCCTATTCGTCTTTTAGCAAAAAAGTTAATATGTGGATCCAATTCTCCTTACTTTTTCGGATGAATAATTTATCCACCATATCTTTTGAGGTAAATTTGATATCCTCTACGTACAATTATAGAGACTAATCTATCGAGTCGGGTAGGACTATAACGGGCATTAAAGCTCTTATTCAATAGATAATGGGCATCAAAGCTCTCCTTCAAGAGTTTTAACGTTGCTGCATTCTCAATATTGGAATCGTGTCGAAGACCTCGGGTTAAGCGAAAAGACACCCAAATCATCTCATCCAAACGCTCTTAGATAAATCATCCATCATATTTAATGAAAAGATAATAATTTTATAGACAGATTAGCCCGAGATCCAACAATGGTCGATTTAGATAATTATTTAATTTTTAAAATAATCATTTATTGGTAACTGAATTGGATTTTTAAAGATTTTCGTTCGGTATATAATCCATGTGGCATAACTTTGTGATAAATACAATCCAAACAAATTTCAATTCGTTAAAAATATCTAGTGATAAAAAAGTTGAAGTTAATAATTAGAATTTGGCCCATACATAACTTAGTGAAAATGTCATAAACAGTTTGCTTGTGGTTAGCCTTCAGTTGCGGATAAACTCGAATAAGTATAACAAAAGTCCAAACATTTTCAAGAGAATCCAAAATTAGAAAGACAAGATAAAGCAACCCAATTCTATCTTTTTCTCCTTTCCTTTATTCTTTTTCTTTTTTATTATTTATCATTTTTTTAGTTGTAAAGCCAGCAGTGGCCAATTATAGGCTGATAAAGCGACTTTTATCTTCTATTTGTTTATTAGCAATAGGGAGTATTTGTCAAGTTCAGTTTGGTCTACAAGTGTATCTCAAATGAGAGTCAGGGAAGTAACACAGAGATATTTCTTAGTTGCTGTCAATGGCAGAAGGCCACAAGTTATTATGCACATGTTGCTGTTGAGGGTCCTACTTCATGTGATGCCATTATAGTTTATGGCCTTTCTGTCTCTTGCACTTGGCACTTGCAACTTGCACCTTTTAGGCTATCCTTTTACTCTCCTTTTTTGTGCTTTTATAAGAAAGGCTCTATATTTCTCTTTCAGCTCTAACTTTATGTTTGGATGGGAAAAGAAAGTCTAAGGAAAGAATGTGAGAACAAAGGTTTTGAATGAATAAAAGTGAAAAGAAAGTGGATAAGAAGGAAGATGATTTTTGAATTGTTTGGTGGGAGTGAAAGTGAATAGAAAGTGAGAGAAAAGAAAGAGATGTTTTTTTGTAAATAACATAAATAGGTGAGGATAAATTTGGGAAAAAAGACAAATTATGATTTTTCCCTCCAAAATGGGATCGAAAAATTGGGCGACTCACACCACTTTTTAAGTTTTCTTTCCTTTCTAACAGCATTCCAAACAAGGGAAAGTTTTTCGATCTACATGCTTCCCATTCTCTCTCAATCCTTCCTTTATTTTTCACTAGATCCAAATTTAGCATAAAATAAAATCTACATCACTACATACCTTGATTTTGGCTTCCGTTAAATGGTCGTAAACGGGGGACAAGGACCATTCTGAATGTGTAAAACTTCGGGTTTGTATTCCCTTCAAGAGAAAGTATTGGGGAACAATAATGTTAGGTGTCCCGAAATTTTTTCCCGACTTTATCCCGAATGGCTTGAAAAGTTGGAATTCTAAATCCAAAACCCCAGAAAATGTTGGTGGATAGAGTAATCCACATGCACACGTTTCTCTTAGATTTTTTATTTTATTTAAAATCTTGTTTCACAACTATCTTCAACTATCGCCACCAACATGAGATGTTTCTCTTCCCTTGATAGGAGAAAAAAAATAAGAGGAAAGAAAAGTGTATATGTATAAAATAACAAAAGTACTTACCTTTAATAAAAAAGTAAGATATTTTTTGTTGCAATACATTAATTTTAGTACAAGGTTAAATATGTCATATACATAAAAATATGTGTTTTTCCTTACTTTTTTTATCAAAATGAGACCCACTAAAACTTTTCTTTCCTTCCAATTTTATAATGCAAACCAAATAAAGGAAAATGGTATATTCGCTTACTTTTCTTTTCTTTCCTTTCCTTTTTTTCTCTTGGTTTTCATGACTACCAAACACACCTTTAGAGAAAAATCATCTATTGCCACCAGTGGCGTATCTACTATCTAGGACCCTGGACTAGAGCGGTCAAACAACTTAATTTAATAATTAACGTACATCGACATATAGAAATTTTTTTACAACGTCAATCAATCACAAAACAACACAACATAAAAAATGTTCGACTTTATCTCACATACTTTAAGAAGTTTTTATAATGATGGTGTCTACCAATTAAACATATTTTGCTCCTCTAATTTGGTAATTTTGGTCCTCGTGATTTTTTCATTTGTACTTTTGGTTGCTAAAAATCACGGATTATGCAATTTTATTCCCTCATTTTCCCAATATTCAATATTTTTAGGACCAAAAATGCAGACAATATATGATTTTGAGGGAAAATATTGCAAAATTAAGAAAAACAGAACCAAAAATTGTCTAAAGAAAAATAAAAAGACTAAAATCACCAAGTTAACAAAAATCACCAAATTTGATTCTGATATTAATATACTAATAAGACTAATTAAACTAATGGACTTGTTATTGTTCTTTTATCTCCTTAGACAAATAAACCTAGTTGGAGTAGCTAAATAACATATTATTGAGGTTGTTAAATGTAAAATATACCAAATACCTAATTATTCAAATACATATATTATTTTTGGATAGCCAAAACTACCCGATTTATACGGAAAATCCTAGATTTCCCTCCCGTCCGTCTTGCACGGTCGGATTGGCCATAATGAGTAATTATCACGCCTTGTACTATATAATTTGCCGATCTGAGGCAAATATACAGATCCAAAGTCCATTTTCTCTATACTTTACTTGTTTCATACTGTTTTTCTCGGTCGGTTCCTTGTCCAAGAAATAGATTAGAACACGGAACAAAAACAAAGGGGATATAATTGAAAAGTATTGTTCATGTGTTTGACTTGCAGAATTACGATTGTAAAATTGATTTTGGGTGGTTAAAATTGAATATGATAAAATCCAATGGTTTCTAGCTTTTCTGTTTGATAAATCAATCATGGGTGTGGGACCCTCAAATTCTGTTCCTTAGGGAGCTTCTTCTTTGGCGTGTGGCTCGGGGTTGTTTACCCACTTGGTGTAACCTTCATTCGCGCCGTGTCCAGTGCCCCAGGGAGTGTCTGCTTTGTGAGGAACATGACGAAGATGAGTTTCATATGTTCTTGGGTTGCCGTCAGGTGGAGGAGGTATGGCGACATGCTGGTCTTTTGCAGGTAATCCGTGACCAAGTCCAAAGAGGTGGGAGTTTCAGTGATGTATTTTTTTCTCTCCTGAATTGTGGTAGTGTCCCTCAAGCGAAAGCTACAGCTATGATCTTTTGGTGTATTTGGAAGCGACGGAATGAGCGTGTTTGGGAGCGGCTTGATCGTCCGGTGAGTGTTTCAGTTCGGATTGCTATGGATGTTTTGCATGACTGGGAGTCGGTCCGTCTCTATAACGGCGCAGGCCCTTTTGTACGTAGCGTCCCTCACCAGGTTGCATGGACGAAGCCGGCGCCAGGGGAGTTGAAGTGTAATGTGGAAGCAGCTATCTTTGAGTCTCGAGGTGTGTTTGGTGTGGGTATGTGTGTGTGTGACGAGAAAGGCGAGTTCGTTGCGGCGAAGACTATGACTTTTAGCGGTGTTCCAACCCCTCAAGAAGCAGAGGCAACCGGAGCGGTGGAAGCTATTAGGTGGCTTATTGAGCGCGGAGTCCAGCGAGTTACCATTGAACTGGATTGTTTACCAGTTGTTAACGGTATCAACGGAAACCAACTCATAACTACTGAAGTCGGCTCTATTATTCAGAGTTGCAAATCTTTGCTTTCTACTATTCAAAACTATAGGTTTAGTTTTGCTAGGAGACAAGCCAATGTTGTTGCTCTTACCCTTGCTAGAGCATCAACACTTTATGCTTGTTCCACGATTTTTGATTATATCCCAACCTGTATCCGTGACATTATTTTTATTGAAATGAAGTAGTTTGGTTTCCGTCAAAAAAAAAAAGAAACATAATAAGATATGAAGCAAGGTATAGATGAGATATGATGACTGACACATGATAACACTATCATATCATGTGTTTGATGTGCAACATTTGATAAGATATAAAATAATATATATTATTCCCTTTTTAAATATAAAGATAACATATGTTATTCTATTATAAATTTTTGATAAGCTAAACCAAAGTATATTTCATTTGCCGAAAAATTAAATTAACTTTCTGTTTGTATACTTCTTTAATAATAAATTTCTTTTTATCACTTATTTTTATTTTTTAAATTTCAATAGATTATTTAATTTTTATATTTTACAAAATGAGAAATTTACTCTTATCGTAAAATAATACATTATTTTTTAAATTAAAGTACTAATACTTTTAATTTTTAATTATCCATCAAAATTTATTGTTTGTTTTTGTTTTTGAATATGTATTTATTATTTACTAGATATCATATTTTTATACTTTAAAATATACTTTAGAAGAGTAGATGAATAAACTATTTTCTTATCTTATCGTTTCTAACCGAGCTGAAATTCAAGATAAAATTTTAACTAGAGAGACAAAATAAGATAACTCACGAGATTAAGTTATCATATCTTGCTGGTTCAACAAACATTGGACTGACATAGGATATAATAGACTTATCATATCATTCACATTATCTTTGTGACACCCTCTACCTCGTCATGGCATAAATATAGCATAAGTAAGAAAAACAACCAGAAACAAAGTCTTGTCCAAAATAAAACTTTAATTTAATGGGATAAAGACATCATTTTTACAAACTTGCGGAATTATAAAAAGATACCAACTTATAAGTAAAGCAAATAACCCAAATTCCCGTTGTCACAATAGTTCGGAGCTGATCTTTACAAAAGTACATCAGAAAAATAAACTTTTATTCAGTAGCAAAAACTAGCTAATTCTAACTACAGTAACTCCGAGAGCATAATCACTCATCAGGTCCATCGACATCAACACCTGCAAGCACATCATCTATACATACACAATGGTATATGCATAGCCACAACAAAGGGGTTAGTCATCATACACCCAAATAGCATTTACGTTAAGAGAGATAAATGAGCAATGCACTTCATAACAACAAATTTCGTTTAAATAATTAAGCATCACATACATTCACACCTATGAGTACATGTATTACACCAACAACTAAACATACTATCATGTAATGATATATTACTAATAACAACACCCTCAACAACAACAACAACAACCATAAGACCGAGATATCATGCTCGAACGGGATACCTTGCCCGATAACGACCTACTAACAACAGGAGTGACAACTGTAGGACCAGGATAACATACCTGAATATGATACCTTGCCCGATAATGCCCTACTAACAACAACAATGACGACAACTGCAAGACCAGGATAACATGCTTGAACGGGATACCTTACCCGATAGTGCCCTATTAACAACAACAATATGAGGACCGGGAAACCATGCCCGAACAGGATACCTTGCCCGATAGTGCCCTATTAACAATGACAACAGACTTATGGACTTAATCAAAGTGGTGTCTAACAACAACATCAGCGACAACAACTATTGCGACGACGGCGAACAACTACATCATTAGCAACAACAACGATGTATAACAACAACAACAACGACGAACAACAATAGCAACCGCAACATCACAACAACAACAATAACAACAACCACAACATCAACAATATCAGCACAATGACAACGACATCATCAACAACAACAACAACAACAACAACAACAACAACAACAACAACAACAATGTGGCATCAACAACTTCAAAATCAACAGTAACAACAACTCAAGAACTTTAGTATCTAGTGGAATACTATTGAACAACAAAAACAACAATAACAAAGATAGAAGCAACCATACAATATCAACAATAGCACCACATCAACCACTACAGCAACATAACAACAATAATAACAACTTATCAATTTTAGTATTTTATGGAATGCTACTTAACAACAATAGCAATAACAACTTAAAACAGTAACAACAACTTCTATTGAATCAAGCACTACAACACTATTAGTCACGTTCCAACAATCATATAAATTTCTAAATAACACTAGAAGTAATTGTTCTCATCACAATGGCGACGATACTAACACTACAACATTTAGACCCTATGGCAACGTCCGAAAAGCGTTCCCTAAAGCCCAAAAACCGTTGCGAAGACCCTATGGCAACGCTTTAAAACCGTTGTTCTTGCCGGCGTTGCCTTTGATATAGGCAACGGTTATTTGTCACCAAAGGTAACGAAAATTGAAAACCGTTTAGCTTAGGGATCATGGGACATCCCTATTGCTCATTATCTCACATACTCACTACTATAGAGTCAAACTACCCATTTACCTCAATAAAATAACTTGTGTATCAACGAGAGCCAAGAAAATTTGCTTGTAACGACAATTTAGCATTCAACGGGTACTCAATAGGTACGTCGAACAATACATAGGTCGTATAGAGAGTAAAATATGGCTGAAAGAAAATAATAGTAATTATAAACTAATTATTTTGGAATTTCTAAGACTAAAACAAAATCTAAAGGAACAAGAAAATCAATTACGGTAGCTGTCTCACTGAAAAGGTGTCCGACGTCAAATTCACCGAAACGAAAAAAAGACTAGTGCTTCCCGAAGGTTTCGACGCGTAGAATCCAAAAACAACGTCTGTTTTTCCAATCGGAGACCGTGGTGGTCGGAGAGTGCAAAAACAGTCCGCCCAACGACAAACAGTGCTTCCTTTGAAGAAACAGAGGTTAGAATCGAATTCAGAAGAAGATTTTGAGTTGGGTAGAGAAATTTGGGATTAAAGCGTGACCTAGAGAGAGAACGAAATCAGAGAAGGAGAAGTTAAGGGTTTGGTAACAACGATTATGTTTGGCTCATGGAGGAAGAAGATGAAGCGTGAAAAGTAATTAAATAATAAAATAAAGAAGAGAATTAGGTAGAGGCGCACTTAGCAAATAGGGGGTGCAACCAATAAAAATTTAAGAAAACAAAACTATAATATATTCCTATTCTTACATATTAATATATAATATATAATATATAATATATAGTTATCTCAAAATAACAATATCAATATTAATAATTATATCAAAATATGATTAATATTTAATAACCCTGAACTACTAAAAATTGATAATAAAATGATAACAAATCTTAACTAATATTTTATAAAACTAGTAAATTAATAAACAAATAATTCAAATAAGAAAATAGTAAATTTACTAAAATATATCAATTATAAACGCAAAGGCCCACAAAATATGTCACAAAATTTCTATAATACTCAAGTAACTAAATATGAAAAAAAAAATAGGGTGTTACAATCCTGACTATCAAACGAACCCTTATACATCAAAAGGTTACACATTCATGATCAAAACAAAATCAATTCTTTTAACCTGATCACTTTTAAAATATCATTAGAAAACACAAACCGGGTTTTGTAACATCAAATTTTCACAATCAGTTATTCTTTTTACATCACAATATTGAATATTATTTTTAATCATCTCCGTGAAAGGAAAAGCTAGTCATATTTCCATGTTAATTAAATGCCACCTATAAACAAAGGTAGCACAAGTTTTACAATGAGCCATGCATAATGAGGCAAAACCAGCAGTAATATATGGGCCCGCTTGGATAGAGCTTATTTTGAGCTTATGAAAAACAACTTATTCAAATAAATCAGCTTTTATGTATTACTCATAAGTTTGTCAATGTAGTTTATAAAAAAATAACTTATGGAGATATAACTTTTGTTAGTAAGAACTTATGGGTCAACATAAAAACTTATTTATTTGCATAAGTTATTTTTCATAAGCTCAAAATAAGCTTTATCCAAACGGGCCCATAGTATATACACTCCAAAGCAGAGGACAACAATGGCTTTAATTTTGTGTACAGCTTAACCGCAGTCCACAGGGCAAAAGCTCATTGCGCCATATTTCCTGGGGAGTTTCTGGGACAATTCCCTTTCAGCACGAACCACACTTTAGGTTCTGATACCTTCCATATCATGCGACCAAAGCGCGTAATATTGTCACCCTACGTTTCGTGTGACACACACATATAGACATACACATGTTACACAAATTCAGATTTTCTTAATCGCCACGAAAGTTCACAATCAATGTATCTTTTGTAGAAATTATGTTTCCAAACATACACGAAGAAAAAAAAAATACTCTACTTTATCTGACTATGCTAGTCATGATTCGAAATTTTTTATTCCCAGTTATGAATGGAATCTTAAGGCATTTGTTTCCAAGAAATATAGCAGCAATGTAAAAAAAACATTAAGTTTGGGCCTCAGGGTTAACGCAGTCTATGTGGTATTGTTATCAATGGAATATGGAACAAATATCAAATATGTGTGAATTATCTTTACTTCTAATATGTCTTAGAACTTTCATAATTTTATTTGATAGATTAAAGGCTTTCTCTCAGTTTTAATTTCTTATTTGATGACTTTGTGGAATTCTGTTTCCCATAATTGGAAGGGTGGGACTAGGAACAAACACCCCTACAAGTTGCTCGAATTCTGAACAAGTGAAGCAGAATTTGAACTGCATTAAACGTGGTGTAAGATTAGGCAAAGAAGAAGTCATTGATTTGTGGTGATGTAAAAAGGGTTTTTTTTTCATACCCCCAAGTTGTCTCTCATACCCCCATATTAGCCAAATAGACCAAAATATCCACATTTTTTTAAAAAAAAAATGTGAACTTTCCGGAAATACACATAAATTCAGAAAGGGGGTAAAAAAAATTCCGGATTTATGTGTATTTCTGGAAAGCAATTTTTTTAAAATAGCTTCCGAATTTATATATAAATTCGGAATATATAAAAATATATATTCCGAATTTATACATAAATTCGGAAGCGTAATTTTTTTATTAAAAAAATCAGTTTAAATTAATTAAAAAATTAATTTAAATTAGTTAAAAAAATCAGTTTAAATTAGTTTAAATCTATTTAAATACGATAACGATAACAAACAAAAAAAACCGAAAATATAATAAAGTCGATAAAATACGAGTACATATACAAAAATAAAATCAAAACAAATACATCTACGGATGAAAGTCTAAGTGTCTTAAAGTCTGGAGGAGGCTGTCATATGCATTGGCTGGAATGCCTCCCTAACAACTCATAGCATGGAGTATGTGTCCAGCGGCAGCATCCATCGCATCCTGATACGTCCATGAACCAACTCCCTCAGCTACAGCCTGCTGCTCTGGTACATGCTGCTCTGGTACCTCCTCAGCTGCAGTCAGTCGTGGAATGGACACCTGCCAATACCAAGGTAGATAGTCATCAGTGCACTCACCCGCCATACCCGCGACTCTGCTAGTACGAAAAAATCTGTGCTGGGGATGGATACACCGACAATCTCTCTAAAATGGAGATCACATCTGGACGTGGGCCTAAGACGGGTGCAGGAGGGATCTGCTGGATGCGCCCAAACTACCAGCGGACCCGGTCAGCCATATATGTAACAGCAATGTAGCCCCAGATCAGCCAACCTCTGAAATGCGCCATGGTGTGGAATGGAACGTGCAGTCTGTGGTCCTCTCATTGCGTAAAAATGACCTGGTCCAGCCGCAGGTTATCGATCCGCTCCCGAAGATGTATCAGCTTCAGATCATCGCACTTGAAGTTCTTCCACCTGCTGCAATGTAGAAGCCTAGTATCAGGGGACATCCTCCGTCGAACGATAGTGGGGAAGTACTCATATATCCAGCACTGAAACTCATATATCCAGCACTGAAATAAAATAATTAAATGAATAAATAATTAATTATTTCAATAAAACCAATTAAAAGAATAAAAGTAATTAATTAATAAACTACCTGTAGCAGAGAAGCGTATCCGTCAATCTACCTGGTATCCCAGTAAGCGGCCAAGTTCAGCTGGTCATAGAGATATGCGAGAGCAGCTGGACCCCAAGCCCACTGGCCACATCTGGCAAAATCTGAAATGAGACTAATCCACTTAGCAGACACGTACGTGTGACTCTTGTCGGAGAAGATGGTGCCCCCAACAAGTGTAGCATATAGCACCGTGCTGCATGATCAAACTGCCCCCGATGCATGTTATTTCTGTAGGCATTCTGTAAAAATCGGAATCTGAAAGCCGGAGTCCTACAGGAATTAAACTCGAGCCAGCAGGCCGCTCCATCTACTCCGAGATAATCCACCCCAGCTTGAACGGCCTCAGCAAATGAAAGATGTAGAGGCTCAGCCAAATGATTGCCGGTGAGCGACAAGTGGAGCAACGCAGCCACGTCGTATAATGTGATGGTCATCTCCCCCCAAGGCATGTGAAAGGAGCTAGTCTCAATGCCACCTCTCAACAAAAGCAGATACAAGCTCATGGTTGATGTTGTTGAGAGGTGTGGCGTCCAACTGAAATAGCCTCGCCTGCTGCAACCATGCTGCAATATGATGGTGGTGCACCTCAGGTCTAATACTGGATATCTTCCCCCGTGAAATGCAACCTTCAGCGTACCTCGGTCCTGTAAAAAAATAAAAGTAATTAATAAATAATTTAAACTAAGTAAATAATTTAAACTAATTAAGTAATTAATAAATAATTAAAAGTAATTACCTCCCCGGCCAGTAGTCGACTGACGCGGTGATCCACTAAGCGGTGCAACAACGGCTGCTCAGCAGCCTCAGCCTGATGCTCAACAATCTCCTATATCTCTGGCTGCTCAGCCTGTGGTATCTCTGGCTGCTCAGCCTGTGGCATGTCTGGTATGTGTGGCTGCTCAGCCTGGTCCTGTCGCTGTCGGACACATCTTTGACGCTCAGAAGCGTGCCCGGCCTGTCTGACCAATCTAATCCTCGTCCTAGGAACAGTATCATCTCTCGGTGTAGATCCAGATGTCTCGCCTGGTGTAAAGTCTCGTCTGCTAGCCACTGAAAAACGGGGGGGAAATGAGTTAAAACGAATTTTTAAAAAAAAAAAACAATAACATTCCGAATTTAGGTGTAAATCCGGAAATTTCAATGTTGAAATTTCCGGATTTACACCTAAATTCGGAAGGCTATCTTTAAAAATTTTCCGGAAATACATGTAAATTCGGAGTGTAAATCCGGAAATTGCATTCCGAATTTACATGTATTGCCGGAGAAAAAAATTAAAAAATTGAATTTCCCTTCCGAATTTATACCTATTTCCAGAAAATTTACAAATTTTTTTCCGGAAATACGTATAAATCCGGAAAATTTAGGGAGAAAACTCACTTTTTTCCGGAATTATGTGTATAACGATGAGAATTGTACTTTATTTTAAAAAAAATTAGGGGTATTTTGGTCTATTTGGCTAATATGGGGGTATGGGAGACAAGTTGGGGGGTACAAAAAAAATCATGTAAAAATATAACATTCTGTCAACACTCAACAGCCCTGTTAAAAATTAAATCAAGACAAACTAGAAGGGTTGAGAAACTAGTAGAATTTGGAAGAAATTATAAGAGTATCCTAGAAGCATATAGAAGCTCCAAGATATTTTGTTTGTATTAATTTAATAGTTTTATTAGATGTAATGAGAAGCAACTAGATACAACTAGATTGGTGGTTTATTAGTTGTACCACCGCCAATACTAGCCTATATAAAGGCACTCAATGTATCATCCATATCATCAATTCAATAAATGCAATTTGAGTGGAAAAAATTCTCTTCCTCTCCATTCTCTCTGTGAGTGTGTGTTTGTTTTAAATTCATGCCTCTTTGATATCAAATTGGTATCAGAGCAGGAAGATTCTGCAAGTGTGTGAGTGTCCAAAATATTTTGAGTGTGAGGAACAAGTGAGAGTTCTCACCTTATCAAATTTCAGTATATTTAAGAGAGAGATATGGCAGCCAATTTCAACATTGTTTGGTCCGGTCCCAAGTTAGATGGGAAACTTGATTATAGTTATTGGGAGATTTTGATGTCCACACATTTGAAAGCTCACAATATTTGGAGCTTTGTTGAAACCAGAGTACAACCAAGAGCCGATGAAGCCGCTCGAAGAAGGGACCAACTGGCGCTCTCACAAATTCATCAAGGAGTAGATTATTCAGTTTTCGGCAAAATAGCAAATGCCAAAACTGCCAAAGAGGCGTGGGATATCTTGAAGTTATCATACAAAGGAGTTGAGAAAGCTCAGAAATTGAAATTGCAGCCGTTACGAAGAGAATACGAAAGGTATGAAATGTCTAGTTCAGAAACTGTAGATCAGTATTTTTCACGTGTTACAGATCTTGTAAACAAGATGAGGGTGTATAGAGAAGACATCCCTGAAAGTAAGGTGGTGGAGAAAATTCTACGCACCATGCCAATAAAGTATGACCATGTGGTGACTACTATACTTGAGTCTCATGACACGAACGAAATGACAATAGCAGAGCTACAGGGAAGTGTTGAAAGCCACGTGAACAGAATATTGGAGAAGACTGAAAAAGTGAGAGAAGAAGCATTGAAGAGTCAGGTGAATCTCAACAACGCTGCCGAATCCAGTCAAAGTGGAGAAGGTCGAGGTCATGAAAATTTCAGTAACGGAGGAAGAGGAATCTATAGAGGTAGAGGCCGAGGAAATTTCAGAGGAAGAGGACGTGGTAACTTCAACGAGTGGAGAGAAAACAATTTCAGACCACAAAATCAAGGAAGAGGTGGAAATAATTTTGGCTCTACTTTTCGTGGCAGAGGAAGAGGCTTCTACAACCAGGAAAGATCAAATTTTAGCTGTTATCACTGTGGAAAGTTTGGACACAAAGCTGTTGATTGCAGATTCAAACACCAGGCGAACGTAGCAGAAAACCAGTATCAAGATGCTGAGAAAAATCCTGGTCACATTCAAAGTTTATTTTTGGCAAGTAATACATTTTCTGAGGATGAAAATATATGGTATTTGGATACTGGGTGTTCTAACCATATGTGTGGAAAGAAGGAGTTATTTTCTTACCTGGATGAAACGGTAAAGTCTACTGTGAAATTCGGAAACAATTCAAACATTCCGATATTGGGGAAAGGCCGAATTTCTATCAGATTGAAAGATGGATCGCAAAATTTTATTGCTGATGTTTTCTATGCTCCTGGTCTACATCACAATCTATTGAGTATGGGACAACTGTCAGAGAAGGGCTATGATATGCAGATTCACAATCGCTACTGCACATTGATTGACAAAAATGGAAGATTTATTGCAAAGGTAAGAATGACACCCAACCGTCTGTTTCCTTTGAAAATTCAGCATGAAAGATTTCCTTTCTTGAGTTCAGTAATTTCAAATGATGATTGGCTGTGGCATATGAGGTTTGGTCATTTTCATTTTTCTGGCGTAAATTATCTATCACGAAAGGAGTATGTTTCTGGTTTGCCTGTTGTGAATATTCCAAATGGTGTATGTGAGACTTGTCAAATTGGAAAGAAGCACAGAGAATCATTTCCGGTCGGAAGGTATTGGAGGGCTAGAAAATTATTGGAGATTGTTCACTTAGATCTATGCATGGTTGATGTTCCAATACATGGTGGTAGCAGGTACTTTATTACTTTTATTGATGATTTTAGCAGAAAGGCTTGGGTATACTTTTTGAAACAGAAATCAAAAGCTTGTGACACCTTCAAGACGTTCAAAGCATTTGTAGAAAAGCAAAGTGGTTGTAGAATCAAAGCATTGAGAACAGACAGAGGCCAAGAATATATCGCCTGTACAGATTTCTTTGAGCAACATGGAATTCAACATCAACTAACAACCAGATATACGCCTCAACAGAACGAAGTTGCTGAAAGGAAGAACAAAACAATCATGGATATGGTGAGGTGCATGTTGAAAGCTAAACAAATACCTAAGGAATTTTGGGCCGAAGCAGTTGCTACTGCAGTATATATTTTGAACAGGTGTCCAACAAAGAGTGTTCAGAGCAAGACTCCTGAAGAAGCTTGGAGTGGAAGGAAGCCATCAATCAGGCACCTCGGAGTTTTTGGATGCGTTGCATATGCTCATGTTCCAGATCAACTCAGAAAGAAATTAGACGACAAAGGAGAAAAATGTATTTTCATAGGCTACTGCCCAAACTCAAAGGCCTACAAGTTGTACAATCCAGACACACAGAAGGTGATTATCAGTCGTGATGTGACGTTTGATGAAGGAGGAATGTGGGATTGGTCATCAAAGTCCAAAAGCAGCCAACTGTTATTCCAAATAATTATGAAGAGGAGAATGAACAAGGAGATGTAATTCCCGGGAGCCGGAATCATCTAATAGACCACAGAGGAGACGTCAACTACCATCCAGATTGGAGGATTATGTTGTGGGTAATGATAATGACCCATCAGATGAGGAAATATCAATTTTGCTTTGTTTGCAGATTATGAGCCAGTTACTTTCGAAGAAGCATCAAGTGATGAGAACTGGAGAAAAGCCATGGATGAAGAGATATATTCTATTGAAAAGAACAAAACATGGGAGTTGACAGAGTTGCCACTAGATAAGAAGCCAATAGGAGTAAAGTGGGTGTACAAGACAAAGTACAAACCCAGCGGCGAGATTGACCGCTTCAAAGCGAGGTTAGTTGCAAAAGGATACAAACAAAAACCAGGTATTGATTATTTTGAGGTTTTTGCTCCTGTCGCAATGTTAGATACAATTCGAATGGTTATTTCCCTCTCTGCTCAAAAAAATTGGAAAATTTATCAAATGGATGTTAAGTCTACTTTTCTAAATGGTACTCTGGAGGAAGAAGTATATGTTGAGCAGCCTGCAGGATATATAGTCGAAGGAAAAGAAGATAAAGTCTACAGACTGAAGAAAGCATTATATGGCTTGAAGCAAGCACCGAGAGCATAGTATAAGAAGATTGATTCTTATTTCTTGCAGAATGGTTTTCAGAGATGTCCGTTAATTTGAGCACACATTATATATCAAATTTGTTGATCCTGGAGATGTTATTATCGTGTGCCTATATGTTGATGATCTAATCTTCACTGGCAATAATCCAAAGATGATTGCAGAGTTCAGGGAGGCTATGATCAATTGCTTTGAAATGACAGATTTGGGCCTAATGTCCTATTTTCTCGGCATTGAGGTTAGTCAGCGAGATGATGGAATTTTCATTTCTCAGAAGAAGTATGCACGCGATATTTTGAAGAAATTCAAGATGGAAAATTCGAAGCAAGTTTATACACCAGTTGAAGAAAAGTTGAAGTTGACAAGAGAAAGTGATGGCAAAAGGGTAGATTCAACCCAGTATAAAAGTTTGATTTGAAGTCTGAGATATTTGATTGCGACTAGACCAGATATCGTATATGGAGTTGGATTGCTTAGCAGATTTATGGAGGAACCACGTGTTGGTCACTTGCAAGGAGCCAAGAGGATTCTTCGATATATCAAAGGTACACTGACCGAAGGTATTTTTTATGCTAATAATAATGATGTGAAGCTTGTTGGATATACAGATAGTGATTGGGCTGGAGATTTAGAAACGAGAAAAAGCACGTCAGGGTACACATTTCATTTGGGCACAGGTGCAATTTCATGGTCATCAAAGAAACAACCAATTGTTTCACTTTCTACAGTAGAAGCAGAATATATAGCACTGACTAGTTGTGCTACTCAAACAATATGGCTCAGAAGAATTTTGGAAGTAATTCATCAGAAGCAGAGCACTCCAACAAAGATATTTTGTGACAACAAGTCTGCTATTGCACTATATAAGAATCCGGTATTTCATGATTGGTCAAAGCATATTGATATTAGGCATCATAAGATTTGAGAGTTCGTAGCTGAGAAAGAAGTGGTAATCGAGTACTGTCCTACTGAAGAACAAATTGCAGATATTTTCACGAAGCCGTTAAAGATTGAACTATTCTACAAGTTGAAGAAAATGCTTGGAATGACACAAGCTTGATTTAAGGGAGGCGGTGTTAAAAATTAAATCAAGACAAACTAGAAGGGTTGAGAAACTAGTAGAATTTGGAAGAAATTATAAGAGTATCCTAGAAGCATATAGAAGTTTCAAGATATTTTGTTTGTATTAATTTAATAGTTTTATTAGATGTAATGAGAAGCAACTAGACACAACTAGATTGGTGGTTTATTAGTTGTACCACCGCCAATACTAGCCTATATAAAGGCACTCGATGTATCATCCATATCATCAATTCAATAAATGCAATTTGAGTGAAAAAAATTCTCTTCCTCTCCATTCTCTCTGTGAGCGTGTGTTTGTTTTAAATTCATGCCTCTTTGATATCAAATCCCTTTAGCGACGACCCTGACTGCACCAGCATTAGACACCGAAGCAGCTCCAAATTGTGTTTAAACCAGATAAGTATCAGCAGCACACCCCGCAGCTTAAACAATCCATCGGGCAATTCAACCATTCGATATAACAATAATTAGTCTCCTGCCCCGTCTAGAGATAAACCGGCTACAAGATTAGCATTTTATTGTTAGATTTCGTACTGATCTCGTTAATAAAAATTGAGTCGAGCTTTAAAAGAATCATCGTGACTAGAAGGAATGTGTTCTAATTTCTTTTGTTGAGGATCAGAAAGCAAAAGTGAATTGTTAATAAGGACACCCCGTTTTTTCTAATCCGCACTCGCAATAACTAAAACTTTCCTGAAAATTTATTTTCAAACCGCGTTAAATTGTCTCGATTCAAATTTTCGGAATACAATAATAGATTAGGAAAAATTGAAGTGGTATTAGTTACTTCACTATTTCCCCTAGAAAAAAAAGACAGTAATGCTATATCTAACGAAGTTGCACACAAGAAAATTGGAAGAAAAACACTTCAACGATTGCGAAATGGATACGAGAGAGTAAAGAATAAGGAATACCAAAATAGGGACGGCAAAAAAACCCGGACCCGCGGGTAAAAATCGTGACGGGTCTGGGGCGGGTAGTCAAACGGGTACCCGCGGGTTGAATAAACGAATAGTCAAACTACCCATTAGTAAACGGGGCGGGGTCGGGTAGCGAGGTACCCGTGCCCGCGAGTACCCGGATCCGTAGCAAAATATACTTAAATACCCCACATATATATACCCCTCATATAAATACCCCTCTACTATATTTCATAATGTTAGTGTTCCCAGCCGTCCGGCCAAGTCGGACTCGATTCTACCTTGCCTGCAGGCCGATACGTCTGATTCCCAAAGACAGTAAGACCTCGGTCATCCTCATTGCCGAGGGGCTTCCTCTCAGCATGGAGCTCAGAAGTTGTAACCACCCTCGTCCATGAGTAACCGAGCGCCGCGTAACGGCCGGCCCGTAATTAATATGTAACGGCCCGCCCATATTTAATGTATCATTAATGTGTAATATTGATTAGCATTGATGACGTCTCTGTAATAAATATGTGCCTAGGAGGCCAATGAGAGGGACCCCATTTTTCTACCTTTCTACTCCATATTTTGATATTACTCGCATTATCTTTATACCTGAACTGTATTCGGCTCTACGAAACAGTTAGGAACATTGGCGCCCACCATGGGGCCCAGGCAAAACACTCCTACCCCACAAAGTTCACTACCAAAAAATTCAGTCATGGAGCATGATACCAGGACCAACGGGTCCACTGGCGACGTTGGTCCCAGACTACAGGAGCTCTTGGATGCCGTGAAGGCATTGCAGGAACAGAATGCAGAACAGGCACGCAAGAATGAAGAGCAAGCTTTGCGTGCCCAGGCTTTGGAAACCCGAGAGGTGCGGCTGCAAGAACGGCTGCTAGCCTTGCAGAATGCTAGGGAAGCGGAGAATCGCAGGCCTCCTTTGAGAGCATTTCAGCCCTTTTAGGAAGCTATTGCGGCTACTCCCATTCCTTATAGATTTCGAGAGCCTGTGGTAGGAGCCTACGATGGAACCGGTGATCCTCAGAGCCATCTGGACACCTTCCAGACTCAGATGATGATCAGTGGAGGAATTGACCCAGTCACTTGTAAGATGTTCGCTGGAACGCTCACAGAGGTGGCCCTTAAGTGGTTTAAGGGAATGACCCCATTTTTCCACCTTTCTACTCCATATTTTGATATTACTCGCATTATCTTTATACCCAAACTGTATTCGGCTCTACAAAACAGTTAGTGACTTGTTATTTTCAAAGTTGGGAATTATTATAATTTTAGTGTTATTTATCTCTATTCATTAACGATTATATATTAGTAAATAATTGATAAGATAAATGCGTATCGAAATACCTAAAATGAACCAAAAAATAGTGTTCAAAAGATTAATTTTACATGTTATTTCAAATTTTATTTTTTTTAAAAAAAATATTTGTATTAATTTACAAATATCCGTGGGCACCCGTTAAAAAAAATACTCATTTAAGACCCGCAAAGCGAGTACCCGTACGAGTACAGGGCGGGTACAAGTCCCATTTATACTAAACGAGGCGGGTAGTAGGTAATTGCTACCCGTGCCCGCCCCGTTTACATCCCTAAACCAAAACAATCACACGGCGCGGTACATTGGTTCCGTTCAATTTGTGCATTCAACATTTCGTAATAATAAGCATTTGCCCAAAAGAAAATAGTTTACTTGACTATTATCATTATTATTAGTGATCAAATTGACTGGGCTTCTTTGCAGCCCAACTCTCCTTTAACGTATTCCCCAACAATAGGTCAATACTTCGTACAACTCTGTAGCTACTCCGTAGACACCACCTCACTCTCAAACTCCCTAAAATACCCATTTTCTAATATAACTGATTTTTACTGGTTCGGACTACGCTAGTCCGAACTGGTTCGGAGCACGCTGTTCCGAACCTCTTCTACCATAACTGAAATGAAAATTTTGGTGTTTATTTGCATTGTTTACTGGTTCGGACCACACTAGTCCAAACTGGTTTGGAGCACGCTGCTCCGAACCTCTTCTAATATAACTGAAAGGAAAAAAGGGGTGTCGGTGCGTTGTTTATTGCACGTAATTCAAACTGGTTCGAAGCATGCTGCCCCAAACTATCGTAAGAGTACAAGATTTATTAATGGCATTTTGGTCTTTTCACGCATTTTGGGGGTGTTCACTGAGTAGAGAGAAGTTGTAGGAAGTATGTGCCCAAAAATATTGGATATGGATGGCACGGGCACCACCTTGGGCCTTCCGGCTATGATAAGTTTTGTCCACATGTTGGCTTTAACTCAAAACACTTGACCCTAACTGGTCTGACAAATAGATAATAGATTCTGGCAGATATTACTTGGCACAGTCAGGGTGTAGGGTCACTACATTCATGTTTTATCACCTTTGGCTTTCAATTTCAACCAACATGGTCACTTATCTAATGAAAATAAGTTGGTGTCGTTTAGGTGGGTTTAGTGAAGTTCTCTCTTTACAAAAATTAATTTATAGGGAAGTTCTCTTTTGCCAGCTTATAGATGAAACGACAAGAAGTAAACACCACTACACACTATTAGACGCTTATATTCGAGTTCTAATTAAGAGTCAGTTTCTTCACGTCACTGAAGTAAGGGACTGACGATTGAAGTGCTTTTATAAAATTAAGTTTGAATGAAAGTAGATTAAATATGTAAACTAATCTATATTTAAATGAATTCACATAAATATAAGTTGACGAATAAAATTGAAAATGAAAATCAATTCAGGGAGCAAAAATTATAAATTTTAGCTTTAAGTCAAATTTAACTTAAGATGCAAAATCAATTGTACTCGAAAACACCTAAAAAAGTCAAAACCAATTTTATGGTTTCTAAATCACTTGTAACTCTCTCAATAGTAAAATCCACACTGAAGTTTCATATATATATATATATATATATATATATATATATATATATATAATTGCCTCTTATAAAAAATTAACACATTTCTTAAAGCAAAGCAAAAAATTGGTCGGATAAAAAAAAGATATTGATTATTACATGTTTAATATTATATATTACCTAGATAAATATAACATTCAAATTTCGTTGATATGGTCAGATTTTGATGACAACTGCAGTTAAAGGCATTGAATAAGCATAAATGTCTTGAATGTGCATTACGTAAAAGATTTCTGTTTTTGCTTTTGGCCTATGAGGAGGTTTGAAATAGTTGAAATGAATATGTCACACTTCATTACTAAACTACTTAGCTTCCAAATGTCACAAATAAACTTTATGATGAAAGAGTAGTAGGATTCATTAATTCCAATTCCATAGACCCACAAAAAGAATTCATTCAGTTAAAAAACAGGCACACCAACACCCATGTGAGTAGCATGAATACTCAGATTATGCTGATGGGTGGGGAAGCTGTTGAACAGTTTGTCATCTTGAATGCATACTAGTCAGTTGCTGAATTGGTGCCTCAGTTATTGCATCTATAGGCCCATGAGGAAACCATGTTCTCAACACTCCCAACCTTTCATCACAATCCCCCCCAAAAATAGTTCACTAACTAGTCAAAAGTCAAACAACCCATGCTTCAACAGCACTTTTGAAACAAAAAAACAAACATACAAACATATTCACAAACCCAAAAAGCAACCTTAAAAAACTAAGGACAATACCCTCAATACCAATCCATGTCCTTTTGCCTCCCAAATTATTTTAATTACTAAGTACTAGTAAGTAAGTACCCTTCCTACTACTCTTAACCAATTAGCCATATTTTAAGTAACAGAGAAGGAATGTCTCATGACACATTTAATATCTCAACTTTCAATCTTCATTTGGCTGGTTGACAAATTCAACAGAAAGGATTATTAAATGTAGAAAGGTTATAATATAAAGTAATGATAAAAATTTAACTATAATATTATTTTAATTATTATTATTAAGTTAAGAAAGGGGTCCCCCATCATGTGAGTGAGTAAGAAAGGAAATCACAACAGAGATAGGGTGATCTGAACAGAAGTGACGCAAGTTATACAGTCACCAAACTGGAGCAACTATCCTTTCTGTTTACCTCGAATGGCTTCTCATGTAATGTTGGACCACACCTATATTGAGAGTTGGTTCATGGAAAAGTTGCAGCTTTTTTTGTTTGGGTTCTAACTTTGATCATGTGGCTCCTACTCCAAGGAAGTCAATAAATGGTGGTGGAATTGCATCTGGGGGATTACTCGTCAGAACTTCATCTCTGTCTTCTGCTACTGATGATAGTGAAGGTTCACTATTAGCCAATATTTCTCCACCTCTTGTTGTTGTTGAGGAACTGTAAAAATTGTTATTGTTTTGCTGTTGCATTGCCATCATATATTGTGGTGGATAATGAGGGTAGTAACTAGATTGTTGATGTGGTGTTGCATTATCACTTTGCCTCTCCCAACATCCCATTTGGCTAAAATACTCCCCCATCATCTCATTTCTTCTACCACCTTAAAAACCAAAATGATACATAAAAATGATAAGATATTTATATATAGTTGTAGGAATGAAAATGAATTAGAGAAATGGCCAAAAATGGACATACCAGAGAAGAAATCAAGTGGTGTCTGTTGAGGTTGAGCATACAAGGGAATAGGATGAGGGGCATTTTTGTTGCTTGAGATTGCTTCTTTACCACTTAAGCTACACTCAACCACACCATCATGGAAAGTTGAATAAGGGTAAGTATTAGAAGGCATGTTATAGTTAGGACCTCCATTTGGGAGATTGAGATAATATGGTGGTGGTTCTGTTGTGGCTGTGGCTATGTGATCTCTAGAGACAAAGCTTGTTGTATTGTCTTCCATTCTTCTGTAAACAGATTGGCTGAGTCTCCTTCTTCTGTAAGCACTGGATTGTTCTCTGTACTTTCTGGCCATTATAACATGCCAGTGATTCTTAACAGCATTATCAGTTCTTCCTGGGAAAAGTCTAGCAATCATGGCCCATTTGTTACCATAAATCCTATGTGCTTGCATTAGCCTTTCTTCCTCTTCTTCACTGAAAGCTTTTCTGTTGATTCTTGGGTCTAACTGGTTGAACCATCTTAGCCTACAGCTCTTGCCTTCAAATACACAACAAATATATATCTCAACAAAGGAAGCTATAAAGATTAAGACTTAAAGAAGAAAATGACACCAAACAAATGTATTCAAATCATTTCATAATTAATAAAAGTGATGCTACTAAAAGAAAAAAGAGATAAAAGTAGTACTTTAAGAAGAAAGGAAGCAAAAGATTATATGACTGACCTGATCTTCCTTCTAACTTTTCAGCTATGAGGTTCCAGTTCTGAGGACCATAAAGAGCTACAAGTTCCTTGAGCTTAGAATCTTCTGCAGGCCTCCAATGTCCTCTTGCACATAGTTTCGAATGCATTGAGGTATCTACCTCTTTGCCACTGCTGAGAGAATTCTCATTAGGGTTCTCTTCGTTAAGGTTAATTTTGTCACTGTTTTCCTCAGCTTCATCACTGGAATCTGAACCTTTATTACCCTCAATAATAACATCACTGTTGTTGGGGTGTTCCTCAAAGTTGTTTCTGGTAGCAAGATAGTCCCTCATAAAAGGAAAAGACCAGCTAGGACCCTCCTTAGAGACATAGTAATCTTGAGCTTGAGATGAAGAAGAGAGCACACCGTAGTTGTTGGAGGAAAGAGATAGAGAACCCATGTCTGCATAGATCATTCCCATTGAAGTAGAAGAATAGGAAGAGGAAGCAGTGGAAGAAGAAGATTGGTAATGGCCAAGACTATTACTATGTGTGTTTTGAGTTGCTTGCCATACCTTCATGTTTATGAAACTGTTAACAACTCATCACACTCAAGGAATAAGAGAATATTATATGTGATGAGAAAGGTTAATAAAAGGGGAAGATGAAGAAGCAATTTATTTGCAGGAAGGAAGAAGAGCTTAAAACAGGTAAAGTGGTATGAGAAGTTTGAAGAGAGAGAGAGAGAGAGAGAGTTTGAAGTAGTTAGGTAGGCAGACTGAGGCAATGACAGTAGCATTCTCAATTCATTTTAACCGGTTGCTGTCATTATATTACTCCTATTTATTCTATTCTTTTAACAAACCACACACCTCACATACACACGTGTGAGAGTGAGAGACCCACACACACTTTATCACTCTCTCTCACCATTCATGGGGTGTAGCAGTTGCAGGGTCTAAGGCTGTCTCTCTCTAAATTGACAAGAAAGACAGTAATGTGATGGGTGCTTACTACACCTTGTGCAGGAGCAGCAAGCAGGGACACATTTCTTTTCAAAACACATTGCTATTGCTACACAACGGAACAAGCATTGTCATCTTCACATTCACAATCACATATACAAACACTCACTAGTTTGTGACCCTAACTAGCTAGCTATTATATCTGTCCCAGTCACCATCAGTAGTGTATCAGTGTCTGCTTATATATTCATAAGTTATGTTATTAACAACTGGCTAGCTAGGACACAATTGAATTGAAATGAAAGCGGGTTAACTTTGGTTTCAATTGAGGTAACTACATGGTCCTCCTAACAACCAAACTCTCTGGTAAACATGTACCTCTTCTGTTACCTCAACTAATTCACTCCAACTCCATCTATATCAATCACAGTCCTACATGTCTTCTTTTTAAAATATACTTACTATATACGCTTATTATATTTTTTAAAATTAGTCTTATCTCTTCTTAAAAAACTATATTATAAATTCAATTGTCACATAAAAATAGTCTTGTCATATAAAAATGTAAATTATAAAATCTATAAAAATAGTCTTATCTCTTCTTCAGAAAAACATAGCTACAAATATCAAAATGCCGTAGATTTAGATGCAAGAAAATATATGTATAGAAACTTAATAAATATAAGTATATTTATAAAATTTATATTTGATCCAAAACAATGAAACTATGCTGAATGTAATACTTTCTGTCATGACTCAAAAATAAAGTTATCATTAAAAAACATCATAGAGAGAAATATAAAATTAAGATGTGCTTAAACAAAATAAAATTATGCGGAGGAGGATTGATTAGATATTGAGATAAGGATTCCAACGCCTATACTTTTTGGTTTAGAGTGTCCCATCCCTTTTAATAGATAAAAACCGCTCCTGTTCAAAAATAAATTTCGCATTAGTCAACACATTTCAAAGTAGCTTGCTTATGTTACTAGGCCAATAGCATTAATTATTTAACTCCTAGCTTATTTTGAATTTAAGATATACATTTTTCATATTAAAAAATATATTAATTTTTAATATGCTTAAGTTTTATAAGATATTTTTAACTTATTTATTTGTAACGAATACGTCTTTTAACTTTTTTTTTGTAATACATAGGTCCTTAGCTTTTAAAAACGTAACACCGTTGTCCCTTTTAACGTTTTTTTGTTAATTCCGTTAATCTGTCAATTATGTGACTATCTGACTGCTTAACTCATTAAAAAGTTAAGAGACTAATTTAATACTCCGTAAAATATTAAGGGACTAATTTGATAGTAGCTATCAAATTATTTTACCCAAGTAGGCGTGTGAATGTGAAACTATATATATCCATATCTTTTTAGTGTTCATATATAGCTTACTTTATAAGTGAGTATAACACTACTAGAATTTTCGTTATTTCCTGCGGAATTTCCTGCGGATTTTGACTAAAAATTCGCAGGAAATGGATTTCCTGCGGAATTTTCAGCGGATTAAGGTTCCCAGTTATTTCGTTCGTGGATAATTGTTTCCTGCGGAATTCTAAATCGGCAGGAAATTTCAGCAGGAAATTCCTCAGGAAAATCCGCAGGAAGTCTGCAGAAAATTCCGCAGGAATCCCATAGAAAATTCCGCAGGAAATTGAAACTTTCCGTATGAAATTCCGCAGGAAAGAAAATTCCACTGGAAGTATCTGCAGAAAATTCCGCAGGAAAGTACAAATTTTTTTATTTCAAATTGGCAGCAAATTTAGGGGCTGCTATTATTATTACTACTATTATTATATGGAATATGACAATATGTATTAACTTTCTAAAATGCTCATTATATGACAATATTGTATTAACTTACAATTATACAACCATTCATTACATTTTTGTCCAATGTCAGCAACATTGATTTTAAAATCTAATACAGCTTTTATATTCATGCAAATATAAGATAAAAAAGAAATCACTGTGTCCTTAGTGTATAATACACAGTACATTGATATATTTATGCAAGTTGGTCATCTTGATCCATAGAAGGCCTTCTTAAGGTATCCTTTCTCTGGTCCAAGATTTTCACGTTACAGGTCCAACAACTCCTTTCTCTAGCCTTCACTACTAGAATTTTCGCCATTTCCTACGAATCAAGAGAGCGGATATATTACAAAACACAAATTATTGAAAGAGAAGATTAGAAAATCTACACTTGAGCACAGAATAATTGACTGAGGGGAACAACAGCAAACCAAGAGAGAATGAAACTAAAAGGTTCTGGAATACATTCCATGTGGGCGTCGATATAATCCAGAAAATTTTGGACACACTAAACCTAAATAGAAGAATTAAGCTTGCATTAAGCTTGCTTGGTTGGATGAAAAACAATATTAAACAATACAACATCTATATACAGCAAACCATTATTTCAGAAAACTATATTGAAATTAGTACTTAAAACATGTCCCCAAAAACATGCAAATTAGATTCTTTTATCACGTTAGTTCCACATTACCTTTGTTTCTACACACAAACTAGTTTATCCAGGACAGTTCCATTGCATATCATTTGATCACCAGCTCATATTGAAAGTTGATTCACAGAAATCAACTTCAGTTACTTTTTAGTATTATGGTTAATAAGAAGCTGTTAGAAAGGAAGGTGGAGAGAAAACTTTACAAATTGATAATAGACATTAGAAGATTTTATCAATAAATTAAATGCATATGCTAATAAACCTCACATTGACATTATTCTCATGATTCAAATAATTTGTTTAATATTCATGTAGTAATGTAGTAACTAAATTAGTTTAATTAAATAAATAAGATTATTCAGTTTTTCAAAGTAGTAAAAACAGAACAAGGTTAAATCCATTTGCATACCTTGTGCAATGAAAATGTAACTCCACTTACTTCTATATAATATATCAATGTGCAAATTTTTATAGCCACCAAGTAGAAACCAGCTCCAACAAACAAACAATAGATGCTTCTATTACATTACCAGTG
This sequence comes from Astragalus glycyphyllos, assembly GCA_963573325.1. Classification (NCBI taxonomy): domain Eukaryota; kingdom Viridiplantae; phylum Streptophyta; class Magnoliopsida; order Fabales; family Fabaceae; genus Astragalus; species Astragalus glycyphyllos. The sequence continues at coordinate 63,291,968 of OY754310.1, forward strand.
CAAAAAATAAACGGTGGATTATTCAAAATCGAATAGAATATATAACAAAAACGAATTACCTTTGTAGGAAGTGGCAACATCATTCACTGATCTGGAGTTGATTTAGCTTTTGATCTTGTGGTTACTCCTATGCTAGACTTCACGAGATAAAAAAGTTTAATAATCAACAAGCACTCTTAAAATAAAACAAAAATGAATATATATATATATATATATATATATATATATATATATATATATATATATATATTCACAACACCTTCTCCAAACCTGCAATGTGCACACAATAGCATTAATTATATATAACTTCACTACTTAGCATAATAGCATTACATAGAAAGAAAAAAACACCGTTCCAAACCTACAATGTGCACACACACACACCCTCGTCCTACATGGACAATTAAACTTGTCTTGAAGCTTGACAGATCCTGACCGCACATACAATTAAATTGTTAAATTAAATCATAGTTGAACTTCTGTGGAAGGACACAAAGAGCAAGAAGAAACCACACAAACACACACAGAGAGATGAGGGTGTGATTACCAAGATTTTCAAATCATAGACAGATAAAAATTGGCTCACCAAATTTTCAAATCAGTGTTTTTATGTAAAATAATCAAGCAATTGAAGATTTAGCATCATAGACTTAAGATATTAAACGGAATCAAAAACTGCATTATAAAGAAATGTCAAAATCAAAATCCAGTTTCAGTGATATTAAAAACTTGGATCATGAATTGAGTGAGAGGAAGAAATAATATGAATTGAAGCTAGCATACCAGTTGCATATAGGCTATGGTTCCATGGTAGTCGAAGTATTTGATTTTACCTTCAGTTTATGAGTTGTTTTTCCAGTTAACTTCTCTGACATGTGCACACCAGTTGCATATAGGCTCCTTGGTAACTTGGTTGAACAGCATATTTTCTATCCCTTCTATTGCCTGTAATTGCATCTCTATACACAAGTTTTTCAAAGCTCCGTTCTCTGCATAATTTACATTACACAAAAACCAACTTACCTCAACATGTCCATATCCATTATAACGTTTTAAACATTTTCTGTACACAAAACCCTGAGGTTAACACTTAAACATTTTCACTCTGCTATCAATAATCACAAATTTGTTAATCAAATCAACAATATAGAACAGAGAGAAGTTTATTTTCATCAAAGATGTTGATTGATTGCAAAATTTGAAACAATAACTGGAATCGAAAGAAGAAACCTGTAAGAGAGGATTTGGACGATCGCAACAATAAATTTTGACGTAAAGAACAGCATCCATACACTTGGAACCAAGAGCAGCGCCAACGAATCGCCTGCAAGAGAACGAGATACTAGAATCAAATATACTCTATAGTCCAGTTGATGCTGAGAACTCCTGCAGCAAAACACTACACATTTATATACTTTTTGGTGCAAAATACTTAATTAATTCCAATAATTAAGGGAAAGAATCAACTAAGAAATGAAACTAGAAAATACAGTCAAGAGACCATTGCACAAAATACATTGAATCCAAATTACATGATCAATAACTAGTTAGTGTTCACATCCAAGACGCATGACACTAAGTAATCACCCTATTTATGTTATGTTAGTACAAAAGTATATCAGTACCTTTGCAACTTGGTGCCTCCATCCCTTACACTACATATGTTAGCTTATTATATTTGTAAAATGTTTTTACAGACATAGATTGCCCAAAAAATATATCATGCCAAGTTATATACCTGCTTTATTTATTATTTTAACCGAAAAAGCCAATAGCTCCAAGGTTAGTAGCAAGCAACTCATCCAATCCAATACACGTATATAAAAAGGTTTTGAAGTTCAACCAAAGAACATGCAAAATTGTATTCAAGTACCAGTATACACCTCATGTCCAACATTTTAGATTGACAAACACAGACCATTGATTTCATCCTTATTGAGGAATTTCGTCAAATATCTTAATCTCCTTCCCCATCAGTTGCTGTTGCGTTCAATGATCTAGCATTCAACCACTGTGAATTTGCTTAGCCAAGAGAAATTCACTCAGCAAATTTGGTCTTGAGAGGAAATAATTTTTCTGCAACAATTTCATCACAGTTCAAGCACGAAAATAACCACAACCAAATTGTACTAATAAACCAACAAAAAAACACAAAATCAAGCTAAGATAAATTTGTTGGATTACCATCTAACTTCGATGCGATGGAGATGCAGAATTGTGCAAAGACTGAGAGACAGATGCGATGCTAGTGAGAGGCAGAATCGTGCGGAGAGGGGGAGAGAGAGAGAGAGAGAGAGAGAGAGAGAGAGAGAGAGAGAGAGATGTGATGCGAGTGAGATGCACAATCGTACGAAGACTGAGAGAGATGCGATGCGAGTGAGATGCAAATCCAAATGCGAAAACTGAGAGAGAGAGAGAGAGAGAGAGAGATGCGAAATCGAAATCAGCTTGCGGAATCGCTGGTAGATGATGATGAAAGAGGGATTTTGATTTCATGCTCATTGTTGATTTCTGTAGATGATTTCTGTTTTAGGGATTTAGGGTTCGATGTGTGTGTGGGAGAGGAATGCGTTTCTGGAATGATTGTTGTTTTAGGGATTTAGGGCTCGATGATTTCATGCTCACATATTACAAGTTTTTTTGTTTTTGTTTTAAATAAGATATAAGATAAAAAAAACTTTTCAGATTTTTTAATTTTTTATTTTAAAATTTAAATTTAAAATAATAAATAAGAGAAACTTTCCTGCGAACTTTGGTTTTTAGGAAAATTCGCAGGAACCTCAAAGATTTCCTGAGAAACTACCTGCGGAAAACAATGCGCAGCAAATACTCTACATATCTACGAAAATGGCAGGAAAGTTCTCAGGAAATACCTGCGGAAATTTTCCGCAGGAAATTCTGCAGGTAATACCGAGATTTCTCATAGTGTAATATTTATAAACAAAATTAACCAAATTTTAGGTATATTCCATTAACAATAAAATAATAAATTGTTAGTGTTTATCTCAATATTGTTTTTAATTTTTAACTGCTTATTACGCTTATAAATAATGTGGATTTAGAGAAGTTATTGGATGTTAATTAAGAACCATTCTTGTAAATTAGAGTCTGAATTTCTTTTTTAATAATAAAACTCAACTGCCTTTAAAAAAAAACTATCACTTTTTTTTTTAAAATCCAGCTACAAACCTAGATATAGTTAATAACTGCTTCAGATCGTCATTCCAGGAAGATATCTGCACATCCTAACAGAACCACAAGCAACCCATTTCAGCAAGTTACAATTGAGAAGGGGAAAAGACGTGGTAAAAAAAGAAAGAAATTGGTGCCTTTTTATATATGAAATGTTTTTGCTTGCTATTTTTTCTCAACTTTTTTGATCTACTAGATAAAATAGTAAATAAACACCACAATATGCATACATTACCACATGTCACACCCAAATTCAAACTTGGAAACCAATATCCCCATGTGACAAAAATTGCTAAGGAAACGAATAGGGCTTAGAATATAAAAACCACTAGAATACTACTATTAATTAACATAAAAACCGCACGAAAAATAAAAGCTTTTATTTTAGGATTCAACTTTTATAAAATGAGCAAATTAAATTTAGAGAATTTTTTTTGATGAAATTCATTTTAGAGAATAATCCAATTAATATCAACCATTGATGAAAGGATCAAGAATTTATATTAACTATTTCAATTAACAATTAACACAATTTCAATTAAGCGAACAAACAATTATAAGCTTGAGTTCCCTTTCTAATCATTGCAAGAATTTCTAAGATACGTAAGAACCAAATTCACAAATTCTCGTAAAAAAAACTTAGTGTTGATAGAGATTTTTTTTCTAAATACAAGCGGAGATTAACTAATGATTCAAAAGATATAGAGTACATTATTTCATTCAAAGTGTTTCGACATTATATGGGCAACGGGTAATGGTTCAAATAAAAAAATATATAGTTTAGGTTATTGTTTTTTAATAGGCAAAAATACACTAGGAGTCTTTTAAGTTATTTAATTGTAACGAGTTGGTCTTTTAAGTTTTTTTGTAACAGTTAGGTCCTTTAAGTTATATAATGTTTACACCGTTAGTCTTTTTTTAATTTTCCATCCAAATCCGTTACAAAAAAGCCTATGTGGCAGTTATTAAGCTGACATGGACATCAAATGACTTATTTGGCAAATCCAACATGTATTTTTAATCTGACTCATAATTTTTTATTAAAAATTAAAAAAAACTAAAATTTAGATCAACATCTTCATGAACAAAACCCAGGAACTCATAAACACCACCATCCCCTTCCTTCTTCTTATCCTAACCCCGAAGCATCTCGGTCCAATAAATTATTTAAGAATTACTTTGATAACATAGCAAAAGATAGGGGGAAAAGAAAAAGCAGATATGGAAAAAAATCGCAAATGGGTTTCAGTTTTGAAAAGGCAAGAAAAAGCAGATTTTGGTGGTGGTTGATCTGTTTCGTTTTGCTCTAGAGTTGTTATGTGGTGTTGTTTTGCTTCAAATATATTTCGAATTGAACTTTCACCAATTGACTGAGAAAAATTGCAAATGGGTTTCAGCGTGAAGGGGAAAATATTCTGTAGTTGAGGAACATGGGTTTCATTTTCGTTTTCTATTGAAGATAAAGATTGCAGAGCTTCTGGGTTTATTAGCTTCAAAAACAAAAATGGAATAATTCATAAACTCCATCATAATTATTTCCAACGATAATGATGAACTAACCATGTAAAAATGAATAACTCAAAAACTCTCTGTAAGAGAAAACTTTGATTTATAATTGAATGAATTGGCTAATAGTGTTTCTGAGTTTTGATGTTTGAAGATGGATTATTAAATTGGGGATTTTCATTCTTAGACTTGTGTTTCTGGGTTTGTGTTTGGTTTTTGGGTTTGACATTTATGGTGTACACTTTTTTAATCAATATTAATTTAAAATACACGTTGGATTTGCCAAATAAGTCATTTGATGTCTATGTCAGCTTAATAACTGCCACATATGCTTTTTTGTAATGAATTTGGATGGAAAATTAAAAAAAGACTAACGATGTAAACATTATGTAACTTAAAGGACCTAACTGTTACAATAAAAACTTAAAGGACCAACTCGTTACAATTAAATAACTTAAAGAACTCCCAGTATAATTTTGTCTTTTTAATACTATTTTGGTTAAAAATCCATTTAAGTAAGACTAAGGTGATATGTCCCCGATGTTAGTTGTATTTGCAATTTCAGCTGAATTGGATTCTGAATTATGAGTTATAGATTACAAATGTTATCATGTGTGATATTTATTTGTTTGTGATTTCTTAAAAAAAATGACAACAAATGTGAGATTTCACGTGGGGAAAGGCTGCAACTTGACAAACCTATACTAATAACTACTAATTGGAAGATCATATAGCAAGAGGCAAGGCCTAAAAAAGAGACTTAGGAACCCTCCAAAAGAGGGTAGGTTACCATTTATTGCGATCTTTATTACTCCTACTAACTTAAACACCTCCAATTGAATCTGTAACCAAAGGTCGAATTATTACTGTGTCATACGATTGTATAACAATTACTACCTCCGTCCCATTTTATATGCAGTTTAAGGTTCATTTTATATGCAGTTTAAGGTTGTTGCGCACATATTAAGAAAAATGATTGGTAGTCTAGATTTTATAAAAAGTGTTGTCTAAATTACCATTTAACCCTTTATCTCTCTACATAGATAAACGTGAATTATTTATTAAATGTAAAAAGTAGTCATCATTAATAAGGGCAATAGTATAAAAACATATTAAATGTTTTATTAAAAATGTAAAACAATAATTAATTTGTGACAAATTGATTTTGCTAAAACAACTTATAAAATGGGACGGAGCTAGTAATGAATAATGCTTTAAAAGGTTGATGAAGATGTGTAAGGCAAGCTACAGTACTGGTTTATGCCATTATTAGTAAGTTGCATATACATTCATGTGAACGAGATTTTAGAGATTTTTTGGCTTTTTCGTGATGAAATCATGTCTGCACAGGCTTACATCGGGAACTTGCGAACCAAAACACTCTGGGATTGCATTTGCTTCCTCCATAGATTGCTACTATTTGCCTGAGTTTTGCTATTATTGCATGTTTAATGTCTAACTTTTTTTTATTTTTCAAATTAAATACGCAATATTATTAAGGTTTGATAGGTGTTATATAAACACACGCCTTCCGTCCCACTTTGTTTGTAGTTTGAAGTTTTTGCACACTCTTGAAGAAAAATGATTAAGAGTTTAGATTTTTTAAAAAGTGTTGTCTAATTTACTATTTAACTCTTTATCCCCCTACATAAAATAATATGGATCAGTTATTTGAAGTAAAAAGTTATCATAATTAATAGGGGTATCAGTGGAAATGAATATTAAAAGTTTCATTGAAAATCTAAAACAACAATCAATTTTGGACAAATTGATTTTGCAAAAACGACAAACAAAATGAGACAAAGGGAGTAGATCTCTATTAGCCACTATTACTACGCTACAGCTAACTAGCGTTGGATCGACTAAAATCAACGTACCCTAACGCTCCTTTTCCCTAAAATTTAGGATAAACGGCTCCATGACGCTTACTAGTGCAGATAGTGGGTGGAAAACCTTGCTTCCTATTTTTTAGGTCCCTTGACCACGTTCTACCCAATCGCTCTATTTGCTCTTCGTTTACTTGTTCCCGAAGCAAACTTCTAGACCTCGGCTATGATATCCTCAGTTGCAGAATGTTTGACACTTGAGCCCTTGGCTATTTTTTCCATTAACGGAGCTATTCCTTAGCCAAACTATCTATATTCAGCAAGTAGGTCTCCTCTTAGCGTTTCAGCTTATGAGTTGGTCCTAAGCATATCATTCAAGCTCTTTAACCAAATCTTCTTGAGAACAACTCTCTTTTGCCTTCCTCGGCAAGCATATCTTCACTGAAGCCCATACTCTGCTTTACCAAAGATTATATTCCCTCATAATTGATGATCTTCAGCTAAGGAAACCTTACTATTTAGTCTCGATTAGTCCATGTCCCTATGCTAGCTGCTAGCTTAGGCTACCAACATCTCTTATATGTGGCTGCTCTTCTTAGAAATAATAAGATGAAGTAGAAGGTGTAGAGTAGATATAGGCTCTTTTGTAGCCTTTTCCCCTTTTTGCCCAATATTCTGGCAACTCGGCCCATCCGGACTCGTCTAGGCCCTCACCTCGGCTAAGCTCTTCCGAGGCCAACAACTCAGTATTCGAGTGTAAACAATGTTGGAGAAATTTCCAAAATAAATTTGGAAGTTTGCAATCGTTAAATACCATGGTGGATTAACTATGGAGCAAGATTTGTATGTGGCCTAGTGGTCGGGCGCGTTGATTCTTACTTCATGGATGCGAGTTCGGTTCTCTAGATGGATAGTTTTGGAGTCTAAATTCAATTTTAATCTCTTGTGATTGGATGTGACTTTTCACCGAGAAAAATTAGTTTCCCAAACATACATATATTTTGCAATTGAGTAAATTTTTATGGTATTACTAACTTAATGACTCTCATTTTCAAAGTTGTGAAACCTTATGACTTTCATCCAATGTTAAGAAAGTAATTCTTAGGGAGATTATCAAAGAAAGTAGCACACTTGTGGTTTAAAAATGCAACACCATAGTATGCATTTTCAAAATCCACCCTTGGGTTTGACCTTAACAAAAAAATTACTCTAACCAAATAGTATATCAGTTTGAATTGAATTTTAGATTGATTTTGATTTGTCCAAACCATTAAAGAAAAAGGACGATGAAAATGGATTAGTCATTAAAAGTTGTTAAAAGTTGATACTCAGTCTTATATTAAGCGTCGTTTAAGGTTATGCGCGGGTATTAAAAAAATGATTGGATATGCTAAATTTTATGGTAAAAAAATGTGGTAGGAATAAAACACCCTTACACTTTTATTGGTTGGTGCAAAGGCACGGTTATTGATATTAAGGGTATTATTGGAAAGTAATAATAAATGTTGTATTGGAATTCTAAAGTAAAGGTATTATTGGAAAGTAATAATAAATGTTGTATTGGAATTCTAAAATGACAGATAATTTGAGACTAAGAAAAATGGGAAATATGACACTTAATATAAGATGGAGGGGTGATAATTAGGGACTTGGGGTGACATGTGGTTACCCTGATGTTGATTTATTGATATAAAAGGACAAAAGGGGTTACCTGGTTTCCAACTCTCGAGACCAAACGGAAAGAGATTGAACAATCATCAAATACGTGCGCGTAGTATTTGGTCGAATGACAGGTGAACTTCCGCAGGAGACACAGTAAGCATTACAGTAGAGGTGAGTGTGATCATGTGTCCTCTCCACTTTTTTCTAGACGAGAGTATCTATCGTCAAAGGCAGTGACTAATTGGAGACACCCAAATGGTTGGATAGTTTGTCCAGAGATTTGAAGCTGCTTCATACTAAAGGCGAGGATCGAATCCTCGACACTTAGTTAAGACAGGATGAACCCCAATTGCTCAACCACATTCATGGGTTATCCTCTCCTCTCTTTATTATTATTATTATCTATAACTATTAATAAAGGGAATTCTAAAAATTTTGGTATCAGATTTTTCTAACTACCCACTAACATACCACATTTCTATTTCTAACACCAACACATTTCTATTTCTAATTCTAGTAATAATAATAAACACCCACTAACATACCAATACACCAACACATGAAAGACGGACGTTAGTAATTATAAATAAAATTCGCATCGAAGAAAAAAGTAGTTTGTTATGAAATTTCATCCGGAAGATTAATCGCAATAAAGATTAGTGAAGGGTATAGCTGCTTTTATAATTCTTGGAATTATTGTCATTACATGAAAATGTACAAGATTTAATATTCATAATTAAAGTTTACATAAATAATCAAAATTGACATGATTTAATTAATTATTGTCCAATTATTCAAAATTAATTATGTTATTAAAATTAGCATTTCTATCACTTCAAGAGAATTTTTTTCACTTGTATTTTAAATTTTATTTTACAATAAAAAAATGGCTTAAATATTTGATCCCCCTGCAAATATTTCAATTTTCCATTTACCCCCCTGTAAAAAAAAGTTTTAAAATCAACATTGCAAATAATAAGTGTTTCTAGTTATCCCCTGCAGGGGGCTGCGGGGGTAACCGTAAACTTTTTATATTTTGCAGGGGGGTAACCGTACATGGTTTATACCCATTATACACTACATAATCTAACAGAGGGGGTGACCGAAATTTTTTTATATTTGCAGGGGGGTAACTGTAAACTTTTCTTTTACAAGGGGGTAAATGGAAAATGTGTATATTTGCAGGGGATCAAATATTTAAACCTAAAAAAATATACAATAGATAATTTCAATTTTTTTACCTACAAACATAAACTATCACTATAAGTCAAATATTTGTTGGCAGCGCGATGCAGTCGTGGCGGCGGTTGCCACCACAAAATAAAAATATTTTAATTAAGCATGTACAAAAAAAAATTCCCTATAAAAAGAGAGGGGCAAATCCCACAAGATAGTTAGTTCTTAAATGCATAGACAAAAATTATAAGAGACGCAGAAGAATAATTGATACTAATTTTATGCTTCTTATTTTTATTATTTTGGTTTCTTCTAACACTATATGCACACGTCAAAAGCTTCGGTATTTGATTTTTTAAGTTATTGAAGAAACGGAAAAGTTCAAATATTAATCAAACTAGTCCAAGGGACTAAAATATCCTTAAAAACAAAGACAAATTTGTTCAATTTTTGAGAGCTAAATTGATGCTTTTCGTTTCCTAGAGACTAAATAAGTTTTTTTTTCTCAGGGTCATTACTCTTTTTTATCTTGAGATTATGTATTTCATATAGACTTCTAAGATTTTGTAAGAATTATATTAGTAATGTTTGCCTCCACTATAGAAATTTTTTGGATCCGTCACTGTCCGTAAGTAAAGGTAGATTGAACATTAATAATACATGTTCCCTCTTTTCATGCATTACACAGGACGTATATCAACACAATTTGTTGGTAAATATTTTACCTTCAGTACCTTTAACTGCTGTTTTTCTAAAGTTACCATATCTTTTACCTAACATCTAACAATACTTTTACCCAAGGTTTTTTTTACTGTCACTAAAAATCCTTGTGGGGATAAGTCATTTTAATTTTGTTTTATTGAATCATTAGATTAATGAAGCGGGTCCAGTTGTATGTACTCCTCCCATCATGCAAATCTTTCAGTTCCAATTATGCCTAAATCTGTTTCATTTTTCTTTCCTTGCTATTCCTCTTACTCCCAGTGTTGTTTGAATGTGTACCCTTGTTTGCACATGCAGTGCTGTGGAACGGTCTGCATTTGATGGCCCTACACACAAACCATTATTGTCTCTAACTGCTTCCTTCCTACTTAGGATCCCATCTATTACCCTACGGTTCCTTGTCCCGTATCTGGAGTATATAGCAAGGTCCCATGCATGCCCTCAGTTTGAAAACTGATACAACCTCAAGACCACAACATTTTAAGCAATAGTACTTCCTAGACAACCAAAAATAAGTTAAAATATAATGACCGATGAGTCTGCATCTAGTAAAATTTATGGAATGCAAGAAACTAGAGATGAGTTAGTTATATTTTGTAGCTATGCATTCCAATTCCCTGCAAGCTGCATTAGTGCTTTACACTGACCTCTTGTTGATACATCAAAACAGGACAGCATTTTTTATGAACTGAATGAAGTCATGTACAGCTACAATTATTAATTTCTTTGGAACACAGAGAGCACTTGTGACCACAACAAAAATTGAAAATACCAGTGGAATATATGGGGAAATAAGAAGTTGCAAGTGATGTATATTGTTCTCAAATGTACTTCCAGGGAAATGCAACTTGATTCAAGTGCTTAGACTCGTGAACTAAGGTAATGTTGGGAATGACCTAACTTCTAATTGGTAAAAGTGAGTTTGGTAGGTTAAAAGTGAGTTTGGTGTGCCGATTAATTGATGTTTGATTTTTTCAAGATCAATTTTATTGGTCTAAAATTGATTCTACTAGAAGCTTGAAATTATAGCTCCTAAGGTGACAAAAATTGATTCTCTCATTTCATATTTACGTATTCTATAACACTGCAAGAAAGATTGTATTTAGTATTTACCCACACAAATTACCGACGAATAAAAGGCGTATGTAAATAAAACATTTTCGACGACATTCACAGTCAGAAATGTTTATGAGAAACTCTCAATGTTTTCCGTGTTACATTCTGACCAGTCTGTAAATAGTCGGTAATTTCCGACGAAAAACACCGTTGGTAACGTAAAAATTCTGTCAGTAGGTTTTGCCCGTCGATATAATTATTTTCTCTACCCTCGAATCTCACTCTCACTCTTCACCACTCATTCACTGCCACCACTAGAACCCTAAAATCATTCTGCCACCACCAGAACCCTAAGATCACTCTATTGTTTCAAATTTTGATTTTGATTGAATTGATTTTATCAAATTAATTTTAAATAAAAGTAAAATAAAATGTAAAGGGATTTGTGTTTGGAAAAATTTAAGCAAAAATGAATTGAACAATATATCTGAGAGTAAAAATCACAGAAAGCTACAAATTGAAGTTTTATATTAAAAAGTAATTATAGAGACAAAACCAATTTTAATTGAAATTGTAAAAGACGATTTTATGTCTCTAGAAATACTTCTAACTCTCCCAAAAACTAAATCCAAAGATACACAAAATAAATTTACAATCATCATGTGAAGGCTACTATTTGTTTCTTCAAGTATATTTTGAACATGAAAATTGATCTGACTAAAAAAGACCCAGCAAATTTATGATGGAGTCAAGTCGCTTTTTTTTTTCCTATCAATGTGAGTCCTAGAGATTTTAATTGGAACCAAACATATAATTAAGTAATTACAGCTGCATCATGTCATATTGTCATGTGATCAGAAATTTTCAAAAAGGTATGTAGTTTATTTTCCAAGGAAAGAAAGGAAAACTGTTGTGCTTGAAAGGCTAGTAAGTGGCAATTGGGAACATAACAGTGGGTGGACACATGAGAGTGAAAGAAAGTGAGATTTGAACAATTAGTAGCAACAAGTAAAATTCCAAGCTCATGTGCTTGAGTCTACTATATGGAACACAAATTGATAAACATGTTTTTGGAATGACCCAAACACGTAAAAAAGCCAGATAGGCATGAATATTAGGTCAGAATTGGTGATAGTATGAATGACCCACAGTATTAATAGTACGATAAGATTCTGTTGGGGCTGTTCCCTTGAATTGAAGTACTTGAAAATCAATGAGGCAATATTTTCTCAAGACATTGCTCTCATTGTATTTTCAAAAATCAAATCTCTTTATCTCTCTCTCTCCCACAAACACACACGAGTGGGTACAATAAATAAAACACTTTGTTTTTTGCTTTTATATTTCTTATTGTCCTGCTGGATATCTAGCGTATTTGAAGTGATCAGTTAGGCTTGTCTGAAGGCATAAGAATAACAAGCACAAATGTGTCCCACACCATGTGTTTTTTTTTTTTGAAAATTCTCCCTTTTTCATTTTGGTCAATAATTTAATATGTGGGCCTGTTGCCACCAGTAAGTTTCAATTGATAGGGAAATTATAAATTTGTAATGGATTTTTCTACATAGATTAACTAGCCAACTAAGCTCACTGTTTCTTAAACTATCATTCTTTAAACTAAACCGAATCTTGAAAATTGATTCTAAAAAATCAAAGTCGAAAAATTGATATGTTTGATAATATATCTTAAATGTAAGTTTATAAGAGTTGATTTTTGTTCTGCACCGTAATTCCGACCTTGAAGGGTGGTCCGATGCAGTTAGTGGTTGATGTCCTTAGTCAATGACCGTATCCGATCCTAGCTGGTGTTGTACCTGCAAAGTCACTCCGATGCTAAAGTCAATGGAGTAGTCTTAACAAAGTAATAAATGTGAGAATGCTTATCATTAATGAGGCAATGGATGTTGTATTAATAGAGTGTGGTGGGGTTTGTCTCAACGAATTAGGACCGTCTGATCTTGCGATTCGATCTGAGCCCTTGATGTTTGGATTGGGCCCTTTGATATTGGGCCTTTGTGTGGTGCGAATAGATGTGAAAGAAGGGGGTGTATATGGTCAAAAGACTCACCATAACAGTTTTGTTTGTGGAGACTTCGAAGGTGATGAAGTGTCTCATGTGGTATATGGTGAACTGATGTTTGAAAATCATTCCAACCTTCAATGATAACTAACGTCACTCCTCATAAGTAGAAGCTTATGATATTCATCGTCCATACAACTAAGACAGTGACCTAATTGGCGCCGATTTAGGAAAATCAACAAAGGAGAAATATTTATGAGTGTGTCAAATCTAAACTCAAATTCATTTTTTTTTAGTTTTTGTCGAATCAACATCGACCATGTCACCGTCCCATCTGTGAGGGCATAGAGACCAATAAGCTTCTACTCATGGAGGAGGTGGAGTTCATCATTGGAGTTTCAAGCAATATTTTCAAACACCGGTTCATCGTAGATGATAACAATCCTTACTTGGGATGCCACAAAGGCTTACCCAACTACCCAAATACCTGATAGACTATGTACATATGAAGTTATGTGATGAATATGTGGGAGTATTCTCCTTTGTTGGACTCTGATATATATTTTACATTTCTACTGTAAGCCATGCGCATAGATAGGCATGCACATTTAGCATAGCGCATGCCTATCTATGTGTGAGCGATGCTAAATGTGTTTATGAATTATGTTATAAATTTTTGTTTATAGATTCCTCTCACGACAACAACCCTTTGCCAATCGATGAGTAGCAGGGACACCTCAAACAATTTGCTATGCGCCAAATGACTCTACCCTAGTGGGGACCGTAGATTTAGAGAGAGAAAATTTCTCTCTAGATCCAAGGGTCCCTAGTGGCATACTACTATTATGTCCCAGCGGAGGATGGGATTCCTACAAGAGCATTCAAGCAAAGGAGAAAGTGTTAAAATAGTCAAAGTTGTTGAAGTGTAGTCCAAGGCTATAACAAGCCTAGCTAGCTAGGGTGGATAGGTAGGTAGAGGTAAAGAGTAAATACCCACCCACGTCTTCAATATTCATGCTGAAGGACGGGGTACCCTGCAGCTGCAGGGGTGTAAATGCATCTTCCCATCCCTACAAGGAAAATCCACTGCAGTGAGTGACTCTGCCCAACTCAGATTAGTTTGAACTTTGGACAGTATTAATCATTTTCAACGAGCTCTCCTCTCCTCTCTTCTGCTGTGGACCAAATGCATGCCTTAACCATAGAAAGAAACTATGCTTTTAGAAATAGTACTATAGTTCTTTTAATAACTTATTACTATTATAAATGGTATTCCCAATCTTACTTCTTATAAGGCTGCTACAAGTTTTACTGCATTGATCCAAAACTCTTGGGAATAGAGAAAATAAATTAAGTTAAAATAAATTTTGAACAAAATAATTTTACACTACATATATATGGTGGTACCTTCAATTTACATTTTACAGAACAAACAAAAAACTGTTACTAAAAATGAAAAACTTTAGGTTCCAATAAATTTACTGCATTAATTTCACATCTGATAATATGTATTATGTAGTGTAGCATCCCACGCGTGCGTGTGCATTTTGATGATTTTGATTAATTCTATATATGTTACCCATATGTGATATCCATGCCAACACAAAACAAAATAAAGGACAAGCTAGAGCTACAAATACAAAATGGTCAATTCAAATTGACAGCAAGAATTTGAAAATCTACAGCTCACACTCAGAAGAAGTTTCAGTGCATAGGTGAGAGTGATATATTGACATAGATAATATATATTCTTTTCCTAGCTTTCAGAATTACGCAAAAGGGGACTGTGAAAGATAGCATAGTGGGTTACTGAGTTCTGTTAATAACTGTATATTTATCCAAACAAAGAATGGTTATAAAAAGTGCTTATGATGCCACATATAGATAATAAGAATAAAAGGGTAGGGGTTTTTAGACTGTCATAATAAGGCCTTAACAGTCAGTAGTAATACAAAGTGATTTCATTCATTGAAAGAAAAAGATAAGGACAACTAGTGTGACAGAAAGTAAGAAAGAAAGAAACCCCACAATAGGCCTAAAGAATAGATGACCTCATTTGTTGAAAATTAAATGTCCTGTAACACTTTCTTTCCCATGATTTCCCCGATGTTAACAACTCATAACAAATGGTTGTTTTAAGGGCTCAGTAAAAGGGTTTGATTCTCAATATACTTTTCATTATTTGGACTATTATATGTCACTCTCTTTCTCTTTCTTTGGTTCTTCTGACTCAATAGTACTACTATGCAATGCAACTACTATACCAAGTGAAATATCAGATGTATACAGTGATGGGAGGAAGGCCAAGGACTTTGGGGGGGATATGGATGGTTGGGACTTTCAACCATTGTTTTTCAACAGTATTTATTTATTATTTGTTGGGGTTTGTAAGAAAGAATTGAGAAGCTAAGAAGTAACTGCATAGTATGAGCACTGCACAGAGAAAGGACATGCTCTTTGATTTTGTATGAGATTTTCTTTTATTCATTGCGGATAAGACACTGCTTTTACTATCATAGAGGAATTGTCTGTTTCTGTATTTAATTTCTTCTGTCCGTACAATAGTGATATATCCTAATTTGTAAGATGCATCTATTTTGATCATCATTCCACAAAGTTTCAACTAACTTCAATCAATGCATTAGTTTTTGATTTTTTCTTAATTTTATAAAAGCAATATTTATTTTAGTTACTTATGAGAGATTTCTAGCTATATGATGGTACATAAGAACGAAACTGTGTTAAGTATATTGTTTTTGTCACATCTAAAGGTGTAAAATTGGGCAGCTCGGCTTAGTTTATTAGGCCAAACTGCAAAAACATGTTATGATTTGCAAACCAAATTGTCTACTACTTGTGTTGTTTCAGCGCAAGCCAATTCAAAACACTAGAGCAGCATAATGGTACAACTTTTAATAAAAAAATCATAAAAAATGTTTAAAAATCAAAAATACGAGACTAGCCTGACCCATGAGTCAGTTGAGTTTGGCCAAAATGGCTAAATGTATGTTTGGAATCGCAGCTACAAGTTTCCAAATTCACGTCAAAACACACACTACTAATTGTAGTGCCTCCGTAAACTCACACGCCTAGATACTACCAAACACAGTTCCAAACTCTGCATAAATTCACTTATGGGTCTCTATTAAGCAAGCCCAACTCAACTACAATTACAAACACTAGACCATTGGGTCAGCATGTTGGGTTAGGCTAAAATTGAAACTTTTGTCGCAACTAATAATTGGTTACTATTTCCTTTAACTATTTCTATGTAACATCTCGATATATTTTTCTCTCTTTGTTTTATTTTCCTGAGATGAAAGCAAGTGAATTGTACCGGTCCACGTGTGTAGACCCCTAATGTACTGTTTCAGACTAAGAATGCATGCTCAACGGTTAAAAGTCATTCTAAAACCGTACTACCACAGTAACATGGTATTACTATTGTGATTGTAATTGTAATGTATGTATGAGGATTTGATATTGACAAGAATCCATTTGGGAAACCTATGCTTTTATATTATGAAGGCCTTTTTAGGCATAAAGGGGTAATAGGGGTAATAGGCCTTTTATATTATGAAGGCTTTTTAGGCTTAAAGGTGAACATCAATGGTGCTTTCTTTCAAATTCTCTACTATTAAGCATTCTAACTTACGCAATCTAACGAGAGAGTACTCATATATATTCTACTATTTCACAAAAAAAATGGAGGTACTTTGGAATTCTGGTACCCAATACTGATGCACTAAGGAAATGTTACTATATAAAGTTGTGTACTGTATAGGAATAGAAGAGAAGAGAAGAGAAACAATCGTTGTACGTGCAAAGCTAGTGAGTGGTTCATGTTGATGCTGGATAGAATGAAACAGTGTTACTAGTTTTTTCAAGAAACAGTATTTAATTGATGTGACAGTTCGTTTTTATAATTGGTTAAGAAGGGTGGGTTCCTCTACCACTTGGTAATGCCTTGTTTGCTTGTTTGTTTGTAAGAACATGAAGACAATAACCATTAGCAATGTAGACCCTACTGTAATGTTTCTCAATGTTCCCAGTCAAACACACCGACCGTAAGAATTCCCATCAAGGTCTTTAAGATGACACAAATTAATGTTCACCTTTGCAATGTTATGGATATATGTATATGTAATTTACAGCAGTACTACTACTATAGACTATCATGTGAAAAATACAACTCTTTGACACACATAGTCCCACCGTATGTTTATCTTAATTAGAGCAATCTAGTTACATCAGTTGAAACGTGGGACCAACATTACTCAATTTAATTGACCAACATGATTAATGAATAGTAGTAAGCTACTAGTATTCTGTACTTTTGCCAAAACAGATGCGGGCCTTTTGACTGGTCAGAGTTGATAGTTATAGACCCAGCCCAATGTATACTCACTTTTTGGTCAATAGCCCAATATATACTCTAGCTCCATGTTAACTATGTGGGCTGTTTGAACCAAAAAACCCTACGTGGGCTCTTATTCATTTTTTAATGGGGAATTATATATGCACCTCGGTTTTAAGCCATGCATCTCTTTTTAAAAAAACTTTTAAGAAATACATTTTTGGAAGACATAAGAATGTATTTTTTGCTGTATAGTTTGTGTATTTTTTTTTTAGAATAACTAATGACACCGTATTTTTGCTAAAATGCCGTCTAAACACCCACCTTCAAAAGTTTATTTCGTAATAAACACTTCTGGAATACAAAGACTATACATCTAAAAAATTTCGGGATAGGTGGTGCGGAATAAAAAAACAGGAAGGTGTTAATAGTTATACTCTCATTTTCTTTCATTTGTTGCTGGATAAATGCTTAATTAAGCAAAAGTTTTTTTGGTAAAATTAATTAGCAAAAGTTTTATGGCCTAGCAAACATGAAACATATCATACACGATACAAAAGCAGCTTTCAAATTGTCCAAATAAAATCCATAAGATTGTGGGCATTCTTCCCTCCCACTTAATTTTTTTTCTTGCCACCTCTTTGTTTCTGATATTGTTATTAGTTGATCAATTCTGTTATGCAGTTAGTTGTTAGTTATGCTGTTAGCTTAGGTTAGTTTTTAGTTTTTTTAGTTTCTAGACACGAGTTACTTAGCACTTGATAGACTGCATGCATGTAACAGTTACCCTATAACTTTTATTTGATCAAGTATTTCAGTTCAGAATTTGTACTCTTTCTTCATCCCTATTAAGGTCAAGATTCTTTCTTTCTTCAAGTATTATATTCACATTCTCTGTCTTTCTTCTAATCAACACTGAAACATTCAAAGGACTGATAACGCATGCAGTGCAGAATGGGAAGGGTGAATCTAAAGATAAAGAGGGTGGAGACGACCGACATCGACATCATCTTGGATACATATGCTAAAAGGAAGAGTGGAATCTTGATACAAGAGGCTCTTTTGAAGGAAGAGAAGCAAAAGACTCGAGTTAAAGAATTAGAGATGGAGTTGAAAGAACATGAGGACAAATTGAATCTAGTAAAAGAGCTGGAGATTCAAGTGCATGAAGTCACGGCAATAAAGAAGGATCTTGAAGGTGGGTTGAAACTGGGCTCTCTCCATACACCTTCTCAAGACCCGAAAAAGTTACGACGTCGTAAAGCTTTTCTCAAAAAGCAAGAGGCGCTTGTGAAGAGGGTTACTGGGGAGGAAAAGGTGATGAGTGAGCTTTTGGTTATAGCAGATCAGCAGACCTTAGAGGAGAGGGAGAAGCTTATTTCCGACATAGATGTTGAACGCGCCAAGGTCAAACAACTAGAGGAAGATAGGAAGAAGATTGAGAAAGGAGCTTACCAGGCCATAAAGGAGGGTCTTCGGGATAAGCTTGCTTCCAACTTAGATGTTGAGTGTGCTAAGGTCGTCAAACAACTCGAGCAAAATACGAAGGAGATGGAGAAAGGAGCCTCCCTAACCTCTAAGGAGCTTGCTTCTGACGAAGATGATGAACGTGCCAATGCAAAACAGTCGGAGAAGAATGATCAATTTGCCAAAAATGTTGGGCAAAGTTTGGCTCTAAGTCCGGAGTTGCCAATGAGCATGGAGGAAGCCACTCCTTTCGACATGGTGAAGGTTGACAAGATCCTGAGTATCGAAATTGGCGGGATGAACGTTCCGTTGTGTGACCCATCTCTTCTTGCTGCTCATCCTAAGATGCCTCCTACCAATCCTTAATGTTATTATGCTTTGTAATATTTTGGATGGTTCATTTTGTTTCTGAATTCGTCAAAAGAATGTCAATTTTTAACTCCCCTTCATCATTTCAACAAGAATGTGAATTTTGAAAAATCAATAATCACTACTAATAAAAAATCTTATCTTAACAGCGCCAATATGGATTGCAACACATTCGTCAATTTAAATTTGAATTTGGTTTCAACAAGTTTGGCTTTGCTTCTCCATCGAGAGTCGAGAAACAGTGCCTATGTTCTTGTGGAATCAATGGAGCTACAAATTGTGACTAAGGTGGTCTCACTTGAAAGCCTCTTTGAGTTCTTTGATATTCCTTCTTAGTTATCAGAGAGAAAGGCAAAATACAATTCTCCATGCCATCTTATTATCAATAATGAATATCTCTGTATATCTCTGTATATTCCTAACTAAGTGAGCAACTAGGAGGGTTAGTGTGTGTATATACAAGAGTGTATCCTAATATTCCTAGTCTTTGATCACTATTTTTCATTCTTACATGAATTTGAGAGGTGTCATCAAGTTTTGCATCCAGCGCGAGTCCTAAGAGCCTTTTTTTTCGTCTCACCGCATGCATTTGCGTTTTTGTCAGCCTCTATATAAACCCTCACTATTAGCCAAACACTTGGAGGTCCCGTTCAAATCTTAAAAATTGGGTCCCTATCATACATTTGTCAAATGAATCAACGAAAACTCAAATTATTTTTTTTAAATTGTAATTAACATCTCAATACAACTTAAAGCTAATAACAAATTTTTGGACCCAAAAAAAAAGCTAATATCAACTTTCTAACTACTTTTTTTTATCAGTAACTTTCCAGCTACTTAAAAATATCATAAAATTAAAATTTTAATATATTTTTATTGAATTAAATAAGTTCCACACCTAGTAATTATGATCTACTTGATTTTATGTTAAGAAATTGTTGAATAATGAATTCACTATTGATGTTATTAAATACTCCTTCCGATCTATATTATAAGCAAATAACTACTTTTGTGTAAAAAAAAGAAATTTAGTTAGGTACAATTAAATGTTTAGATTTCATCTAAAAGTCAAGTCAAGTTTATTAAATTGACTTTTATAATATTTATTTTTTTTACAATTTTTTAATCATATTAATAGAAATACAACACTGTATGAAATAGCATTAGTAATGGTTTTTATTTAATCTTAGAAATTTGATTTTGATTCAACTTGCGTCGGCGAATTTTGATTCTGAGAAGTATAGATGTGTGGTAGAGATAATTCTAGCAGGTTTGCTGCACCTTATAATATTTATTTGTTTACTGCACCTTTAAAAGATGATTTAACCTTGAAAATCTTACATCAGAAAAGTAGAGTGTAACAAAGAAAACAGAGTTGCATTCGTCAATTGTGTCACATTTGGCACTTATTTTTTGGTACAATTAGAGAAAGGAAAAAACAAAGAAAACAACAACTAAAATATATTTTTTTTTTGACAAGAACAACTAAAATATTAAAAACTCCATTTC
Source organism: Astragalus glycyphyllos (assembly GCA_963573325.1). Classification (NCBI taxonomy): domain Eukaryota; kingdom Viridiplantae; phylum Streptophyta; class Magnoliopsida; order Fabales; family Fabaceae; genus Astragalus; species Astragalus glycyphyllos. The sequence goes on from OY754310.1 coordinate 63,312,831, forward strand.
AGCAGTATCCGCAAGTAGATGAAGCGCAAGGCCAGTAGAATGAGTCTCGAATTCAGTCCAACGGTTAACACCAATAACTCCTGCTTTTGCTAAATAATCTGCACAAGTGTTCCCTTCTCGAAGCGTATGAGAGATCCGAACCTCCCAATTGCGTCCCAGTAGATCTTTGATGAATTGAATGACAGAGGCATATCGATTCCATGGGTTGAGATCATCCAAAATGAGTTGGATAACATTCTTAGGATATGTGTAGAAAACAAGGACCTGAACCTCTTCGTCCAAACATAAGTAAGGCCATGTTGCAAAGCCAACAACTCCGCATGAAGATTATTTGAAACTCCAGTAGAGCCCGCAAATCCTTCTAGCCAATCTCCATTCTCGCGTCTCAGCAGTCCGCCAAAGCCTGAATTTCCTGGGTTGCTAATACTACTACTATCAACGTTTAAAACAATTTCGTGAGCTCTTGAAGGGTGCCAACTCACAGCTCGTGACAAGGAATTACATCTCATTGACTTGTCAAAACTGCCCTTAATGAGCAAGGAAAAGTTATTAATAGTAATTCTTAGAAATTAACGCTCTGTTTGGCATAAATTATGATGATAAAAAAACGTAAAACAAGTAACATGGCTATTGTTAGCGCAAATAGATGTTATATTTATTTTTATTTTCATCATACGTCATCTTTTTTTATTTGTAATTTAAATTAAACTTTCAAATCAATATATAAATTAGACTATTAAAATATAAATTTAAAACATTTATTTTCTAAATATCTTAATAATTAGTTTAACTATAATGAATTTATAGCAAAATAATTTATACTTATTTTAACATATTTTATATTGATTAAAAAAATTCAACATGTCTTTTTATGTCATTTTGGGGGCCCTAATCTTTTATTTTTTATGAGGGTAAAATTGAAAAGATTTAATTAATGGTGCATTGGAATGACAAAACGACAATTAAATTGAAATTTTTTACTTTGGCTAAAACGACTATTATTTTGTAATGGAAGGAGTATTTTTTATGAACCATATATCCTTTCCAAATTTGACTTCTTGTGTCCTTCCTCACCATTATTGCAATACATAGTTGTGTTTCTAGCCTTCTAGAGGTGATTTTTGGACACTGTTTTGTGTGCCTCATCAAATGACAGTCCATTCCTGCTTGTTTGTACTCATGGTTCAAACCATTGGAGACATTAGAGATCAATGGTGTGATGTTCAGTGCTAAAAATAATTGGGATTTGGGACTTTGGCATCATGAATTGTCAGGCAGACCTTTTACTATATTGTTTTAGGCTGCAATGTTCCATTTCAGATAATTTTTATACTTCTCCTATATGATTTTTCCACTCCAACCCCTTTAATATATGCTTGAACCTCCATTTGCTTCGACTTACCAACCACACTACAACTAGCCAACATCTCCAAGGAAGGGCAAAAGCTTTTAGGACTTAATTTCACATGATCTGGGGATATTTTACGCAATCATCTGATTAGGATCTAATGTCAGATTCCCTCGCATGAAACTCTTTATACTATCAAATCGGGTAAATCTCATGAGCGCTCCAACTCATGAACATTGAGAAGAACCACAAACAAACATAGATAAGCGTGAAGCACGCATAGACACAGTCAATATTCTTAGAGATTTATTCATCTAAGATGAAAATCTCGTAGATTCAACAAGCAGTTTTAGAAAAAGTGTCTACAAGATAAATCTTCATTGTTAACCCATAAAACTGTGATGAAAATAATATGCACTCGAGATAAATATTCACATTGCAAAGGGTAGAAACTAAAGTCTAAAACGAAAGACAATGTAACCCAACAGATTAAATTGTTATTTTTTTGGTAGCTAGCTCTTTGTTTCTAATATTGCAAGTTGATAATTTCTGTTATACAGTTAGTTGTTAGTTATGCTGTTAGCTTAGGTTAGTTTTAGTTTGTTTAGTTTCCCCTTTCCAATATATATTGGTTAGCAGATATACCCTGTAACTTTTATTTGATCAAGTACTTCAGTTCAGAATTTGTTCTCTTTTTTCATCCCTATTAAGGTCAAGATTCTTTCTCTCATTCTACAACTACTATTCACATTCTCTGTCTTTCTCCTTATCAACACTCAAACATTCATTCGCAAAGGCATCTAACTATATATAATGTGCATCTTGGATCAAACTAAAAGGATCAAACTAAAGATAAAGAGGGTGGAGACCACCGACAGCATCTTGGATGCATATGCTAAAAGGAAGAGTATAAAAGAGGCTCTTTTGAAGGAAGAGGAGCAGAAGACTCGAATTAAAGAAGCTGAGGGGAGGTTGAACAAATATGACGCTGAGTTGATTCGATCGAAAAAGATCAAGAATAAAGCGAATGATCTCACGGCTATGACAAAGAATATGGAGTCTTATTATTCTTCTAACAAGAAAGTAGTGGCCTCTCTTCATAAAACTTCTAAAGACCCCGAAATGTTGCATGGTCATGACGCTATACTCAAAAGACAAGAGGTTATTGTCAAGATAGTTGAAGGGAGGAAAAAGGTGTTCGATGAGGTTTTGAAGATAGGAGATTACCAGCCCTTCGAGAAAAAGGAGAAGCTTGCGTCCGACGTAGATGTTGAACGTGCCAAGCTCAAAGAACTCGAGCAAAATAGGAAGGAGATTAAGAAAGGAGCTTACTTAGCCATAAGGGAGGGTCTTAGGAATAAGCTTGCTTATGACTTAGACGTTGAGGGCACCATGGTCAAACAGCTTGAGCAGAATACGAAGGAGATCGAGAAAGGAGCCTCCCTAACCTCTAAGGAGAGTCTTGAGAAGAAGCTTGCTTCCGACGAAGATGATGAGCATGCCAATGTCAACTTTTTAGAGCCAGGGAATGATCAATTTGCCAATGATGTTTGGAAAAGTTTGGCTCTAAATCCGGAGTTGCCAATGAGCTTGGAGGAAGCCATGACTCCCTTCGACATGGTGATCAAGGATGACAAGATTGTGAGTGTTCCGTTGTGTGAGCCATCTCTTCTTGCTGCTCAACCTAAGAAGCCTCCTGCCAATCCTTAATGTTATGCTTTGTTTATTTGGCAAAGTTGCCTTGTAATATTTTGGATGGTTCATTTTGTGTCTGAATTCGGCAAAAGAGTTTTCATTGCTTCACTTGTGTATTTTTTGCGTTTGAATTTGCGGAAATGTTTTTTTTGCTTAGTTATCTTGCGCTTATAATTTGTGCCTTTGCTTTATTTTGAGCTTGCTCGTTTTAGAGTTAAGTTGCGACTTCATAATTTTAGTGGTTTCGACCTTCAACGTTGTTCCAAAGACTTGTCAAGTTATTTACATTAATCACTTTACAACGTTTCGAACCTCAACGTTGTTCGGCAAAAGAGTTTTCAAGTAATTTACATTAATCGCTTTACGAAAAAAGGTTTGATAGAAGGAGGTTAATGTATCGATAGAGAAGCAATAATTTGTAATTTGTAAAACTCATATTTTAGAAATTGCTAAAATGAACTTGTGTATGGTGCCTCATCTATTAGGTGGTGCAACCAAGACTGGACGAATGTAGGTTAGAGAACTTGGGGGCATGTGCCCCGACTTGAAAAATTATTTACTTAGTAACATACATAATAATTTTGTTTTGACCCCATAAAAATAGATACTGCCCTCATATGATAAATTTTATAAAATAATTATAGAACATTATAAAAGACGATAAAATAGAGTATGTATAAGTTGCTATTATTTTCTATTTTTTAGCTTTGTAATTTGTAGAAATTTAGGTATTTTAGAATTGTTTTTGTCATGAAATTATGTAAAGTGTAAAAAGTAATAATATTCTTTTAAGAAAATATTATATTTGAATTGTTTCTGTTATGCAGTTAGTATAGATTTGTTAAACAGTTAGTAGTTAGTTATGCTGTTAGCTTAAGTTAGTTTTAGTTAGTTTAGTTTCCCCATTTGTTTAACCAGTGGATACGTCTCTAACTTTTATTTGATCAAGTATTTCAGTTCAGAATTTGTTCTCTGTCTTCATCCCAATCAAAGTCAAGATTCATTCTTTCTTCAAGTATTCTTATCTTCACATTCTCTGTCTTTCTTCTTACCAACACTCAAACATTTGCAGAATGGGAAGGGTCAAACTAAAGATAAAGAGGGTGGAGACCACCGACAGCATCATTGAAACATTTGCTAAAAGGAAGAGTAAAAAGTTGATAAAAGAGGCTCTTTTGAGGGAAGAGAAGCAAAAGGCTCGAGTTAAAGAATTTGAGGCGAGGTTGAAACAACTTGACGCTAAATTGAATAGAACAAAAGATCTCCAGAATGCAGTGGATGATTTCAGGGCTATAATGAAGGATCTTGAAAGTAGGTTGAAAGAGGTGGCCTCTCTCCATACACCTTCTAAAGAATCGAAAAAGTTGCGTCGTCAAAATGCTCTCCTAAAAAAGCATGAGACAATTGCGAAGAAGGATACAGAGAAGAGAAAGGTGATGAATGAGGTTTTGATTATAGGAGATCAGCAGACCTTAGAGGATAGGAAAAAGCTTATTTCCGACATAGATGTTGAACGCGCCAAGCTCAAACAACTGGAGAAAGATAGGGTCGAGATCGAGAAAGGAGCTTACGGGGACATAATGGAGGGTCTTAGGAATAAGCTTCCTTCCATCTTAGACGTTGAGCGTGCCAAGGACGTCAAACAACTGGAGCAAAATAGGAAGGAGATCGAGAAAGGAGTGTCCCTAACCTCTAAGGAGGGTCTTAAGAAGAAGTTTGATTCAAACGTAGATGCTGAACAAGCCAAGGTCAAGCAGTCGGAGAAGAATCAGAAGGAAATCATGTGCAACTTTGTAGAGTTAGGGAAGGATCAATTTGCCAACGATGTTGGGCAAACTTTGGCTCTAAATTCGGAGTTGCCAATGAGCATGGAAGAAGCCGCTCCCTTCGACATGGTGAATGATGACAACATTGTGAGTATCCAAATTGGTGAGAAGAAAGTTCCGTTGTGCCCTAAGTCATCTTGTTGCTACTCAACCTGAGAAGCTTGTTGTCAATCCTGGATTTTATGCTTTGTTTATTTGGCAAAGTTGCCTTGTAGTTTTTTGGATGTTTCATTTTGTGTCTGAATTTATCGAAAGACTTTCATTTGCTTTACTTGTGCAATTTTCGCGTTTCATTTTGTTGATATGTTTTTTTGCTTAGTTATCTTGTGTTTATAACTTGGGCCTTTGCTTTATTTTGAGCTTGCTCATCATAGTTTTAGTGGTTTGGACTCAAGACCTTCAACATTGTTCCAAAGGTTTGTCAAGTAATTTACCTTTATCTCTGCATTGAAAACACAGTTAGATAGATTAGGAAAAGGAGGAAGAAAAAATGAAAATAATTGGGACAAAAATAAAAGGTTTGATAGGAGGTTGATGTGTCGATAGGGAAGCAATAATTTGTAAAACTAATAATCTTTTTAAAAATTGCTAAAATGAACTTGTGTAAGGTGCATCCAGACAAAGATCGTTAACCTTTAGTTAGGCATTTGACTTCATTGTTTAGGTTTGTTTCTACTTGTCTCACCCATTTTATTTTTTTTTTAACTTTCTAATAATATTGTTAGTTGATTATTTCTGTTATGCAGTTGGTTTAAGTTTGTTAAGCAGTTTGTTGTTAGTTATGTTGTTAGCTTAGGTTAGTTTTAGATAATCTCCCCTTTCTCATAAATATAAACATGAGAAATATTGTTAGTTATATTATTGGCTTAGGTTTAGGGGTGTTCAAAGGTTCGGACAAATCCTAATCAATCCACGATCCAATTCAAATCAATATGTTTGGTTCGGATAGTTTTTGCGTTCGGGCCAAACTTTAACCAACCCGAACCGACTCATAGTCGTTTAGGGTGGAATCCAAACCCAATTAGCGCTCGGACTAATTCATGTTATTTATTAGTTATCCTTCTATTTCAACTACAACAATGTGGCTTTTAGATCTCCTCCTTCCATTCTTCCTAAATCTCTCTCCTTCCTCTCTATCTCTCCCTTACTTCCACTCTCTCTCATCATTAAAAAATTATAAATAAATGATGAAAGAGACTGAAAGTAAGAGAGAGATAGAGAGGAGGAGATGTAGGGAGTATGGAAGGAGAGGATCCAATATTAATAAAAAATGCACTATATTTTTGTCCTAATTATAATCCTATTGCAACCTCCTAGAATAAATTCACGGACTAATGAAAAACAGTATCGATACTACAACTTTTTTCAAATATTTTACTAACAAAATTAAAACGAACTAAAAATTTAAGCAACTAACTAATTCAGTTTTTACATTTAATTAAAAATGAATCAGTAAATTAATATAAATCCTTAATTAAATTTAAATAAAAATTAATTTAATTTGGTAGGGAACAAAATTCAAATAATATAAATTGTACAATTGATTTTTTAGCACAAGCATATTTTTGTCTTTTTAAAATTAAACACACTTCTTTCTCTCTTATATTTCTCTCCTCTTTCTACACAATACGTCCAATCTACTTCATTTTTCATTTCTTTGCTTTCTCTTTTCTCACACCCTTTCTCACATCTCTCTTTTTATTTCTCCTTGCAACCAAACATATATGTTTGGAACAATAGAATTAGAGAAGAGAGGGTGAAATGAGAGATTGGGTTTGATAGAAAAAATAGAAGAGAGAAATAAAAAAAACTACGGGGACCACACAATTTTTGTTTCTCTCTACTTTTGCAGAATAATGAAGTGTAGAAGATGCACTTGTTTTTTTTTTTTTGTGATTTTTCAATTCTATCGGTATAGTTATTTTTGCGCCAGACTTAACTTGTTTTTTTTTTCATTTTTATTTCATAATTGCAATTGCATTGTTACACTATTAACATTTGAATGTTGTTTGAAGTTACTTTTTATTTATTGTTTACTTTACGATATATTGGAAAGAATAATATAATTTATTTACTTCATTAATCAATTAATTTAATATAATGTAGTGAAAAATAAATTAATTTATTGTTTAATAATTTAGAATTAAAGTCATAAATTAATTAGAATAACTACTAACTAATTATTTTTTTGACAAACTATTAACTAATTATATTTAGGCTTAAATATGTTATTCGTTCCTGAAAGAAAATTTAACTAAAAAAACTGAATCTCTAAGACTGAATAAGTTGGTCCAACATGCTCGTTACAGTAGGAAGGTTCTGGGAACTGGCCAATGGATGAAATTGCAATTGAAAAAATAAAATCTAATGTTTCCTTATTCAAATTGGAGAAAGGTGAGGGCTTAATTCCCTATTAGCTTCATTGTCTTGTTCTTTTTCTAATAATTATTTATTCTGATTTGATTGTGTTATGATGGCAGTCTTCAAAAGAAATGGGGGATGATATGCTGATGTGTTGATGTCCAGATATGCATTTCGTCTTAAAATTTTGCATGAGAGAAGCCTTACTTTACTTCAAATGAACTGCTGCAAGAATTAGAACCAGCTATAAATAGTTTAACAGGTTCATTTGTTGAGTTTCTATACCATTATCAACAAATAAAAGCCCTAATTTAGTTTGGATATGGATGATAGGGAAATAGTGTGGAAGAGAGGGTGAGAGTAAAATAAGGAAATAAATTCAAGTCAACAACTTAAAATAATTATTTTTTTTAAAGAAAATAATTATTTTATAGGGACTTTTTTAAAAACCAAATCAATGCCAACATGGAGCTCTTAGTTTTGAGAGCTGCTGGTGGGTGATAAATTGTCTCTTACTTTTGAGAGCTTGTGTATTAATCCCTCTAATTGTTTGTCTTTAGTAGAATGAATTGTAAGAGGGATGTGGTACCCCTTGTATCCACTATCAATAAAATCTTTTGATTTATCCAAAAAAAAAATGGAGCTCTGTTAGCCACCTCAACAAATGACTAACAAATACTTAACGGAAGGATATTTTAAAAAAAAAAGATATTTTGTAAGGACTTTTTTAAGAGAAAAAATTTGCAGAGACTTATTTTACAAATCGCTATATTTGCGTGGACGAAAAATTTATTTAAGCCTTAGTTAATTAATTTAGTTTTGAGTTAAAATTTATATAATATAAAATTAATATTAGATATATTTAAAATACCGCCATTTTTGTAGGGAGAGAGGGAAAAATAGGGAGGAAGCTGGGTGAGGGTAAAATAAGGAAATAAATCCAAGTGAGCAATTTAAAATAAAAGAAAATAATATAAGGGTATTTTTTTTAAGAAAAAAACTACTTTGCAGTGATTTTTTTAAAAGCTAAATCAATGTCAGCATGGAGCTCTGTTAGCCGTGTCAGCAAATAGCTAACATATACTTAACGGAAGTAATTTTTAAAATAAAAAAAAAGTTATTTTGTAGACATTTTTAGAAAAAAAAACTTGCAGACTTCTTTTAAAAAATTGCTATACTTGAAAGGACAAGAAATATATTTAAGACTTATATTTAAATAATAGTTAATTAATTAATATAGTTTTGACTTAAAATTTTATATAATATGAAATTAATATCAGATATATTTAACATACTATCATTTTTGTCTTTATAAGTGTAATAATACAACTTTTATCTTCTCCATTTCTATCCTCTTTCTCTTACTAAAAATATTTTATTGACATGTTCATAGTAGAAATTAATATTCTAATAAGTGTGGGGAAAATATATGTAAGTATCTACCTGTTATGATTGCAAATTAATTTTTTCTACATTGCGATATCCGTGTTGTATCCTATCCCGTATCATATTAAGTATCCAGACTATAGAGACAGATGAGGGGAATATTGAAAGGAGTCTGTATGCTGTGTCATTCCCTCCCAGATACTTTTTTTTTTCTTGCCAGCTCTTTGTTTCTAATATCGTTTGTTGATCATTTCTGTTATGCAAGTTATATTAAATTTGTTATTAACCAATTATTTGTCAGTTACACTGTTGGCTTAAGTTAGTTTTAGTTGGTTTAGTTTCTCCCATATGAGTTATTTAGCACTTGTTTGACGGCAGTGGATTATACGTGTAACATTTACTCCCTAACTTTTATTTGATCAAGATTCATTCTTTGTCAAGTATTATCATCTTCACATTCTCTATCTTTCTTCTTATCAACACTCAAACATTCAAAGGACTGATAACGCATGCAGAGCAGAATGGGAAGGGTGAAACTAAAGATAAAGAGGGTGGAGACCATGGACATCATCTTGGATACATATGCTAAAAGGAAGAGTATAATCATGGTACAAAAAGCTTTTTTGAAGGAAGAGGAGGAGCAGAAGGCTCGAGTTAAAGAATTAGAGATGGGGTTGAAACACATTGACGCTGAATTGAATAAAACAAAAGAGATCGCGGCTATAAGGAAAAGTCTTGAAGGTAGGTTGAAAGAGGGGGCCTCTCTCCATACACCCAAGAGGTTGAAAAAGCAAGACCCACTTGAGAAGCAGATTACAGAGAGGAAAAAGGTAATGAATGAGGCTTTGATTATAGCAAATCACAAGACCTTAGAAGGGAGGGAGAAGCTTATTTCCGACATAGATGTTGAACGCGCCAAGGTCAAACAGTTGGAGAAAACTAGGAAGGAGATTGAGAAAGACGCTTATCGGGCCCTAAAGGAGAGTCTTAGGAATAATCTTGCTTCCAACTTAGACCTTGAGTGCGCCAAGGACGTCAAACAACTGGAGCAAAATAGGAAGGAGATCGAGAAGGGAGCCTCCCTAACCTCTGAGGAGGGTCTTAAGAAAAAATTTGATTCCGACGTAGATTTTGAACGGACCAACGCCAAACAATTGGAGAAGAATCGAAAGGAAATCATGTGCAACTTTGTCGAGTCAAGGAAGGATCAATTTGTCAACGATGTTGGGCAAACTTTGGCTCTAAATCCAGAGTTGGCATTGACCATGGAGGAAGCCGCTCCCTTGGACATGGTGAATGATGACAACATATTGTGAGAAGAAAGTTTCGTTGTGCCCTAAGCCATCTTGTTGCTACTCAACCTGAGAAGCATGTTGCTTTGTAATTTTTTGAATGTTTCATTTTGTGTCTGAATTTGTCAAAAGGCTTTCATTTGCTTTACTTGTGCATTTTTGTATTTGAATTTACCAAAGTGCTTTTTTGTTTAGTTATCTTGCATTTATAACTCGTGCCTTTTGCTTTATTTTGAGTTAGTCGTTGTAGAGTTAATGTGACTTCATAGTTTTATGGTTTGGACTTGAGACCTTTAACGTTGCTCCAAAGACTTCTTAAGCAATTGACCTTTATCGCTTTACATTCTGGATTCAACACACAGTGAGATGGATTAGGAAACAGAGGAAGAAAGAAGGAAAAATAACATGGACAAAAATAAAAGGTTTGATAGGAGGAGGTTGATGTGTCGATAGAGAAGCAATAATTTGTAATTTGAAAACTAATAATCGTTTAGAAATTGGTATGAGCTTGTGTAAGGTGCTTCCTAGACAAAGCTCGTTAATATTTAGTTAGTCATTGGACTTCATTGTTTAGGTTAGTTTCTGTTCTTCTCACCCACTTGTTTTTTTTAACTTTCTAATATTGTTAGTTGATTATTTCTGCTATGCAATTAGTTTAAGTTTGTTAAGGAGTTAGTTGTTAGTTATGTTGTTAGCTTAGGTTAGTTTTAGTTAATCTCCCCTTTCTCATAATATAAACATGAGAAATATTGTTAGTTATACGGTTGGCATAGGTTTAGAGGTGTTCAAAAGTTCGGACAAATCCAAACCAATCCACAATCCAATCCAAACCGATATGTTTGGTTCGGATACTTTTCGCATTCGGACCAAACTTTAATCAGCCCGAACCGACCCATAAATATTCGGTTCGACTTGGAGCAATGGATTATAAAAAACAAACCCGCGAACCCAATAAAAAAACAATTTATAAATTGAAAGTCAGTTCCCTTTTTTTCCAGCTCTGGCGGAATAGGAACTCTAGCTTTGATCTTCCCTCGCTGACATCTCTTCATTGAAACGGACATGAGATGTTATGATGCATGCAGACCTAACAAATTAATATGTTATTTTCTTGCTAGCTAGCTCTTTGTTTCTAATATTGTAAGTTGATAATTTCTGTTATACAGTTAGTTGTTAGTTATGCTGCTAGCTTAGGTTAGTTTTAGTTTTTTTGGTTTCCCCTTTCCAATATATATATATATAGATATATATATATAGACAGGAGTTGGTTAGCAGTCCATGCGTCTAACATATACCCCGTAACTTTTATTTGACCAAGTATTTCAGTTCAGAATTTGTTCTCTGTATCATCCCTATTATTAAGGCGAAGATTATTTCTTTCTTTCTACAACTATTATTCACATTCTCTGTTTTTCTCCTTATCAACACTCAAACATTCATAAAGGAACAAACTATATATATAATGTGCAGTGCAGCAGAATGGGAAGGTTAAAGTTAATGATAAAGAGGCTTGAGACCATCGACAGCAACTTGGAAGCATATGCTAAAAGGAAGAGTGGAATCGTGATACAAGAGGGTCTTTTAAGGGAAGAGGAGCAAAAGGCTCGAGTTAAAGTATTGGAGCTGAGGTTGAAACAACTTGAGGCTGGTTGGACACGAGAGAAGGACCTCAAGAATTCGTCGAAAGACCTAGCGATTAAGATAAAGAATCTGGAAGGTAAATTATCTTCTAACGATAAAGATGTCGCCTCTCTTCATACAACTTCTGAAGACATGGAAATATTGCGTTCTGAGCATGATGCTGTCCGCAAAGAGCAAGAGGCACTTCTGAAGAAGTTTGTAAACAAGAAAAAGAAGTACGATGGGCTTTTGAAGATTGGAGATCAAATGACCAAGGAGTTAACGGAAAAGGTTACTGCCGACATAGATGTTGAACGCGCCAAAGTCAAAATGCTGGAGCAAAATCAGAAGGAGATCGGGAAAGGTGTTTACTTAACCATAAAGGAGGGTCTTAGGAAGAAGTTGCCTTCTGACTTAGATGTTGAACGCGCCAAGGTCAAACAGCAGGAGAAGAATAGGAAGGAGATTGAGAAAAGAGCTTACCGGACCTCAAAGAAGGGTCTTAGGAAGAAGCTTGCTTCAAATGTAGATGTTGAGCACACCAAGGCCAAACAGTTGGAGCAGAATAGGAAGGAGATCGTGCACAGCTTTGTAGATCAGGGGATGGATCAAGTTGCCAACGACGTTTGACAAATTTCGGCTCTACCGGGGTTGCCAATGAGCATGGAGGAGACCACTCCCTTCAAAATGGTGAAGGATGACAAGAATACCACTATCCGGATTGGTAAGATGATCATTCCAATGTTCTCCAAGCCAACTCTTCTTGCTGCTCAAGCTGAGAAGCCTGCCGCCAAGCCTTGATGTTATGCATTATTTATTTAGCTTGCCTTGTAATTTTTTCAATGTTTCATTTTGTGTCTGAACTCGCCGAAAGGCTTTCCGTTGCTGTTGTTTTTGAGTTTCAGAAAATAATTTCAGAAAATCAATCCACCGAAGATATTACTGGGTTGAGTCGCGGACTAGGTCGCTCTCTTTAAGACGTTTCGTGGCACTGCTCAAAATTGTGCAGGCAGACTATCAACCACGACGTCCTCAAGATAAAACAGCCTAGTCAAAACTGTTACGAAATATCACTGCACAGTGAAATTTCGCTCAAGAAATACACCTCAATATGGTTAAAAAACCACTCTGAATATGGTTCGCAGAGCACTCTTGAATATGGCTCGTAGGCCATTCTTTAAAGTAGAAGAGAAGAAAAATCGAGAGAGGAGAGAGAGCTTGAGGTATGATTTAACGTCAAGCGGTGTAAAGAGTCAAGTGAGGGAGGGGCCTATTTATAGGCTTCAAAACTTACTTGGTGCGCAAGTCTTAGAGGATAAGACCGGAGTGCTTGCGCTCCAAGCTATAACGGATAGGAACAGACGCGGATAAGAACGGCTCTGTTCAACGAATCTGTACACAACGGTTAGTTCATCGTATCCGGACGGTTCAACGAATTTGGACACGCAACGCACCAAAAAGTAAAATAATAATTAATTATTCAACGAATCTGTACACAACGGTTAGTTCATCGTATCCGGACGGTTCAACGAATTTGGACACGCAACGCACCAAAAAATAAAATAATAATTAATTATTTTCACAAAAATATATTTACACCTCACAAGCCAAGCCCAAGCCCAAGCCCGACCCGGCCGAGCAGAGCCGACCGGACGGCGGCGCGCACGCGTGTGTGGTGGTCAGATGGTGTGCGTGCTTTCCCATTTACAAAACTGGGTACTCATTAGGCTCCAACCCAAGGTGTAAAGTCCACATTTATAAACACTCTTAAAGTGTTTATTCTATCCAATGTGGGACTTTTTCAATTCACAATTAACAAAGTTCCAACAATCCCCCACTTGAATTTAAAAAGAAGTTTCAGAAGTAGCGTCAAATGCCTCCATAAGATTGTGCATAAGCAGAGGTGTCATACGACTTGAACTTTTGGGTAGCGGTTAAGATTTAGATTCAACAAGAGTGACTCGTAGTCTTGAACTCTATCTCTAATCGTCAAAACCACACACAACCTTTTCCTTAGGTGTATTCTCAAAAGCCCGTGCGTTTATGGCCCTGCACGTCTATCCCAGTTTAGTGAACGCTCTAGAAATTTATGCCAACAATTCCATAGGAGGCGGCCCCACTTCCACATTCACAAATGTGAGCCTATGTACTCCTGTAGCTAGGTACTCCACTCCACATAGAGTATAGATCTCATTAAGAGTTTCTATTAATTATCTCAACCTTACATTGCTTCAGAAATCATGCTTCTTTACTTTTAATAGCATGTTCATCTCCTATCACTTCACAACTTGTTATTACCTATTGAACCTAATTCTTGGGATCTCCAGTCTTTTAGGTCGGGTTACCATCGCGAGTGACTCATGGTTTTAAAGGCAGTAGTCCCATCCTTTGAGATGTATTTTGGACTTTCTCTCTGGCTAATCCTTGCGTCAAAGGATCGGCTAAGTTCTGATCAGTGTGTACATGATCCACTCTTACAGCTCATTTTAAGAGAATTTCTCTAACAATGCTGTTCCTACGACATATTTGTCGTCTTTTATCATTGTAATAATGATTCTTTATTTTGCAATAGCCGCGGTACTATCGCAATGGATCAACACAACTGCGTCGGTTTTCCCATAAGGAATCTCTGCTAGTAAGCATCTCAACCAACTAGCTTCTTCACTGGCGGATGCCAATGCTATCATTTCAGAATCCTTAGTGGACTGAACCAAAATGATCTGTTTCTTAGATTTCCAGAAAACAATACCACCATATATATACTAAGTATATAGTCACTAGGTGCTTTTGAATCATCTGATAGAGTATTCTAATAAGCATTACTGTATCCTTCAAGTACAGCTGGAAATCTCTGATAATGTAACTTGAGTTTCATGGTCCTCTTCAGGTATCACATGACTCTCTCAATAGCGTGTCAATGCTCTATACTAGGTCGACTGGTAAACCTGCACAACAATCCCACGACATAGGCAATGTCGGGTCTAGTACAATCAGTGGCATACCTTAGGCTGTCAATGATACTCGCATATTCCGTTTGTCTAACACCGTTACCAGTGTTCGTAAAAGGTTTGACAATTGGATCGTATGGTGAGCAGGAAGGTTTACTACCAAAGTAGTTATATTTCTTTAAGATCTTCTGAATATAATGAGGTCGATCCAAAGAAATTCCTTTCTCGGACCTAGTATTCTTAATACCAAAGATTACACTTGCTTCTCTGAGGTCTTTCATATCAAAGTTGTTGCACAACAATGATTTCACATTATTTACAGCATGAATGTTTGATCCAAATATGAGTAAGTCGTCTACATAGAGACATATGATAGTGCAAATGTCATTCTCGGTTTTGTAATAAATGCATTTGTCACTTTCATTCACTTTAAACTCATTCAATATAATCAAATTATCAAACTTCTCATGCCATTTTTTGGGAGCTTGTTTGAGACCATACAGAGACTTGTCCAACTTACAGACCTTGTGTTCTTGCCCATGGATCACAAAACCTTCAGGTTGCTCCATATAGATTTCTTCTTCTAAATCGCCATTTAAAAAGGCAGTTTTACATCCATTTGGTGTACTTCTAAGTTATAAATAGTGGCCATCGAAATTAGTACCCTTATAGATGTAATTCTTGTAACAGGTGAATATGTGTTGAAGAAATCTATATTCTCTCTTTGTCTAAAACCTTTGGCTACAAGGCGAGCCTTGTACTTATCAACAGTGCCATCAGGTTTTAGTTTCTTTTTCAAGATCCATTTACAACCAATGGGTTTGCAACTAGGAGGCAAGTCCACTAAGTGCCATGTCTTGTTAGACTCTAGAGAATCCATCTCATCATTTATGGCTTCTTGCCACAAATCAGCATCCAATGACGACAGAGCTTCTTGAAGGCTAGTAGGATACTCCTCTAATGTATAGACCGTATAGTCGGATCCATAGTCTTTAGCAGCACGTGCTTTCTTACCTCCTTGAGGTTCTATTCCCCTTTCTACGTTGTTTTCAACGCTCCTAAGCACAGAAACTTGAGCAATTCCGGTGCCCCCACTATTTCTTGATTTAAAAGGGAATCTACTTTCATAGAAGTCAACATCATTTGACTCTATGATCACTTTCGCATTAAGGTCATAAACCTGTATGTTTTGCTATTTACTGCATAACCAATGAATACACATTCATAGGCTATACTGGCGAGTTTAACTCTTTTTGGGATTATGACATAAGCCAAGTTATCCCAAATTCAAAAATAAGACAAGATGGGTTGTCTTTTCTTCAAGATCTCCGAAGGAAATTTTTTATTTCTTTAGATTCGGTGAATCTATTCATAACTTAACCAACAGCTTATAAAAATTTTCCACAACAGAGATCAAGTCCTAGAATTCAGCAAAATAGCAAATCAATAAAGATTTTATTTTTCTTTTTGCTTTACCATTCATTTCAGAAAAAATATGGTGCAGTCGCTTCATGTATAATTCCATTAAATTAATGAGAATCATACTCCGTTCCTTAATCGCTATAAAAACTCTTAACCTTTCTACTTAATTGATTTTCAAAAATCTGTAATGGAAAACTTTGAATATGTCAAGCACTTCACTTTTATTTTTCCCAAAGTATACTACAATGTAGTCAAAACAATTATAAATAAAAGTGATAAACTATCGTTTTCCATTTCTGGTTAACGTTCTATCTTATTCACATATATCTGAGTGAGTTAAAACTAATACTCAGATTTCCTTACTGATTTATGCGAAGTCTTGAAAATTCTTGCTTGACTTCAAAAATCACAATTTTTTCTTATGTCATTTGAAAAAAAATAACTTTTGAAAAATGCTATTTGGCTCTTATTGAAAAGAATGCATTTGTTTACACGTCAAAGTCAACCACGTTTAAAAATTATATAGTGTACAAAACTTCTGCTAGACGAAGTAAACAATGCTTTAAAAAAATATCATTGTTTAAAATAAAGTTTTAACCAGACTCAGCATCATTTTCTTATTTTCAGCAACCTGTATGTTCAAAACATACTCAATAACCATCCACCAATCTTCGCATTCACCAACAATGTTGATTTCAAAAATTACAGCAAAAAATTGCTATTCAGTCAAGTTAGCCTGCGCGGCAGAGCTTGGCCTGTTCATACACTTGCGTCTCGTATGATCTGGTCTCTCGCAATTGAAACAATTAAATGGAGGAGCAGTGTCATTTCTAGGTGGGGGTCCCATTCTAGTTGCTGTTCCTTTGAGCCTGATTATCTCATAAAAGGTATAACTTCTCAAAAATAATGTTATTGCTAAAAAGCAATTCTATGATTTAAAATTATTAACCGTTAGCGTTAACCACTAACGGCAACAATATGAATTAAGAAAATTCATTCTTGTCGAGTAGGTTCTAGGAAAGAGAGGTGGGTCACAACGGACACGCTTAAGTACCAAGTCTTTCCTAGCCAGAACTTTTCCCAGACAATATGAATTAAAATAATTCATTCTTATAGAGATGATTATTCTCTTTCCATAGAATTAAGAATAATATAGAGATAATCATTCTCTTTCTATAAGACCGTATAAAGAAACTTATTCTCTTTCCATCGATAAATAGTATAGAGAAAATAATTCTCTTTCCAATGATAATAAATTATATAGAGAAAACAATTCTCTTTCTATAGAGAAAATAATTCTCTTTCCATTAATAAGTTGTACAGAGAAAATAATTCTCTTTCTATTGGAATATTTCTTTAGCTATTTGATCTCTTCCTTTCTGATCAACAGTTTCAGTGAGCACATGAATGTCATCTTTTAAATGTTGGCAACATTTTTCATATTTAATAAAAAATTCTTTTCTTGCCATTGACATTCTTGAAAATGAAACGATTTGTTGAAGTTAGAAACAGCAGAATCAGAGCCAGTAATGTCTTCGATAGTCATGGCTAAATTTCGAAACGTCTTAAAATTGTTGTTTTTGAGTTTCAGAAAATAATTTCAGAAAATCAATCCACCGAAGATATTACTGGGTTGAGTCGCGGACTAGGTCGCTCTCTTTAAGACGTTTCGTGGCACTGCTCAAAATTGTGCAGGCAGACTATCAACCACGACGTCCCCAGGATAAAACAGCCTAGTCAAAACTGTTACGAAATATCACTGCACAGTGAAATTTCGCTCAAGAAATACACCTCAATATGGTTAAAAAACCACTCTGAATATGGTTCGCAAAGCACTCTTGAATATGGCTCGTAGGCTATTCTTTAAAGTAGAAGAGAAGAAAAATCGAGAGAGGAGAGAGAGTATGAGGTATGATTTAACGTCAAGCGGTGTAAAGAGTCAAGTGAGGGAGGGGCCTATTTATAGGCTTCAAAACTGACTTGGTGCGCAATAAGACCGGAGTGCTTGCGCTCCAAGCTATAACGGATAGGAACAGACGCAAATAAGAACGGCTCTGTTCAACGAATCTGTACGCAACGGTTAGTTCATCGTATCCGGACGGTTCAACGAATCTGGACATGCAACGCACCAAAAAATAAAATAATAATTAATTATTTTCACAAAAATATATTTATACCTCACAAGCCAAGCCCAAGCCCGACCCTGCCGAACGGCGACACGCACGCGTGTGTGGTGGTTAGATGGTGTGCGTGTTTTTCCATTTACAAAATTGGGTACCCATTAGGCTCCAACCCAAAGTGTAAAGTCCACACTTATAAACACTCTTAAAGTGTTTATTCTATCCGGGACTTTTTCAATTCACAATTAAGAAAGTTCCAACAGTTGCTTTAAATGTGCGTTTTTGCATTTGAATTTGCCAAAGTGCTTTTCTGCTTAGTTATCTTGCATTTATAACTTGGATCTTCGCTTTAATTTGATCTTGCTCGTTGTAGAGTTAATGTGCGACTTCATAGTTTTAGTGGTTTGGACTCGAACCTTTAACGTTGTTCCAAAGGCTTGTCATAATTTTCTTGAAAAATGAAAAGCTTATGAACATAAACTAAAAGCATCTGATAGATGTATCATAAACTGTTTCTCTGAAGTTTTTAAGTGTTTATATCATAAGATAATTCTAAATAAGCTCTCCGAATATGTCAAAATCTTAACCTGGCATTCAAAGGGTTCAATAAATGCACAGTACAGATATTATATATTATATAATTGTTTTGTCAGTTGTTACTAAAGCGGGAAAGGATATGAATTCTTGATGTTAGTTTTACTGAAAAATTGAAAAATAGTTGGGATGGATGAAATAATCCTGACATGTAAGATCCTTGATTGGTTATGGAGATTATATTTTACCAGTTCCTACTTGGATGGAAATTTTGGCCTTAAGAAAATTAGTAGTAGTTTCCCCCTTCTACTTAATAAACTAAAAAAGTATCAAATCTTAATGAAAACATAAATACATCAATATGTTTTATTGTGTTGAACATTATGCTACTTCTCAAAAGGTCCCATTAGTTGGATAAATAGAGAGTTCTTCAATTTGAAATCCTAGGTAAGTAAGCATTTGACATCAAAAAAAAAAAGACAGCATAGCCACCAAAATTTAACAGTAACATACTCCAAATAATGACCAAAGTTTGACAGCATCTCCACCAAACTTACATCCCACCATATTTCTTTAACTATATAGATAACAGATATGTAACCTCTTGTCAAAAAAAAAACAGATATGTAACCAGTTATGCAGTTAGTTGTTAGTTATTATATAACAGATATATATATATATATATAGATAGATAGATAGATAGATTTATATATAACAGATATATGTAACCAGTTATGCAGTTAGTTATATTTTGACCAAAAAAAAAATGCAGTTAGTTATATTTAATTGGTTAACCAGTTAGTTGTTAGTTATGCTGTTAGCTTAAGTTAGTTAGTTTAGTTTCCCCTTTCCAATATATATAGACACTTACCCTATAGCTTTTACATAATACTTACCCTATAACTTTTATTTGATCAAGTATTCCATTTCAGAATGTGTTCTCTGTCTTCATCCCTGTTAAGGTCAAGATTCTTTCTTTCTTCAACTAATATATTCACATTCTGTGTCTTTCTTCTTATGAACACTCAAAAATTCAAAGGACTGATAACGCAATTGATTTTCGAAAGCTCTATTTTTTTATATAGTGAAGGGTGATGGGTTAACTAACTAACTATATATATATATATATATATATATATATATGATGTGCATTGCAGAATGGGAAGGCTCAAGCTAAAGATAAAGAGGGTGGAGACCATCGACACTGACAGTATCTGTGAAAGATGTGCTAAAAGAATGAGTAGAATCTTGATACAAGAGGCTCTTTCGAATGAAGAGAAGCAAAAGGCTAAAGTTAAAGAACTCGAGGTGAGGTTGAAGAAACTTGAGGCTGACTGTAGGGGGAATCAAGCAAAGGATCTCAAGAATCAATCGAATGATCTCGCGGTTGAGAAACAGGAGGACTCTCTTCCTACAACTTCTGAAGACCGCAAAGCGCAAACGGCACTTCCAAAGAAGCATGTAAAGAAGAGAGGTTTGTTGGATGAGATTTTGAAGCTGAGAGATGGCCTGACCTTGACTGAGAGGAAGAAGCTTGCTAAGAGAATAGATACTGAACGCGACAAGGCCAAACAATTAGAACAAGATAGGAAGGAGATTGAGAAAGGAGCTTATCAAGCCATAAAGGAGAGTCTTAGGAAGAAGCTTGCTTCCGAAGTAGATGTTGAGCGCACCAAGGCCGAACAGTTGGAGCAGAATAGGAAGGAGATCGTGCACAACTTTGTGGAGCCGAGGAACGATCTATTTGCCAACAATGTTGGGCAACATTTGGCTTCGATTCTGGGGTTGCCAATGAGCATGGAGGATGCCACTCCCTTCAACATGGTGGAGAAAGACAAGATGACTATCCAGATTGGCAAGGTTACCACTCCGTTGTTCCCCAAGCCAAGATTTCTTGCTACTGATCAAGCTGAGAAGCATGCTGCCAAGCCTTGATGTAATGCTTTGTTTATTTGGCTTCCCTTGTAATTTTTTGGATGTTTCATTTTTTGTCTGAACTCACCAAAAGGCTTTCTTTTGCTTTACTTGTTCGTTTTTGCATTTGAATTTGACAAAGTGTTTTTCTACTTAGTTATCTCGCATTTATAACTTGGATCTTCGCTTTATTTTGAGCTCGCTCGTTATAGAGTTTAAGATGTGACTTCATACCTTTAGATGTTTTTGCACTCAAGACTTCTAACATTGTTCCAAAGACTTGTTTTCATCTTTTTACGATCCGAATTCAACACACAGACAGAAAAAAGGGTTTGTAGATAGCTAGTAATTTATAAAACTAAAAATCTTTTAAAATTTGCTAAATGAACTTGTGTATGGTGCTTATTGTATGTAAATGGGGATAAATTTGCAAATTTCATGTACAATGTTTGTATGATCCTTCTTGAAAAATGAAAAGCTTATGAACATAAACTAAAAGCATCTGATAGATGTATCATAAACTGTTTTTCTGAAGTGTTGAAGTGTTTATATCACAATAATCCGAAATAAGCTCCCCTCAAAGATCAAAATCTTAATCTGCCAATCAAAAGGCTCAATAAATGCACAGTATAGGTATTATAAATTATGTATTATATAATATATAATTGCTTTGTCAGTAAGCAGCAAAGGATATGAATTCTTAATGTTAGGCATCGCACCCTGCTACATCAGCCTCAGTTTTAACATTTGCTTCCAATATGCGACACCTTTTGGAATCAACTTCTCATTACTTCTAATATACTGCATATTATTTACTTGATGCGCATTATTTGTGAATAATATTTCATTTGCTTGCAAGCATGTCAGGTACATAAATTGTAGTATCAAACTCAAGTTGTTTACCTTTAATTAGAACAATCTTCTCTTCTATATATGATTTTGTACCAAGAACTGATGCAGTGTAGTTTTTAGTTGATGATGTTTTATTGATATTGAACTATATAGTCTTTTCAGGTACATATTTGTAATTGCAATTATTTTACTATTTCTTTGAGATGTAGAGGGATCTACAAGTTCATCTACAATTGAGTGACATAAGCAGTACTGCTTCTTCGAGACTACAATTGAATGGGCAGTTTCCATATCTTCCTTAGAATTTTAGTTTATTGAACTGTCCCTTGTGTCACTTACAATGTACCTGAGTCCTGACTGAAGCATAACTGGCTAAACATTCTTGGACTGAAGATAGTCCATGGAAACAACAAACATTGGGCATTCTTTAATGGAAAAGTCTAAATTGATTGAAATTTCCTTTACTTGTCATTTTATCTGAGCTTGCCTTGTATTTTATTGTGTGGTTGAGAAACCTACCATACCAAACCAAGGACACTTCATCCAACCAGGCTTGTAACATTTGGTAAGTTGAACCTTCTTGCATTCTTTTTAGTTTTCTAAATAAAATGAAAATAAGACTTCCCAGGAAGGTAGCGCATTTGGCGAGTCAAGGAGTTGCAAGAAGAAAGTCCAAGGTTCAAACCCTGAAAACTAATATTTCCTGACCCCCACTAACACTTGCTTATAATAAAAAATGAAAATAAGACTTTTAAAATGAGCTCGCTGAGAGGACCAAGCAATCAGTAATAGATATATTTATTTACAACCTAATTAATTTTACAGGTCAAGTGTAACATCCATTACCATGACTCTGGCATATCAAGTTTATTTTGTTAGCTTAGATGAAATGATTAATAAACATCACACTTAATATCCCACAGTCACATTCGAGTTTAAACTCGAGAGCCAGCATCCCCAGGTCACTCAAATTGTGAATGCAACAAGCAAAAGGGGCATCCGGCATTGTTTAGCATAGTTTAACTATAATACCAATTTTATTTGAAATGTTTTTCAGGTGTGACCATATTGTCAAGGGTTTAGATTTAAAGTGAGGATTAGATAATTCAAAAGTGCTAATCCACGCACACACATTACCATTGCTTACACCGAAGTTCAAACCCGAGAGTCGTCATCTCAATGTCGTTGAAATTGTCAAGACAACCACCCGTGAGAGTGAGAGACAATTGACCATATTGTTATCCAATGTAAGACTTATTCAGACAATTTGTTCTTATTTTACAAAATAATTCGAGTTTAAAAACAAAACAGAAGCAGGCATATTTGAAATTCTCAGTGAAATTCTTATTGAAGTTCTTTATCAACTTCATAGATGCTGTCTCAAATTGTGTTTCCTTAGACACATCCAACAGATCCAAAATGTTAGCCAAAAACGGCCTTGCAACTTCATGTGTGGCCCAAGTTTAAGAATCATTCTCAGCCCAATCTTGTGAAATTTTGATTTGCTTCTCTTCTCATCCAAAATAAGAACTATTTTATAATTCATTTCCAGAGTAATAACAAGTGAACCAAAATAGAGGAGTTAATACTAGTAAGTTACTTCATTTTCATTAGAAAAATTTACACTTTCAGCCAAGGCTGATTACAAGGATCAGCAAGCAAAGAGTGCTCACAACACTACCAAAATCAAAAGAAAAAAAAAGACATACTAATGTACTAACGGAGGGAGGCATGAAAGTCCACCTCATCCAATTTAGTAATATTTCACCCATAAAAAACATAAGTCCCCTTCTGCTAACTTGTCCTATTACTTAGCAGCAGAAGCATCAAAAAACTTTTCAAAAGTGGGAAAAAAAACACTCCAATAACCAAGATGGCCCCTAAAAATGGATACCACCTAGTAACACAATCAGATCTACTGAAGGGCCATTTTAAAATAAAAACCCTTCCTTGACCTCTCAAAATTCCAAAAACTAACCCCCTCTTACCTAGAAGCATACTATCTAATATCCTAGTATACTATTAAGTGGTACTGATACTTGGTTACAGCACTTCACAAGTATTGTATTAGTAAACATGTAACATGAGCTTATTCATGACCTAGCGGAATTGAGCACCGGTGTAGGTTTGACCAAAAGACCATCCAGCTAGGGCAACATTGTTAGAAACAAGGTTTAAATATATGTTCAGCTTCTGCAAATATCACCATAATTTATTTAGGCTCCTGTAAAATTAAAAGGTTTAAAATGGCCCTTGCAAATATAAATCGTTTACGATTAAGCCCCTCGATCAACTTTCCGTACAAAAAAACTTTAAAATAAGGTTTAAATATATGGTCAGCCCCTGCAAATATAAATCAATGGCACATGTCCTCATCTCTTTGGGTAATTATGCCACGTCATCATCCCATGTAACCATAGACACATAGCACTGACATGTGCCACGTCAACAACCAATAGGTACAACCAATAGGTGGTTGCCACGTGGCACTAGTGTGGCAAATTTGGGCACCTTTGTTGCTAAAAAATAAATTTTGGCGGAATGTGTTGAACTCTTGACCTTCCACTAATAGTACCTTCACATTACCACTGAACCACTTTTGTTACTTGGTTAAGTTAAGCCATTTAAAGATATATAATCTATAATTTAACTAAAAATATTAAAAAAACTGATCATCTTCTAGATCTGGAAAACAAACACAAATAGATGAATTATAGAAAACAAACACAAACACAAATAGATCATCTTCCAGTTCATCCCATGGATTACGGATCTAGTTTCAATCAACCAATTCGTTCAACAATTCATCATCTTCAATCTAAAAACATAGATTCATTATTTTCTTCAAAACGAAAAACATTGCTGCCAGATTTCGAAGGAAAAACATGGATTCATAGATGAATTACGGATCTTGTTTAAAATGGAAAACATTGATGAAAAACATAGATGAATTTCGAAGGAAAAACGTGGAATCATCATCTTCTTTAAAATGAATTACGGATCTTTATATTTCGAAGGAGTATTTGTGTTTGCATTTGTTTTCTAGATCTAAAAGATGATCTGGTTTTTTTACTTTTTAATTAAACTATACATCATATACTTGTAAATGGTCTAACTTAACCAAGTAACAAAAGTGGTTCAGTGGTAATTTGGATATATCATTAGTGGGAGGTCACGATTAACACCCATGTTCCCCCAAAATATTTATTTTTTTAATAACAAAAGTGCCCCACTTTGCCACATTAGTGCCACGTGGCAGCCACCTATTGGTTGCTGACGTGGCACATGTTAGTGCCATGTGTCCATGATGACGTGGCCTTCAAAGACACATGACATAGTGGTGGGATGAAAAGTTGACTGAGGGGCTTAACTGTAAACAATTTATATTTACAAGGGCCATTTTGAAGTTTTTTTTACAAAAGCATAAATAGATTATGGTGATAATTGCCGTGACTGAACATATATTTAAACCATATATTTAAATCTAGAAACAACGGTACAACCATCACTTGTTGTAACCTTGAAAGACAACTTTGACCATTGAGGTAATTCTTGCTCAGCCAGTTTTGTCCCCAGTTCCTGGACAGTGAAGATGAAATCATTTATGCTTTGAATCGATTTCCTTTGCCGTTAAAGCTCCAAAAGGTAGCGTTAGATTGGACGCAGGTTTATTTTCAGAATCGATTTTCCGTCCTCCACCGTGTTGCCAAACATACGCTCAGTATCGCACCGCCCAGAACATAGAGCTCGAGCCGCCTCAGGTACGAACCCTAACCTTAGCAATCTCCTCTCTTCGCTTTCTCGAATTAGACACACGTTTATTGTTATGATTGATTGGTTTGATTCTCTGAAATCCGAATAGGCTCTAATTTGATTTTATTTACTTTCATGTTTTCTCTAATTGATTCAGCAAATTATCAAACCAATATCGGAACTTAGGTTACTCAATTTGTCCATATAATTTTGTGCAAATTTGATTCCTTTCCTTGATTCTCAATTCAATCTGACCTAATTTACATTCTAAAATTTTCTTCAAAATTCATTTAGGTGTCTGTAATTACTCAATCTTTTGGAACGATGCCTTTCGTTCTCTTATCTTTCTTTACCCCATGGCTATGACGAATCTACGGTTCTGGATTCTTTTATGGATTTATGTCGTCGTAGTTTACAGTTTATCGTGTAGGTGTTATTTAATTTAATTTAATTTGTTCTGAATCTATAATGAATTCCGGAAGAATGTACTTATTGATCTACTATACCTAAGGAGAACATGACTCCCAATTTTGAGTTTATGAGCAATGTGAAATTTCCTTCACTCATCTCTGGCCTTTCTATAACAAACTTGACTGGCAAATTCTGCACCCCAAAGAAAATTAAAAATTACATATAATAGGTTAAGAGATTGTTTTATTTACTATACTTGACATTATGAATGACTATACATTATAAAACCTGTTCAAATTTGGTACCATAGTAGTTCTTTTGGCTTGATTTTCAGTTGGAGTGATCTTTATGTGTCATGATACAACCTGTCGAAAGTAACCAAAATGTTTCCATCATCCTGTAATCCTATAAATAAAATAGAAGTTGTATACATACAACTCGTAGCCTTTAACACCTTCCCTGTAATAACACCAAATGGTTTTATTTTGAACAATCAGAATGATTTCATACCCACAATCTATGTCTTTGCTATTTTCTTGTTCTGTTTTTCTTTCAATTAATTATTATCTGCAACTATATTAATATCTTCTGCATACTTTTCCTTCATTCCTGAAAAAGACTATATCGCTGATAAAATAATATTGCTTTCAACATATTTGAATATCTGTTGTCCAAGCCTCCAAGGTATCTGTATAGAGAAATGCAAATGTAAGAGAAATGAAAAGTCAAATAAAATAAAATAAAATAAAACAGAAATGTTTTCTTTGGAAAAAAAATTACCTGCACGCGACTTCCTTCCTCTAGTACCGTAACTTGTGTTATCAAAAAAAAAATAGTACCGTAACTTGTGCAAACTCCAGCAGCCTATGGAGGAATGCCCCCTCTCTCTTACAACTTTTTTCCTGATTCGTGAACTTTTTTCACATCCTGGGTTAAATGTTCAAATGGATATGTATGTTTTTTTCTGGTTACAAATAGATTTGTACGTGATCAGTGTAGTTACTTTTTATTTGACAATAAAATAACTCTATATTATAGTTGTATATTATGGACAATGCGTGTAATTTTCTACAGGTTTTCTAGGGTAAAATATAGAGAAAAATAGGACACCCAAAAACACTTACTATAGGAACTCTCTTTATATATTAGTATAGATTGTGTAGATGTCTTTGATATCTTCAATGATACCCTCACAGGTAGGATTGTACTTTGTAGTTTGTACACAATCCACCATCCTGTAGGTGTAGGTGTAGGTATTAAGGTTTTGAGTTCTGGGCAGGTCTAGAACTGTTGCCGCGTGCAATTTAGAGGTTTTGTGTTCACAATTGTTTATATATAGACGCCTCACATCTTTGTTTGCTGATTTCACTTCTTGCACTGTAACTGTTTTTTTTGCAGTGAATCATGTTAATTTATGCAATATCCCCTCGATCTGCATTTTGGATTTATTTATATTTCTGCAAGAGTGGTTAGGTTAGGAATCTACTATCTCTGTGCTTCTGGTTGTTGGTACATTTAGCATTTACCCGATATGGAGTTTCACTTGTTTAATGGCAATGTCATTTGATTTGGAGAAAATAATAACAAAGGATAACACCAATGTAACAAACTTATGTATGTTTGATAATATTTTTTGATTGAGTTTTCTTACAATATTTCATTGTTGTATAGGTTATAGGTTACAGTTGCAAGTAGAGATGGAGAATACTACGAGTGCAACAACTAAAAAGGTTAAGAACTACATGCCTTATGATCTTGCATTCTTAATTACATCCAAACTCCCTCCAAAATCCGTGAAGCGATTTGGATTCCTACGCAAATCATGGGACCTCTATTTTGAAAACCCTCATTTCATGAGCATTTTTCGCAAAAACTTCATATCTAATCATTGTTCATGCTATGATGGCACATCTCTCCTCCTGAGTATTGCTAAAGGCAGAGAGACTCTCCTTCTGACCGCCAGTTGTATTCTCTTTTAGGCGAAAAGTTTGAGATTAAGCACAAATTAGATTGGCCAAATCCATTTCCAAATGACAACCATTTTAGTATTTGGGGTTCCTGTAGTGTTAATGGAACTCTTTGCCTCTACCGTATGATTGAAGAAGTTGTATTCTGGAATTCAAGGTCATTCCTCTTAGCCCGTATGTACCTCCACATCCTCTGGTTTATTGTCATGGATTTGGTTTTGATAATGTAAGAAATGACTATAAGTTGATTAGGCGTGTGAATACTTATTCAGAAATTGAAGAAACATCCTTTGAACCATTTTGGGAGATATATAGTCTAAGAAGTAACTCTTGGAAGAAACTTGATGGTGATGCACCTCCTTCTCGTATGATAGGTCAGGTTGGTGTTGGCGCACAATTGTACACAGAAGGAATGTGTCATTGGTGGGGACGGGGTAAAGACAAAACTGATAATGACAAAGATTGTATCATTTTATCATCATTTGATTTGGGAAATGAGGTGTTCATTGCAACACCCATTATATAAGGCATGGAGGATGATGATTTATGGTTATGGTCTCATTTGATATTGTTAAATGAGTCCATTGCTTCGATCTCATATTATTTTGGTGATACGCCCACTTCTTTTCACATATCAGTTTTGGGTGAACTCAGTGGAAAGGAATCATGGACTAAACTTTTCATTGTTGGGCTATTGCCTTACATTGCCTTTCCTATTGGAGCAGGGAAGAAAGGTGATCTATTTTTCATGACAGAAAGTGTGAAATAGTTTACTTTGATTTAAGTACACAGAAGACTCATGAGCTTGACATTAAAACTTATTATTCTCGTACTTTAGTTTACAAGGAAAGCTTCATTCCGATGGAAGGAATAAATAATTGATTGTTTTTATAATTTTGGAGAGACTTTGTCTGTTCGTTGATTGTTAATCATGTATTTCAATTTTATTAAACAACGACACAAATTACTTTATCATTAATGTCATATTAACGTCAATTAGTCTGAGTTTTGTATATACTCCCTGGAGGAGTTCAACTTGTTGGGGATGAAATTCCCAATGTTGTTATGATAAGTTCCCCTCAAAAGTCATAATCTTAATCTGCCAATCAAAGGGCTCAATAAATGCACAGGTAGTATATATTATGTATTGTATAATTGCTTTGTCAGTTATTACTAAAGGAGCAAAGGATATGAGTTCTTAATGTTAGGCATCACACCCTGCTACATCGGCCTCAGTTTTAACAGACCCATCACAGTTTAGTTTTATCTAGCCATCACCATCAGGTAGATGCTTCCAATATGTGACACCTTTTGGAATCAATTTCTCATTACTTCTAATATACTGCATATTATTTACTTGATGCGCATAATTTGTAATTGCATTTATTTTCCTCTTTCTCTGAGATGTAGACTGTAGAGGGATCTACAAGGTCATCTACAATTGAGTGCCATGAGTAGTACTGCTTCTTCGATACTACAATTGAATGGGAAGTTTCCATATCTTCTTTACAATTTTAGTTTGTTAAACTGTCCCTTGTGTCACTTACAGTGTACCAGTATAGTCCTGACTGAAGCGTAACTGGCTAAACATTCTTGAACTGAAGATAAGTCCATGGAAACAACAAACATTGGGCATTCTTTAATGGAAAAGTCTAAATTGATTGAAATTTCCTTTACTTGTCATTTTATCTGAGCTTGCCTTGTATTTTATTGTGTGGTTGAGAAACCTACCATACCAAACCAAGGACACTTCATCCAACCAGGCTTGTAACATTTGGTAAGTTGAACCTTCTTGCATTCCTTTTAGCTTTCAAAATTAAATGAAAATAAGATTTCTTAAGAAGGTAGCGTATTTGGCGAGTTAATGGATATGAAGGAGTTGTAAAAAGAAAGTCCAAGGTTCAAACCTTGGAAACTAACATTCCCCGACCCCCATTAACACTTGCTTATAATAAAAAATGAAAATAAGACTTTCAAAATGAGCTCGCTGAGAGGACCAAGCAAATCAGTAATAGATATATTTATTTACAACCTAATTAATTTTACAGGTCAAGTGTAACATCCATTATCATGACTCAACATATCCAGTTTATTTTGCTAGCTTAGATGAAATGATTAATAAACATCACACTTAATGTCCTCCGGTCACATCCGAGTTTAAACTCGAGAGCCAACTTCCCTAAGTCACTCAAATTGTCAATGCAACAAGCAGTAAAGGGATCTAGTATAGTTTAACCGTAGTACCAATTTTATTTGAAATGTTTTTTAGGTGTGACCATATTGTCAAGGGTTCAGATTTAAAGTGAGGATTAGATAATTCAAAATTGTTAACCCACCACGCCCAAACTACCGCAGCTTACACAGTTACACCTAGGTACAAAACTGAGAGCCGACGTTTCCAAGTGAGACACAATTGAGGAAATGAATTGTTTGTATATTAAAGATATTTTTTAAACCCAAAATTGTATACAAAGATGAGATTTAGGTTATTGTCCAAAAAGTCAACAATTTGGAGAGATTCTCACCGTACATATATTTGAATTATTTTTATTTTATCCAATGCAAGACTTATTCAGACAACTTGTTCTTATTTTCAGAAATAATTTGATTTTAGAAACAAAACATAAGCAGGCATATTTGAAATTCTCAGTGAAATTAGTAGGTTAAATGGTCCATGAAATTCTTATTGAAGTTCTTTATCATCTTCCTAGATACTGTCTCAAATTGTGTTTCCTTAGACACATCCAACAGATCCAAAATGTTAGCCAAAAATGGCCTTACAACTTCATGTGTGGCCCAAGTTTACTAATCATTCACAAGCCCATCTTGCTAAACTTTGATTTGCTTCTCTTCTCATCCAAAATAAGAACTATTTTCTAATTCATTTCCAAAGTAATAACAAATGAACCAAAATAGAGGTGTAGTTAATACTAGTAAATTACTTCATTTTCATTAGAAAAATTTACACTTTCAGCCAAGGCTGATTACAAGGATCAGCAAGCAAAGAGTGCTCACAACACTACCAAAATCTAAAGAAGAAAAAAACAGACATACTAATGGAGGGTGGTATGAAAGTCCACCACATCCAATTTAGTACTAGTTCACCCATAAAAAACATAAAAAGTCCCCTTCTGCTAACTTGTCCTATTACTTAGCAGCAGAAGCATCAAAAAACTTCTCAAAAGTGGAAAAAAAAAAAACACTCCAATAACCAAGATGGCCCCTAATAATGGGTTCCACCTAGTAACACAATCAGATCTACTGAAGGGCCATTTTAAAATTAACCCTTCCTTGACCTCTCAAAATTCCAAACACTAACCCCCTCTTACCTAGAAGCATACTATCTAATATCCTAGTATACTATTTAGCGGTACTGATACTTGGTTACAGCACTACACAAGTATGGTATTAGTAAACATGAACTTGTTCATTGTCTAGCGGAACTGAGCACCAGTGTAGGTTTGACCAAAGGACCATCCAGCTGGGGCAACATTGTTAGAAACAACAGTACGACCATCACTTGTTGTAACCTTGAAAGACAAACTTTGACCATTGAGATAGTTGTTGCTCTGCCAGTTTTGACCCCAGTTCCTTGACAGTGGCATCCAACCAGTTTTTGATCCTTTGATTGAAGCAGCATGTACATCCCCAGCTCCACCAACGTTTGTGATGAGTATTAGGTTAAAATAGGAATGTCCATTTATAGTGAACCTTATACCTCCCCTTCTCCTGCAGGGCACCCTACAAAAAACAACCACAATAAGAAAAAGCTTTAATTTTTACAAAACCTGCAGATACGTATAAGAAACATTATGAAACATTTTTAAGGAACCTACCTTCTGTAAGAAACGGGAACAATTCCAGCTTTGTACTGAGCAATATGCAAAAAGACAGGTTGAGCAAGATCAAAATGTTGGAGAGGAGGGTTACACCAGCCTCCTGCATTATTTGGTAAGGCATTGTTTGGAGGACAGAAATTGGTAGCAGTGACTAAAATGGAACCAGGAAGGCACCATTTACGGTCACCTGCACACCTAATTTCATAACAAGAACCACAGCTCAAGCCATTGTTGAAAAGTGCTGTGCTCAAAGCAGCAGTGTTTGTTCCATATCCTTGACTGTAAAGGTTCCCATATCCACAAGCCCCGCCTGCATAAATCACATCACCAAACAAATTAGTTAAATGGGTTGCTCTAACATGCTTCAAGATCTGCATTTCAAGTGTAAAAATTGATTTTTTTTTTTGCATAGTACATACCCATTGTTCCTGATGCATCACTTCCTCCATAGAAGGTAGCATGAGCATTAGTCCAACCTCCACCATAGGCATGAACAGAGGAGAACAAAGTGAAAAAACCCACCAGCAGCAACCCTTTGAGAGCCATTTCCTGAAAAAGTACAAAACAAAACAATCAGACATTTTCTTACCATAAACCTTAAAACATTGTTTTAGCCAAAGATGTGCACTTTAGCATTCAAATTCAAATGAAGAAGTAAATATGAGGTAGAGATGAAGAAGGCAATTACTTTGAAATGAGTCAAAGAAAGGAGAGAGGGAAGGTAATGTGAATGAATTGAAGGGGATGAGTGAAGAGAGTGGGAGGGAGTGCCACCTAATTTATAGAGGGGTTAGGGGGGAATAGCAAGGGACCACAAAGTCACAATTTTAACTAACTCTTGGACCAAAAACCGGTTTTGGTAGAAGTGGTTTATTTTATTAATGTGTTAGACAGTGGAAGTAGGCAAGGGGTGCGTTATTTGATGTATGCAAAAAGCTGTTTTGTGATAGTAAAATGTGTGGTTGAGTGCTTCATTGGTTTGTAAGCAGGAAAATCTCCAAAATCCATGTGGGTCACCCCGGTTTTGGCTCTCATGCTTCCAGGGACATGGCACATGCAAGTACCCCATCAGCCATTTCCTACAACCCTTCTCTTCTCCCTTTCAACTCTCTCTCTCTCTAGCTTTTTTTGAGCAGGCAAGGCACATCTCAGAACCGCAGGTAAAACGACCGAAAGATTGGAAAACACGAATTCCTTTTGTAAGCCATTTACTTTTCAATTTTGACCGTCATAAATACACCAATTTCTTACTACTGTCATCCAATCTCAACACAAAATCTGTTTTATTTTTAACAAATTAAACCAAGGTTGGTATATTTGTTATTTTGGGTCATACTTTATGATTAACCATATTGTTAAGCTATCTTTTACAAAAATTTGAAGAAATTTCTTAGCACTACTTACTTAAGTCTATATCCTAAGGCTACTAAATTTGAAGTAGGCATAGTAGTAAATGTTATAGGTTCGCGGCTATTAAACACTGTACTGCTACTACACTGTGTAAGTCCCTACCACTTCGTTGCCGGTCTCTTCTCTTCTACACTATGGGGGTAGCTATGGATGTGAACATGTCTTGTTACTGTCGAGGACTACTACCAAAGTTAATGCAACAAAGGCTACTCAGCCAGCACATGGTTTATGACATTTTGAGTCAGCTAGAGAAAAATCTGTTGTTGAAATTTCTTGCTTTCTTTTACTTAAATTATTAATATTCTTGCATTAATTTCTAAAATTCTCTGCATTGAAAATGGTTATCTAAAATCACAGAAGATCTCCCTTCCTCTGTATTTATGAACAACTATATTTATGGCCGGTTATCTGTTTGTTTGTACTCTCCATTTTGTTGTTTTTATACCATTATTTACAAAATTTTGTTACTTTTGATCTTTTATTCTATTCTTAAAATAATGGTATTTTTAAAAATCTACTATAGATTTATACCAATTAACCTCTAATGAAATTACCTATTGGCTCATTTGAGAAACATGACAAGTATCAAAAATGAGGGTAACATAGTAACTTACATTTAATAAATTATTTCTTTTTATCTTTCTTCTTATACTCTCTTTCATTCTTTTCACTTTTCTCTTACACTCTTTTTCTTCATTTTTTCTCTTTCTTCTTACTTTCTCTTTCCTCCTTTTAACTTTTTTCTTGCACTCTCTTTCTTCCTTTTTTTACTTTACTTTTATTTTCCCCATAAATAATTATTCTCTTTATCCTATCATTTCTTACTTTACTTTTTTTTAACTAAATTTTTAAACTTATACAAATGTAAATTAGTCACACTAAATAAAACTATCACTTTTTTAGAAAAAATTGTCCCGTTAAAATTTTAATTTTCTCTTCGAAATCTCTTTTCACTCTTCTGTTTACACTCTTATTGATAATCTATTAACACCACTTATTGATAATCTACTATCTATTTTTTACTATCTACTATATAATCTATTAATCAACTAAAATAATCAATTGAAACTACAAGATAACTGCAATGATATATAAAAAACACACGAGATAACTGTACTGATATATAAAAAAAACACGACATTAATATTTGTCAATGATAATTAATTTTTTTTGAAGACTACTACTACAAACCTACTATCTAAAAAACAAGAAGACTTAATGACTATTTAAACTACTAATTAATATTTAAAACAAATATTTCTTATTGAAAATCTACTATCTAACTTTTCCTATCTACTATAGTCTACTAATCAACTAAAATAATCAATTGAAATTATGGGATAACTACACTGATATATAAAAAAATAGATGATAACTGCAGTGATACTTAAATAAAACACAGAATTAACATTTGTCATTGATAATTATAATTTTTGAAGACTACTATAAACCTACTATCTAAAAAAACAAGAAGATTTAATGACTATTTAAACGGATTACTATTTAAAAGAAGGGACACATATTTCTTATTGATAATCTACTATCTACTATAGTCTACTAATCAACTAAAATAATCAATTGAAACTACAGGATAACTACACTGATATATAAAAAACACGGGATAACTGCACTGATACATAAAAAAAAACACTTGATTAATATTTGTCATTGATAATTATAATTTTATTTTTTTTTGACAAAGATAATTTATAATTTTTGAATACTAATATAAACCTACTATCTAAAAAAACAAGAAGGTTTAATGACTATTTAATCTGATTAATATTTAAAACATATACAAATTTCTTATTGATAATCTACTATCTATCTTTTACTATCTACTATAATCTACTAATCAACTCAAATAATCAATTGAAACTATGAGATAATTGCACTGCTATATAAAAAAAATACGGGATAATTGTCGTGATACATAGAAAAACACATGATTAATATTTGCTATTGATAATTATAATTTTTTAAGACTACTATAAACCTACTATCTAAAAAACAGGAAGGTTTAATGACTACTTAAACTGATTAAATTTAAAACACGGGATAAATATTTCTTATTGATAGTCTACTATCTATCTTTTACTATCTACTATAATCTACTAATCAACTCAAATAATTAATCAATTGAAACTATGAGATAACTGCACTGATAGATAAAAAAACATAGGATAACTACACTGATATATCAAAAAATACTGGGATAACTACTGTGATATATATAAAAACACGAGATATATAGCTGCACTGATATATAAAAAACACTACATTGATATAAAACTCACAGGATAAATGTTCAGATTTTTTTTAAATGATACTTTTACATTTTTAGATTTTAATATTTATCTATTTTTTATTTGAAACTCCTTTTTTATTTACTTTAAATTTGCCTTTATTTTCACAGGATAATGTTCAGACGATTTAAATACTGTGTAATTCATTCATAAAAAGAACACAACAGCACCCGTGCGTATGCACGGGTATCCTACTAGTTCAATGTATAGTTCATCAAAAAAAATTCAAATGTATAATGGTATTACTAATTGTCTTAAGACTCTTCTATTTAACTTCAAGACAAAAGAGGGGTATTTTACCTTAATTTATGTCTAACATAGGCTCTTTTTGGTAAAAAAGAGCGGTGGATAAAGGATAGTTGTAATTAATGCTTTCCGGTGAGAGAAAAGATTCACTTAATTGAGGATAAATGAGGAATTTAATAAAAATAATGAGGGTAAAATTGAGAGAAAAATAAAACGCTATAAGCTACGCTCAAGCGCTACTTCAAGTAGCGTTTCAAAAATCGCTATAAGTCAATCATGTCAAACACTTACAACTAACTTATCCGCTATAAGCTAGCAAATTAGCTTTGTCAAACAGAGTCATACACTAATGGTACCTTATTAAGGACCATATTTTGGAATAGAGGGAATACGATGCTATGATTTTGAGATAATCAGATTTTGATTACAACAATGACTATAATCGGTAAATAACAAATACTGGATAAATTAGGTTATAGCATATGAGCTAAATAAACTAGGAGATTAAGTTTGAAGTGATTTTCACTCAAATTAGCATTCACTTTAACATTTGATTCACTCTCATCTAAAATCAATTATATAAAGAATTGTTTTGATAAACTTTGTTTTCAATAATATATCTATCTTCTTCCATCCTATCCTCCTTAAGAATGTCTGGTAAGAGGGGTGGCGGTTAATACGCGATGAGGACATTATTTGAAAACTCCAATCTAGCTTGGTGGTGGGAGGTTGAGTGGACTCACTTCCAACTTGGCTAGCTTCAGACTGTTGGATGAAAGAAGACTCGTGCGTCAACCAAAGGAGCCAATTGCTTACCATCATCCGGAGTAACCGAGGCTTGGACATTTAATTTTTCGTTAGATTGCGTGACCTTTTCTCTAATCTCATTCGAAGAAGAGTCCCCATGCTGCTGATGCAACCCAAGAGGTTTCACATTATTAATAGCTTGATGATTAGGGACATAAACCTGTTTTGCTTGACTTTCCCCACCAGAGTGTTTCCTTCCTATGCAAGCACCAGTGGTATGACCGACAGTCTTGCAATTCATACAAAAGAAGGGCAAATTTTCATACTCAATCCCCGCTAATAAAGCATAACCCCCGACTTAGGATTTGATTCCTAAGGTCTAATTTCAGATCTATATCAACGAGGATGCGTACAAAATGACCAAAAGATCTGTCAAATAAGTTTTTACTTTTTATATCATTTTGTTTAATTGCACTCTCTCTCTCTCATTTCTCTCTCCCTTCTTCTACCTCTCTCATTTCATTTCTTCTTTATCTATCATCTCATGACCTTTCTGTCCCTCCTCTCTCTCTCCATCTCTTATTCGCTCTCTCATTTTTCAAAACACTACCATAAGGGATGCTCAATCTAATAAATGTTATAAAGTTATTTTATGCATCATAAAGAGAATTATATTCAATTTTACATTTTGTGTGTGTTGTCTATTGTTTACCAAACAGTGTATTACATTAAAAGTTGTCCAATACTCGAGTGCCCAGTTTTATATTGCCTAGTTCTGTACTCAGTGGCACATCTTGGACTTAAGGTTGAGGTCAAAAAGTTTTAAAAATTGTGCATCAGTAAAAATATCATAAAAATATAATTAAATAAACAAATTACTCAACTCATAGTTGTTCTTTATACACACAGAATGGCAAATTTTCATACTCAATTCCCACCAAGAAAGCATAAACCGACCTCTCAACTAGGGATTGACTCCTAAGGTCTGATTTCAGATCTATATTAACGAGGATGCGTGCAAAATGACCAAAAGATCTGTTAAATGAGCTTTTACTTATTGTATGATTTAGTAACTTAAGGTTGAGGTCAAAAAGTTTTAAAATCGTGCATCAGTAAAAAATATCATAAAAATATAATTAAATAAACAAATTACTCAACTCATAGTTGTTCTTTATGCACACAAAAGGGAGATGAATTGATGTGAGTGATTGTGTAAGTGTAATGTAATGTGTTATGAGTGCAAAAATAAGAGTTTAGGTGCAAATTATTTTTCAAGATATATAAAATATATTTTTTATATGATGCATGTATAATTTATTTTTTCAGAATATGCAATTGACTCCTATTAGAGGGTAAATCCCAGTGTCATTATTTATCTATTTGGAAATCAAAGAACCATAAGTCCATAATCTCTCTAGGTTAGACAGAAATTCAAAGTTAGTTGTATCAATACCAAGAGAATAACTGCCATAACTTCGTCCTCTCCAACTACTACTACTACTATTCTTTGTTGTCTCATCAGCTGTTTCTCTCTCAGAAAATCACCAGTTTTCAACAAATACAACTACTAATATGGATCGTCCTTCTGTCTAAAGTATAGTATCACGCGAAGGTTCCGTACTAAACTTTTCCAGTTTTCCTTCTTTTTATGCTGCTTTTTCAATTTTGTCGAGGATATTCATATTTTTACCGTCCTGCATTCCATTGACCGGTATTCATGGTCTTCCCTCGTTTCGGCTGTTACAATGTGACGTGGCCACCGTGAGTCACATCCGGCAATCGAAAATTAACAATATGTAAAATAAAAATGTCATGGTTCAATGTCACATCTTTAATCTTGAATTTTTTAAGCAAAAAAAAACGAATAAGTTTCAACTTTCATCCAAGCTTTCTAATGTAAAATTTTGGGATTTTTTTTTTACCCCCACCTTTTCCTTCCATATCCCCACAAGATTTTTTAAGACGAAAATACCCCCGCTTAAAATGAACGCGCTCAGATTTATCTTAGGGGGAGGTAAATCCGATTTGTTAGTTTTAGCCATTGGATTTACCTTTTCGTGCACCCCCACTAGGTAAATACGACTTTAAAATTAACAAATCGGATTTACCTTAGGGGGAGATAAATTCGATTTGTTAATTTTAGCCATCGGATTTACCTTGGGGGGAGGTAAATCTGATTTTCCTTGGAGGTAAATCTGATTTCCCTAAATAAAGGAAAATCGGATTTACCTCCCCCCAAGGTAAATCCAATTTTGGATATTAATTTTTTGGGTTAAATATGTTTTTAGTCCCTACAAAATTTCGCTATTTTGTTTTTAATCCTTAAAAAAAAATTCGTCAACTTTTAGTCCCTATAAAATTTCACAATTTTGTTTTAAGTCCCTATAAAATGTAAACTCGTGTATACCTTTAGAATTTTTGAATGATATTTTACATACACGTTAAAGATATTAAAAATATCACCCTCACAAAAAATAAACTCAAAATTTGATTTCTAGGTTAGTATTTCCTTTAATTTGTTTATCGAATCTTTTTCACTTAAAAAATTTAGATTTAATTTATGCGTTATTAAAAAATTCAAAGTTTTTCTAGAAGAGATGTTTATAATGTCCTCAACATGTATGCAAAACATCACTCAAAAATTCAATGGATATACACTAGTTGGCATTTATAGGGACTAAAAGTCGATGAAAAATTTTATAGGGACTAAAAACAAAATAGTGAAAATTTGTAGGGACTAAAAACACATTTAACCCTACTTTTTTTTGTTTAATTTTTTAAAAAAAACTTCTAAAACCGCTACTAAAAATCTATTAAAGAGTCAGAACTAATCCAAAAATTATACAAACACCACTAAAAATCTAATAAAACCAAATTAAGGCAATGCAAATTTGTTTAGATTTTTTGGAGACTGTGAAAATATAAAAAAAGTAATAGAAAATAGTAAACGATGGAATTTGGGAATTTGAGACCCGCAGTTCCATAAGAAGTCCTTTCTAAGGGAGTCATGGTCCTTGATTTATTTCGGATTTAACGGTTGTGGTTTCATTGCAATCGGAGTAGGTTGCCCAAAAATTGATTTTTTAGCTTAAATTATTCGCTCGACGTACAACATCGTCACTAAATTGAACCCAAGAAGACCGATATTCATATTATTGATATCTAATTTCTTTTTTTTTTAAAATAATTTAAATTTTTTAAATGATTTATTTATTTATTTTTGGATAAAAATCGGATTTACCTATGGGTGGGGTACATACGATTGGAAATCGAATTTACCTTTGGGTGGGGTAAATCCGATTTTCCTTTTTTTTTTGAGTTGGGGATATGTTGGGGTTTTTGAATTTTGTGAAGGGGTATTTTGGTCTTTTCAAGGGTGTGTGGGGGTATAGGGTCAAATGGGTGGGGGTACAAAAAAAAATCCCTAAAATCTTTAGAAAAAATACTACTATTAAAGATATATATGATAGGCTAGAACTCTTTGGTGTCTTCACCGTTCACGGTGGAATGTGGCAGTTTTTACTTCCTTATTTAGACAATAAATGCATGTATGCAAAATACTACTACTCTCGACTCGTATATTAGTAAAAAAACACTTTTTAGATTTATTGAATAGTTGATGTGTTATATAATTTATTTTATAAAAGAATAGTATACAACATAAAGGCCAAAAATACGCCGCCGAAAAAATCTTATATATCTATTTAAGTAAATATAAATAATATTTTTATTATTACTGTTATTATATTAAATTTTATATGTTGGGTTCAAAAATAAATTTGGTCACATTTTTTTTTTAATTTAAACATTTTAACTTACACAAACTTTTTAATATATTTAAATGTATTATTATAAAATAAAATTTAAACAAGATATCATATAAAGATAATGCCTAAAAGTTTGTTACATCTAAAATTAGAACATAATTTCATTAATTTATTATTTTTTTTATAAGCATAGTGTGATAGATCTATTTATAAAAGCTTATACTACTCAAAAATTGAAAACTTTCGTAATTTTTTGTTGAAATAGACTTTTTTTTTGATACAGTTGAAAAGAAAAGCAAAAACTACGGTCTAACTCTCTTTATCCCAATAGCATCTGCTAGAAGAATAGAAGAAATAGCTACAGGACAACGAGTCCAAGTATGAACACCAGAGTCCTTCCCGAAGAGAGTGAATGAAGGAGACCTGCCAATCCAAATTCTGCAGAGAACAAATATAATCAATTAAATGAGCGTGAGGGTGAGAGTTTGGGACTCCCTCGGAGATAAAAGACAGAGCCACCATCGATTTTGTCTCACAGATGAGCTTGTTGAACCCTTGCTGGAGAGCAATGGTAAGAACCTTTCTAATAACATGAAGTTCTGCATTGATGTTGGTTGCATCCCCGCAGCTACCAGAGAAACCAAGAACCCACTGGCCAAGGTGGTCCCTGAAGATGCCTCCAAAGCCGGACCTACCAGGATTTCCAAAGGAACTTCCATCAACATTCAATTTGATATATGATTCTGGGGGAGGATTCCAAGATACAAGGCGTGGTTGTTTTGGAGTTTTAACCGAGCCAAACAACTTAGTAATGGATTTCATGAGCGAGCGAATTCTACTGATAATCTTCCAGTTCTCACTTTTGACATCTGAAAATACCTTCTCATTTCTAGCTTTCCAAAGCATCCAACAAGCAACCGTGAAAAGGGGACCATAAGCACCAGTAGCATTTGTATGGAACCAGGAATCACAAACAGCTATATTGAAATCTGGCAGGTGAGAGAAACCAAAGAGTTGCCAAATATAGGAATTTCTAGGACAATCTCTTAAAGTATGAAGGATGTCCTCATAGCTGTTGCCGCACCTGTAGCACGATCGGTCCATATGTGTCTTGAGAAATGAAAAGCATTGGTTGGTAAGCTACCATGCATGATAAGCCAAATGAAATGCTTAATGTTTTCAGGCATGTTTAATTTCCATATCCATTTCCAATTGAGAGTGTCATCCCCCGAAGCGAGGGGAGGTGGATCAGCGGTTTGAATGAGCCAAGAATACACACTTTTAGCTGAATAAACACCATTTGGTGAATGTTCCCATATGAGCAGATCAAGAGAGTCATTGTTAATGAATAGGCACTGCATCTCAAGTTTGATTGCATCAGGGATTTGAGTATACAGGAGATTGAATTGCCAAGAATTGTTGATAAAGATGTCTTTAACACGGACATCTATATCATGAATGTCCACAAAAGGAATCCTTCCACTTATTTTTCCCTTATGGAGCCATTTCTCATACCAAAGAGATATATCACCTTGACCAACTCTAGTGATGTAACCCGGTTGGAGAATAACAGCTGCCTTCTTGATAGAGTTCCAAGTGTAAGAGGCCCCCTTTACCTGAGAATCAACAAAGAGGTTCTCGACCGAGTTGTACTTAGCTGATAGGAGTTGAACCCATAGTTTCTCGGGATGGTGGATCATGTCCCAAACATGCTTGCCAAGCATAGCAGTATTAGCAAACCTGCTTCTTCTCAAACCCAGACCGCCCCTATTCATTGGGGTACTAACTGTGCTCCATTTAACCCAATGACAGTGTGAACCACCCCAAACAAATTGACGAATGCAAGAATCAATCTTATCACAGACTCCTTGGGGTATCCATAAGTTATTCATGGTGTATATAGGCATAGAGCTAAGGACCGACTTGGCCAAAGTCACTCTGCCTGCTCGGCTTAACAAATTACTCTTCCAACCAGCTAGGCGACAGTTCACTTT
This sequence comes from Astragalus glycyphyllos, assembly GCA_963573325.1. NCBI lineage: Eukaryota > Viridiplantae > Streptophyta > Magnoliopsida > Fabales > Fabaceae > Astragalus > Astragalus glycyphyllos. The sequence continues at coordinate 63,354,589 of OY754310.1, forward strand.
ATCAAAAATAAAGGAGAAATCAGCATTAGTCACTCTTCCTTGCAATAGAGGGAAGCCTAAATACCGGCCAATATTGTAGGTGTGTGGCCGAAGTCAATAATTCTTTCAAATTTAGCAACCTTGGTTCTAGGAAGATTCTTGGAGGGGAGGAACCTAGATTTTTGGATGTTTATCTTCATACCAGATGCCAAACAAAAGTCTCTTAGAACCTGATTAACTAGTCTCACCTGGGATGAAGTTGCTCGAGTGAAGAGTAAACAATCATCCGCAATGAAAAGATGGGATATGGATGGCCCATTGGGGGAGATTTGGATCGGTTGCCACAAGTTGTCATTGATTTTTGATTGAATGAGAAGAGCAAGCTTTTCCATGCACAACAAAAAAAGACCTTGCCTCAAACCTCTAGTGGGAGCAAAACTATCAAGTTTCTCACCATTCCACTTGAGAGATAAAGTTGATGATGTAACACAACTCATAATCAGATTTATACATGCTTTCAGGTTTTATCAAGTTAGCCTATTAAACACTACAAGACTACACACTAAAGATTTTCATTGTAGACCAAACTCAGTTCTTGCAAAATCCATCTAAGCACAATCTACTGCTACCCTTAATTACTATACACTACTACTACTTGCTAATTCAGAATGCGTTTATAGCATTATTTTATAAGAATATTATTGAAATTAAATTGTAGAAATAGCAAAGACAAGTTGACATAAATGGCTTACAACTCACTATATATCTAAAATTCTAAATATCACATCCGAAGCAACCCCGTTTTTCCAATCCCATGTGGGATGTTTCTAAAGTGATAATCACATAATCATATATTGTGATGACTATAGTAAGTAGAGCACTAAAACGACCAAAAGTCTTCCCTCCAATTTGATTTCCCTCCATTAATTGACATAATGCTTTTAGCATTCAAATTAAAGAATAACCTACTCAGTGGGATTTCTAAAATGCTGCGCACGTTACACACACAGGTCTCTGAGTTTTCAGTTTCACAGAGTGGGACAAAGTTTAGAGACATTTCTTTATGAAAGAAAAAAGCTTTACCCCTCCCTCCACGCAATTCACAAAAAGAAACTCGCATACACACCTAATAAAAACATCTTAAAGACTTAAACCTTATTTACCCTGTTAGTGTTAGGTGCGTGTGAACTGCAAATGCAAATAGCCACCCCACAAATAATTTATTTTTCCTATATTATGGGAGATCATTTTGACCATAAATTACAAAGTCATTGTGGGAAGCTGTTAATTTCTATTATTCTAACTACCTTTCCATTTAGTTAACCTAATCAATTACTAATCCGTACCTAACCATTTCTTAGTGATGCTTTTCTAGCAACGTGCACTGGAAATGCTAAAATTGTAGATTGAAAATGAAATTACGTTGACATGGGTTGTCTCCAACAATTTCACAAAAAACACAGTTATTTTAAACCCTAAATTTATTATCTTTTTGTTTATCATAGTAAAGTCGTCGTTCAGAGTACAAGTGGCATAAGTATTTTATATTTTTCATAATATATTTGTAGACGTGATTTTTTTTAGAATATATTTTTTCAGAATATATTAGTCACAAGATTTTCAAAATGTATTTTCAATTCTACAAATGGCTTTGTAGGATATATTTGTAATATATTTCCTGCGATAAAATCAGAATAACCCACTCCCCCGCCCCCCATTTTTTACATTTTAACAGAACCTCTAAATTGTTATAGATATGACTCTGTGTCTTAAATATATCTTTGGTTGGAAAAAAATGAAGTGTCTTAAATATATCTTTGTCATAAATTACAAAGTCATTGTGGGAAGCTGTTAATTTGTACCTCTAATTGATCATGATATTTAATATAGAGAAACTTCATTTTTTCTTCAATCAAATCTCTTAACTCTTCAATATATCTTTGATTAGTACTAAGTTCGGTCCTCTTAATTAGTATTTGCCTCATACATTTATATTGCTGGCCGATAAGTTTTTTGAATTGGATCATCATTGTGTTTGCCAATTTATGGTGTTAAGAGTAAGTAATTATGGTGAAAACTTTAGGTTTGGTGGGTAGTGTGCAAAAGATCCGCAAAGCATAATGTTGAGTTGCATAGAAAGTGACTCCTTAATTCTACAATGGGCAAAGAATAAAGTACTATGACATCGAATCAGAATTAACTATTGTTCACCCCATGAACAATACTTCTGTTGCTTATGATTATACACTCTTCAAAGAACATGAAAGTAATTAAGAAGCTTGAGTACCCCAAAAAAAAAGTACTAATAATTAAGAAGCTATGTTGCCGACACTTGAACACTTCCCAAGTGGCAAATTGTACTAGTATCCTTTGTTTTTTTGAAAGTAAAATGTAGTGTCCATTAATACCCCTGATTTCCTTTCCTTGCGGATCTTTACAATTTAAAATCCAAAAAATGAGATTCTGCGTAATCACGTAAATTTAGCATTGGGTCTTGCTTTTAAATATTGATTAGTTTAACTAAAAGCCTCGGATCAATCAAAATGGCTTACAAATCTCACTCACTCCATTAAAAACTCATCTTTTTTAATAATTTAATCCGTAATAAGGAAAATTGACCACGAAGCAAGATCATTAAGCAATAAATAGTGGAGGGGGATTATTTTATTTAAGTATACGGGCTTGTTTTGGTCTCAAAAGTATTTCTAAAGGCTTCTTGTCAATATACATAGCAAAAAGATGTGAATGTTGGTGTCTGTACCATGGCTATCATCTTCATTTCTCAAAAGAAATAAATGATCTATTACCTAACTTAGAATAGATCTCAACCCTTGTCCCATTCCACCTACATTTTTATGGGAATTTTTTTAACTTGAATATATTCCCGATTTTGAATCTGAGTTTGATCGTGCGATATATGTGTGGTGTTTATTTATCATTTCGTATAAAAGCAAAAAAATGTAGCCCAAACAAAACCTAGACACTCATATAACCTAAAAAACGTAAAAAAGAAATTAAGGGCACGTGTTTGGTTGAGGTTCACGTTTATATAGATAGATTTAATTTTTCAAATCCGTAGCGTAAACCTAAATCATTGCGGGTCATCACTACGGATTTACTCAAACACGGAAATTAATCCTAAACCAAAGAGCTTGGTTTGAGTCGACTTCTAGGTTAGTTCAATTTGCACGAACCTCTAAATACTTCTATTCTTCTCTACCCCTCCTTGTTCCTCTTGTCCCTCACCTTCTTCTTTTGCATCGCCCATTTTCATCATCATTATTATTATTATTATTATTATTATTATTATTATTATTATTAACTATTTTGATTCTTGATTGTTTGAGCCTCGTCTTTCTTGCTATATATTCGTCGTTCTTTGCCATTATTGAGGTAAGTGGTAATCTTCCCTCTTTCTATTGTTTGATACACTCTCTTGTTTCTTTCTCTTCCCTTAATCTCTCTTCCCTTTCACCTCAAACAAACACACTTTTAGTGCAATAAAAAGTCATTCTCTCTTCCCTTTCTCTCTCGCTTCAACCAAATAATAGAAGGTCATTCTCTCTTCCCTTTCTCTTTTGCTCCAACGAAACAGACCCTAAAGTAATTTTTTCACTTTAGATAAATCAAATCCATTCAGAATAAAGATATTGTTTGAGGGTTTGACTCCTTTAAAATAAATAAGTGTAAAATAAGAATTCTTAAATATTATTGAGAAAATCGGTGATATATAATTTGTTATGCATTTGCATGTTATACCTAGCATTGGCTTTTTCATTGATGGTTGAGATTATACATTTATGTTATATATATATATATATATATATATATATATATATATATATATATATATATATATACTGTAATGTGAATTGTTCACTCTAAAGGAGCCTAATTCCATATTTGAAACTTCTCAATTGAGATATTATAATTAGTTACCTGATCTACTAATAAATTAATGTCGTGTGGATGTGTGATCATCTGTTAAGAAGCTTCAAATGTTTGTTACGTATAGCATTACTCTTCTATGTCAAGTATATATTATCTCTCATTAAAATATTAAATCACTTCTTAACCTTACATAGATATAGAATCATCAGTAGACATGACCAAGCCCCACGACACTTACAGAAAAAGAAAGAGAGACAAGAATGGATAATTAAGGCATGCCAAATGAGACAGGAACACACCCTTTTCACAATGAACTGGATTCAACTATGAACAACAACAGGAACAGTCAGTCACCAACAAGGCAACAACCACAGTATTGCCAATAAATACCAATATGGACCCAAAGAAATGGGGTGAAAGCAAAATTACATTTATATGAAGCTAAGCACTAACAAAAGATGAACCCCACTTTCCTTAATGAGTGTAAGTCTAAACTTTTGAGGCATCTCAAGCTTAGCCATAATCATATAAAAGAAAATAACGTTGCATGCTGGGGAAACAGCTTAATAATTGCCTTTGAACAATCACCACATGTAGGCGTCAACATGTTTAATTAAGCCAAATGAGGTTTCAATAATTATTGCATCGAAATCGTATATTTTATTTCAATATCACAAACAATTAATTTGAGTGGGGATTAAAATTAAATTTGGCACTGCTAAATACACTACTAGGAAAAAAATTAGAAAGAGTACATCCGTTGCTAAACCATCAAAATCTATCACTAACCATTTTAGCGACAACGAACTGATTTCGTAACTAATTTTGGTAAAGCTAGAACTAGTGAACCAGATACTTTTCATAGTTCAACATGCCACTTAGTGAATGAAGGGGGCGGGGTCTCTGTTTCAATATTATCATATTTTGGGTAGTGTTTTGATCTCAAGTTGATGGAAAATGACATTGCCTAGAACATTTTTTTTTCGATTAAAAAAATTGAATTTATTAAAAAAGAGAAAAAGCAGAGATACTAAAGTGGAACTAAGCCAAAATCCAAGGTAAGAAAGAAACTAGAGTCGAAGCATAAATAGGGATTGCCTAGAACATAGCTAGTGTGGGTAAGGGAACCCTCTTTAGTACACCAGTTGTATTAATTATTAGAATTAATTATATTTTTGGTTTAATTATTTTTTCAATTTGCAATTTTGTTCTATCTATTTTATATTTTATATTTATTGGAGACCAAATATACAACTAAAAAAAGTGTGAAAAGCCAAATTCGTGAGAATAAAAAGAAGATAAGAGCTAAATTTGTGAAAAATAAAATAGACCAAAATCATAGATTTAAAAAAATGGAAAAAAAAATACAATTAAGCTCAACTATTAATAGCTACTACTTTTGTGTGGTCATAAATCATAATTGACGTGGCGAAAAATACTAGGCCATTCAAGGGTTCCTTTTTGTGCATGATGCCATGATGTTTGTGTAAACAATGTGCAATTGTTGTAGAAATAAGAGCAGGGCACATGAAAAACCTCGTAGAATGGCCCAGGTAGTTGGCATTAAAAATTGAACGCTCCTTTGTCAAAAATAAATAAATTGAACGTTCCAATCACTCTCAAAGAAACTTGAATGGTATGAGAAATTAGTATGCGTGCGATTTTTATTTGGTACGACAAAATTAATTTGAGAGAAAAATTACGAAAACTGAAAACTGAAAACTGATTTCAGTGGGGAATCGAATGGTAACCTGATACGAATGCTGACCCAGGCCAAATCCCGCATACGGATCATGGACCATTGGGCCTAATGCGCCACTTGAGTCCAAAGAAGTAAGGCCTTTTCTTTTCCCACTCCCCCTATTTACTCTCCCACTCCCTTCTAATTCATTGAAACTATTAAAATACCTCTAAAATTAAATAACTTTCTTCCTCCTTTTTTGTGAATATTTTTTCCTGGGAAATTCTATTTAACACACTCCGTACTTTAGTGCCGGACAATTTGGGTATTAACAGTATTTTTTTAAGCTGTCTGATACATGCCTGATACTTTAGTATCGTACAATTTTGGTACTTTAATACCATACACGTTTCTGACAGTTCAAAAAAATGCATTTGGTACCTTAGTATCAAAATTATCTAGTACGTTGGTACCAAACATGTACTAGACAGTTCAAAAAATACACGTCTGGTACTTTAGTGCTGAAACTATTAGTTACTAAGGTAACAGATGGTACTAAAGTGTAGGAGAAAACAAAACAAAATGCAAAGAAAGGGTAAGAAGAAGGAGAAGAACCGAAGTGGTGAAATCAAAAGACAAAGGGGAAGAAAAATCGGGGTGGTGGTGGGGCGAGGCGAAGGCAAAACCATGACTGTATTTGTACCGAAACCACTTAAGCTTAATTTGCTAACAGTATCTGTACTGCATGGTGTCACAACATCTCTCTTTTGATAAACTAGCGTCACAAAGTGCTCTTGTATATTCTGGCGCTCATTCTTCCCTGCCATGTGACAAACATTAATTAACCATTTTAGAGAACTGTTTAATCAAGATGCGCTTCTATAATTCTAATATAGGTGGAAAAAACATCATTCATAGTTTCTATTGTACAATTCAAAAGTAAGAGACTAGACAAGAGTTGGCCAAGCAGATTATTTAAGATGAAAGTTTCATAAAATAAGATGTAATCAGCTCTGAGTCGTTGGATCGTTCAGGTGAATCTGAACCGTCAAGGCTTAACGGGTCGGGCCTTGGATGTGGATCCAAGCGGTTGGGCTAGCCTATGTCTTATTAGGAGCATGGACCTCATGACCCATTATGAAATGCAAAGTCATAGACCTACATGATAGTCATTGGGCTGATTCGGGTCCAGTTTGCTTAGTAGGCCTCGTGGCCTACTCCAGAACACTTGAATACATTCATTGTAAAATCAAGTGTTTCATGTTTTTTTTTAATGGCAAAAGAATATTTAGATAGAGAAGGTTCATGTTGTGTTTCAATTATATAAACAAGCACCATTGTGATCTAATTCCAGGTTTTTTGTACCACCAATTCCATTGTATGTGGCTATCTAGTTCTTTCACTTGCTATGTCATTCTTCCACATGGCAAGGAGTACATCAATAAAAAGTAGAATTTTCCTGGTCTTTCTTGACACAGTAAGCATATTGATTCTTCTCTAAGTTACTGTGAAAGCTTTCTAATGAATGTTAAGTTGAATTTTGGAAGGTTAGCTGGTCTTCTTACAGCAGCAGCAGCAATTGTTTATGTAGCGCACTATGGCAACCCAAATACTCTACTTGAAGCTTTTTGTTCTTCATTCTAGAGCCATAGCCTTTTTTCTACTCTTCTACTCTTCCGGGTGTAAAGGAAAGAATTTATGCAACCACAAACCTAGTATGATACAGGTATGATACGACACTTATATGGAAATGGATTTTTTTTTTGAAATTCAAGATACAATATGTTCTGTACCTTGCAGTGTTTTGAGGATTGCAGTTGGTAAGTCTCTTACGGTCCGATTGGAGGTTTAGAGTGAGCCCGGAAGGAGTACCTGCGAAGCCACTCCAACGTTCAAGTTAGTACTGAGAATATATGAGTGATTTAACAAGGAATGAAAATGTATCTAATTATGGCAATGTGAGCCGATATTTATAGGGAATTGTGAACCGTCGGATCGGTAGAGTGAACTTGAGTCATCAAGTATAAGATTCATGAATGAGCTTGTGTATCGTGGATATGGATCAAAGTGATTGGATCAATCCATGTCCAATTGTTGAATGGGCCTCTTGGTCCAGTCCAGAACACAATACTTTCTAGATTTGTTAACAAAAAGTTATCTAGATTTTGTGTTTTAAAGATAAGTAGGAATAAAGTGATCCATTTTTCAAAGAGAAGAAATGCTTCAGTAATCAGTTTCTTATATTAATCACGGGACACGAGGCTGCTATTGTCTATATGGGTATAATAGACATATTTTATAGATTTATTAACGGATTAATAGTAGCTCTCTCACATCACAATCATTAAGAAATGCTTAACCTGATCTGCTTCGTGTCCTAGACCTAACATTCCCCAGAATTTGCTGGGATACAGCCAAATCACATAATAACAATAATGTGTATTAGCAGCAAATTATTGTCTAAAATGAGTCACCTTTAGTCATCTTATTATTAAGCCCGTGCATAGGCCAAAGCTCACTAATCGCTCTCCACATGCATGGTTCCTTGATCTTTATATCTTAAAATTAATACAGCCGTCATGTTTTGGATAAGAAAAGATACAAACAAAGAATCAAATTAACTTTAAAATTTGACTTCAAATTTTCCAAGTATATCAATCCTTGGTCAAAGTAAATCATCATTGTATAGTTGTATAACAAGTGATCAAGTCTATCTTCAAATGTTTCCAAAGCATAATCTCTAAGCATTTTGATTTGAACTTTATCAAATGATGATATAGTTATTACAAATCTAAGTTGTTCTTTTGTACAATTAGTATAAACAGTTTCAACAAGGCACTGAAAATCCACTACATGGTATAACTGTTTAATGCATAACGCTTATGAACATGTCCAGAACATCTAAAATCTTCTTATCCTAGAAGATCATACACACACACTTGTCTCACGAATATTGGCTGAATTGATCAGTGCTGCTGCTACTGCTACTCTGTTTCACTTGGTACTTCCCTGAATCTGTTGCATAATAATTAGTCATTCCCACCGGCTGAGATTGTTTCACAAAAGTATCTATTCCAATATTGGAATTATTCATTTGAAGATCATAAGTTGGACAATAAGAACCATCAGATAAAATTGGTGCCAAGTAATTCATATCCAAAAGATAAGTAAGGGAACAATTCCTTGTGAGGTTCATCATTTCCACTCCCCCATCATTATTTGCTCCTCTAGAATCATCAGTAATAATTTGGTGTGTTTGGTATTCATCTTTTTGCTTTCCAGTGTTCTTCTTCTTATAAATCCTACACAAGACCCAGTCATCCAGCTGATGACACGTCCAACCCCAATAAAATGGTCAATCATAATGCAAAACATTGAATTAGAAGAAAACTTAACTAGAAAATACTTGCTCTATGGTTCTATTTATAAGAAAAAATTACAGTTTTAAATTCATTAAATAACTGTTGTATTTGGTCTATAATATAAAGCAGATATATCAATTGCAAATTTTTCTTATAGATAGGACGAGAGGAGTAACAAATAATAATAAGGGTAAGGGTTAAAAGGATTTACTCTCATGGATCCAATGTGTTTGGCAGCTTGTTTTTGAGATCCAATCAAACGATACTCGTGCATAATCCAATTACTCTTGATCCCCTTTGGTGGTCTACCCTTGTAAAATACCAAAGATTTCTTCACACCAATATTCTTAGAACCACTATAGATTGCTTTATCTGTGCCAGTAGCCTTCCAATAACCAGACACAGTTGCTCTATTAGGCCTCACCCCATTTGGATACTTTCTTTCTCTTGGACTAAAAAAATACCATTCATTCTCTCCAAACTCTGACTTATCTGCATTTCATATTTCATAATAATTAAATTAGTACTTAATAATATACTGAAGCATAAGGAAAAAAAAATGTTACAAGTTACAACATATATATACATACCAGGTAATTCCCATGGATCAAATTTATAGATATCAACTTCTGGGATAATAGATGCAGGGCAAGGCTTTGAGGTTGCTTGATTACAAAGGTAATAAACAATTAGTTCCTCATCAGTTGGATGAAATCTAAAACCAGGAGGAAGCTCAGAGCTTTGTGTACTATTTTCCATTGACTCAAAAAGATAAAACAGTTTTTTTTGTGTGTGTGGCTTGTTCTGTTAATGTGGCAGAAGAGAAGTGAAGAAAATTATAGAGGCTTCGAGAGGAAGTAAGGTGTTTGAAATGTTTGGAAAGGAGATTGATGACTCTTTTATCGTTGAAGGTTAATTGTCGTTTGTGTGAAGATTAGATAGCTGCATGGTCTTGATTGGGTGATAGGATAAATAACTTTCATATTTTCATACTTCCTAGTACATGCGTCATCTGGCGTGCCATGCTCTAATAAGGGAGGGACCACTAATTATTTATTTTTCATATATATCTGTTAATGACTTTTGTCCATCATTCTTTTTTATTTTTTGGTGTTTTATCCATCATTCTTTGAACCAATACTTTGACGTCTATATCTAGATTGGGTTACATCCAATTCCATGGGAATATTATTCGTATATTGCATTGCAGTTATAGAGTTTCACATATATATAATGATTTAGTCGGCATAGCAGCCAATTTCTTAAAGTTTGGATTGATTCCTTTGACTAGTTATTGAGAATGTTTTGGTCCATGTGAAATAATCTCCATCTATATTTGTGTGTGGGAAGCACGTGATTAGAAGCTGTCTATTTATTTTAATAATTGTCATTTTGCATTAATTAGTATTATTGGCGGTTTACAATACTTTGAAATGAAAATTGTTATTAAAAGTTTTTCTCATTATAACCGTCCCCATACCTTGAATGTGGACAAATATAATTGGTTGTATGTGTGATGATAGATGAGTTTAGCAATGATGCATGCAACTCCTTATTACATTTCAGCATATGATATTATGATGGAAGAACTGGATCATATTTGTCTTCTATACATTCACTACATTAAGACTGGTTTGCAGTTCTTATGAAAGAATACAGTAAGATGATAAAATTCATACGAATTACATCACTTTGGAAATAAGACTCACTAACCAAATTAAACCATATATGTAATTTTATTCTACCGATTGAAGAACTTTTTAATTCAAATTAGAACCAAACCATTCCGCGAACATGCTGATTAAAAACTGAGAGAATCCATCCATCCGTTAAAGACAGTTATCACTATCCGCCGCCACATTTGTGTGTGACGTGTGTCCTTTATGAAAAAGGTAGGGCTGTGCTTTGGAGTTTGAACTAACGATAAGCACTAATTAAAATAACAAGATATGATGCTAGTGGTTTGTAACCCGACAAGTCATCACATGCGACTAAATTAGAATCAGCATCACTTTTTCATACAATCTTCAATTTTTTATTATATTTTGTAGTTGTCTCTTTTGTTTTTTTTTTTTCTAATTTAGTTCTTGACTCTTAGTGAATTCCTAAATTATAAAAGTCTCTATTTAGTCTTTGAAGTTTATCTTCATTTATTAATTTACTCCCTAAAATTTGATGCTTAGAGATTAAATTGATTGATCAAAATAAACTATATGGCTTCTCTAAATAGAAGAGAGAGTGATACCTTGCGAACTAAAATGTGGATTTATTCTAAATTAAAACTTTGAGTGAAGGAACAAAGTTTTAGTAAAAAAATGACTTTTGAATTCTAATTGAGAGTATGAACCCGCAACATAGTCCTACACAAACTAATAAAATAATAAATTTTGTTATTTTTGATAAAATTATTATTTTCTTGTCTATGAGTTCTTTGGTTGTTTATTATCTATCACACATGTTTATCTTTCTACGATAAATAGTTAAGGATATAATTGAGAAATAGTAATTAGCATAACTTTAAACTATCAAAACTTAAAATAAAAATAATCAAATTTCTTCTAAACAATAAAAAAAGAATGAAGAAAGCTTTGTTAACTATAATATGAATGCTTCTTTCTTCTCTTTTTTTTACCACGGCTTCTTTAATATAACAATTTTCGACTTTAAAGTATGTTTGATTAGGCTTTTTAAAATAGTTTTTTTCAAAATTAAAAGAAGAAATCTGTTTTTGATTAATTTTTTAAAAGCAGAAAATTGTTCTTAAAAGTGTAATCAAGCAAGCCATACTTATTTTAAAATCATAAACTGCTTTATTAAACTGAGTTTGAAGCAAATGAGTTTGAAGAAGTATTAGTATAAATATATAGCATAAGTTATTTGTATATAATAAAATACAAAATAAAGTTAAACTATTCATATATAAGTTATAAACTTTTTTTATAAACTATCACAGAATGCTTATGAAAATAAGCTGAAAACAATATATGAATATGTATTATAAGTTGTTTCTATAAGCTTTCCCAAATAATCTCACAAGTATTTATGCAAGTAAATAAATCCAATAAATCAATAGAAATAGGCCTAAAGTAGAATAGACAAGCCCATAGTCAAATTCAGATAGTGGAAATGGGACAAGCTACATATGGATCATAAATTTAAGTGAGATGAATTTGACCATACAATTTAGGAGAGAAAAATTACTAGAACTAAGCATTATGCCTGCCAATATATGTCTATTACGTGTTACCTTGATTTTGACAAGAAAATCCTAATTTGATCAACTTTGAGATCAAGTTCTCCTACTATATAAATAGATGATCGGAATAGTTTTGGGAATATAAAAAATTACCTTGACCTTTAATCCAATTTGATGACTTTTGTTGATGTAGTAAAAGGAGACGTTAGTGACCTGCTTATTTTTTCGACGAAGTTGTATGTCATAAGTTGTTTTCATAAGCTTATAGAATATATTTGATTTGATATGTTATTCATTTAAAGAAAAGTTATGGATAATTAGAAATAAATAAAAGAAATGGGAGTGATACAAGACCTACTTGTCCAACCTTTATAGGATGTGGTTGAGTAACTATCTTCCATCTTTAATAAAGAAACATTGGGTGGATATGGAGCTGGGATGGATAAGTAAGGTTAAGAGTTGGAAGCCATAAGTAGTTATTGAATAAACACTTATCATGTCATCGTCTCAATCGTAATTATAAGGAGAACTGAGAGCTTCTACTACCCAGAGGCGACATCCATCGTTAATAGAGTTTCGGACAATTTTCAAGTATCGATTCACTCTAAAACCCGTCATACTATTGAACTATAGTTATGATCCACGTTGAATTATGTTCAAGTGAGAAGACGGGCATTTGATTGATTTATGTAGATCATAAAAAATAAACACGTTGTTGGCATATGATTGATAGGAGTAATTTAAAGGACTTCTTGTGTAATTTAGCCTAAACAATATTAAAACTAACTCAAACAATAGAGAGGGTAATGGTAATAGAGGAGTTTGGAAGGAGATGATCGTAGTAGACTAGTAGCTGCAAAACATTTTATCAAATAGGCCAGTATTATACATAGGCATCATTAAAAAGAGAACCAGCAATTTAACCCAACATAAAAAGATGAAGAAAAAAAAAGAGAACTGCAATTTGAAATACAGAGTAAAGAGCTGTGTATGTAAATGGTTCTGATTTATTCGCGTTAGCTGTAATATAAGACTCACACTGGTATCCATACAAACATCCAAAATTTCACACACATACCCTGTATAGTTTACAGATTAACATGAAATTTTCAGCAGACTTAATTTGGATTATTGCCACTACATAAAATGAATTTCGTACATAAGGAAAAGCAGTATGCAATTTTATTTTGAAGTAACAGATAAAACTGAATTTCTTAGCATTGGCAGTTGCCATGACAACTTAAGTTGACCGTGGCAGAAAAGGGAAACAAAAGAAAATGTAGAAAGATACAACAGCAAGTATATGAATTTATAATGAATCCACTAATTCAATTCTATCATTCACCAATGCAAACTTCAATCACTGTCCTCATTGCTCCTTTTTTCATAACCTTTCCATACACCTCTCTAGCTAACTTGAAAACTTTCTCCATCTCCACAAGGCTACCTCCACTACCACTATTTTTCTTCACTTTCTCCATCAAGATCTTAAGTACCCTATGATCACCTCCAACTACTTCTGTTATAATATCAACCACTGCATCCAGTGGAGGAATTCTCCTTCCCCATCTTTTCATAGACTTCTCCGATCCATAAGTCTCAGAATATGCAGACCAAAATGATGCTCTCAAATAAGCCTTCTCCTTTCCCCTAACCTTCAATCTCTTCATAAGTTCTTCCAATTTATACACCAAACCACCCACATCCATCCCTTTTTCTATACCAATCTCAATCTCTTTCACTTCTTGTTTAGAAAACATTTCCCCCTCAAATTTACACCTTTTACACTTACACTGAATCCCCCATGTCACAGACATTTCCTTTCTCTTATTCAAAGGACACAATGGATCAAGATATGCAAAAGTAATCTCTTCACCAACTTTTATATCTCTTGAAGCATGAACTATCAAGTAATCCCCTACATGCAAACGCCTTACATTTGGACAACATGAATGGTTAATGAATGAAGGAAGCAACCATAATCCAACACCATAACAATCATTGTTTTTCCTCAACACATTAGCTGAAACAGCATCTTCAGTTAGAGAATTAACATCCAATATAGCTAGTAACTTAACCATATCAATTTCTTCACTTGATTGCACTAGTTCACTCACAGTCTCAGGCCTAAAGAGATCAATATTAGGTACTTCAAGTTCATCCTCATTTTCCCCATTTGACAATTTACCAATTAAATCCCTAGTCTTATGGCATTTTTTAACAAAGTCAACAACTTTATCAATGAAATTCTTCCACATTACTAATTGTGTCTCCTCACTCAAATCTTTACCTGCCAATATACTCCTCTCCATAGCAATTGCCTTTGTAACCAAAATCAACGACCCAGCATCAATATTCTTAGTTGCAAAAAGACCACGCCCATTAATCTCAGATTTCCTGATCTCCACTGAACCAATATATTCAGCAAGTTCGGGAGCCTTTCCAGGAAACCCATTAGAAACCCAATCAGAAAGATCAAGAGACCCAGTTCTTGATAAAAATTCAAACTTCTTACATTTCTCCAAATACCCATTAAGACATTCAGAGCTCCCACTAGCTTGAGAATCAAGCATAGCATTTTTAAAGCAGTAAAGAGCCGTAGAGTATCTATTGAGAGAAAGCAAGATCTTACCTTTGCAAAGAAGGGTCTTGAAATGGGAGGGATCAAATTGCAAAGATTGATCACAGTCTTGCAAAGCGGTGTGGAAGTCACGTAGCTTTGATCTTGCTTCAGCACGGTTACAGAGGGCTATGCAGAGGGATTTGTGAAGCTTTTGAGTTTCAGAGTGAGATTGAGAATGAGAGAGTTGATTTGTGCAGTGAGTGATGAAATGGGAATAGGCATCGATAGAATCTTTCCATTCTTCTCTGATGAATAATTGTGTTGCTTTGGATCTGAGTTGTTGCAAGTAGTCTTCTTCTTCTGCCATTTTTAGCTTTGACTACTGTTCTTCTTCTTCTTCTGATTCTTGCGGCCAGCTCTTTTGAAATGGAGGTTCAGATTTCAAAAGGTTTCAGAATGTAACGGTCACATTAAATGAACTTTTATTGTATAATAATAATAATCAGTTTTTTTGCCTCCTTGTTAGTTTGAGCACCACAGCAAAAGTGACGGTTACGATTCAATTCTTGAATCAGTTTCTTTTTTTCGACAAGATCTTGAATCCGTTAGTGGCAACCAATTCTTACAGCATTTAAAAATGATTTTCAAAATATTCAAAAAATATTTTTTGTCAAAAGAAATATTCTAAAATATCTTTTTAGAAAAAGGTATGATAAGTTTTAAACTTTTTTAAAATGTGAATAGAACTATGAAAATAGATGCCAAAATTATTATCATAAATCATTACTCCTACTATATATCTATTTTGCAAAAATATAAATTTATGGTAACATCAGTCAAAAAATTATAGTAATAGGAAATTTTATATATTCATTAAATTTAAATAATTCCTCAAAAAATTAAATTTAAATAAAAATCTTTAAATAGGGTAAAATGCTTGATGAAAAAATCATATGACAAAAAATAAAAAAGATGTCCTCAAACTTAAGTACAAAAAAAAAATCGAACTTATTTTTGTTTTGGTAGAAATAGAATTTCAAACTATGTCAAAAGAAAGTACAAATTCAAACTTAAGTATTCTCTTTTGTTGAATGGATAATTTGTAAGTAGTTTTTTTAGTTTAAAACTTGGATATCCTCTCCACGCGATCCGTAAAGACTAATCCCTCAAGTTGAATACGGATATCCCAATAGGCCACAAAATTCTCCCTCTAGAGTTTTAACGCTGTTGCATTCATAAAAATAGATTCGAACTTCTCTCTAGCTAAGCTAGAGGAGACCCAAACCACCACATCTAGATTTTTTTGATAGGCAATGTTAGTCGTTAGTAATTAATTAGGGACTGGAAAAAATGTTACTTTCCAAGATTTAAACATTGGATCTCCTTCTTATAACTCTTTCATGTGTTTTAGCTCGCCAATTGAGCTACCTTATTGCAACTCCTTCAAGATTTAAACGATAGTTATTTTCTTTCTAAAATATTTGTTGAAGAGAATGAACTTGTTTTATTGTGATTGTTCCTTGAATAATTTTAAGACAGTTATTTTTTATTGTTATAAAGGAATTATGTTTTTTTCAACTTTGTTATCATTTTTTTAACATTTATATTGAGTAGTTAAAAAAATTATCAATAAAATTATAAAATTTTGAATGTTTACCTTTTAAATTTATAAGCACATACTGTTGGGACTTGGGGGAGTGTGAAATAATAATTTCTAGGATTTGAATCCCAGACCTTCTTATACTCCTACTCCTACTCCTTCTCCTTCGGTGTCTCCAAGCTTGATATGAAAACTCACAACCATGAGTGATAAGAACAGTATGAATTGTCTAACTTTTAGGCGAAATGATACCCTACTTTTTGAGTCTATCTCTCTCCTTTAATATTAGGCGAAACGATACCCTAAAGATATCGATGTCAAGAGATATTAAAAGTTAGAAACATTTCCGATAAGGATTAGTGATATGCGACAACAATGGGGTAACGGATGTAGGGGCAATAAATAAGAATATATTTTACATATAATCCTGTCTTATCACATGACTCATCTCACTCTCATCCTAATAAGGCCGTACATAGTTATGTACAAATTGCCATCCGAATATGTACAATAAATTCATAAACAAAATAATGTTTTCTATTCTAATATATATCTCATCCTATTCAACTACATAATTGTGTCATCTCTAGGTTGGAACATGTGGAGGAAGCATTTCTTGAGCCATGCTATCTCAAGCAGTTCAAAAAAGTGGAGCTCAAGTTGCTGTGCATTTCAGTAAACTGTCAAGACCTGTACAGTAAACTTCAAGGCTATTCAGTGAACCTTCTGTGTGATAATAACAAACAATGAAAACATGGATAGTCATAATGGATGCAAAGATATAAATGTCTTAGGGACTGGACTATATTGAAAACAGAAAAATATGAACATCTCAAAAAACTTCAGGTTCTTGAAAACACTTTGAAATTTCACCTTTTTTGGTTAAGACCTAAGACTAAGACCAAAAGGATTATATCAAATTGGTAAGCCCGCCCGCCAGCCACTACTTCTTCAGAAGGTACATTCCATCGCGAAGATCTAGCTTTTCCTCAGAGACTAGACCAGATAAAAAGCTTTGTAGTTGTTGGAGTGATTTGTCATACGGGGGATCGGCAATGCAAAACATCTGCGAAAGAGAATCGCGTTACTAATCGAGTTGATCATGTTATCTGTTGTATCAAAACATTTAAAAAGATGAAAAACCATTCTTGTTTTAAGGTATAGAGGTAAAACCACTCTTACCTTGAGAGTATTGTGAATGCGGTCTAATGCCATGCTACCAAAGTTTGTGAGCATCCCCATGATAAATTTCTGCCATAAAAACAATACAAGTTAGATATTTTTACCCAGATGCATTGCACATTCCCTTTTGTTTGAATACTTCAATAAGCATAAACTAGAAACTTGTGCAGCAACTCTCAAGTGTTGGTAGTTAAATTTTTATAATTGATCAAAAGTATGAAAGAAAGTCACAAATATCAACTTTTTTATGACTTGAGAGTACCTCGTACACAGTCATCTCCTTCCGAAGTTGATTTTCTACCGAGGCCACAGACCTATCTTCCTCCTCATCGCCTCCAAGAAGTTCCTGAGTATTGCCATTGCCGCCTCCATTCTTACTTGTATCAGCAATGTTTTCCATGATGGTGTATACATGGTCAAGGGAATCAACCCCTGGCGACTCTGCAATGACCCCCTGTACGACAGCCACAAAATGTTACATCTTCTGTACCCAGTTGATCAGCAAGTCACGCCGTTCAAAAATAAGAATGATTTTACATAAATTATCGTCAATACTTTGAGTAAAATAATTAGAATTTTTGTTTCGAAAAAGCCAACATAAGTTCGACAACTGGAGAAAAGAGATAACAAATTTTGTCTAAACAAGCTAAATATAAGGATATAACCATGCTGCGAAAGTGTTTACAGTTTACTATTACTGATACTTAAAAGTTTACCAAAAAAATTTGTACAACAGGTCTATCACTATCAGACCTACCTTGCTAATCCAGAAATTTATTCTCCTATTTAATACATCCATAGGTATCCCAATAGCAGCTGCAAGGTTTTTAGAGGTCCAGCTGAAAGCAGAAACATAATATAATATTATTACAGTACAGTCAAAACAACAGACTAAAGGTATTGAAAGATTGATAGGATACCTTGTTTGATCTTGAAACTTCATGATGATAGATGCATGAACGGGGGATACTGTGAATGGCATTACCCTATCTTCAAACTGCAACTCCAGCTAAACCATTGACATGATAATATTAGGAGAAAATATAGAGGTAAAACCATAAAAGGTGGGAAAGGGACAACATTACTCATCAAATTCCAAAATATCCACTAATACCTACGGAAAATGAGATCTAGAAAAGAATAGAGCAACTAACCTTGACTGTTCCGAGACTTTTTTTCCATTGAAGCTTACGGGGTGTTTTGATTTCACCAAATCTCTTAGCATAATCAGATAGGAGCTGCTCAACAGGTTCAGGCAGGTTAAGGGGCTCATCCTGTAATTCTCTTCAAAGTCAGTCATAGAAATTTCTCTTCAAAGCTAATCATAGAACAAAGACAACTTCCCAGGACAACAATGCAATTGTTAAAAATATATTTTGGTTGAACAATTCATTTTTTTGAAAAGGCTAGACTATATTATCATAGTTCTTACTTCTTGGCACTACGCTTTAAGTTGAGAACGACTCAAAATAAAACATCAGATTTTAAAAGCAGAACTAATTGAACTTCAAGAAAAGATAACTGATATTATAAATAAAATGCTAAAGCAAATTAATGCTAGTTTGAAGAAATTCTAAAATTAACACTGAAAAAGTATCAAAAAATTATAAAAGTGTTGAAGCTTCTTGAAAAAGAATCGATCAAAATTTTAAACCTGATTGATGCTTTTTATTACTTTTACGTTCTGAAAGAAGAGTTCAGATACTGTGCAGCATCAACTTCTTGCATATACATAGTGTGTATATATAGAAAATATAAATTTGCCTCAACATAATGATGGCAACGGTGATATATACGAGTAAAAACCATGGAAAAGATTGTGACTTGAAAAGAAAGTGTGATTCTGAATTATATTTAAGTGAGGATGAGTTTCCTATTTGGATTTACAAACTACAGTATTGGGTAACAGGAGAACCCTGAAATTAGAAAATATAACGTGTAAGGAGACCAATTATAATCCCTCCCTCTCAGGTAGAAGCGAATCTTAATAAACAAAAATCAGTAGAAAAGAGTCATTAGGTACTGCTAGGCAGAGATATAAACAAATCTAATTTAAGGATATTGTTGGTATTTGCTTCTATAAAGTCATATTAATGAAGCTAAATATAATATACAGTATAATATACAAGCAGAGTAGTGAGGACTAGAATTTGAATCATAAGAGAAATAAATCAGTTTTTATTGTCTAAATGTCAAAAAATAACCAATAATTTTTATTATCAACAGACCTGTATTGGAGGCCAGAAGTTAGAAGATATGATAGTGGCAGCAATTTTATCCATGGATATTGCATTGTCTTCCACCTCGACACCTACAAGTGCATCACCAACTTTTTTGTGAAAAGGACTTGAAGCAGATAATTGTTATATATGTCTTTGGCATTGATCACAAATACAGGATAATGAAACTTGAAAATTACTTGTCAGAGATGGCTGATTTATAGTAGCTTTAATGTTAGTGTTGGTTCTCTTTGAGCCAATTAGATCATTGAGCATAATTTCACATTTCTGTAGGCTGCTCTCTCCGAAGTGTATCTGCGGAAACAAATCATCAAATAAATGTTTGCTTAGCATGATCAAATTGAAGAATGACCACAACAAAACAATAGTAAATTATTAACACCATACCCAGTCAAACAAACAGGCAACGTGTTTTTCATTTGAATAAGTACCTTAAGGAGTTCGAGAGTACGTATCTCTGAGTCAATATCATAATCAGATTTATTTAGAAGTTTCTCAGCAAGCATGGTTCGATATTCATGAACTAATTGATCTTTTGAACCAATTATGCCAACAATCATCCCAAGTATGTCAACCTTCCTTTGGTTTCTGCTTCCCTTCAGTGGATCTGCTTCCACAGGGTCGGGTTGCCATCTGCTTGGAAAAGTGCATTTAAACGAACATCAATTTCATAGTATGCCGGCAGACCGCATCAGAAAGAATAGTGAAAACAGTTGATCATCATCAACAATATAAATATACCGTGTGGCATTGATCCATGCTTGCCTATCATCAGTGTTAAAATCATCATCAATACCAGCATTCTCTTGAATTTCTTCATCTTTGTTCAACTCTTCAAGAAGGCTGTCTCCAGGATTTCCAGATGCACTTGAATTTCCGCCCGTCCCATCTGTCAGCATGGTCACTATGCATTTTATGGTATCTCTCCTTCCTCTTAAATAATCCCTTATTGGTTCACCAACTGCCTCAAGGAAAACACCTGCAGGGTCTATTGTCCTTAGGGCTTTAATAGTCGAAACATATTGATGCAATATATCATTGGTTGATGCGCCTGCGGTAAGAAGGCGATAACGCAGTGCAGAAATAAATGACTCCACCAGCTTTGAATGTTGTCCAGTGTTTTCAAGACACAGTTTTAAGTCTTCGATTGCAGGAGAGCTTCAAATATAAGCAGAGAGACGGGAAAGTAAATCCTCAGAAGACAATGCATCAACAAATGAATATGAATATGATCTAGCAAAGAATTATTTGGTTATGGTAATGCTTTTTTTAAGTAAAAATGTATTCAAATTTCAAATGGTGTTGAAGCATGCAACTGAATGAAGCATGAGTTTATAATTCAAAATCCATTTTCATTGTTCACTCATTCTTAAGCGAAGTATTCCAACTACATCTACGGTTTTCAAAAGAACAAGTTATACCTAAAACAATTGTCATTCCCCTCTACTGCCGCAGGAAGCAAAAAACCACTTAATATTTTTCCAGTCAATGGGGTTGAACATGCCATTCAATTTAATAAGACATAATAGAGTTTAATTTCTAACAGGAAACCCAGAACGAAAGCGGAGAATTACTATTAAAAAACTACCTCTCAGGATAATCAACAATGATCTCAAATAATTTGGCTATTCTTAAATCTTGTAGTGTTTCATAAGCAAAGTATTCCAGCCGCAACTTCCATCTGACAAGACCTTCAGAGGGAGTATCAATTCCAGGACAGAATGATGACAGTTGTGGCGCTAAAGGTGATTTGAGACCTGATGAAGTACTTTCGTAACTAACAGAGTCACCAAGATAGACAAGAAGGGCATGCAGAAACTGGAGAGGAACAGCCTGAATGATTTCAGTTATATGCAAGTAACATGTCAGAATTGTGAAACATTTGTTTTCTAATAATATACATGCACAACATATATATACTACAAACCTGTATCCAGCTTTGAATAGAATGTAAAACAGAACTCCTAAAATCATCTTCAGCTACATTATATACTTTTTCCTGTCATCCAGACAAATGACAAACAAATGTCATCAGTGGCGGATCTTGCCCCAAATATTAAGGGGAGCCGGTAATAACTAACTAAAATTTTATAACTGAAATTTATAAGAACAAAATCAAAGTTCTAAATAATAGTCGCGGTCACGGTCGTGGTCGCGTTTCGGGTTTCACAATTTTGGGTGTTGCGTTGCGAATTGAGGTCGTCGCGGTGTAAGAAATAATAAAATGTAAACACCATAGTTGCTATTATTCCTAATATAGTTTAAAATAATGTTGTTTAACTGATTGAACATAACTAAACTAATAACTTTTAACATAAATAAACTAATTATTTATTTAACTAATTACCATGACACCATCAAATAGTTATCTTCAATTTCAGTAAAAAACCACCTTCAAAACTCTAATAATAAGCAAACCAGCTTCATCCCAAGCTAAAAGTCACCAACTAAGGCGACCAAATATCCTTTTCCCATCCCAGGCTAAAAGCAACCGATTGTAAGCTCCAGATTGCAAGCTCATCAATTTGCATCTTTGTAAACAGCCCCGTTTATTTCCTGTGTATGATGGGATTCACCAAAATTTGGAATTCACCAAATTTGGGATTCGCCAGATTGCAAGTTCAAGATTGCAATGATGGGATTCACCAAAATTTGAATTTTAGGGATATAAACCCTTAAATCTGTGTATCAAGTCATTCACTGATTCAGCGATCCCCAATTCGACGAATCACCACACCGCAGACCGCATCTTCGTTATGTGTGTCAAACCCATTCACCGATTTGCAACTCTTCTGTTTCTACTACGTTAGATGACCATAGCACCACCACACTTCTTATATTTTTTGAGGTTAAGAAGCATAGTTTGTGATTTTGAGTTAGACAGAGATGCAATATACAGAGAAACCACAGGGTAGGTGATTTCTGCCGTAGACGATCAGTATATGAAGAAGAAAAAATATTTTTTTAGGGGATGCCGTGGCTCCCCTCCGCTCCCACAAAGTACCGCCACTGAATGTCATCCAAAGATCTTACTCAAACAGAAACACATAGTAAATGCAACAAAAATGTGAAAGCCAAATTGGCAAACAAAAATGTCTAAGGAAACTACGGAAGCCGGATTTTGAATTAGGAAAACTAGAAACACCAAATTTTAAATTTCATAAACATGATCACCTTTAGTAGTAAAAATATAGCAGAAGCATAAGCATCTTCAGCCATAGAAGTAAATCCAAGACTTCTAAGATCAAGAACAACTTTTCCGATGTTCTTCACCAGTCTATTGTTTCCTGAGAACCTGTTGTCGTTATAGCACTCATCAACATCCATGTCACCAATCTTGTTGCATATTTTTCCTTTTTCATCTAAATCCATGTCATCCTTATTTTGAGCTACATCATCATCATCATTGAAATCTCCATCCATGATTGTACTTAACTCCTCCAGCCTTCTTTTAAAATACCAATGCAGTATAACTAATGGTAGCAAACAAAAAAATACAAGACCAAAAAAAAAACGACGTGGTAAGCTCATTAAGAAAAAATATGGGGATTAGTCATGATAGGAAGGCCACTAACTATATCTCTAATATTTCACTAAGGATTAACCTATATCACTTGTAGGCAAATGACGTAAAATTTCAATGTAAAATTAGGCATATGGTGAAAACCTGAGAATTTTAACAAGTTCTATAATTCAAGTTCAAAGCAACCACTATACTCATCAATCCTGGTATGAAATGTCAAGCCCTCATTAATTAACATAAAAAACAATGAAGTGCTTACAAACCAGGGAAAACCCGAGGAATTGTAGACATAAGCACAGAAGAGACAATCCATTGATACTTAGAAGTAAGGTGATTTCTGTCAGCTTCAAAAGAATGCCTTTCCTCTGACATCTGGTCCTTGTAAGATTGCAAAGCATGGACCAACATTAACAAGCACTTCTCCTGATACTGTTTCTCTATAGATATTTCTTCCAAAGCATTGGACAACACATTCTGAATCTCTTCCTCGTCAATCTGTTTTACACAATAATTAATTCCTAGAACAAGAGCGAAAAGAATACTATGTAAGTTTCATGAATACTTACTTCGAGATCCTCATTCATATTCAAAGAAGCAACATTAGCGTAAGGCTCAAAATGCCGCCAAAACCTCGATGCCCCATTTCGTTCAAACGTTTCCTGCGATCAAAAGGATAAATAAAAATTCGAACTTTGGGATGTGAGTAGTGAAGGGTTTGTTGGGTACCTGTAGGACTCGAAGAAAGTGGTCGCGAACGAGTGAGTCGAGGCCGTGTTTGAAGAGGGTGTGGACGTGGGAAACAAAGTCCGCACCGACGGAGAGGTCGCCGGCGCCGCCGAGAAGAGATTGTGTGGCGTTGCAAAAGGCGATGTAGCTGTCGAGTACTTCGTGCAGTTCATCTTGGGTGAGAGTTTCCAAAATACCTAGGTTGAATAAAGACGAGCAAGAATCCTCCATGGACATAATCGTGATGAGTTAGTGAAGTTGATGTTGAATTTAAAATTCGGAAGAATTGACCATTCTTTTGCTCACTGCTACCACCGTGCCACTGCCACTTCACACTGAGATTCTTCTGTTCCAAAGTTGGAGTTTTTGGTGTAGAAAGTAGAAACTAGAACAGAGAAAGGGGGGAAGAAAACAAGAGAAAACTACTCTACTTTTGCATTGTTTGGATGTAGATCGAAAATGGGAGGAAAGAAAACCAGTGGATCCCAACTCTAGCATATGTTTGTATAGGCTTTAGGAAGGGACGGCGCCCGCGGGCATCATTTTCAATTCTAAATTGATGAAACTATAAAATATTTCTAAATAAAAATTAAATGTGAATAACAATGTTTTATTATTATCTATCATGTCATTATTTCAATTTTCTAAAATCTCAAATAGATATTTAAACATAGACCAAACCTCCAAATCCCTCCCCTCTAAAACCAGTGGCGGATCCAACTCAAGGGCGCAAAAATTTTCAAACACACATATTACTACAAATATAATAAAAATAATAATTTAACAGGTTCACAATTTATGTTGCACTAGACCAACGCAAATTAAATAACACTAACAAGTTCCTAAATACAAATTAAATAACACTAAAAGAATCAATATATTCACAAAATACATAATAGTTTCAAATTAAATAGACTAACATAATCAAAATAAATTAAATAGCACTAACACAAAATACAAATTAATTAAATAGCACTAACAAAATTACCAATTAAATAACATTAACAGAATCAAAATAAGGATAGTAAGAACAAGAACCGATTCAATGAGAGATAATTTTTTTTTAAAATAAATTATGTGAGAGTATGGTGTATCAGAGTGATGAAAAACTATGAACTTTAGTGCAAAATTAGGAATTTGGGTGCAAAAGACATTTTTCAATGGGTGCAAAAATATTTTTTCCTAAGGTTACGATGCTAACCCTATTTCTCAAGGGGGTTCAGGTGAACTCGTTGGAGTACATGTAGGTCCGCCTCTGTCTAAAACCATCCCAAATTCTCCTTCCAAACATGCTTGAGAGTTTTAGGCTGAGAACATATGAGTCTCGATGCTTTATCTTCATCATCAATCTTGATTCCAATAGCCTCTAATTTAGAGACAACTAATAGGATACCCATGCATACGCACGGGTGCTGTCGTGTTCTTTTTATGAATGAATTTAGACAGAATTTAAATAGTCTGAACATTACCCAATGAAAATAAAGACATATTTAAGGAGATAAAAAAGGAGTCTCAAATAAAAAAATAGATAAATATTAAAATCTAAAAGTGTAAGAGTATCATTTAAAAATAATGTGTGCATTTATCCCATGTTTTTTTATAGATCAGTATTGCTATCCCGTGTTTTTTATATATTAATGCATCATTGCAGTTATCCTGTATTTTTTATAGATCGGTCAGTTATCCCGTGTTTTTTTATATATCAGTGCAGTTATCTCATAGTTTCAATTGATTATTTTAGTTGATTAGTATATTATAACAGATAGTAGATTATCAATAACAAATATTTATCCTGTGTTTTTTATATATCAGTGACAATTATTTGTCCTTTTTTAGGTATTAGTGACAAATATTTGTCACGTAAGTTTTAAATATTAAGGAGTAGTTTAAATAGTAAGTAAGTCTTCTTGTTTTTTAGATAGTAGGTTTCATTAGTCTTCAAAAAATTTAATTATCAATGACAAATATTAATCCCGTGTTTTTTTTATATATCAATGCAGTTATCCCGTGTTTTCTTACATATCATTGCAATTATCTCGTAGTTTCAATTGATTATTTTAGTTGATTAGTAGATTATAGTAGATAATAAATATAGATAGTAGATTATTAATAAGAAATGATTATTTTAAATATTAATTAGTAGTTTAAATAGTCATTAAGCCTTCTTGTTTTTTTTTGACAAAAGCCTTCTTGTTTTTTAAATAGTAGGTTTATCAATGACAAATATTAATCCTGTGTTTTTATATAGTAGTCTTCAAAAAATATGGAACAAATATTTGTCACTAATTTTTTATAGTAGTTTTTAAATTTTATAATTTTTAATGACAAAAAATAATTGTCCTTGTATGGATATGTGTGAAAAAAATTTAAATTTTAGTCCAACTATCATTGTATCCTTTCTCATTAAATAAAGCTATCTAGGTGTCAAATAAAGTGAGAGGCTAAAGATGAAATTTTAAGTTTAGTTTATTAGTAAATAGATATTAGATTAGATTATATAATAATAATAATAATAATAATAATAATAATAGATTTGTAAGGGAGTTTTAATTTGAATTAAAGGTGGAGGGAAAGAGAAAGAGAAAAAGTGAAAAGTTGGGAAGAGTCAAAAGTTTGGTCCATAAATTGACATTAGTACCCTTTAGCCTTGTATTAGGTAGTACATGTGTCAATTAAAGGTGATGGCTAATTTTGGAAGTTCAATGTCGATGTTTTTGATTATATAGATATTGGATGGATTAGATTAGATATTAGATTAGATTAGATATTAGATACCATTGAGAGCACTAAGATGATCAGAGACTTTCGTGTCTTCATTCATGTGTAAATTGTGGAATTGCTCCTTTAGCAACAATCGATTTGAGATGCTCTTTGCCTGATACAACCCTTCAAGTTTCTCCCAAAGATCCTTGGCTGACAAATATTTCCTGCACATTCGCAAGAACATTCTTTGCAAGGCACAAGCGAATTGCACTTGCGGCTCTCAAATCCTTTTCCTCCCATTTCTCCTTGTCCATGTCGAAAATGTTTCCTTTCAACGCCTTGTGCAAACCCGATTATATTAGCACATCCTTGACTTGTATTTTCCACAAGCCAAAATTGATTCTTCCATCATATTTCTCTATGTCAAACTTCACAGCGCTAGGAAAATTTGGCATTACAGCTGTAAAGTGACTGTAAACTGTGCACCGAGTGGGTTCCCAAGAAAGAGAGGTGGGTCACAATGGACACGCTTAAATACCAATTCTTTCCTTAGCCAGAACTTTTCTCAAACAACACTTTCACATTATTAAACTTCTTTTTTGAACTGGAAGATCAGACAAAGTTGCAACCACAAAGCATACTAAGAAATTAATACCCCACCAAGCAACCTAAAGCTCTTGATACAGTTGTGGATGATCAGACAAAAACTTTTTTTCTGATGTGGATGATCAGACAAAGCTGCAACCACAGAGCATACTAAGAAATTAATGCCCCACCGAACCTAAAGCTCTTGATACAGTTGTTGGAAAAAACAACATAGAGAAATAAAATAAGCAAAATCGAAACACAAGAATTTAATGTGAAAAACTCCAAACCGGAGAAAAACCACGAACCGTTGCTTAATGACAACGAGAGAATAACACTATGTAAAAATTATTACAACACATAGACTTCTCTCAAACAACCAATGACCCCAATATACCCACACTCTCCAAAGAAAATATTTAACTACCTCTCACAACACTCTAAGACAAAAGTATAAGAGAAAGAAAGAAAATCAAATACAACTTAAAGTGTGTTTGATTGGTGCACTTGTAAAGGACAACTTGAGCCCCTTTATATAGCATTGGTCTCCTTCCTTCACAAAACTAGGCAATGTAGGACTATTTCAAGATGTCCAAATTGTAGTCAACTCCAAAAGGTCATCCCAAGCAATTTGGGGACATTGTTCAAGTCTTAAAATTGATCACTTAATTATACTTTTAGTTTGCAATGAGGTAAAATTAGGACCGTCTCAAACAATTTGCAATTAATGTTTCAACATTCCAGCTGTCTTTTGAAGGTGAGAGGGATAGTGAGAAGTTTTTTTTGGTCAAAATTGTGAGAAGGTGGGATTGGGCTGATGCTAAATTTTTTGGGTTTGACTTTTCCCACATCCCCTCCTACTCACCCACACCACCAAACCCTGCGAAATGACCAATATGCCCTTAATGAGGCATGCCCTCCGTTTTTTTGAATTTTTTACCGATTCAGTTAGCGTCAGCCGAAAACATTCGGTTAGGCCCACCCGAACGTGTATTTTTTTGACTCACCCCTTTTGAATTTTTGACACACATCCATTAACACTATTCGGTTGAGGTCAACTGAATATATTCGGTTGAGGTCAACTGAATATATTCGGTTGAGGTATTTGGTTGACCTCAACCGAACGTGTTCAGGTGTTTTGTAGTGTTTTTAATTTAAGGGTACTTTGGGGATTTAGGAGGTTTGGGGGTGTGGGATGAGTAGCTAGATATTGTATTTTGATGAGAATGAGAACCATAGGGATGATAACCTTAGAAAATTGCATGAAAAGAATGGGGGATTAAGTTCATTTGATGTGTTACTATTGATAATGCAAGTGCTAACAACTTGGCTATTACATATTAAATAGAGGCATGAGTGTTTGGAAAGGTCGCACTTTGTTTGATGGAGAGTGCTTGCATATTGAACTTGATTGTTACTAATGGATTGAAGGAAATTGACCCATCAATTAGGTAAAATAAGAGTTGCATGTAACAAAAATAGTAATCGTGATTAATAGTTTTCAGAAACAAATTACTACAAAAAACAAAATAGTAAATATCTAATACTCCATAGTTGAAATTCCATAAAGCATTTGTGTACGGCAACCAGAAATTAGAGTGTCATTACTAGTATATACGCGTAGTTGATTGCAGTATTGCACGATCCTTCTAGGATGCTACACAGCATTCACTCGTGCATTAATCTTAAGATCTGTAAATTTGAAGAAAAAAGTAAATATGGAGACACGATAGTAAATATGAAGTGGGAACTGGGAACACGTATTTTCCTTCCAGACTGAGAATTTATTTCAACAATTATTGTGTACTCAGAGCTGCTATCTAATTTTTAAATAGCTACTAGTATAATACTACAGGAAACAGAGTAGTTTAAAATATTGGTGTATGGGATTATTAAGCGATCCTATTGCTGATATGAGATTGATTATCCGGCACCAATAAAATGCAAAGGTCTCAAATGATTTTTCTCATGCCACAGTATCCTATTGCTGATGTGTAATTTATTGTGGCTGGTATATGATATCTAAGACAAGAATAGGCTCTAAACTTTGTGGACCGGGCTTATCTTGAGCCTCTCGGTCAGACTGACATGGTATCAATAAATATATATATATATATATATATATATAATAATCATCAAGACTAAAGAAAATCTTAGTTAATTTGTTGGTGGTGGTGCTACATGTGAATCATTGTAATGCATATAATACCCAAGCGCATCACTGAATTGACAGTTGAAGCTTACATTCATATGCTTTACCAAACAGAAGTAAATGAGAGGGGAAAGGCAAATGTGAACAATGTTGTGATTGCAGGCTGGAACCCCACCAGATTAAATTCAGCGTATATACATATTATATACTAGTATGTTCTGTGCAAATCTGTGCTTTACAAAGCATTGACAGGTCTTGATTAATGATCCAAATTAAATTCTTTAATTTGCACCAATATAGTCCATATATTGGGTTTTTCTGGTGGGAATGCTTTCATGACATAACCTTAATTGGCTCTTTTGTATGCAATATGCATAGATACATCAGAATAAACTTGATATAACATGTACACAAAAAACAACAAATGTTACTTTTTTTTTTGTCACTGTTGTGGTGGCATTTGGGGGTGAAAAGGCTATACACGTATGTGTTCTAAATTTTGTAGGGGGTTAAGACAAGGAATTGATTCAGATTTAACGGTCATAACTACTATGTTACCTTTAAGTTCAAAAGTAAAATATAATTTTAAAAATTCAAATATAAAGTGAAGTTTTTTGATTATATATATATAAATATATGCTCACTTTTATTAAATTTAATAAGGAAGATCAACAAATATGCTGTGGATTCCTCAAAAAAACATATATGCTGTGGGGGGGGGGGGGTGGGGGGGGGGGGGGTGGGGGGCTTCTATTTATTTATAGATTTGTTTACTGTTATCTATGTTGATGACATTGGAGACAAGATGTCACCGTTGAGTATATGATGCGGGCCTTCTTTGTTTTGGTCACACCGCTATTTTGCTTTACATGATGTAGACGTGTTTAGCGGTCCGTCTACCATCTTTGGTTCTGTTTTGTTTTGTTTTTGTTTAGCGGTCCGTCTTCATTGGAGACAAGTGCTATTTTGTTTTTGTTTTGTTGTATTTTTAGATAGAGTTATGTTGGGGGAAAATAGGATAATGACGGAAATTGGACGCATTATTGTTACACAAAACATAGAGGAAAAAACACAACATTTCATAAACCACATTTAAATCAACTATTATTATTTAATAAGGCCGAACGTTTATCTATTTTCCAATATTGCACTTTCCATTAAATATTGATTTACACTCCTAATTGATGATATTATTCTTAATTACACTTAAATATATTCAAGGAAAAGGAATGAAAACAATTTCATTATTAAAGAAGAAAAGTTAATTATTGAAAAAGAACATATAATTGATAACAATGAGTTTGACCTTATATATAGATCAAATCCCACCTAAATAATCTATAACAAACTAGTAACTAAAAAAACTAACTCTAACTGAATTATAACTACTAACAATTTTTCTTAACTACTTAACCAACTAATTATAATATTTCTAATAGTCCCCTGCAAGCTAGAAGTTATTCACAATACTTCTAGCTTGGAATGTACAATCCAAAGTTACATCAAATTAAAAGAAAATTACATCGAGAGATGTCGGAAATACATCGGTAGAAATCAAAGCTACAAGAACAAAATGAAATCAGATCCAAGAACAAAATATGAATTGTTGTGTTGGAAGACCTATTTAACATTAAGAAATAGATGAAAAATTCAGTCGTTGAGGATATAACAAACGATGCCCAAAATCAAATTAAACGCTCCAAACTCCAAGATAATTGCAAGAAGTGACAATAACTTGTTATGATGACAAAGTGCACAAAACAAGGCAATTATCATGTTGACAATGTATATGGATGAAATTGTCAACACAAAGGCCCTGGAAAATAAATGCACTCAGGAGATGAAACACTTGAAAGGAGTTGTAGGAGGTGATATCACATTCTGAATCTGAATGTAGCAAGATTTCCAAGGGAGGCAATTTAGCAAACAACTTAAATACTTATTCTTGGTAAATAACTTCATGAACACATCACAACAATATGAAGTTGAATGATAGAAGCAACGCTAACCAAAATGAAAGGTCGCAAGAAAAGAGTGAAGATTGTGACATGAATCACAAATCAAAGAAACTGAATCACAAAGTAGAGAAGCAAATCGCAAAATCAAAATAATATGAAGAAATGCAATGCAACAACACTGATCCAAAAGAATGACGAATGCGAAATAGAATCGCATAAGAACATTGAACTACAAGAATCACAAAACGAGTTGAAAGAAATTTAGAGACTTCAAGAATCGAATTGGAGAAGGCAAATTGCAGAGATAGAGACACTCTCAAAGAAGCAAGAGAAAGGAGAAAATGGTCAAGGGAAGATTAACCATAACCCTAACAGAGACGAATTTGCAAAAATAAAGAGATTTTGAACATGAATTGAAGAGCAAAACCAAAGACCGCAACTGAAATAGGAGGAGTTTAATTCGAACAAGAATTGAAGAACGAAATTGAGATGAAATCGAAGTCAAGAACCAGAAAAACAAATGATCCAAAGACGAAATCGAATAGACGATAAATGAGAAAATGAAGATAAGAAACGAATAAAATGAAGATAAGATTACGGAATTTCTTGTGATATCCAATGAGTCTCATTGTTCGTGAATCACAAAATAGAAGAAGAGATTCACGGGAAGACAATGGAGGAATCATTGAGAACAAATGAATGCGAAAGCTACATAATCGCTTCTGATACCATATTAACATTTGAGAGACTTCAAGGAAAAGGAATGAAAACAATTTCATTATTGAAGAAGAAAAGTTAATTATTGAAGAAGAACAGTTAATTGATTACAATGAGTTTGACCTTATATATAGATCCAATCTCACCTAAATAATCTATAACAAACTAGTAACTAAAAAAACTAACTCTAACCGAATTATAACTACTAACAACTTTTCGTAACTACTTAACCAACTAACTATAATATTTCTAATAAAATAAGGGTAAATTTGGGATTGATAATTTAATTGCTCCTATAAAAAGAAGTTCTCTGCATAAACCAACTTTTTTAAAAATAAACATACAATTTTATGAGAGAGAGAATTATTAATACTAATCTCATACTATTATTCTTCTACTTCTTGTTATTTGAGTATCTTCTAACACTAAATAGACCTGTGAGTAGATTAACTATTATGGATTTTTCTTTTAAGTAAAGGTCAAAAGTCTCCTAAAAAATGTGGAGACCTATTTGCTCTCTTAAAAATTAGAAATACTAATTTTTCTAGTATAAAATCCAAATATTAGTCAAACTGAAATCTCTAAAAGGGGATTAAAATTTCTCTAAAGTTATTCTAAAAGGATTAGTTTGACCGAAGTTTAGGGCTACATTGATATTTTTCTTTTCTTAGCGACACTTGTGTTTTTATTTATTAAAAATCAATTTTTTTATAAGCAAACATTTATATTAATACAGTACAAGGGGTACTCCAACCAAAAGATAGTCCATCCTATTGCACACTCGTATATTCAATTGGGTAGCAGCACCAATCAGAGTTATTTTTTTTGAAGGTCACCGATCAGAGTAGCTTCTTGCACTTATCTTCAACTCGGTACAAAACCATTCCCAAGTTATCATTTTTACCTTTACAATAACTTTTTTTTGACAATTTTACCTTTACAATAATATCATTGGCATTTAACATATTCTCATTTCTAGCCAACCACCACATACACTGCACAAAGCATGCAAAACATTAATGTTTAAGATTTACCCTCCTTTTCCTTTTTACTCTTACCCCACTGTGAAGAAGGTGTTCAATTTCATTGCACCTTCATAGGAAACACATCACTAGGCAGGAGTTCAAGCAAGCTCAAATATTATAGGAGAAGAGATGGTTAATGTGTCTAATTAGTGGTTAAAACAGAAAACACAGGAGTCAAAAGACCAATGTACATTGAGAAAACATAAAGATTTATTGGATTACTTTTGGCGTGTTTCTAACGGATCATATTTGGCACACAATAAAGGTGAACAAATACACTTGAAAATTTCTCGTGGTAATTAACTATACCGTAGATATTCTTCTTAGCAAAAGAATATGGGACATGGATTAGTACTTGTAAGAGAATGGTAGATTCCTTATTATAGTAAGGTATATCGTTAACTATATCCCTAGACTCTCTAGTTATATCAATTTTTAGACATATTTAAATAAATAAATAAATGATATCGCGTACGATTATTGTTATTAGGTTATCGTTACGTAACTATCCATTCCCTGAGACCGTTGCGCAAAGTTAAGATACAGAACCTCACTGAAAAATATACGTACAGAATCATAAATACTGGTACAACCATATGCATTGTTTATCCTCTATATAGATATTACGTTGCTCGTCTAACGTTAACATTTAACCGGGTTATCTTGTCTGTTCTATACTGTCTTTCTTTTAAGTATTTCTTCCTGTGTAACAAACCTTCCAAAATCACTCACTGCTTCCAAAATGGGTAGGTCACCCTGCTGTGAGAAGGTTGGATTGAAGAAAGGACCATGGACTCCTGAAGAAGACCAGAAACTCATTGCTTACATTGAAGAATTTGGCCATGGAAGCTGGCGTGCATTACCTGCCAAAGCTGGTAATTGCACTGCAGTACTCTAGATTAATTTATATCTATAGTATATATATATATGTTTGTTAACATTGTTTTTAATATCTATCTGCTATAGGCCTTCAAAGATGTGGGAAGAGCTGCAGACTGAGGTGGACTAATTACCTCCGACCTGACATAAAAAGAGGAAAGTTCAGCTTGCAGGAAGAGCAAACCATCATTCAACTTCATGCCCTTCTTGGAAACAGGTAAAAGCAAGCAAGCATTTACATTACACACACATACACTCCTAGTAAACACTGTTTGTAAGCAGAAAATAACAACAAAATGATTATTCTACCAAGCTAGGAAAGTTGACCACGGTAAAATATTCTAACCATAGCTTTTATAGAACTACTTTCACAAATACGGAGTCCTATATACTACAACCAGTACCAAACCAAACCAAACATATTGTAATGGTTATTGTTTTTCACACGTGACAGATGGTCAGCAATAGCAGCTCAACTACCAAGGAGAACAGACAATGAAATCAAAAACTATTGGAACACACATTTGAAGAAAAGGCTAAGCAGAATGGGAATAGATCCAACAACACACAAGCCAAAAACTGATGCACTAGGCGGTTCTGGGAACTGCCATTCAAAGGATGCAGCAAACTTGAGCCACATGGCTCAGTGGGAAAGTGCTCGTCTTGAAGCTGAAGCAAGACTAGTTAGAGAATCAAACAAGTTACAGTTGCAGGTTCAAAAACAGCAGCCGTTAACCTCTGCACGTCTTTTTCTCAACAAAATCACACCGTTGCAGCAGCCATCACTTCCACCTTGTCTTGATGTCCTTAAAGCCTGGCAAAGTTCATGGTCAAAGCCAATTATCAAAGATGAAAGTACCAGCAACAAGATGCATAGTATGTATGCTATGATGTTATCTAATGATGAAACCCTTGAATCTCCAACGTCCACGTTGAACTTCCCCGGAACTTTGCTTCCTCTTCCTGTCCCCACCACCAATAATAACAGTAATAATAACAAAAACGTTGTTGGTGTTGGACTATTCAATCAAAATTTAGTGATTAATGATAACGAGGCATGGAGAGGTTTGGAGAACACTAATGAACGGGTAGGAGAAGAAGAAAACACGATGCTGATGAACAACTTGGAGCAGCAGCAAGATCACGATGATATAATGGCGGCGGTGGAAGCTTTTAGGTGTTCAGGAGGATTTGACAATAATATCCCTCCTCTTTCCACTAATAATACGAATGTCCTTCAAGTTGAAGCATTGGAGAGTACTAGTACTGAAGAAAATCTGGGAATGATGAATGGGGATGGAAGCATCTGTAGTAACGTGAATCTCGAAGAGAATAAGCATTATTGGAATAGTATTCTTGGCTTGGTCAATATTGAATCTGATCTTGTCCTATGATAGATAGCTAGCTAGGCTAGTAGCTACTACACTAGAAATTAGTTAGTCGCTTTTTAGGATCTTTAGCCTTTCAAATGACTTGACAATAATAATGCAATGTCGGCTTCATTTGGACAAAAAACTATTTCTTTTTAGTTCTTTTAATTACCCCTATGTAGTTCTTGTTCTAGGAAAAATATATTATCATTTCAATAAATTCGAATATTATCTGTAGTTACTTCAATTTATATGTTCTTTTTTTTTGACAAAATTATTAGCTATATTCTTACTTTCATATCATTCTTTAATTTATAAGTGAAATAGCATGTATAAAATGATAAAGCATATATTAATAATATATATATATACACACACCCACACGCACATATATTATTAGGTTATAAATAATATTTAAAAATAAGAAAGGGAGATTTCTTACAGGAGTATTCTTAAGTTAAACAATAAATTTAAATATTAAAAAGCAGAAATTGAACACTAAATTATTTTAGTATGCAAATAGTAATCAAAATTTTAACTATGTATTGGAGTATGAATTAATTATGTGTTAATCAAAATTTTTGCACTTTTCTATTTTTATCATAGATTCTTTTGACAAGATTATATCATAAATTTTAAGGTTTTAGAATACCATTTCCCCCAAATAATAAGTATATTAACTTATAGGTAGGTGGGTTTTAGGGTGAACCATCTTGATATATAGGTGGTCGATATGGTTTGGTATTTATAAAGACGTATGAAACTCTTGAAAACAATAGACATCGTCCCACATGAGCAAGTAAGTGAGCAACAATACTCCTCCTCATCCCCACGATTGTTTGGAAAATAAGCATCTCAGTTATTTTGCTTTTTATGAGCTTGTAAGAGAAGGTTTTGAGTACCTCTATACTTAATGTTCAATCGTTATCTGGATAAATTATAATCTTGGCGATGGTTCTTAGCCAGGGGAAACTCTTATGGTATGTTTGGTAGCAAATAAAACCTAGAGAAAAGAAAGGAAAGAAAAGAAAAGTAGGGGAATATTCCATTTTCCTTTGTTTGGTTATCATATAAAATAATAATGAATGAAAAGTTTTGGTGGGTCCCATTTTGAGAAGAAAAATAAGGGAAAACACTTTTTATGCAAATGACATATTTAACCTTGCACTAAACTTAATGTATTGCAATGTAAAAAATATTTTACTTTTTTAATAAATGTTAGTTTTGTCATTTCATACATATACACTTTTCTTTCCTATTATTTTATCACCTGCCAAACAAGGGAAGAGAAATATCTCATTTTCTACTCTTTTTCTTTCTTTTCCCTTACCTTTCTTTCCTCTCATTTTCTTTTTGAACCAAACACACCCTTAAACTTGTAGGTTTTATAAATAGTTTGTGGATTATATTAATTGTATTTATAGGACTTAGATTTGTCGTTCAAAAAAAGGTGGCCAGCACTAAAATTCACTATATATATATATAGAGAGAGAGAGAGAGAGAGAGCTTGGAGAGAGAGAGAGAGAGAATTTTATTTATATTTTGAATAATATCATGTGTCAAAAAAATAATGTTGGTGCAATGAAGTTAATCAAGTTATATCAATCACTTTGGTTTGTCTGACATTTTTCAGTCTAGTACTATATAAAAGTATAATTTTTTTTGATAAGTATATAAAAGTATAATTAAACTCTACCGCTATATTGGTTAATTTTATAATTCAAGTTACATCGGCAGTTTCTTGTTTTTTTTTAAAGCAAACCAAACTAAGGCATTTCATTAATTAGAATAGGTTCAATACAATGCAGAATTAAAAAATGAATTTGGGGACTAGCAAAATATTGGGCCGCTCTAGCAAGAGAGTGAGCAACACAATTAGCTTGTCTCCTAATAAAACTGATGGTACAATTATGAAATTGAAGTAAAAGACGCTGACAATTTGATATAATAACCCCGAACTCCGTCACCAAATTAAGCCGGTTGTTGATTGCATCCACAACTTGTTTGCAATCTAGCTAATATCAACTTGTTGGATACCAATGTGTTGTAACCAACGAGAGCTTCCAAAAGGCCAAACACTTCGATCTCATGAGGCCGTCTTTGCGGAAATAAAAGAGCCCAAGTGATCTCTAAGACGAGTATGACTTATGTTACTAAACTTATTGTTTAGTAACTATTACTAAATGGGTAGAATTGTAATATACCCCATTCAATATAAATTCCTAAAATCATGCATTCATCAATTGAACACATTAAATGCCTAAAATCATGGAATTCAATTTTTTTTTTCAAATTAAAAACTGGCAAAAATATTTTTAATCATGGAATTAAATTTTCTGAAATAAAAACGAATTCATCTCTCTTTCGCTACTTAAGAATATCTCGTTTCATTTTTATCAAAAAAAATCTGGGTTTTTTTTCCACGCGAAAAAAAATCGTTCATTAACCACAGATTGTACCACAATGGTTAGATGTCACTAATCATAAATGTGCATCGCAATGGTTAGTGTAATTGGTTCCTATAGTTGGTCGTTATACTAACCATATAATTATAGAACATTGGTTATTTGAGCTCTAACCACCTAATTATAGAACTTTGGTTATTAATATATAATGGGCAACGGGTCGTTATAGAGTTTAATAACCACAAAAGTGAACTACAATAGTTAATTCATTTTGTACATATGAGTATCTCTCACAAAACACATTGGAATCTCATCGATACCAAACACATTGGAATCTCAACAATGGTTAGTTCATTTTGTCTAACCATGAAGTCACATAACTTAAGCTAGTTTACTACTAGCCACAAAATTAAACAAAAACCACCACGTTAGTACAAAACATTGGTTAGTTTTGTCTAACCACCAAGTCACAAAACATTGGTTAGTTTTGTCTAACCACGAAGTCACGTAATTTCGGCTAGTTTACTACTAGCCACAGATGTGCAGGGTTGTGGTTAGAGAGTCACTAACCATAAACATGTCGACTACTAGCCACGAAGTCACATAACTTCGGTTAGTTTACTACTAGCCACAAAATTAAACAATTTTGGTTAGTTGGTTCTAGCCACGTAATTACAGACCTTCGGTTATTCATATAAAATAGGAAATTGGTCGTTAAACTTGTAACTAAAAAACATGACAATAAAATGTAACACTAACAACATAATTACAAAACATTGGTTACCTGATCTCTAACCACCTAATTATAGAACTTTGGTTATTCATAAATAATAGGACAAAGAAAGAAGAAACGTGTAAGAAATTGAAAGAAGAAAAAAGTGTAAGAAAAAAGTGAACAAAGAAAGAAGAAGGAAAAAAAAAGTAACGTGAGAAGAAAGAAGAAAGATGAAAGAAGAAAAAAAATTAATAAGAAATTGAAACAGTCCCAAAAAAATAGGAATTAATTAAATGCAATTAAATTTAATTAATACCAAAAACATTGGAGAATACAATAATGCCCTTATTCAATAATAACCATTGGATGGAATTTCATTAAAAGATTGAGCATCCAATGACTATTATTGATTTAGTAATAGTTACTAAGCCAAACACTTAGTAACATAAGCCTTAGCCCTCTAAGACACATCCCAATACCAAAACAATTTTTCTGCTGAAACCACGCACCATCAATATTGCATTTGACGCGACCTTGGGCTGGTTTAA
Organism: Astragalus glycyphyllos; assembly: GCA_963573325.1. NCBI lineage: Eukaryota > Viridiplantae > Streptophyta > Magnoliopsida > Fabales > Fabaceae > Astragalus > Astragalus glycyphyllos. The sequence continues at coordinate 63,393,589 of OY754310.1, forward strand.
CCCACTGCAGTTGCGAAACAACATGCTGGCCAAACTGCTGCAGCTGCTGGTCTCGGCACTGTTGCCAACCGTGAACCAGCAGCGCTACTTCGTGGAGGACAGCAGCAGCTGGCCGCATCAAGGAGGACCAGACCTGGTCATTTCTGCGCCGCCAAATTGCCCAAAATGCTGCTGCTAAACCAGATTTTGAGGACTGATCCAGTAAGTTCAACAGCAGAAAAATTAACTCCACAGCACCTTCGGCTTCCTCATATGCATCGCTGATTTTTGACCATAAACCTGCTGCCCGCCAGATTTCTTGTGCCTTGCTACAACCAAAAAATAGGTGCCATTCATTCTCCGGGTATTCATTACACATAGGACAAGCATCGAAACACGGAACACCTTTCCGTTGCAATCTAGTTCGTGTAGGAAGGCATCCCCTAGCGACCCTCCAAATCAAAATTTTCAGGTTATTTGGGACTTTAAGGGACCAAATAGATTTCCAATCACCCTCAACTCTCAAGTGAGAAGAATCAACCAAGAGCTCCATAGCATAATAGTATGCCGATTTAACCGAATAAGTGCCACTACGGCTAAAGTCCCAAATCATTTCGTCACTCTCCAACGCCGTATTACGAGGCATTTGGATAATTTTTTGCGCCTCTGATGGATTGAAAATAGCATTTACAAGTTCAACATTCCAAGAGTTTGTACTGGAGTCTATAAGATCCGAAACAAAACATATATGTATGCCCGGAGGTTGTGGAGAAGAAACATATGCATTGTTAAGACTACGAAGCCACGAGTCTTCCCAATTTCTAATATTCGAGCCGTCTCCGACTCTCCACTTCAATCCTCCCTTGATCACTACCGGTGAAGCGCAGATGCTACGCCAGACATAAGTTGGGTTATGGCCGATGGGGCCCCCCAAAAAAACCCTTGTTGGGAAATATTTAGCTTTGTAAACTCGTGATATTATAGCATCTGGGTTAGTGAGAATTTTCCAACCTTGCTTCCCCAGCATTGACAAGTTGAAGATATGAAAGTAACGGAATCCCATGCCACCATACTCCTTACGCATAGATAACTTATCCCAATTCAGCCAATTAATTCCTCTTCCTCGCCCTCTATTCGAACCCACCAAAATGAATTGATCACGCGCTCCATTTCCTCCCCTAGTGATGTGGGGATAAGAAACGTTCTCATGCAGTATGTGGGGATAGCTTGGGCCACAGACTTGACCAAGACTTCCCGTCTTGCCTTCGAGAGATGCTTGCCCGACCAACTCTGAATTTTGTTCCAAACACGATCCTGGAGATAATTAAAGATAGCTTTCTTTTTCCGCCCCACGATAGAAGGCAACCCCAAATACTTGTCGGTGCCCAAACTTTCCGACACTCCAAGAATATTTGACACCTGATCTCGCATGTCTTGAGGAGTATTTTTACTAAAGAAAATTTTAGATTTATGGTGAATAATAGCCTGCCGCTGCGTGAAAGAAGCATGAATTTGAGTCACCCTGGCCTCCTGTAACCAAAGAACCTTAGAGCGTTGCTTCCAAAACGCCTATTCTTGATACAACAGCTGAGATAGCTTTCGTTGCACCTCTTTGTAGAGCAAGGCTGCCTCACGAAGGACTTCAAGCTCTTTCCGACACCTCTCAATATCTCCTCTATAGCGCATACGGAGAGACCTGCCCCATACATTCATTTCCTCTGTCCACAATTTCAACCTGTTTAATACATCCAAACCAGCTCCCATACCCCAACCTTTCTCTACAATCGCCTCAAGGGCTTCCTCCTCAAGCCAAGCATTCTCAAACTTGAATGCTCTACCCCTTCGACGACGGCCACACATATAAAGATGAAGCAATATGAGGGTGTGATCCGATCGGTCAACAATAGAATTACACAAACGAAAATTTGGAAAAGTATCCTTCCAAGATTGTGTGGCCATGGCTCTATCTAGACGCTCCTATTTAAAATCATCGGTACCCCGACCTCTATACCAAGTAAATTGATATCCTTCAAGAGGGATATCCACTAACTGACAATCAGAGATAGCTTCGCGGAAACCACGAATCTTCCAAAGAGGGTGATCCACCCTGCCCCTTTTATCATCGTTGGACAAGAGGTCATTGAAGTCTCCTATAATACACCACGATAGAGAATTATCCATAGCAAGAGTTCTCAACAGGTTCCAAGAATCCCTCCTTCTACCACTATTAGGATAACCGTAGAAACACGTCAACCGCCACTCCGGTTGGTCTTGCTGGCACACTCGTAGATTAATGAAGTTCTGAGAATAATTTATCACATGACAGTCAAATGGCTGCCTCCAAAACACAGCCAACCCACCACTGCGCCCTCTACTACTCACAGCAAAATATAATTTTAAATATAATTTTTAAATCATTAACATTTAATATAATTTTTCCCACCAAGTCATTTAATATACATATAGTAACTATTTAATATATTGATTACCCGTGAGATTTAAATTAATAAAATAAGTTATTAGCAATAATTCAAAATTTTTTGTCAAAAAAAAAAGCAATAATTCAAATTTTATATATTTAAAAATTTACGGGTCATTGTAAAAATTTATAAGTATAAATAACTTATAGTTATATATGAAAGTTATTTCAATCTAGTAAGTGTGCTTAATATTTTGTAAAAATAAAAAGTATTCTTAATATATCTCTTTGTTTATCTAAAAAATATTACTAGTAGCTATAGTAGAATTTTATTAAATAGCTTTGCCAAAAAAAAATGCTGTGCGTAATTGAACGCTATTGTGTGTGTGGTTGTACACACACGTAGGAGTACATATTAGTACGTTACTATACTGAGTAACTAGCTGAAAATTTATGGAACTTACAAAGTTTGGTAGAATCTTTTAGTGACTTCCAATTGTACAGACACTGCTCAGTTTAAGAACTTCCATTAAAGATTTTTTTTTTGATCAGATAGCATTAAAGATCATTAATGACAGGAACTCTGGTGGAGCAAATATCTACTTTTATACTGCATGAATTTGAATACACTGAGTTTTCATTGTTCTGAGTTATAATCCAACGGCTGTGAGTTATAATCCAACGCCATTGGTTAATATTTACAACTATACATTAAAGTTGATTAAATTTCATAAATCGACTTTTTCAAGTGACTGGTCATTTTCGTAATTTTTTCTTCTAACTATTGGTAGGATCAAAATTTGCACTGATTAATATCGAGTTTGTTTACTGCAGGAATCGAACTTGGTAGCACCGAGTTGACCTCCAAATCCAAGGTAGATTAATTCATTGGGTCAACGAATCGATGTTTGTTAGCCGTAATATATGACATATACTAGTACTGAGGAACCATTGTATCTTCTCTGGCGCCATACCTGATTTTAGGGGATCTATCGACCACATTATTTTTCTTTCGTGGAGATGGTTTATGAATAGGAGCACCTCTCCACCGTGTCTATTTTATGAGTGGTCTGTTGATCCTATATACTGACTGTATCTCCAAGAGATAGTTTCTTTTGTCTTCTCGTTTTTTCTTCTTTTTCTCGCTTTGTCTGGCTTGTTCCTCTCCTCATCTGATGTATCAAATTGAGTACCCCTTTGTACTCAACTTTTTTCTATTATTTATTTATGTATATGTTTGCCATTCAAAAAAACAATCAATTGAACCAAAACTTTACTCTATTTGATTAATTCTCTCTCCAAATAAATACTACAATAATATTTGTAATTAAGACATGTAAGTCTGAGGGTAAAAATCTCAATTAGAGTTGAGCATGATAATGTATTGCGACTGGTTGTATATTTGAATATCTATTAGTCTTTTTTTAAATAAAATTTTGAATGTACCCTAGTGATTAGTGATTGCATTTGCAGGACCATCTCCACGTCCTAAATTTTCATTATTAAAAAAAAAGTAAAATTGCACTTTTGACTCTTTATGTTTGGGGTTTTATCAATTTGGCCATTTATGTTTTTTTTCTCGCTTTAGCCCCTCATGTTTTTTGTGTGTATCGTTTTGGCCCCTGCCTTAGTTTTTTCTAACGGACGTCACGCTGGCAGTTAACTGCTGACGTGTCGTCTTAAATGTCAGGGTTGACTTTGACCTGATTTGGTGATGTGGCACATAAGGGACCAAATTGAAACTTAAAAAGAACATAGGGGCCAAAACGAAACTGAAAAATAAAATTAACAAAAACAAAAAACACATTCATCTTCTTCCTCCAAACACCTCCTCCATCTTCATCTTCTCCGACGAGCCGCCACCACCACCACCACCAAAAATCAATAACTCTTTGACTCTTAATCCCTAATCTCTATCCCTCAAACCCAAAACCCCCAATTTTTCAAACTTAATCCCTAATCCTAAACCCCTTATTTTCAATTTTCTAATCTGTTGCACAGAATCCATGGGTACTGAATTTGAAACAATTGAGGGACGGATAACATCTATGCTTCCTCAGCTCCAATCTGTGTTTGGCATCCTCGAAAGAATGGTATACAAGAATAAGAACCAGCACCGCCGCTATTCCTATTTCCAACGTGTTCTGAAGGTATATATATACAATATGCACTGTATATTAGGTTCTCTGAATTCGGTCTTCAATGATTGGAAGTTTCTTATTGTTGGAAAAATTTGCGATAGCTTTTCTCCCCTTTTTTTCATTTTTTGTCTCCCTTAATTAAAAAAAGTTAAGAGTTACTGCATTTGCATGGAAAACATGTATTTACAATTGACTTTACATGGTGTATGGTACAACATTTGAAAGATTTGAGATTAAGGATTAAGTTTGAGAAATTGGGGGTTTTGAGTTTGAGGGAAAGAGATTAGGGATTAAGAGTGGAAGAATTATTGGTTTTTGGTGGTGGTGGTGGCTCGCCGGAGAAGATGAAGATGGAGGAGGTGTTTGGAGTAAGAAGAGGAAAGTGTTTTTTTGTTTTTGTTAATTTTATTTTTCAGTTTCATTTTGGCCTCCTATGTTCTTTTTAAGTTTCAATTTGGTCCCTTATGTGCCACATCACCAAATCAGGCCAAAGTCAACCCCGACATTTAAGACGCCACGTCAGCAGTTAACTGCCAGCGTGACGTCCGTTAGGATCATGGGGCCAAAATGACTCACAAAATAACATGAGGGGCTAAAACGAGAAAAAAAACATATAGGGCCAAATTGACACAAACCCCAAACATAAAGGGCCAAAAATACAATTTTGACAAAAAAAAAAACAAGGGTCAACACTTACTAATTAATTAAAAAAAGGGACCTTTGCTTCCTCCCAAAAGCCAACACAATTAATACAGAATGCCAAACAAGGGCCAATTGATCATATCCCTTTTTAGCTCTTGGATGAACCCACTCCCAAAATTTAACTCCTAATTTATCAAGAATTAATGCACCTGGTGAAGCTATAACACTAAGTCTCTCCAGCAATCTGCTGCTGTTTCTTAAAATTGGACCATTGCATTCTGTAGTATTCCAGATAAAATAACACGTGCTGCAGTACTGGAAACACAATTCATTTCCATAACCAACATGTCTACAAGAATATGTATATATACCAGTCACCTATATGTAAATTTTTAGTAATAGTTTATGTAAATTAAATCAAGCAATAGATGCATTGCTGTAAGGAGTTGAGTCGAGTCCTTGAGTTGGTGCAGTATTAATATGTTTTATTTTGTCGAGACCAGGGTATTTACTGCTGAATGCAGTGATTAATTCCCTCGTTGGATTAGAGGCACCTCGAAGGGTGGGACAACAAGCCCAGGAATTTAAAGCTGCTTCATACCTAAGGCATTAGTCGAATCCTCGACACTTGGTTAAAGGAGGATGAGCCCCAACCGCTCAACCACACCTTAAGTTTGTCTGCAATATTAATATGTAGTACATGATCCCCTGATGCAAATTTTTGTTTGAGGCTTTGCGACATGCCGACATATATATATATACACGAAATGATGGCCAAGTACTTCAAGTATTATTTAGGTTAGGATAAGGGTTTTTTTTTGTACCCCCTACAGTTTACTCATATACCCCCACACATTTTTTTTGGACGAAAATACCATTTGTCTATTTTTGGCTCAATCGGATTTAGGTTTTAAAGACATAAATACGATTTGATTTTTACAAATCGTATGTACCTATAGGTGGGTACATACGATAATCCTGAATATATTCCAATCGTATTTACCCAGGCTGAGGTAAATACGATAGAAGTAACAAAATGAAGTGTATTTACCTTGGGGGTGAGGTAAATACGATTCAAGTAAAATACAAATCGTATTTACCCTAAACCATAGGTAAATACGATTTGTATTTTAATCGACGACTAGATTTATTCCGCTGGCCCAACGGCTATTTATTCAACGGTGTAGATTGCACGGATAGTATCAACGGTTGATATTCATTCACGAATTCTATAAATACCCACCCCCACCCTCATTCATTTCACACCAAAATTTCACTCTCAAATACATTTCTGACACATCCAAAATGCAGATTTGCCTAACACAACGGTCTGCTGAGAATAGGCTTTGCACTATACATTATGGGGGCAACATCACGATGAGAGAAGATGGGGTCTACTTTTGGAGTCCAAAGCCGGAGCTATGCCGAATCCACCGCGCCATGGGGTTTGATGGTTTGAAGGATAAAGTCTGGTCTAAAGTTCAAGTGATTGGGGACGACCGTGACGTCACCGGTATCACTTATCGGAAACCCGATCGTGGAGATGATGGCTGCATTTCCTACTCGTCCATGTCTATCAAGACCGACGAAGACGTGGCGACCATGTTTGACATTTTTGACAGGCTTATGGGGTATAAGCCGTTGGAGTTGTACGTGGAAACACAGGCTTATGTTTTATCTTTTATGTAACTTTCTTTTATCGAATCGATGAAATGAATGAAATAGAAATTTTAAGTAAACTCGTAAGAAATAGTAATCAACTGATATAAAATAAAAGAGTTAAAAAATAAATCCAGAAAGTACAGACATAAAATAAAAGTAATAATATAAAATGCCCTAGTCATCGCTCTCTATATCTAGCATCTGCATCAACTGGTAGAGGCGAGCGTACGTCGGAGTGGCCATAAGAATATGGCCGCGACGAAGCCCCTCCTGTACCGCATCTATCACACTCTGTACCCACTCAGGATCGCACTGTGGGGGTGGTGGTGCAGCTGCCTGCTCTGGTGGTGGTGGTGCAACCGGCAACAGCCTAGGAATAGATACTCTGACGTACCACTCTAAGTAGTCCGCAGCAACCTCACCCAAATCCCGAGCAGGCCTAGTCGTCTAAAGCACCTCGTGCACACTGGGCAAAAAGTTTGAAATCTGGAAGATGCAGGTATCATGGCTAGGACGACCGGTGAGAGGGGGACGTGGGATGACCTGGACGTAACCAAACTGGCGGAGGCATCTATCTGGCATGTACGGAACGATGATGTCTCCCCAGCTGAGGAAACCCCTGTGAGTGCAACATGCTCAACGGGTCTAACATCCCGATGACCCTCAAATGGTCGCCAGCATACATCATCAGCAGTGAGGTCGTCAATCCTCCGCTTGTAATCGATCAACTTTAGTGCATCTGTCTTCTTCCTCTTCCAAACCCCACAGAGTGGTGTGTGCACATCAGATGGCTGCCTCTCCACCAGATGAGGAAAGTACCATAAAATCCAGCTCTGAAATGCAAAGATAAATAACTGAGTTATTTAAATTGAAAACATAATTATTTAAATTAAAAACAAATATTTAAATTAAAAACATAATTATTTAAATTAAAAACATAATTATTTACCTGTAACTTGGAGGGGTAGCCAGCTAAATGTTTGGCCTGGTCCAACGATCCATAGTTCAGCTGGTCGTACATATGAGCAAGTCCAGCCACACCTCATGCATATGATCCAGCACCATCAGCAGTAAGGTCCTCAAGCAGCAGCAACCACTTGGCCTCAGCCCTGTCATACGTCTTCACTGTGAAGATGCTCCAACTCAAAACCAGAAGGATCATCGCCCTGACACTAGGAGACATGTCAGTAGACATGGACGATGTAGCAACTATGTCCAGGAGCCAGCTAAAACGGTAATACGGCCTCTGACCAAGTCGACACTCAGCACGAGCCTCCTCCCCAGTAACCCTGAGATAGGCCACAGCAAGCTGAACTGTCTGATCAGCGGTGGCACTAGTGGGTGGTGCTTTGTAGTATCTGCCTGAGAGCAGAAGGTGCAGCAAACAGGAGATGTCATCCAAAGTAATGGTCATTTCACCGAATGATAGGTGAAATGACGAAGTCTCCTGGTGTCATCTCTCAACAAAAGCGGACAGCAGCTCGTGGTCCACAGTAGTATGTCCTGTCGATATGAGGGGGGCCAAACCTAAAGTTGTGAACCTCTCCCAAAACTGGTGGTTCTGAGAATAGACCAGTAGTCTCATAGATCTGTATTTAAAACTTGTTACCATGGTTGGTAGCCTTCACTTTACGCTCATAGATCTGTATTTAAATTTTTTTTTAAAAAAAGTACGCTATGTAAAAAGATGAATTTAAATACAAACACAATGTAAAAAAATAAATTTCACTAACCGAGTTAAGCTGAACACGGTAGCAGACACGAGACTCCAGCCCAGTGAATAGAGAATGCTCCTCCTGATCGTAGTGGAACTGCTGATGGTGGTCCTCGTCCATATAGAACTGTTGCTGAGGCTCGGACATATACAGGTCCTGCTCATACTGCTGAGGCTCACCCATATGCTGGTCCTCCTCCTCCTCCTCATACGGGTGGTGCTGCTGGCCCGGCTCGTACTCAAACTCTGGGGACTCCGGCTGCGGGGGCTGTCTGGCCTCAGCGCGCCTACGCCTAGTGGAGGCGTGTCCCGCAACTCTCCGGCGGGTGCGTGTGCTGGGAGCGGAAGACGACGACGCCTGGTCAGTCCGTCGAGAAGAAGACACTGAATAAAAAAAACAGATTAGTTAAAAAAAGAAAGAAATCGTATTTACCCTAAAAAGAGGTAAATACGATGCGAAATTCTAAAAGGAAATCGTATTTATCAAAAAAAATGTAAATACGACTTACTTGTTTTTGAAGATTCTGGAGGAAATCGTATATAGCTAGATATGATGCGGATTTTTGGTGGAAATCGTATTTATCTCTCAAGAGGTAAATACGATGAGCTCTGAAATTGGACTGGTCAAATCGTAAGTAAGTGCCAAATGATAAATATTTTGTAAATTTGTAAATCTTTTAGGGGTATTTTCGATTTTTCACTGACTGCGTGGGGGTATGGAGTCAATGGGTGGGGGTAAAAAAAAAAATCCCTTAGGATAAATTGGGTAAAGAGTGATCTTCATACCCACCTCATTTACATATAATCGGATCAGAGTGACCTAAATAAAAAAATGGTGATGTGATGGTAAAAGAAAAGGAGGGGAAAATGATGTGATGAAAAATCAACAAGTACTATAACTTATTGACTCAATCTAACTGGATGACCACAAATTATCCATAAATTATTGAACTTCATACATTCTATAATTTAATTTAAAATTTATTTATTAATTGAACGAATGTTGTTGATTTGCTTAACAAGGTATGTTTGGAAGGGAGATTTAGGAGAGTTTTGGAGGGGAGGGCTTTGGAGGACTTGGTTTATATTTTAATATTTATTTGAGATTTAGAATTAAAAATTAAGCCCTCCAATGCCCTTCTCTCTTAAACTCTCCATCCAAACATAAATGAAAAGATTTTTTTTGATAAACAAATTTCATTAAAAGTAGTACAAGAGATACTCCAATTCGATACAACTGAGTATACAGGTGTCCCGTTAAAACTTGTCCGGGCCTAAACCTAATGGAGAAAGACCAGAGGAAGGAGTTAGATGAATGTGGCGCCAAACAAAAGCATCCCCCTTCCTTGACTCGACCTCTATCTACTCTTTTTTTTATGTTCACGATTTTTTGGAAATTGGTTTTCTGAAGCTTTTGCTGTCCAAATATTAGTTTCTAGACGTTTGTCAAAAAATAGTTTAAAAAAAGGTTTAAATATCATTTTGATCCTTGCAGTTACAACGATTATCTATTTTAGTCCCCGCAAAAATATATTTTTTAAAAAGGTTCTTGCAAAATGTTTTTTTTATCCATTTTGGTCCCTAATGTCATTTGTAAGTTGAGGTGGCCCATTTAAATACAGTTGGCAATGTTGACTTAGACCCCTTAGACACGTGGAATTGCCATTTCATTAAAAAAAACCCCAAATCCCTAAAAATCCTAATTTTCTTCTCCCTCAATTGATTTGTCTCACCTTCTTCTCCAACAACCTGTGTCGCCATTAACATAGTTACAATTCATCTGTCTCACCAAGCACAACACTCTACGCTTCAAACACAAACCAATCATGGTCTTCTCCAAACAACACTTTCTCTCTCCATTTCCTTCCACACCACCCACAAACCTCACCTCCTTCCTTCATAGCTGCCATCGTCTACTCCGTCGACTCACCCATCATCTGGTCCGCTGGAAATAGCTCCCCAGTCGACTCCGCCGCCTATGTCCACTTCCTCTCCGCCGATTACCTTCGCCTCATTAATGGGTCGGGCACCACCATATGGGTCTCGGGAACTTCCAACGTGGGTGTCTCCTCTGCCACACTTCATGAAAATGGAAACTTTGTTCCAATGTTATTAAAGCTGGACCGGCCATCGAGCCGGTCAAGACACTGGGTCACTGGTTCTTTGGTTGGGTCGGTGGGTCTTTGGTCAGACCGCATGAGCCGGTCTATATTAAATAAATTCAAAAATTATAATATATATTAAGAAAGTATTTGTATTTATAATTGTAATTAAGTAAAATGATAAAATATTTAAATTTAATAAGAAATAAAATATCTGCAAAATTATAAATATGTCATGATGACCGGTTCGACCGGCATGATGACCGGCCCGATGACGTCATAGCCGGCCCAAATGCAGAACCGGACTAACATGCTGGCCGAGCCGGGTGGGGCACCGGAACCCGGTCCGACCGGTCCGGTCCGGCTTTAATAACACTGCTTTGTTCTCTCTAATGACACATCCTTTGTTTGGTCTGTTGGTTTTAAGCAAAACTTAACACCCACAAAACGGTTGTTTAAACTTAAACAATAACCGTTAGAAATATGTGGCTTAAAATAGCCACAAAAAAATATATTTTTGCAAGGACTAAAATGGATAATCGCAGTAATTGCAGAGACCAAAATGATATTTAAGCCTTAAAAAAACTATCGGACAAAATTGTTTCTAAAAACTAGTTTTTGAAGATGGGAACCACAAAAAAAAACATACACAAGGGAGTAGAGGAAGGGAAGTGGCTAGAGAGACATTATTAGTGGATTGGGGGAAGGAGTGGGAGCAAGGAAGGGGAAGAGACGTCATTATAATGAATAAACAATAAATAAAGGGGTGCATATAGAAAAATATGGGGTGTAGGTAGCATTACCCAAAAATGTATATCTATAGGAGGACAAACAAACTTTTTGTAACATAATTGGGCTAGTAATCCCTATATGGGTCACGTTTTTTTTACTCACACTATTAGACGTTATATATCCACAACATTTATTTATCCCCATTTTACCTCTTAAAAAATATAAAACGGATTTATCTACTTTTAGGATAAATTCGTTTTGAAAAAAATTGCAAAACGGAATTATATTATTTTAGGACAGATAAATCCATCAGCCTATATAATCCATCCTTTATATAAACGGATTCTTGTTTTAGCATCATATGTTAGCATTAAATCCATAGTCTTTATATAAACGGATTCATCATATTCCATAGCCTTTATGCCTACAGAATAATCACATATTCGTTTGGCAAAAAAATTTAAACAACAGATTTATGTTTTTATTAGATAAATCCGTAGTGCATTTTCAACTATAGATTTATCTACTAAAAACATAAATCCCTAGTACATATTTTGGTTAAACGGATTTATCTAAATAAATGATAAAATTGTTTTGAATTTTTTCATAAACGGATTTATCTTTTATTTAGATAAATCCGTTTAACAATTTTCATTGTGGTAAAATAGGAATAAAATATGGTGGGGGTATGGTGTCTATCGGTGGGGGTAAAAAAATGCAACCCAACATATATTAACAAATGGGCTAGAAGTCAGACTTGTGGGTTTGTTTTTCTTTTAGGATTACGTGTTGCACCCTTCGAATTTCTCATACACCCACTCCCTGTCTCTCTCCTGTTTCCATGTTTACACCAATCATGCATTTAACTTTTAAACACACCGTACCATTGGTTCTTCTTCTAGGGAAACCCTAACCCAAATGGAACACTTTACATTGTTTCTCTTTCCTTTTTCCTTCGTTGTCACCGAATGCATTCAAGTACGACATCACACTCTATTTTTCTTTTCTTTTGTTCCGCTTTCTTTTGATTATCGTTTGTGCATGAAAAAAAGAACTATTATGACTTCCTAATTTAATCCACTTCTCCCTGGAGCAGAATTAACCCTCTCTAGCTCCGTTTGGATATCATGAAGTCTAGCTTCAAGCTTCCTCTCCTTAACATAGAGATTACCATAGATTTCTTTGTTAAAATCAAGGAATTAAATGAAATATTACTCAAAGAACTAACAAGATAACTTGATTTTCTCCAGGCATTATGAATCGCCTCCAGATTTCAACATGATTTACCTTTTTTTTTAGAATAATCATTTTTCTTTTATTTTATTCTTAAATTAAAAAACAAGCTAGGGGCGAAAAAGAAAATTCTTAAAAAATAAGCTACTCAATTCTTAAGGGTCTGTTCGAGAGTTTGAAGATGAGAGAATGGGAGAGTTTTGGTGGAGTGTAATAGAGATAAAAATATAGAAATCTTTCACCGTAATTGAGAGAGTAACTTTGTAGACAATAATAAGAGAATACTTATGATTGATATACATTTAATTTAAATATTATAATAGTGTGTAAACGATTTGAAAAATTTGCTTGACCTCTCCCAAACCCTCCTACAATACATTTTTTAAGTTCCTTTAAGTTGGAGAAATTTAGTTTTATGAAGAAAAATAAGCTTCCCATTATAGTTGATGGGTTTATTCTTCCTTCCATTTGCCTTTCATCATTCTTTTTTGAAGCTCTCCCCTAATACCCTCCAAACTCCCAAACAATTCTTAAGAGTTTTTCTAAATATTTGTTTGACCTAGTTTAAATTTTAAGGAAAATATATATGTTAGTAAAATTTGTGTAAAAACAAGGGAAACACATGTCAGTAAAAAAAAAAAAGGACAGACACACATTAAAAAGGAATAGTTTTTTTTGGGTATAAATCGGGTATCCTCCCTCGAGCTGGGTAGAACCACAATGGGCGACAAATCTCTCCCTCAAGAGATTTAACACTGCTGCATGCACAAGGCTGGATTCAAACCCAAAACTGAAAGAGACGTTTACCATCTCATCCAAGTGCTCTCGAGTATTTAAAAGGAATAGTTTAGCAGATGAAAAAGTAAAACTTGGTTTATTGTAAAATATATCCGAAAATATGGGTGCAGTAGATTGATTTATTTACAGTTAAATTTTATAAAAGAAGATTTCAGAATTTAAAAAAAGTTGGCTTGGCAAAAAAGAAAAGGAAGTAATTTAATTTTAAAGCTTGGGTGAGTAAAAATTAAAAGAGGTGAGGAAAGGCAAGGAAGGGTTTTTAAGAGGTTTTCTGAATGGGGGGAGTTTTAGGAGGTTTCAGGCAGGACATAGAATCTTATGTTGAAAAAATAGTTCCACCGCAGCCACCGCCCGTGGAAAAATCAAAACTAATGTCGACGCCGCCGAACCAACTCGAAAAGGAGAAATCCAAACCGGAGGCAACAGATCTTCCTACTGATCAACCAGGTTCGGAGTCTCCCAAAGCAACAAAGCAATCCGAAGCGGAGGCAACGGATCTTCCTACTGATAAACCAGGTTCGGAGTCTCCCGAAGCAAAAAAGGAACAAGAAGAAGAAGAAGAAGAGGGGGAGTGCGGGTTTTGCTTGTTCATGAAAGGTGGAGGTTGCAAAGAATCGTTCGTCGATTGGGAGAATTGCGTGAAAGAAGCGGAGGATAAAGATGAGGACCTTGTTGAAAAGTGTGGTCAGGTCACCGCACGTCTCAAACAGTGTATGGATGCTCATTCTGAATACTACGAACCCATTCTTAGGGCTGAGAAGCATGCTGAGGAACAAGTCACCATTGAATTGGAGAAAGAAGAGAAAGAAAAGCAAGATTCAGAAGCCAGCAATAACCAACAGCAAGTAGCTGCTTCTCATTCTGATCAAAAGTAGTAATTTCATATCCAATTTCTATGCTTTAAACTTTTTTGTTTCTAATTCATTGTTATACTAGTATCATTACAGTGGTGTAGTGTCCACCTTTTTAAATTTTGTCACTGACAAGACTGTGTATGAGAGAAAGAAGGGTTTTGGGTTGTCTCAATTTTTTTGTCACAATAAGTGGAATTATGGATATTTTCTTACTTGTATTTCCTGATTTATGATGATGATGATGATGATGATGATGATGATGGGTAATCTATCTCTATTTACAATCAATAATTTGTTTTTATTTTATGATGATATAGTTGATGATTCATGCCCTAGGACTAGGTAGCTGAGTGCAAGAATGGTGCTTCATCATAACACTTAATTGTTGAGATTTGACTTTTGAGAATCTCTAATGTGGAAAATGCATATGTGAATCTCTTTTGGGTGGAAAATGCATATGTGATTGTTTTCCATTTAATGTGCTGCTGCTGCCATAGGTTTGTGTTGAGTGTTGTTCTTCTGTTCTGTTGTGCCAATTGATTCAGTAATTAGTGATTTAGTGGTAACTGCACTTCCATTGTTCTCTACTTCTTGTAATTTTTATTTATTTATTATTATTAGTAGTAAACAGTAGTAGTAGAGGTTATAATTTATAGTAAGGACTTCATCTAACTAACTAGATAATATAGCTTGACTTTATTGCTTGGGCTTCTTTCTTAAGCTGTACCAGAAGTCCTTCTTCAGCAGAACACCAACAGAAATCAGGTTTGCCCTTATATTAGGCACATGAAGCACATTTGTGAGAGCCAAAGTCTTTCCCGATGTGAGCTTTAGAAGAACTTTTCCTTTCCCCACAGTATCTCAGAAGAGGAGCTTCCTAAATCTATAGTCATTTAGTTTGATCCACTCTGTGGATAGGAAATAGTCAGGTACTCAATGTCAATGGGGGTGCAGGGGATGGGAACTGGGTTGCTGTTTGACATTTCTTTCATTACTTGATAATGGGGATGCATTACTGTTTGACGTGAAGATTTTTTTCTCTCGAGATGAAACGGGCCTTAAATCCCAAAAATTAACTACACGGGAATCAAACGGAGAGTAGAAACTCCGAAAACACCAGCATCCCAAAGGTGGATGATACTAGTAGGTGGATTGTCTAAACAAATAGTTTCCCCCTCTAGTTCCCCCATCACAAGCTTGTCTTACGGGTTATCGATTCCATGTATATTAATAAGTGGATGATACTAGAGCTAGTCAGGGTGATTAAGAAATGAGAAACAAGCTCGTCTGCCAAGTTATCGATTCCATGTATATTACTAGTTGTTTTATGCTGACTTTGAAAGTTCAAACATGCATCCCTTTTCTTTTCCCTCCTCTTTTGCAGCGTTCGTGCTTTGTCCTGTATTTCAATCAAACTCCCCCTTCCTTATAAATAAACAGGTTTTTATTGAATAATTGTCAATACAACTATTTGGCCATATGATCTGCAATTCGGTGAAGGTTTTGTCATTAGTCATTAACATAATAGTGGGAGAATTTTCTTGGATGAATGCATATCATTTGAGGTACTGATATTGTTAGAAGTGGGATACAATGATGTTTTGAGGCTAGCATATTTGAACTATGGATTTTCTGTGGTAACATTTTGTCATTCTTCTGTTTCTCGTGTCTGTAATGCTGAGAATTCTTTGAGGTTCTGTCATGGATAGTAGTGGATGAACTAAGTGTTGAAAGCTTGAATCCTCATGACAGATGAAATAATGAGTGCTGACTTTGTTTTCTATGAATGCACTCTATCACCCTACAATTTCTCCTGTAACGCAACGCCCAAGTATTCGATTGTAATAAGTGGTACAACAACAAATCAAATTTTAGCTGACTAATTAGGGTATAGACTATATAGATTAATAGATGCATGATTCCTTATCATGCATGTAGTTGTAACTTGTAAGTGATAACAAACAATGGATGCAAATGCAATACTTGCAAGAGATACTCCGTTCAAGCATTTGTTATTCAATATTTTATAGACACTCCCATCCTCACCTTGAGTGTTTTTCAAGACTTGTAATGAGCTCGGCCATTCGAATGATATATATCGCTCTTCAGATTTTTAATTCATTCTCATCCAGAAGAACATTGACAAACCATGTGCTTAAGAGTAATGTAATGTCATCCCACGCCCTCTGTTGTTGACTGAATACCATGGCTACAAAATATACTCCTGTGTTAGCCAGTGCGAAATTTTCTCCTAAACACGAGTTGAGATTAGTTTCCCGTTAAAAGCGTTGAGACACCTGTGGATAGCCAACAATGCTTTGGAAAAAAGAGTATTCTCATTTAAATATTAAATGTTAAATTCATACTAGTACATCCAAGCTATTTTTTAACCAAATAAATTAGCTAAACAGCAAATTAATTTTCAGCCGAATAAATCAGCTAAACTGTCACTCACAATTAAGAATGAGAATGAGAATAGACAAATCATGTGTCTCGTTGTTCCATGGAAACATCTCATTTGGGAGATAAAAAAATATTACATTGGTGTGCAGTTTCCACCGGCTTTGCCGATGACCAATCTACGACGGGAAACTTAGCTGGGTATTCGTGGCCAGACAGGTTTCCCGGTGTAGATTAGTCATCGACAAAGCCGGCGGAAACTGCGTACCAATGACATGGTAACCAAAAAATTACAAATTAAAATTCAATAGTAATTACAAAATTTTGTGCTAAAATATATGTTAAATAAGACGGTTAGAGGGTTTGTGTTAAACGATGGGTTGCTTTTGTTTTATAATTAGAGAAACTATATAAAGTTTTTTTTTTGGTGAAAGAAACTATATAAAGATAACGTGATATATAAATAGTGGATAGATGAAACATTTGAATGTGAATTTGAAGAATCAGCAAGAATAGAAATATCTTATCCACAACTGCAACAAAGGAAAATATCGAAGGCTCACCTCCAAGACACAACACAGCATAAAAGAGTACAAAAAAAACAAAATCTAGAACCAGAAAATGGCTACTCTTTTTTCCATAGGCTCAGTTTCTCCGTTTCAATTTCACAGCAAGAGCTTATCATTGGCAACCAAAGGGCCACAACTCCTTCAACTGAAGAAACCTCTCTCTGCAACTGCAAAATCAGTAGCTTCTATTGAAACCGAAACATCACTGTCTCCAGAACTTCAAACCTTCTGGAAATGGATGCAAGAAGAAGGTGTTATCACTGCCAAGACCCCAGTGAAAGCTAGTGTGGTTCCAGAAGGCCTTGGATTAGTTGCCCTCAAAGATATTTCTAGAAATGAGGTTGTTTTGCAGGTACCTAAGAGACTATGGATAAACCCTGATGCAGTGGCAGCTTCAGAGATTGGGAATGTGTGTAGTGGTTTGAAGCCATGGATGGCTGTTGCACTCTTTCTTGTTAGAGAGAGATCAAGGGATGATTCTCGTTGGAAACATTACTTTCCTATTCTTCCACAGGAAACTGATTCCACTATATATTGGTGGGTTTCTTCTTGTTTACAACTAAAAGTAGCTTAATGGAATTTT
Organism: Astragalus glycyphyllos; assembly: GCA_963573325.1. Lineage (NCBI taxonomy): Eukaryota > Viridiplantae > Streptophyta > Magnoliopsida > Fabales > Fabaceae > Astragalus > Astragalus glycyphyllos. The sequence continues at coordinate 63,411,417 of OY754310.1, forward strand.
GAGTTCTTTTCATATGGTTGATTCAGTTGGTAATTGGTTATTCCAGTGCAGGTCAGAGGAAGAGCTTTTAGAGATTCAAGGTTAGTCATGTAATCATTATTTTGATGCTAACCCATGTTTTCATATAGAGAAATAGTAATAAAAATTTGTGCTTTGGAGTTATTAGTTATGTAGTTATTTTTGGAAATGGTTTTATATGGTGATTGCTATCTAAACGTTAATAGTTTCCTGGTTTGATCATTTGAGCAGGTACTCAACTTCTGAACACAACTCTTTCTGTGAAAGAGTACGTGGAGAATGAATATCTGAGACTGGAAAAAGAAATCATTCTGCCTAATAAGCGGCTTTTTCCAACTCCTGTAACACTGGATGATTTCTTCTGGGCATTTGGAATTCTCAGATCAAGAGCATTTTCTCGCCTTCGCAATGAAAATCTAGTTGTGGTTCCACTAGCAGATTTGGTAAGGACCTTTTCTTTTTCTCTCTTTCGGTTATCTTCCTCTTGACTTCAGCACCTGTAGAACAAAGAGAAAAGAGGCACTCTTGTTAACTTCTCCATAAACATTTGTAATTGTATAAAGATCTTTTGGCGAGTGAAAGACCATAAACTTACTTTAACTGAAGTTCTTCTATGCTAGAAACTAATATAAATCGTGTCTTGTTTTTGTGCTGATTTTGTCTTCTCCTGCCAATAGCCTTAAACAAAAAAGAAAAATGACATTTTCCAAATTCATTTTCTGGATCAGATTAACCACAGTGCCAGAGTAACTACAGAAGATCATGCTTATGAAGTTAAAGGAGCAGCAGGGCTTTTCTCTTGGGATTACCTATTTTCCCTAAGGAGCCCCCTTTCTCTCAAGGCTGGGGACCAGGTGAAGTGTCGTTGCCTCCTCTTATGTTTCTCTACATGTTTCATTTATACACAACATTATTGTATCTAGGAAGCTTATATATGAACTAGCCAGCTCTTGTTATCAAAGGAAAACAGAAGCAAGTGTATCAATGTTAGAAAGTTGCAGTAGAACTTCACAATAGATATTTGCATATTGATAACCTTGCAGTTGGTAGCATAAACTTACAATCATAGTATAGTTACACATAACAATGTAAGGAACATTTTACTGCAGATATATATCCAATACGATCTAAACAAAAGCAATGCTGAGTTGGCTCTGGACTATGGCTTCATTGAACCAAATGCAAATCGAAATGCATACACCCTGACACTGGGGATATCTGAGTCAGACCCCTTTTTTGGCGACAAACTTGACATTGCTGAGTCCAATGGTTTTGGCGAAACAGCATACTTCGACATCTTCTACAACTGCCCGCTTCCACCAGGGTTGATTCCATATTTGCGATTAGTGGCGCTAGGGGGTACTGATGCTTTCTTACTGGAATCACTGTTCAGAGACTCCATCTGGGGTCATCTTGAGCTGCCTGTGAGCCGTGACAATGAGGAGCTAATATACAAAGTGGTTCGAGACGCCTGCAAATCTGCCCTTGATGGTTATCATACAACCATTGAAGAGGTATTGCTGCATTATTGTATCTAAGAAATTTCACAAGGCTGTGTGTCTATATCCCTCTTCATACAATTTTTTATATGTATAATAACTAATATGTTCGAAGTAACTACATTACATCTTACAACATTTGAAGTAACTACATTACATCTGAAAATATTACATGGACTTGTGAAAATGTTGGTGCTGATTGAGATTAACAAATAACTGACAAAGCATGTATATATGGCAGGACTGCAAGTTGAAAGAAGCAAATATAGGTTCAAGACTTGCAATAGCAGTTGGAGTAAGAGAAGGAGAAAAAATGGTCCTGCAGCAAATTGATGAGATTTTCAAGGAGAAAGAATTGGAATTAGACCAGTTAGAATATTATCAAGAAAGAAGGCTCCAGCAGCTTGGACTTTGCGGAGAAAGTGGTGATATCCTTGGGGACCTTGGAAAATATTTCTAATCTTGCAGGAAGCAATTGCACCTGTTAAGGACACACTGTTGTCTACATTTCTCTAGTGTAGACGAAGGCATGGCATGCATTCAATCAATCTTTAAAGAGATAATCAAGTTTTTGAATCGGCCCCAATCATTACAACCATTACCTTGATAGCAGCTTGTAAAGATGACGATGTTATGCATGAACTATGAATTACATCTGTGTACTGATGATAATTTATAAAGCAACTGTATTGCCATTTAACTATAGACTGCATGATGTGAATACAATATTGTGACATATTCTGATATTATACAACTATACTGAAATTGGAAGAAAAAATTGAAGGGTAAAACTGAAGATACAGCTTTCCAAGCCTTGGTATAAGTTGATATTTCCTTCTTTTTCTATTCTCTTTCTCTTCTTGTCTCCATGTTTTCTTACAAAATCATGGGTTCATAAATCTCTAAGAAATTATCCAGGAATGATCTGGATTCTTAAACAGTTGAACAACTTAGTAAAAAGGAGGAATTTTGAGATTCCTCTTCCATACTCATGGCTGGGCTTAAGGGTGCATTTCTACATTCAACAGCTTGTACTCATCTTACTTGACCAGAGTTGGGAGAACTTGGCAACTCATCACACTTCGTTCCACAGAGGCACTCATGAGGGTTGGCATAGAAATAATCCTCCTCCTTTGGCTTGTCTGCAATAACTATACGATAAGTTGGCTGTCCCATTCTCTTTTCATGGACATGTTTCACAGAATCTGTGAACTCATTCCATCGAAGGGTTCCATTACGATGCATGTCAATCAATTGTACAAGCTTTTTCCGATCCAACAAGATGGACTTTTTAAAACCGGAATACCTGCGGGAGCACTAGTTAGAAGTATTTTTTGTCTAGGCTGCTTTTAGTCTAGTATATAAGATAAAAAAGCAACTAGCAAGAGCAAATACATGCCTACGGTGGCCTTCCACAAGTTTTGCCATGTTCCCATCATAGGTAGGAATGAAGGTGTTACTGGCTACTGAAACCATAAAGTCCAAAGCTGCCATCTGCGATGAATGATTCTGGAACTGCTGCAACTCATCATGGACCGGCAATGCTTCTTTTTTAACCTAAAGTAAAGTGGAATCTTATAAAACGAGCAGAAACCATGATTAGGATGAGAAAATGTGTTACTTAGGTTACGACAAACCATTTTTGAGAGCCACAATTTTCAACCCAAGTAATGAAAAAGTATAACTGTAAATAGTATGAAATTTCTTTCAAGTGTATTTTGTTGAATCTGCCATGTAAAATTTATGATACAAATTGTAAATAGACAATTTTGCATAATCCCCATTCCCTACTCCCTAGTGATATGTTAAAGGCCACAAATTAGAATACCTCAGCAGCACTTTATCACATCGAATATAGAAGATCCAAAATATAAACACAAAAGGGGAAGGGGATATAAATGGTGAACTCACAATTCTTGGAAATGCAGCTCTCATTTGTGCAAGTCTACGTTCACCGCCATAAATCTCACCAGCTGCAATATAGATCTGTGTTTCCCTGTCAAAACCTAAGGCTTGCATAACCATGACTGCTTCCTCAGGTGTCAAAGGACAAAGACCCTGTGATCTCCTTTCTTCAGACACTATTTCCTTTTCTCTCCATGAAGGGAATGCATATCTGAATTATGCAAGCAAGATCAGACTTTTATGTGAGATAGACCTATCATTTGTCAGAGAATATCAAGTAACTTCGAACACGGTATTCTTTATGTTTTATGAAGTGAATGTATTTAATGAGTAATTGTCAAAATAGCCAACTCTCTTTCAACTAGATAGTGCCTCCTCCAGCACAAATGACAAGCATCAATGTGTCTATAACTAAAAAGAATATGCTTGTTTCTCATTTTGGATTTATGATAGAGCCGGAGGGAGGAATAATTAAATATTTAGAGTTTTAGACACTGGGAATTTAGCTGAGACAAAGAAAACAAAAGTTACACAAGAAGCACTTATCTCTCATAAAAATCTATGAATAAATAAATGTATAGCAAAAGACGAAACAAAAATACCTCATCCGCTTGAGCTCCTCAGCTTCTTCATTAGTGCAACCATGGGTACAACCTGAGAAAGCCAGCATGTCCATCTCATATCTCAGATGCAACGCCACAAAAGGTCCCCTCTCAAGAAGTATTTGAATCAGTTTTTGTCCCAAATTCTCAATTTGAGGAGTGAATTTAAGTGCCTGGTAATTAACACGGCACCTAAGCTTCTGTAGGTCAAGTGAGAGACCATTATTTGCAAGGCGTGCATCTGTTTTGTTGAAGTGTACCACCTTATGCTTGCCAAAAAGTGGCAGAATCTGCAGTTTGGAGTCAATAATCAAACTCAAAATGTGTACTGCTGAAAATAAGAGAAAGGCAGAATTGTGAGCGTAAGGAAGCATACTTTTTAACTACAACAAACTTGACTAAGTGCTATTTTTGCAACTGCTTTGGGTTATGCTGTATCAGAAGCAGCCCATTTTAGTTGCTAAATACTAGAAGCCATCCATATCATAAACTGTACTTTTCTTCAGATGACCAATACTTATTTCAGTAGATAAGCTGAAATGAAAGTCTACATTCAAATTGGGATATATTATCAATTGATAAGTAGAGTCCCAAGCATTAGGGAAATTGCCAACGAAATAGTGATGGGAGTCATGGAGGACAGCACAATTCTGATACCCTGTTGGAGTTTTAGGGTTTTTAGATAAAGAGAAATTTTCTAAGATACTACAAGATACCGTACAAAACTAATTCTACGAGATAATCTAAAATACTCTTGGATAATAATATCATGTTAATATAAGATACTCTCATCTTTTCTAACAACTCTGAATGACTATGTCTTATAAGCTATATATCAAAGAATCATATATAAATCACAGTGTCAACTGTCAAGGCTTAAATTGTAAAATAAGAGAAAGCCTGATTCATGTATTATATACAACATATTTAGTTTTAGCTTAAATGCAATTAAAAGAATCAGCAAACCTGCTCCAAGTAATACTTTTCATTTGAACAGCAATATACATAGTTTTAGCTTAAATGCAACTAATAGAATTTGCATACCTGCTCCAAGTAATACTTTTCATTAGACCAGCTAACAGGAGGCATCTCCAGGGTGGAGTACCCATTTTTCCTACTGAACTTTTTGGGCAATCTTTTCACTATTCGGACTTCATCTTTCAGAGAATCTATGAAATGTCTTACATCAAATATGTCCTCAAAATTACTGCAAAAAGAAAACCACAAAATTTTAAAATGACGACGCGGTCCAATTAGAGAATACTCAGATTTTTTTCAAAATAAAGGATATACCTATGGTCCGCCCAAAAGGATTTCTTATCAAGCTCTGGAACAACCAATGTGAGGTTCAAAAGTCGAGCAACTGTCACCATGTCACAAATCTGCAATGCCAAATCTGTTAATTGAACATTTAAGCTGATCATAGAATAGGAACAAAGAAATTGAAGAGTCGGGAGTACAAACCGCTGCACGCATTTGGTTCAAACCCCCATTGCAGGACACTCTTAGAAAACCATTACTAGTATAATTTCCTGCAAGGTTTTCATTCAGTCGTAAGACTTCAAATTTACAAAATTGTCAAAGAAAAGATATAAACAACTAATGATACCTTGTCTACCAAACTCATCTATTTATAAGTATTGTGTTACACTATACCCATTTCCATAGTCCTTTTAACAACTAAGAAAACGCAATATTGAAATTTGAAAACCAAAAGATGGGCAACCAGGATGGTCATGGCAGCCCATTCACACAACAAGAAGGCACAATTTTGGTTTTGCAATTGGACAACTGTATCCAAAACAAAACCCCACATCTCAGTAGAAAATTGCCTCAAGTGAGCAGTTAAAGATATATCATAATCAACATACACAGTTCAAGTTATAAAAGAAGTAATAGCAACAACATTTAGCATCTAGGAATTGAGATTTACAATGCTTTCTTGTGTTACAACTTGTTAAGATATGTTGTAAATAGTAGTTTTATATGTATTCGGCCCAGGCCCGTTAGGTTTTCTCTATTTAAACTCATTAGTGCTTGTACTCTTTACACAGAAATATACAATCAATAATACGGAACTACAGCTGCTCTGTAGTCGCAGACGTAGGCAAAGATTGGCCGAACTGTGTAACCAATGTCCTGTCTCTTATTTCAACATGGTATCTAGAGCCTACAGTCAATAGGTCTTAGCAAAGTTCTCAAAAAACCCTAGCCGTCTCATTGGTTCCAAAAAAAAAAAAAACAGCATCGTTGCACGGTTACTGTTCACTGGTACTGTTCATCGTACGTGGTACTGTTCATCGTTCGTGGCACTGTTCATCGTTCGTGGTACTGTTCATCGTTCGCGGTACTGTTTATCGTACTGTTCATCGCGCTGTTCATCGTACTGTTCACTCCATACGTTGGTATATTTCGTCTTTGTCAAATATGAGTTCAGATTCAGAACAATTGGATAGGGACAAAAGTAAGTCTAATGACAACAATAAGTCTGGATCTTCAAGTAAAAGCATTGTGTCTTATGTTTTCTCCGGTAATCCCTCTATTACAACAGAGAAACTCAATGGTGATAATTATTTGAATTGGTCTGCATCAGTAAAAATGTGGTTTATTGGGCAAAGGCTTTAAGATCACCTCACTAAGAATTCAACAGATATTGGTAAAGATTTGCGTGAAGATTGGGAACAAGCAGATTGTCAGTTGGTCTCTCTTTTGTGGCAATCTATTGGACCCTCCTTGCTGGTCCATTATCGCTCATACACCACTTGTTATGACATTTGGCAGAAGGCTAAAAATATTTATTCTAATGATATCCAGCGTCTTTATGGTGTTATTCATAATTTAGCCACCCTTCAGATGACAGAAGACAACATCATGACATATGCTAATAAAGCTCAGTCTGCAGTAAATGAGTTCAAGCTCCTTGTGATCGACAATGACCCAAAGAAGATGCTTGAGAAACTAGATAATGTGTGTATGATCTATGTTCTTCATGGTCTCCATCAAAAATATGAGTCAGTACGGAGCAACATTCTTTCTGCATCAGACATTCCCTCAACAGAGGATCTGATCAGGCGTCTCATACGTCTTCCTAGATTGGAAGGAACTGGAGGGAATGGATCTCAGACTAATATAGAATCTTCTGCTCTTGTTTCTAATTTTGCAGGTCGTGGGGGACGCGGTCGTGGTCATGGGGGTGGTCGAGGAGGTCGTGTTGGAGGACGTCCTCAGTGCACTTATTGTAAGAGACTTGGTCATACTGAAGACAAGTGTTATTCCCTTCATGGCTTTCCAGAGAAACCAGTAAATGTGACTCAGGTTAATGATTCTGAACAGAGAAACACTAAACAAAATGTTATTTCTGATGAGGAGTATAAGGCATTCCTGCAGTATAAAGCTTCCCAGGCTTCATCATCATCGGCAACGGTTGCTCATTCTGGTAATTCTACAGTCTGTTTCTCTCAATCATCACCTGTTGACTCCTGGGTTATGGACACTGGAGCTTCCGATTGCGTGGCTGGTAATCCATCTCTTTTATCCAAAATATCTCAACCTAACACCCCACATTATATTACTGTTGCCGACGGATCAAAAGTTAAAGCTAGTGGCATTGGTGAAGCCACTCCTCCTCCATCCTTACCCCTTGACAATGTTCTTCTTGTTCCCAATTGCCCATTTAATTTAATTTCAGTTAGTCGTCTGACTCGAAGTCTAAAATGTTCTGTAACTTTTGATGATGATTATTTTGTTATACAGGACCGGAGTACAAAACGGACGATTGGTACAGGATATGAGTCACATGGACTTTACTACCTCCAGCCCATCCAACCTTCATCTACACTTGCCTCCACTTCTACTACAGAGTCTCCAAGTCTTCTTCACCGTCGGTTAGGTCATCCAAGTCTCAAGAAGTTCAAAGTCATGGTTCCTCATTTGTCCCACTTGCAGTCATTAGATTGTGAGTCTTGTCAGCTTGGGAAACACGTTCGTTCTTCCTTCCCTAGTAGTACTCAGTCACAAGCTCGTTCTCCTTTTGATGTTGTTCACTCAGATGTATGGGGACCAAGTCGAGTCACTTCAGTTGTAGGACATAGATATTTTGTCACTTTTATTGATGAGTTTTCTAGATGTACGTGGATCTACCTACTTAAGGATAGATCTGAACTTCTCAGTATTTTTCAAAATTTCTTCAAGGAAATCAAAAATCAATTTGGTTGTTTTATTCGTACTTTACGTAGTGATAATGCGAAAGAGTATTTTTCTGCATCATTTAATTCTTTTATGGTTGAAAATGGTGTCATACATCAATCATCTTGTCCCCATACCCCACAACAAAATGGTATTGCTGAACGTAAGAACCGTCATATAATTGAAACAGCTCGCACTTTGCTTATTCATGCTAATGTTCCTTTGAAGTTTTGGGGGGATGCTGTCCTCACTGCAGGGCACTTGATTAATAGAATGCCATCCTCTGCTATCCAGAATAGGGTTCCTCATTCCATATTGTTCCCCGATGAACCCTTGTTCCGTATCTCTCCTCGAGTCTTCGGATCAACTTGTTTTATTCATGATCTCACCCCGGGACTTGATAAATTGTCTGCTCGTGCAGTTAAGTGTGTCTTCCTTGGCTATTCCAGAGTTCAAAAAGGGTATCGATGCTACTGTCCCTCCACACATCGCTTCTACATGTCTGCTGATGTCACCTTCTTTGAAGATGCGCCCTTCTTTGCATCTCCGGTTGCGTCTGAGTCTGTCTCTCAAGTATTACCTATTCCTGACCTTGTCCCGGTAGTTCCACTTACACCCATCATTGATCAGATAGATTCTCCTTCTCCTACGAAACTTCCAAGTCCTCCTAGTCCTCCTCCCTTGCAAACTTATCAGCGTCGTGCCCGTCTCCCCCCTGTCGACCCACCTCCTACAGAAGATCCTAGTGACTCATCTCCTGCCCCGATTTCCTCTCCTACTCCGGATCCGCCTGCCGAGTCAGACGACTCTCCTGTTGCCCTGCGTAAAGGTACACGTTCCACCCGTAACCCTCATCCTATTTATAATTTCCTCAGTTATCACCGCTTATCACCTTCACACTATACATTTGTGTCTGCTATTTCTTCCATCACCATTCCTAAGTCCACGCAGGAAGCCCTTTCTCATTTAGGTTGGCGACAGGCTATGATTGATGAGATGACAGCCTTAGAATCTAACCAGACATGAACTCTTGTGCCACCTCCTCCTGGTAAATCTATTGTTGGGTGTCGATGGATATATACTGTCAAAGTTGGTCCAGACGGAAGTATTGATCGTCTGAAAGCCCGCCTTGTGGCTAAGGGCTATACTCAGGTTTTTGGTCTTGATTACAGTGATACTTTCTCACCGGTGGCCAAAATGGCTTCTGTTCGTCTCTTCCTTTCTATGGCTGCAATGCGACATTGGCCATTGTATCAACTTGACATCAAGAATGCATTTCTCCACGGCAATCTTGAAGAAGAAGTTTATCTAGAGCAACCACCTGGTTTCGTTGCTCAGGGGGAGTGTCGTGGGTATGTCTGTCGACTTCACAAAGCCTTGTATGGTCTTAAACAATCCCCTCGGGCATGGTTTGGAAGATTCAGCAGTGTCGTTCAAGACTATGGCATGATTCGGAGTGAAGCTGATCACTCTGTCTTTTATAAGTTTTCCTCTCACAAATGTATTTATCTGGTTGTCTATGTCAATGATATTGTTATTACAGGTGATGATCATGATGGGATTGCAGGACTTAAACAACATCTAATCCACCACTTTCAGGTCAAAGATCTTGGGAAGTTACGATACTTTCTTGGCATTGAGGTAGCTCATTCTAAGGCAGGCATTGCTATTTCTCAGAGAAAGTATGCTTTGGATATCTTAGAAGAAACCGGCATGCTGGATTGCAAGCCAATTGACTCTCCTATGGATCCTAATGTCAAGATCCTACCGGATCAGGGGGAGTCCTTTTCGGATTCAGGGAGGTATAGGAGGCTAGTTGGGAAGTTGAATTACTTGACCATAACGAGGCCAGATATTTCCTACGCTGTTAGTGTGGTGAGTCAATTCCTAAATTCCCCTTGTGACAGTCATTGGGATGCCGTGGTTAGAATCCTGAGGTACATCAAAGGAGCTCCTGGAAAAGGTCTTGTTTACACAGATAGAGGTGATTCAAATGTCGTCGCTTACACAGATGCTGATTGGGCTGGTTGTCCCTTTGATAGAAGGTCCACATCTGGGTACTGTGTTCTTATTGGTGGAAATCTAATTTCATGGAAAAGTAAAAGGCAAAATGTTGTTGCCAGATCCAGCGCTGAAGCTGAATATCGAGCTATGGCACTTACCACTCAGGAGCTTATATGGCTGAAACATCTTCTCCAAGAGTTGCGCTTTTGTAAAATAGGCACTATGAGTCTCATCTGTGATAATCTAGCAGCCCTACATATTGCGTCCAATCCAGTCTTTCATGAGCGAACCAAACACATTGAAATTGATTGTCACTTTGTTCGTGAGAAGATTGTGTCCGGGGACATTGCTACTTCATTTGTTGGTTCTAATGATCAATTGGCAGACATCTTCACAAAAGCTCTTCGGGGACCAAGGATAACTTACATATGTGACGAGCTGGATGCCTACAATATATACGCTCCAGCTTGAGGGGGAGTGTTAAGATATGTTGTAAATAGTAGTTTTATATGTATTCGGCCCAGGCCCGTTATGTTTTATCTATTTAAACTCATTAGTGTTTGTACTCTTTACACAGAAATATACAATCAATAATACGGAACTACAGCTGCTCTGTAGTCGCAGACGTAGGCAAAGATTGGCCGAACTGCGTAACCAATGTCCTGTCTCTTATTTCAACACAACTTACTATAACGATAAATGTAAAACTATCATATATGCATATGCATGTCTCAAAAGAAGTGAGTGCAAGCAATGCGGTGGATCTTTAGTTATACTGTCATTTGCTTTGCATTAAGGGATAGGAGACTGATGGAGTGATGGGGATATCACATATGGGATTCAAGCAGGGTAAACGAAATGGATAAATGCTTCAAGTATAATTTGTGATCACAAAGTGCATATAAAATTCCGAGGGAAATTCTACCGAACAGCTACAGCGCCAGAAATGTTATCTAATGGTGACTGACTGGTGACATTGAAGTATCAACAAGAGTTTAATGTGGAGCTGAGATAAAAATAAAATATTAAGGTGGATCAATGGACATACAACAAAATATAAAATTTGGGATAAATGTATTTGGGAGAATGTTTGGGACTTGGAGATGATGGGAACTGACTAAGATGGATTAGTTACATGAGAAGAAGATCAATAGAGGCTTCAGTGAGAAAAATGGATCAAATGGAAAATAATTAAGTTGATCAGGGTTGACTGTAGTGCAAGACTTAAAAGGTTAGGGGAAGACTTCACTCTAAATGTATTTTCTAAAGTTTTGGTTTGTTGGTTAGCACTTAGTATATAGCTATCCCCACCCAGTGTATGGTTGTTATTTTTGTAGGCCACAAAACAGAACAAAACAAATAATCCTTGGCAGGAAGCCCACAAAACATGACGGTAAATATCAACCAATTAATATTAACATTCATAAACCATAATTCATTAATATACCTACACTTGAAGTTCAAGGTAAATACCATTAATATTCCTAAGTGCTTACCTGTACAATCCACAAATCTACTTTAATAAAACAAGCAGCAAACCAGAAGAGGAAATAACTTTTTAAGGCTTTACCAACACACATATTGTGCCACAATTTTCCCCTAAGAATGACCATTAAGTCAAATAATTTTTTTTGCTGATATAGAAAAGAAAGCACTTGAGCTAATTGAGTAAAGAAAAGACTAACTTGGAGGAGGTAAAGTGGGAGGGGATTGAGCAACTCCAAGTGTTGGTTGAAGAGGACGTTGAGTTATGTGATATATACGATTTGTAAATCCAGAAATGAAATGTGAATGCCATAGTTCACTAACTGTAGCTAGCTGAACCAAACAAATCCACAGCACAATGCTTGAACACACTCTAATGAACCAAACACGTAAACGGCTCCTTGTAATCACAGGAACCTGAAGCTTATCATAATACCTCCCCTCTGATCTAACCTCCATTTCTTTGTTACACACTTCATTGCCGCTTTATCACCATAACCTTCACAAAACTCCCAATTATCCCATCAACAAAAAATAAGAATAAAAGAAAAAATCCTCATTCATATGAAGTGCATTGCAAAAGGAGTAAACCGTTAAATTGAAGACCTACCTCGGATAACGAACACTGCAACAAAGTGAATCTAATTGTTTGCGGTTTATGAAGGAATTGGAACCAACCCAGTATTGAATTTAAGCGGTGAATTGTGGGTGAGGCTCAAAGTAAGATCTTTCTGTCAGAATTGTTAAGACAGAATTTGAAGCTATTTAAGAATCAGGGAAAAAGAACGAGAATTTATTTATTTTTTAGAGAGAAAAAAAGGTTGTTATGGAGAAATAAGAGAGGAAGTGCAGAAGAGGGTAAAGATCCAATGAGAATGAAGAAGGTTATTGCATTTTCATTCCCTCTCTCTGTTTTTATCGTTCTTTCGACAATTTTATTGGAAAATATCGTTAACGATTTCTAGCAAAATGTTACCATCTGACTATCTCTCTTTCCGATCGATCTTTACATGAAAGTAAAAAAGCTGTGGGAAAATCAATTAGGAGATTCAGTTTTTTTTTGTTAACTAGAAAGAAAATGTGTTTTCCAAGCTCAAATTCACTCAAAATATTCAAACTATACAGAAAAAGAGGATCACTTTTTTTTACAAGAAAAAAGGGACCAGTTGAGTTAATAAGCACTTAACAGATCGATCCAAACGAAATCTATTGTATTCTGTTTATCTAAATGGCGAATAGGTGCACATGGCTATATGAGATGCATTTTTTATACAATACAAATTGGAAAACACAGAACTATTTTGCATATGAACGAGAGTTTTAGTTATTTCACAATTATAAATGATGAATTTATTCAACAAAAATATAAATGAAAAATTATTTGATTCACACGTTTTTTATATAGCAACTTGTGATTACTTGGGCACTGCTGCAGATCTTACATAGGTTATGTACCCAAAATAAAATAAAATATCTTATGGGTCCTATACTACATTACTCCTATTGTACATTTTTTTACTTAGCAAGCCACAAAATAAGAACTTGAGAAAACGACAAAAAAGAATAATACATGCAAGTTCTATTATATAAGTAAAATGGATAGATTTTGTCCAAAAAAAAAAGTAAAATGGATAGATTTCAAAAAAAAAGTAAAATGGATATATCAACCGCAAATAAATATCTATAAATTGTTCATATATCTAACCATTGACAGATGTCACTTTAGAAGTAGAAGCTGGTTGTTCCATATTTGTTCTCACACTTGGGACGGTGATGTGATCAATTTTAATTCAACAAAAACACAAATGATCATGAACTGTGTTACCACCTCAATATTGGCTTTTAAATGGAACAATGAAAAGCTTGAGATTTTGTTCCAATTAGTGGTCTAAGACAAGGTAACCCGTGTCACCTTATCTTTTTTGTTGTGCATGAAAAAATTAACCTTGCTGATTAAAAGCCAAGATTGACAATAATCACAGCCAATTCAGATCTCCAATAATGGCCCGGCAATTTTTCACCTTTTTTTTATTTTTTATGATTGCTTGTTGTTTACTAGAGCCAAATCATCTCGGTCAGACTTATCAAATAAGTGTTTCAGTCATTCTGCAAAGCCTTGGGAATGAAAATAAATATTCAGTAGTCTAAATTTTTGCCTTCCATTAATTTGTATAGGAACGAAATCAACAAGTTTGAGAGGATGATTGACTTCAAGCACACATAGACAATTGATAGATACATTGGTTTCCCTATTCTACAGGGAAGAGGTACAAATGCCAACTTTATTTCATTCTTAACAAATTAAGGGATGTTTAGCTGGTTAGAAGAGTAATCGGTTAAGTAGAGCTGATAACGTAACATTAGCCAAGTCGTTCCTTAGTTCTATGCCTATTCATAATATGAATAATTTGTGGTTCCCTCAAACAGTTTGCAATAGAATTGATTCTTCTATTAAACAATTAATTTGGAGAGGAGCTCACTGTCACTAGGTCAAATGCAGTAAAGTTAGTAAATCTGCTAATAGTGGTGGTTTAGGGCTTAGAAGACATGTAAACACTTCTATGCTTAGCAAGCACCTTTGGGAGATTTTACATAAACCCGGAAAATTATGGGTCCACCTTCTTAGTGCCAAATATCTTCCTAATTCTCACATTTTTTATGACAATCATAGCAAAGGCACCTCATATATATATATATATATATATATATATATATATATATATATATATATATGGCAATTTGTTCTAAAAGCTACCGAAGTTCTCCAATCTGGTTACATTACAAAGATAGGGAAAGGAGACATACCTTTGTGGTATGAGAAGTGGCTACACAAAGGTAGGAGGGATTATTAAACAACTTAAATAATCTTGAATTTCAACTCTTACTTTTTCCTTCCTTTCATTTTTTTCTTTCCTTTCATGTCTTTTTACCAGCCAAATATTCTCAAAGGAACTTTTTTTTTACCATGTCATTGATGCGTAGTTTCCATAGATTTTGCCAATGACTAATCTACGTCGGGGAACTTAACTTGCCATGAGTACCCTGCTTTGCCGGCCCGTGTGGTTCTCCCCTCCTAACAGAGTTTTTGCCACACCTAGGGATAACAATTGAGCCCATACCCGTTGGGTACCCGCAAAAATTACCCGCATATGCTCGTTAAATGCGGGCTCGGGTATGGGCGCTATGGTGCCCAGCCCACTTCGGGCCCGCACCCGCATATATATATATATATATATATATACATACTAGCAGGGAAAGACAGGCTTTCATGTGTTGATGTGTTAGTGGGTGGTTATTATTATTAGAATTAGAAATAGAAATGTGTTGGTGTGTTAGTGGGTAGCTACAATAAGGGCATTTTTGTCAGAAAAATCTGACACAAAAAAATCAGTTACAAAATGAATCCCCTTTATATATAAATAATTACCATTTTGTACAATTCTAAGTAAATCAAACTTTTTTTTGACAACAAGTAAATCAAACTTTAAAATAATAAATCCAAACTATTAATATTTTGGATGTTTTTAACCTACTAAATGCTATTATTTGTAATATTTAATTCGTAGATACAAAAAAAATAGTCATTTTTAAATTAAATTATAATATTTTGTATGTTATTTATTATTTTTTGCTTTTAAAGTGCGGGTAACGGGCGTGCCCATGGATACCTGGTGTCCAGAGGGTACGGAGACGGACACTATAGTGCCCTGCTCATACTTATGCGGGCTCAGGTACTGACACTATAGCACCCTACTCATAGGGTACCATTGTCATCCCTAGCCACACCCAACATTTAAACCTAAGACCTTGAAGTGGGATCCAATTACAATTACAACTTGCACGGTAAATGAACTTGTTAAATATACTCCGGTAAAAAGAATAAGCACAAAATAAAAAACTTCACCAAGCTTCTGATACGTGTATCTTCCAATAAAAATCTTCCACGTAAGAACCGAAATTTGACATCCTCGTTGAGCTGTAGCAGTTGGCACCTAATTTTGGTTGGACACTTCAAGCCCTCCTCCTATCCTATAATCAATTAGCGACTTTCACAGCTGAAACTCTCTTGATTCCCCTTCTTCCCTTTCTCCATCAATTATTCAAAACCTAATCGGTGCGCAACTTCCATTTTTTTTTACTTTCTTTTCAATCCAATTCCTACTTCGATGATGATAGGGCTTAATCAGAAACCCTTTTTGCATATTTCTCTTATACTCTTAGTCTTGTTTTCTTCTTCAACTGAATCCCTCAGATTCGACCTCAAATCTGGCCAAACCAAATGCATCTCCGAAGATATCAAGAGCAATGCCATGACAGTGGGAAAGTACAATCTCATCAATCCCAACGAGGGTACCCCTTTACCCGATTCCCACAAAGTCACCGTTCGGGTATATTTTCACTCGAATTAAAAATCCAAACATTTTCCTGCCCAGTATTGAATTTCTGTGCTTTGATTCAAGTTCGATTGTTTTTTGTTAATGGGTAATTGTGGGTTTGATTATTTATTTATTTATTGGGTTAGGTGACTTCGTCGTTTGGGAATAACTATCATTATGGAGATCGTGTTCCTTCGGGAAACTTTGCATTTGTGGCATCGGAATCTGGAGACTACATGACTTGTTTCTGGGCTGTGGATCACAACCCTCCGATTGCGTTGACTATAGATTTTGAATGGAAGACTGGTGTGGCAGCCAAGGATTGGTCTAATGTTGCTAAGAAAGGCCAAGTTGATGTGAGTACTTAAACCTCTATATAAACATGTCCCTCAGTTATTTTGTTATCTAGTGTAAACGATTGCAAAAGATTCCTTCCTAAATTTGTTTTAGTGTTACCTTTTTGTATAATTGATTGTGCTTGTCGACATGCTGAAGCCATTTATTAATCGAGTTTTCCTTGGTGCTTTCTGGAGGATTAAATTTGTGCTATTGTGTTTTGTGTGTATACATTAGATAAAAAAATTGACTCGATGTTTCCATCTAGTCTGCTGCAGGATAAAGTAAAAATTATTATTTTTTCTCTTCAAGATTTACTTAGTTGTATCTCAGTATTACTATATGGCATTTGTGCCTTTATAAGAGGCTAGGATATCTTACAGTTTACTTGATCTGAATTTGGATGACTATATTTGGCCACTTCCAATGGAGGTCCTCTCAACTGGGTACTTAAGTGGGTCCCCTGCGTACACATTACTCATTTTTACTTTTCAACTCCCGTTGTTAATAAGTACTCAATCTCTTCAGCCTAGTACCTAAGATTTACTAACTTGATCCCACTAATACCTTCACGTCATCACATTTTAGCAATAACTGTCATGCGAGGCAAGGTCGAGGACAAAGAGGGTACTTCTGCTAGTACTCGCTACAAATAGGTACTAAGGTACCCATTAAAATGACCCCACAATGGGGTACCAAATGGGTACTTTTCCACATTGGTACCGAATAGGCACCTTCCCACTATTCCATATAGCTACTCACTATTGGCAATGCCCATAGTTGTATGCTCGGTTTTAGCAGAAAGATGCAAAGAAAATGCGTAAGATACTAGTAGTTCAATTAATTTTTGAATATCAAGATGTACTTCTATTTAGTAAAAGTGGCCGTGTTACTCACATACAGCCAATGAAATCAAGGGTTGCACTCTTTTCAGTCCATCCCCTTGCTTATGATACGAGGCTAAAGTATTTTGTGTGAGCTTTACTGGCTAAGGCTTATTGTGACTGGGCAAGTAGCGACTGATACCAGTAACCGGATGGATAGGTAGATATGTGTATTTTAAGCTTATAGTGAATGCTATATTTCTAATCAATTAATCATTGATACATGTATTGTAAGCTTAGAGTGAATTCTAGATTTCTAATCATGACGCATTTCTGCCTGTATGATGTGTATATTGATTAATGAATGGTGAGCGCATGTCATTACATATGCCATTTGTATGTGACTAACTCATTTTCCTTTGTTTGACCTGTATCTTGTAAATTTTTGTCTGCTTTCCTCAATTTGATACAGTTAGTAGTGGCAATTTCTTTTATTGGCGTATTTTTCTCTTGACAATATTGACTTTCTTGAATGATTGCTAAACTTCAAATATTTATGTATTATTTCTCCCTTGTAAGTTGTATCTTTCCTCTGGGGCAGTGTTGTCAAATATAGGCCATGGCATAAGTGGTGGAATTTTCAACAACTGCCATGGCCAATTTGTGAAGGATGGCGATGCCATAGCGTTTTATGGCAGATTTTGGCTTTTCACCATCCACAATTGATAACATTGCTCTAGAGTTTATGGTCATTCCCTTCCCTGGATATCATTTTTATGCCCTATTATTGAGCTGAACCCAACTTAGTCGAAGCCTTCTTGTCAAACTCATTTGTCAGTTATGTTGGGTCTTACAGGTAAATTAAAGTTTGATTGAAGAAAAATTCTTCCACTGATTTCGTTCACATGTACCAGGTAATGGAGTTAGAGCTAAAGAAGTTGCAAGATACTGTGTCTTCAATTCATGACGAGATGTTTTATCTTCGTGAAAGGTAAACAGACATGTGCAATTAGTTGAGAATTCTTAATTCAATAGAACAGTACCATTGGATATATCTTAACAATCATCATTCTAATTTTTGTTCATTTTATCTTTCCAGAGAAGAAGAAATGCAGGAGCTGAATAGAACAACGGACAGCAGAATGTTCTGGTTGAGTTTCCTTTCGCTCTTTGTCTGCTTATCAGTAGCAGGGTTGCAACTATGGCACTTGAAGTCCTTCTTCGAGAAGAAGAAACTCATCTAAAATTTTGTGATGGTTTTTTCCTTTCTCTTATATGCTCATGTAAAATATACCGGCATTAATTTATCCAGATGATACGTATAATGGTAGTTAGTTTATCTCAGAATATTCCTTTTTTTAAAATGCAAATTAGTTATGACAAGATGAGTTTCAAATGAATTGTTGTTGTACTACAATTTGAGTGTTTCACTTTTGTTATTTAAATTAAAAAAAGCAATTATGGCAAGTATCACCACCTTGTGGATAGATGGGTCGTGTGTTCAAATTGTAATTCAATGAAGCATTTACATTGATCATTGACAGACACTCCCGATCTGATTAGATGATGGATAGATCGCCAGAGAATTTCATTTAATCAGATACCAGGACCCTAGAACTCTAGTCATGCGAAATATGAATGAAAATACATGTTAGCTCTGTGAGTGGAACTAAAAGGATGTAATGATCTCAATAGCAAAAAAAGCCAAGTCAGCAAGTGGAGATTAAGAAGTAACGGAATAAGTAAAAAAATGGGTGGGAGGAGAGGTGTACAAAGAGTGAGCATAGCTTATCAAAGAGAATGAAGGCAAGTGTGATGTATTTTCCATTCCATCTCTCTCTGAATTGTCTTCTTTCCCTCTCTCGGAATATTCACTTCTAAAACAATTCCTCAATTTCAGAGTACTGTAGTAGTTTATTCAAGTTGAAATTAATAGAACAGTAGTACCACTATTTTTTCAGAATTGGTGTGTACTTGCTTAAGGCTATTTTAGCATTGTTACAAAGGATAGCTTATATTTGCTTCTTTTTTATATACACTTTCAATCTCTTTTTACCTTTTTGCTTTTATCATTATCATTATCATCTTTTTCTCTTTTATTTCCCCCCTTCTTCCTATAATTCTTTCAAGTCTCAGATGTTTGATCATAGTTTTTCATCTGAATCTGAACTGAGCAAGTTTCCAAGCCAATTTTTCTTTCAAAAAAAGTTTCCAAGCCATTTAGTTTAAGAGTGGTATTAGTTTTTTTTTTTTGAGGATATGAAAGTAAAACAACTGACGAGTTGAAAATGAACCGACTTCTAGCTCCCAAAAAAAAGAACTTTGTTGGCCACACCGATCTCACTTTCACGTTTATTTCGTTTTGGTTTTAGACTTTTAGGTAGAAAGGTGGGTATGGAGACAGCAAGGATTTACTTCAAATCGTGATGGTCCTCACAAGCAATTTAAGACAACATTGTTTCAACAGCAGATAGCTGAATTCACGAGAAAACAGCAAAATAAACTCCTATGTGAAGGGCATCCCCCAAAAAGTTTGGTATCGTCGATACTGCAAGAATTGGTAAAACATAATACAAGAATGGAAACTATTATTAACTTGTTAAACAAAAAGATGAAAACACAACACAGCATACAGCACGATGTGGCCTACTTCAATTAGTTTGTACACTTAAAAACACATTACGCTTGCACAGCAACTTGTGTCTGCTCACTTGAAAGGTTATGGGACACGAGCTTTACTGAGGAAGTAGAATTGGAATTTGGAACAATTAAACCAGATAAAAGCAATGAGTATAGCCTGTTCTCGTCATCAATCAAACAGTTGAAAACAGGTATTGATTTTGCAGATTTTCCAGTTAAGCTCTACCAATCCATAAATCCAGCAGCAATGGAGAAGGCAAACCACTGGAATGGTAATGGCAAATAAATCATCTGAATTTCTGAACATATCAATGTTTGTAGACATTTATGAAGTGAACAAGTGCCAGTGATGATCCGAAGGTAAATTTTCCTTGATCTTTTCAAGCCGTTTAAGGATCTCGATGAAAGAAGGTCTATGATTCATATCAGGAGCCCAACACTGTTGCGTTAACCTGAAAAATGCAAGGTCAAACTCCATTAGATTTCTTATACGATTGAAGTCAAAAGATGCTCTATTATACATTTGATGGAAACGAAATAAAGATTTACTTGCTGTAACTTCCGATAGCCTAATTTACAAAGCACTCCAGAACACCTAATTGAACGTGTTGATACTGTTGGGATCTTTTATTTATACCAGCATTTTGATTTGTAATTTTATATTATGCTTTATTTAACTGATAGATGTTAAGCATATGGTGACCTGGACTTGGAGTGTTTTCAGCAAGAAAGAAGTAATCATTAGTTTGCTTTGCAGAACACAACACTTGTTTTTTTTCTTTTGAAAGTTCGTATATCTTGTATCAGAAAATGAAGCTATGATGTTGAATACACATGGTTTCCAAATTCTCATTATTCTTCCGTGTATAATGAAGGAGGAGGGTAAGACTCTATTAATCATTAATCATCTTTCTATTTTGTAGTCTGTCATTATGAATCAGACTATGAGAGAATAAAGCATACTGCCACACAAAGTAAGATTAAAGATGCACAATCGGTGTAGAAGTAAAAGAAGCAATGGGCTTTAGACATACAGAACATTTAAATATAAAATATACACTAGCACAGATGCAGTTAAAAACCTCAAATCAACTTAAATGAGTTTGTAAAAGGAAAAGCGAGGAAATCAAGTCAGATGTTGAACAAATTGGAGGTCAAACTTAAAAATGTCATGGATATGATTACTTGTACGGTTGCATGAAATATCTTTTGTTGGTAGGTGGAGTTTTCATGGTGCCATTTTTGAGACACCGACTCTCCTTTTGACATGCTAATCCAGAAGTGAAATTAAGCCATATTATCCACGTAAGTTTAACCACAAAACCTGGAGCTTACACTCGAGCAGTTTTAGTTCAAAACTGCTGGGGCCTACTCTCATAAAAGCAATAGCTATTAGGTGAGAGTCGGAAATGATTTATATTCTTCAAACATGGACTGTTGTGAAAGTTTTGGGCTTGAAGCATGGATAAAGCACAGATCCACTAAGAAAAATGTACTAGACAAATTATTGACCACTGGCTCGGTATGATACCATATGAAATCGAACTCACATAAAAGAGCACTAGGAAAATGGATAAATTACTTACTCTTGCAATTCAGGGATATAACCCTTCGCCCGGAAAATAGGCCTTTGTCCTTCAGCGGCGTGTTTTGCTCCTTCATATGGTTCATAACTTGCAAAAGGTGGTTCACCTTCAAGCATCTGCATGAATTGCAGTCATGATTTAAAAGTGGTTTTAAATAGTAGTATCTTCTAATTTTTTTTTAATTAAGCAAGCAGAATTACCTCGTACAAAATCATTGAAAAGGAGTACACGTCAACCTTCTTATCATATCTCCGATGTTTGAAAACTTCAGGAGCCATATAGCGGTCTTTTTTATTTTCCCAAGAAAAAAGAAATTAAATTAATTTCCGCATAAGATAACTGATGCTTTAAAATAACTTAGAATACTCACAGCTTCCAGTTTCACCGGTCATCTTGTATACATCATGAGAACTCTGGACAGTGATAAGCTTACTTAATCCAAAATCTCCAACTTTTAAATGGTCAGCACTAGAATTGACCAAAAGAACATTCCTGAAATTTGAGAAAATAAACTTCAACATATAATTCAGATGCTTCTAAATTCCAGCCGCATGTTCTAAACGACACAGAATTTTGTCAATCTTGGATAGAAGGAAAAATCGCTTCAACTTATTATAACTAATACGTCATAACAATCTGTCTATGGCAGTTCATCCATATTAAGAGAATATATTCATGTATAGCACATAATCAACTTACCTTGGCTTCAGGTCTCTATGAATTATAACATTTGGTTCATTGTGAAGATAGGCCATTCCTCTACAAAGAAGATTCACAAAATATAGATTAGCATAATGATTAGATTCAATCGAGCAGAGTGTTTGCTAATGCATTTAGATTCCCAAATGCTTTTATCTCAATATTTATAAGATGGTTTGTACTATGGAATTTGTGCGTTGACCAAATCCTAGCCCCCACCTGCTCAAAAAGAACTAGATCGTTTCCTTAACTGAGGAATCAGTGATCATAAAAATTTTGATCTCTCAAAGTCAGTTTATAAGAAAAAAATTGTACAATTTTGCTTGGTTACCCGGTTAACTGGTTTTTTCAACAAATCATATGATATGTTAATGTTTCGTGGCTTTCACTGTTTTCTGTACTACTCATACACAATAAAGAGTTTGCCTGGTTGGCTTGCTTGCAAGATCGCAGCGGAGAATTCAACATCTCCCAATAATAAAAAAAAAACTCAGAAAATGACTTGCAGGATCTAGCACTGAAAAGAAATCACTGAGAAAAATAATAAGAAAATAAATTATGGTCCACATCTCTTGATAGGATTACTTCAGTACAATTTCTGTCTCGAGTAAGTATTTTAATGTTCGCTTCAAGGCATATCCCTAATTCGCATAAGAAAATTTTGG
The DNA here is from genome assembly GCA_963573325.1 of Astragalus glycyphyllos. Classification (NCBI taxonomy): domain Eukaryota; kingdom Viridiplantae; phylum Streptophyta; class Magnoliopsida; order Fabales; family Fabaceae; genus Astragalus; species Astragalus glycyphyllos. The sequence goes on from OY754310.1 coordinate 63,434,241, forward strand.
CTCACAGTCAGAAATCAAGACACAGATCAGACTGCAACCATAGTAGTTAGCAGTAAACAGCATAAGTAATAGGTAGGACAAATTCCCCCAGGATTTCAACTTCCAAGAGTTCAGTAGCTTTGAAAATGGCTTTACGGAAATATTTTAATCACTCCATTTAAGCATCATTACAAGATAGAAAAAGTGCAAGCTTCTTTGTAAGAGCTGCAGAGTTGCCCAATGTCACAAATTTTCAACAAACTAATAGAAGTTTGACAGCAACAGGGGTGACAGATTTACACAAAAATTGGAGAGCTCTGTGAGGCTTATTAGTAATAGAATAATTTCCTCCAATCCTCCTATTATGTACTTATATTCTGTTGTTAATACTTTCTCATAAGATACAAACTGAAAGGATAGGGAAGGTAAAACACCATACCTGGCAATATCCATGGAAAAGTTAATAGCTGCCGAAGGACTAAGTGAACCTTTTTCTTTGAGGTACTGATGAAGATCTCCCTATAAATGAATGAAACATTTTAAAGCAAAAGTTTGTATAAATTTTGTTGCTATAAAACTAGGTATAGATAGAATGCTCAAGTGGAAGGAATAATATTTTAATTCACATACCCCTCTTAGATACTCGGTAATTAACATTAGGGGCTTCCTGTCGGTAACAGCTCCAAGAAACTGAACTATATTGGGGTGTCGAAGCTTCACTAACAAATTGACCTCGTGCCGGAAGTCCTGACTGTATTAATTAAAAATTAACACAGAATAAATACAGAGAGAAAAAGGGGAGACAAGCAACGACACATATGAGATAGCAGAAAAACCTAGGAGCCCAGGACATGGAAATATATTGTTTATTGGTATAAAAGCATCAGCTTAGTCTGTGCACCTCCCCCGATAGAGGGTTTAGTTGGGCTTTTATTTTGGTATTGATCTACTTGGGATTTTACCATTTTAGGCTTTCTATTTCTTTATCCCTATATGTAGTCTCTTAGAGACATTTTCTAATCACGCAAATCAAATGAAAAGTCTTTTAATTAGCCTAGTTTTGCCTGTTTTTTTCTTCTTTTTTTACGTGAGTTTCCTTACTTTCCAGTAAAATAGTTCTAACTTCCTATCCTAACACCCCACCATCCTAACAAAAAGAAAAATCCACGTTCCCTTCCTTTAGTTTTAGTCATTCATTATAAAAGACGTAAATAGACATCTGAATATCCATATAGACTTAACAGAGGAGAGTACATGCAAAGCAAGTCATTAGAAATTAATTTTAACAGGTTCATCAGCCACATGCAATGACAAAGCATTTATTACAAAAAATGACAAAAAAGTAGTAAGCAAATCGAAGAATAATGCTAGAGATGAAAGAAAGGATCTCACATCACCATTCTATCCTCTGAAAGAGATGGAAGAATGCGTTTGACAGCAACTGGCGTTCCACGCCAATGGGCTTTCAAAATCTCACCAAAAGATCCCTGAATGGAACAAAATGAATGGTAAGACCAAATCTAGTATCCAAATTAGTTTATCAGTAGCTTAAATGCAGAAGTAAAGTGAAATAATACACCTGGAAAAGCAAAGCACAAAAATCACAGCAAAAAACACAGTGGCTCCTTACAGTGTTTTTTTTATAAAGAAAGAAAGAAAGAACGGAAATCTATTGAAAATAAACAAAATGGAAGGAGAAGATCAAGAAAAAACGTTAAGCTAGCGAAATAGAACAAAAAGTAGTGGCAAGAAACACTACATGCATACGAGAAAAGAAATTAAGGTAATGAAAATAACTAACTAACTCGTTTTTTGTTTATTCCCCCCTCCTCGCCAAAATCAGCCTTAAATAATATTTAATAGCTTAGACTTCCCTTGGATGAAGAAGCAACAACAGCATACCAAAAGAAAGACAATCAGGTCCAAATAGGTAGCTCGGTTGGTGAGGAACGCCACCAGGTTCCAAATACTAGAAACTAACAAACATTTCTTCATCCTCTAACTACTTAACTAACTAACATTTCTTCATCCTCTAATTAATTAATGACAGACATTTTTCTATCAAAAAAGAATGACAAAGGCAATGAGAAATTAAATGGAGTTCACACAGCCTGCCCTCCACTGTCAAGAGAAGACTGGAAGACTAACAACTCAAGGAATCTCACAGAATAATCCATGTCTACGCCTAGAAACAGAGTAATAAGTGGAGCAGAACAAAGAGTTGATTAAAACACACAGCAAGTTTGGAATAAATATCTCGGCAATCGCATGCTCTCGAATATAACAAATATAAATATAAATAAAATGAAGAAACCGTTTTAGGCACCTTTCCGATACGCGCAGAACTTGAGAAGTCGAGCTCGGAAGGTTCGATTTCCCAATCACACTTGTTAGGCAACGGTGGCAGAACAGGCCTGGATTCAAAATGGCTTCCGTTTTGGCCCTGCATAACCGTCAAACCCGAATTCGTTCAAGTAACCGAAGAGAGAAATAGAACGAGAGATTCAAAAGAAGCAATATAAAACTTACATAAGACAAGCCTCCATGTGATTTCAAAAGCTCGATCACGCTAGTCCTTTTAGATCCTTCTGCATCGGCCAAAGGCTATCCACGAAAACCAAAACCAAACCTAAATTTCAATTTCAATTTTATTTCATAATCAATCAAGCAAAAAGAGAAAAAGAATTGGAATTACGGTGTTTTTCCAACGATCTTGGGCGTTGACATCGGCGCCGAATTCAATTAAGCAGTTGGCGACGTCGATCCAGCCGTGGAGGGAGGCGACGTGAAGCGGAGTGCGTTTGTCGTAATCTGTAGCATTGACCAGCGAGGGATCCTCCTGCAGGAGCTTCCGAACCGCTGCGGCGTCGTTTTGGTGAGCATGCCATAATATCAGTGACGTGCGGCTCACCCTCGCCTTTTCCTTCTCCTTCTCCTTGCCGCTTCCTGAACTCATCCGTTAATTTCACGATTTCAAAGAATGGTTTCAACTGTTAGTTGCAGTGTCGGTTATTCTCTTTTAACGAAAAAATGAGTATCCACTGTGAAGCATTTCCCCCTCTGATTTCCTTGGTTGCGTGTGCTGTGCGGGGGTATATACGCGTTTGATGCCTCCTCTTTATATCTTTTCCATTTTTATTTTGATGTACTAATAATTTATGTCATAGTATCTAGTATTTGTCCTTTCAAAAAAAAATCTAGCATTTGTAATACCCGATTTATCATCAAATTTTATTAGATTCGACTATTATAAAGTGAGCACATGGTACTTTTTTCTTTGACAATGTATATAATATTTGAAAAAACAATGTTTAAATATGTTTTAGGCCCCTGTAAATATTGGGTGTTTTGGTTTAAGCCACTGCAATATTTTTTTATTATTTATAAGCCCTTGTAAAATGATACGTTTTGTTTTTAGTCCTTCTGTTAGCAAACTGTTAGTGAGACGTTAAAAATCTCTTTCACGTGTGTTTATTATTAATTAACACTTAATAAATAAATTTTAATAATTTATATTTATGTATATATGTACGTATTTACAGAGTCAACTGTTAATTATTAAAATTTCATTCTTATAGAAGTTGCATAAAATATAATGTGAAATAATAATGTTGACCCCAGATATGTAATTCACATATGATGGTACATCCCTAGGGTCTTTTTGTCTTGGGTAGCAAGTCAAACTGACCATGGTACATGTTTGAGAAATAGTTAGGAGAACCAACCGAATTTGGTTGTCAAAGAAAAAACCAACTGAAGTTGATAATTAATAATTTATATTAAGAAAAATTTTCTTGTTACTTACGCCAACTAAGTTTGAGCTATCCATACATGCACAAATTAGGGGTGGACACCGGTCGGATTCGGCCGGATTCAGTCCAAAAAACGACCATCCAACGAAAACCGACTAGTGTAAATAGCCACCCATCTCCGACCATTTACAACTTCGGTTTGTGTGGGTTTCGGTTTGACGGTTTCGTGGTTTCTACGGGTGGTTTGTGGCAGTTAACAAGAAGAGGAGAAGAAAAAACCAAATCAGTTTTTGTGACTTTACAGAAAATTTCCATGGCACCTTAAACAAGTTTTCTAGAGGTTGAAGATAAAGATGTTGAAGAAAGAGAAAATGGTTTTTAATGTTCTGTAACTTTATATAATAACAAAAGAAAAGTTTTGTACTTTTAGTTTTATACATAATAAAAGAGTTTGGTTCCGTGTGCTTTCCATTTCCTTCTTTTTTTTAGTCAAATCAACTCTCTCTCTCTTTAAAAATAAATAACTCTGCTTGTTACTTTCACTCGGTGCTGCAGAACGCAGACTGACTATATAGGTGTACAGTCTACAGAAATTGAAAATTCAGTGCATCCATCGGTCGGATTCGGGTTCCATTGGATACTTCAAGTAAATCCGCTTTCGACCGTGTTAACTGATTGAAACCGATTTTTTAAACCCGAAAATCCGTCGGACCAAGAGAGTTCGCCCGACTACACTTGTTTTTATCTGGTTAACTCCGGTTTCGGACGGGTCGGATTAGTTTGTCCACCCCTAGCACAAATGATATGTTTCATTGAATCATATGATGGGCATAAACAAATGAGATTGACACAAGTGGGTAAGGATTTGGCCCATACTTCGTCCAACCCCCTAACTATTCAGTAGACACCTCCAACACGCGTTAAAAGATCAAAATATCATTAATGAATCTTGTGATCCTACGATGGTTCGGAGCACGTCGGACATAGTGCCACCGAACCAGTTCGAAAGTGGTTCCACCGAACCCTCAGTACTCCTTGTTCGATTCCAGTTTTACTCCATGTGCCTTCCTCATTTGCCTTGAAATTAATATTGGCCTTTCACTTAAATTGGTTTAAGTTCACGCCAAGACCCCTTTATATGGTCATAGACTGAGACTCCCTTATGCCATTAATGACTTACTGCGGAATTTCTATATGTTTAAGAAGGCACGTGTATTCTTGTCAAAAAAAAAAGAAGGCACGTGTATTGTTTTATGCAATGTCAGTCATTCTGGAGACTCGTGGATATAATCTCATCTTGGAACCAACAACATTTCAGCTGCACACGTAAGTTCATGCCATCATATTGGGTTCAGAAATATATTTGGAAACAATCTGCTCAAATTATTTTGCAATACAAAGTTAGTCAACCAAATGAAGTGGGGAAGAAGAAGAAGAGCTTTTTGGAATCAAAGTGGGGATTTTTGTTGGGATAATGTTTCGGAAATTGCATTGGGAACAGAGGTAACAAGAGGAACAAGGGAATCCAACGAGGCTACTTCCAATGTCTAAGACGAAAGACGAAGATTGAGGTGGTGTTCCGAAGTTGAAATCTATGGAGTAACCACCATAAGTTTGGAGAAAACTGGTGTTTTAATGAGGGGAGGGGGATTGTGTTTTGATTTGTGGGTTTCGAGATGGTGGGCTCTGGTTAGAGAAGTTGTAGCCATGAATTTGAGAATGTTGAGATTGTGTTTTGATTCATGCAGGTTCAGATGCTAAAGCCACCGAACTGGTTCAGTGGCACCTCTTTCGAACTGGTTCGGACAACCGTGCTCCGAACTATAGTTAAAATGCAGTGCGCGAGGGGGGGGGGGGGGGTCATGTGAGTGTATTTTGAGAATATTTAAGGGTTGGGGTGTCCAGTGAGTAGCTGGAGGGTTGTACCAAGTATGAGCCAATGATGAGAGAGAGAGAGAGAGAGATCATTTCCCATATTCATGGGGAGTGAAATCATGACCCTTGAATAAAAAAAGGGGTATCGGAAGTTTATAACAAGAGAAAAAAAAACTACTTAAGTATTTGCGACCGAGTGAGACTGTTTACAGTCTAGGCTTGCACAATTGTCCTTCACTCTTTTAGATTGGGTATCAGTTCGCAATCCTAGTGTACCATTGGTGTCCAATCTGATAGCCTTGATTTGAGCCTTGTTGATGATACAATAGGCTAAGACCTTTACTTACTTTGATTTGGTTACGGGTCTTGTTCTCCTTTATCTAAGTGGATTGTATGTTGGTCTTAAGATTCATTAGACCCAACATAGCTGCTGAATTTTTATTTTAAAGAACCATCAAGTCATTGTAGTTAGCAAATTCAATTTTTTAGATGATGATTGAGGAATTCGACACAAATTCAGAATACAATCTCCCTCTTATTCATTTAGAGACTCTGATTTACTGATTGCAGGGATTTTATGATTCTTAGGATGCATTTACATTTGATATGACACATTCTTGACCATAGCACCCAAAACATCACACATTTCCTCTCTCTAGTTCCCTCAACATATTGGCCTTTTTTTTCCCACTTCGCCTTGCTCCTCAAAATATCCATGTCATGTGCATATCCATTTCACGTGCTGTGTTTTTTCTTTACAACTTTTTTACTGCTTTTCAGTTCCCGACTAAAATCTCTATTTTGTCACAATTTTGTCAAGAAATAACGCACACTTGCCTCTCCACTCATGATACCACCAATGTTAGCCTGAACCACGACATGGGGATGGAGCAGATGAAGGTCCTTGTCAATGGTTATGGAACCACCGATATCAAATATTTTTATCTCTATTTTGATAAAAATAAGTGGGCCACGTTGTATGTATAGATCTTAAGGAAACCAAACATTAAAAAAAAATAGAAATCAAGCTTTAATTTGAAATAATAGTGGAGGATGGAAGCTCAGTTGATTCTTGATGTATGAGAAAGCTCTTATAAATTTATAAAACTAGTATGTAACCCATGCGATGCACGGGACGCAATTTTCGTGAAAGATATTAAATTTAAATAAATTTGTGGAGAAAATAATATAATTAAAAATAAAAAAGTAAAGAAATATGCATTTAATTTAGTAATGTTTGATAACAACACATCATTTTTATTGATTTAAATTTAGCATATATATTTAATGGTTATGAAAAGTAAATATAAATATAAGGTACAATTAGTGCATATTAATAATCTAAGGTATAAGTAAAAAAAAAACTTAAGTTATGTATTTGAAAAATCAACTTGCATCTAATATACGGAAAGACAATCTAATTAAATAAAATTGAATTTATATTTGGATTGCAAAATAAATTTAATTTACATTGCCATGACGAAAAATAATAATTTGAATGTGAGCAATTATATTTTAATTTTTCAGCAACTTAACATAGTTATTGGTAGTCTTTATCAGAGATTTTCATTGCGGTTAAGGTAAGTTTGTCTTTTGTTAGCCATAAATATATATTATAGATAAAACAGATTACTTGTTTCGGTAACTTTTGATACTGTTGTCAAATTCTTATATTTCCTAACAACTTTATTGAGCTATATATAAGAGGAGGACAAAAGAGAAATTTGATATAATTCCACAAAGTAAGTGTCAATAACCAAAGAGAGGGATTAATTGGTACTTGCCTGCTAAAAAAATAAGTGGTTAAATCAAATGGCAAATAAGAAGTGTCACAACTATAGTTTATGAATAAGTAATTTAATATCAAAATAAGGTTTATAGTAAAATATATTGAAGAAGTCATTTGATGAGAACGTGACACAGCTAAAAACTTTCCCTAGGTTTAGACTTGCTTTACTAAGATATTTGTTTTTTAATTAACTGAACTTCCGAGCGTGTTTGTCAAAAAAAGTCAAATTTCCTGGTGCTATATGAATTGTTAAAAATGGTTGCTCATTTAAGGTTTCAACTTTGATGATAGGCCATTATTTTTTATGCCTTTTGATATGGTCAGTTTTCATCCATTTTAATAATACTCCACACGGACATAACCCGTTAAGCCTGTTCATTTTATAATTTATGTTTGATTGTATTGGATTAAATTTATCATCAATTGACATTTATAGAATAGTTAAAATAAAACAAATAAGGAAAATTCATCAGGAAAACAGTTTGGAAAGTTCAAGTGGTTCTCATAACAAATTAATCACTATAAACGCATTTCTCAACAGCAAAACAGGAACACTAATAGACAATTATAAAAACCATAAAACACTAAAACATATAAACTAACTTTCAAGTATTGAAGAACCTAAAAACTAAAACATTGTGGTGGAAAAAGAAATTGAACAACTAAGTCCAAATTTAGTAAAAAAAAATTATCCTTCTCGAGCTTGATATCCTTCCTCAATCGACTTGTATATGATAATCCCTTTTAAGTGGATCAAAGTCCTTAGAATCCGTTGACAAATCAATTTTCTCTTTATGACCACATTTTTAGCAGAATACAATAAGACTTTGCATATAGAAAAATACACTATAATTTATACCTTCTTAGCAAATGGGTGAAAGGTAGGAAACGACTACAAAATTAAACCTCATCTTCCAAGCCATGTTTGCATATAGCTTCCATTATATGAAACGTTAAAGAAATTCCACATATAATTTTCCAATAAATTGGGTATGACTTCATATTTAAAAAAGTAGTTTTGCATACCCAATCAGTACCTCCAAAGATGACCAACTTACGAGAATTTGAAAAATGGCTACTAAACCTGGAAAAATGAAAGAAAGGAATGTTATAAACTACATGGCTACAATTTTCCACGTAACCTCTTAGTTAAAAAATTAAATACCAACGAAGTAGATATTTTCAGGAAAAATTTTAAACACATCTTGGCACAACCTTATTGATGTCCAACCTCCACCAAGCAATACTCCAACTTCACACTGCCAGCTTTTATTCCCTCACCAAATACAAAAGGCATTGCCATGAATAGACGAAAAAAATTGACTTAAAAAGCTTCTCTCATATTAAGATTAAGACATGGATTAAATCATAAATAGTTTATAATTAATTCATATTACCAAAGCAACCCTTATAAAATTGGATTTATGATTTTCAGAGCTGAGTAACAAAGAATTACGAACAAATTTGATCAAATAAATCACACGAATGATTGGATTTAGCCAATTTGAGTAGTTAACAGTACAAATCTACTATCTAATATAACTGCAAGAGGAGTTTTATGATTGTTATGTTGTAGACAAAATTACACATGTACTATCAATTTTATTGTAAATTTTTTACACATATCAAACCTACACGAAGAAGGGAAAGCATACAAGTTGTTCTAGACCTTCAAGCCTTCTACCATACAATTGATATGGTTTTTTAAAAATGGATTATAAATGGTAAAAAAAGTTAGGAAGAACTATAAGGTAAATGAAAGACATACCTTCTAGAGCACCACCCATCCCTAATTTTTATCACAGAAGAATTCTCAAAACAACCCATTCCTTAGGAAAAGTTAAAAAAACATGATTGTAATTCTAAGCTTGAGGCAAGAACAATAAGGTAAGAACCATCTAATATGAAACCATCCAATAAAGACATATATAGATTATTGAAGAATAAATGAAACAAATAAAAATAAGAGATTCTAATAAAGAAGGAAAATATCCTTAACTATACTTAGTTGATATCCTCCAAAGATGACTCATGAAAGAAAAGGTACTTGTAGTATAACTAAAAATCACCTAAAGTATAAGCCAAGATAAAAGTAAGCCAACATACGTAAGTTTAGGTAAACATTTTTTTTTTGAGATTCCCTCCCTAGCAAAAACAACTAAATAACATAATATGTATCAAATTATCTAGTTTGTTGTGCCTGAATTTTTTTAAATTTCCTCTCACAATTGCAGTTCCTGAGCAATAACAATTAGAGTAGAAAAATAATGAAAATGCAGCGAAAGTTTCAATGGGTGAACAACTTGGGTGATAGTAGCTTTTTTTTCCAATAGAGTAAAAAAAGGAAAGAGGAAAAGAAAAGATTATTAACATACCCCTTATAAACATACTTGTTGCACATAAGAGAAATCTGTAATCATGCATAGCCCATCAAGGCTTCAACCCAAATTTTCTATAAAAAATAGTAAACAAAATAATCATAACACTGATTTAAAGAAGAGAGAAAAGGATTCAAAATAATACATGTTCGATAAAACTGGTAAAACAAAAACTCTAAGCAAGACTAAGACAAATTAATGAAAATAATAGTTGTAGAAAATGACAAAAGGAAAAATTAACACTTACTTCGACATCTTTTTCTGTTTTCTCCATAAAATTTTCAAGCAATACAATGCAGGGAGAAAGATGAGAAGTGAGAAAAACTTATTTTTAATGCTCAGAGGTGAGAAAATAATTGCGGCAGATGGAAATTTGAGATGGAAAAATGAGAGTTATAAAGAGAAATGTAAATTATGAGGTATCAAATTTCATATTGAATTTGTTGTCAAAAAAAATTGATATTGAATTTTAAATTTTAAATTTGAATTTGCATTTAATTAGAACAATGAAACCGAAATTAGAGTAAAACCCAAGATTGATTTTAAATTGTTTAGGATTATTAATACTATTTTTCGTAACTGTCACACAATGAATTTATTATTTTTAAATTGTTTAGGAATATTAATGATATGTTACTTTTTTTGTCTTTTAAAAAGTATTTTTAAATTCAATTCATTGATTCTGTGGGGTACCTTTAAAAATACGTTTGTTTAACTTTTTAAATTTTTTTTCTTTTTAGTATATTTATAGATGCCAATTAGGATGCCAATTATGATTTGCATTAAATAGTGTTTGGTGAAATTCACCTATGAGTGACACCTAAGATAATGAGCCGATAGACACATTTTACTTTGTATGTTTATAGATATGCGGAACTAGCTATATGGATAGTTTATGAAAAAGTTTAAGTGACAGTTTATTTCTCAAAATCAAATCCATTCCTTCGGGTGTCTGATTTGATTGATGCTACCTCTAAATCGTGGAAGATTGATATTATCCAAATATTGTTTACTGCTCCTGTCCCTGAGTCTATATTGAGGACCCCTCTTTATCATTTTGTTGTTGATGATATGCGCATTTGGGAACCTAACAAGTCAGGTTTATATTCTATTAGGAGTGCATACAAGTTGTTGATGAACAGAGTCCTTCAAACAAAACATTTACAGGTTATAGGAGACTGGTCAGCCCTTTGGAATCTTAAGATCCCTCCGAAGGTTAAGCATTTTTTGTGGCGTTTATGCAGGAACGTGTTACCGGTGCGGTCTAACCTTATTCATCACCACATTAATGTTGTTTCGGACTGCCCGTGGTGTTCTGGGGTTGCTGAAACAGAAAGGCATCTATTTATTTCTTGTCCTAAAGTTGCTGCTTGTTGGAATATCTTAGGAATTGCTCATTTAGTTAACAATTCTAATGCTCATTTTACTATTTTTGCTGACTATTTTTTCTCAGTCCTTACAATGTTGAACAGGGACTCCAAAGTGGGTTGGTGCATGACCCTATGGAGTTTGTGGCAAGCTAGAAATGATTGTGTTGGAATAATAAGAAAGCTGATGCTAATACTATTATTTGGACAGGTTCTTCTCTCTTTAGCGACTGGTCTAAGGCTCGCGGTCTCGGGTGTCTCGATGGTGCTAGCAGCAGCTCTTGCCCCGGTCCTGCTGAGACTACTTGGAGCAAGCCTAGCAGTGGTAGTGTGAAGTGCAACATTGATGCATCCTTCTCTTTGACCGAAAACAAGGTTGGGATTGGTTTATGTAGCCGAGATCACTTGGGGAATTTCATTCGAGCCAAAACACACTGGTTTACTCCATTGACTGATGTTCTTATAGGTGAAACAATGGGGCTTCATCTGGCTATTAGTTGGGTTCGTGAAGTGGGCTTTAAGGATGTTATTTTTGAGATGGACGCGAAAATGGTGGTTGATGCCTTTAATTCTAACAAAGTTGTAATTTCGGAATTTGGTTGTTTGATTTCGGTTTGTAAGACTCTGTTTTCTTTTTTTAGTAACAACTTTCATGTAGAGCTCACTAGGAGGAATGCTAATAAGGTTGCTCATTCCCTTGCAAGGGTGACCTTATTTACAGCTAATCCTCAAGATTACTATGATATATCCCTTCATGTATTACTGACTTGATTATGAATGAAATGCACTGAGTGCTTATTGTCAAAAAAAAAAAGTTTAAGTGACAACGATTCTTATACTTTTCTCCCACGCCAAACACAAACCATGGTAAAAAGCTAAAGTTCCGCCTCTAAGATCGATGGTCAAGCTACTGGGCAAAGTCAATTAAATATATGATTAGCTCACCTTCAAATTAGTGCATATAAAATAATAGGTTAACTTACGCCAGAAGTCCTTTAAGTTATTTAATTGTAACAAGTTGGTCATTTAAGTTTTTTTTGTACCACTTAGGTCCTTTAAGTTATTTAACTGTAACAAGTTTGTCCTTTAAGTTTTTTTCGTACCACTTAGGTCCTTTAAGTTATTCAATTGTACCAATTTGGTCATTTATGTTATTTAATTATAACTTTTAAAGGCCAAAAAATTTACATTTTGCGGCCCCAAATTGTTACAACTAAAATAACTTAAAGGACCTAAGTGGTACAAAATAACTTAAAGGACCAATTTGTTACAATTAAAAAACTTAAAGGACCTAAGTGGTACTAAAAAAACTTAAAGGACCAACTTGTTACAATTAAATAACTTAAAGGACCTCTAGTATAATTTACCCAAAATAATATTACAAATATATTTATTAAGAATTTGATTACTTCTATTCAAGTGTCTAGATCCAAGATCATATACACATAACAATATGTAGTCAAAATATTCAAGGTGTCCATTACAAAACTCGCATAGCTAATTGACTCTGCAAATAGAATATCATTATCTGTTGATTTGATGCACCGGAACCTTGCGGCGTGAAGATAAGGCTTCGTTTAGATGTGCAATCTGAAGAAAGAGTTGGCTAATTTTCTGCATCAACAAAGTGTGTCAAGGATGATGGCCTTTTCCTATTAAGAACTTACTAAAATTGTACATTTACTATACTTCCATTCAAGCATGATGGCCTCTAGCGTTATATAGAAGTATGATGGTGTATATGTTATTTATTATTTTAGTTAAAGTGCTCATACCATATGATATGAAGATGCACACACTAAAGTTGTTGTCCATGCGAGTATAGCTCCGGTATTAGGGCAAACACTACGATGTCATGCATGTTAACTTTTTTATTTATGAGTAATGTTATTCGGCCAAAGTTTTCCAGCTAAAATTAGCTAAAAAAATAAATTACAATACGAGTTAACCAAGTGTTTAAGCCATTAATCAATCTACTTTTTTTAAAGTTTTCTAGGCCATTAACTAAAAACTGTGAAAAAATATGTTGGTTAATGACTTAAAAAACTTAGTTAATTAGTGTTGTAATGTGGTTTTTGACTATTTTTGTCTGGAAAACTTTGGCCGAATAACATTACTCTTTATTATATTTAAATTTAAGGCAATGCTATAAAACCACCAATTAAGGACTGTTTTAAAAATCGAACAAATTGGAGCGGTTGATCCGGTTGAACCATGACCTGACACCTTATACAGTTCGGTTATTTCAGCAATTAAAAGCGGTCTTATCCAATTTTAAGCGGTAACCATGACCCGAAGATTTCACCATTTCAATGTCAGCTTCGATTTTCAAAATTGCTACTAAGTTTGCCTTTCATTGTTTGTATATTTTCTTTTTGTACAAGCAAGCATTATTCTTAAATTTATAACTTACTTTCTCCGTTACTAAATATAAGCAATTATACTCACTTTTTCTTGTTACTAAATATAAATAAGTCAAAAATTTTTTATTATAGAAAATCAAAGCTTTTATTGCTTAATATCTCAACTTTACCTCTACTTAATATGAACTTTGTAAAAAAATTTACATAACCAATCAATTAAAAATCATGGAATGACATCTAGTGATTTACTGATGCTGTAAAAATCTCTTATATGGCCTGTCTATATAAAGTAAATCCTCTTTTTAAACTTGTTTAGTTGTTAAAATTTCTTTAGTAATTTTCATAATCCCAGTTTTATTTCCAATCTCCGCGGAAAATGCATGTTCAAAAACTTTTGTAAGGAGTAGGTCATCCAGAACTGCGACATTAATGGTGTTAAAATCAACTAGTAATAGAGAGACGTTTTATGTCATACTCACCTCATCTTTCTGCCTAAGAAGATATTCCAAACGATCCACCTTCCGGCGACGCCTTCGAACTCCCACACAAACCAACGACACCAACACAGCCGTCGCAGCTGTAGCTCCGGCAACGTACGTAATTGACCAAAACGCCCCCACACGTACTGCACAATTACGAACCATGGAAACCACTTTCATCACGATAGCCTCAAACCGCTGCTTCAACAGCTTCTTCCCTTGATTGGCCCAATCTAACGGCACCACAGCCGGCGTTTGAGTCTCACACTCCTCGTCACTAGCGGAACTGGACGCCGTTAAGGGCGAGGAAGTTCCATCTTCTTCAGGGTCCATTTCTGTTAGAGTTGGAACCATTTGTAGTGACAGTGAGCCCTCGTGAATGGGAAAAGATTGGTCACCATGTGCGTGATTTTCGTTGATAGTTCTCCTGTTCCATCCTCCAGAGGAATCAAGAGATGGGTGTTGTTCAATTTGTTGCCACTCGTCAATTTCTTCCATGCTCCATCAACATTCGAAGAGATTAAGCAAGCACGTATCATCTTATTATACTTGATAAATATCTATCTATATCCTGAAGGAGATAATATCTTGGGTTCAATTTGTTTTTTTCCTTGTGGCTAGGATGGCTTCAACTTTAGTAAGAGGGAAGAAGGGAGGGCCCTTTGGCTGTGATACTTCGCTAGGTACCTTATATTTAGAGGATATTGTGGGCCAGGCCCAGGGCTAGATTCACCGCATTCATTTGGAAAGTAAATGGCATCTTTCAAAGTTCCTCCTTTGAATTTAGTGTGATCTGAGATATTCCATATTTTCAATGTTGAAGAGATTCATGGATGAGTTGTAGGGGGAAAAGAAAACTATCTACTATATCACAGGCTCTCATAGTGCTTAAACGAACGGTACCCAACCATGTGCGAGCGGAAAGAAAACCAAAAGAAAAAAAAAACGTCTGTCGACATAATTGGAAATTAATTAATTAATTTGTGGCTTTTAATGGATTTATTATGGTTATGAGTGAAGATGATGGAGGAGACGTTGCAAATTTGAAAGAAAAAAAAATCATCTACTTGGTGTCAAAATGTTGCGCGTGGGACCTGGCCTGCATTGGCGCGATCCCTGTCAATAATTCTAGACTCTAGTAGATGTTTTAATTCAAACGGCACCAACTGTTAAATTAAAATAACACGAGTAACAGTGTGTGAACGTGTCAAATTTCATCACGTATCAATGGATGACACTTGTAAACTTTCTACGGAGCCATTGACGGCTCTGCTCTACGGAGCCATTGATCGCTCCTATCATTTTATAATATTGCAGCAAGCAAACCAACCCGGGATATGTTTTTTAATAAACTAAAACTAAAAAAAATTCATAATCACACCGTTAATTTTGGGGGTTTCACATAATTCTGCTCATGTATTTTCTCCCATTGGAAAAATCGTCAAGAAGATGATCGTCTCTGCTCTTCTGACATCTGTTGGGATAAACACTGCTTTGTGTATTCTGTTCTTCGCAGTCTACTCTGTATTGAGGAAACAACCTAGCTACTATCAAGTCTATATACCACGATTGCTAGGCGAAGGAAGTAATTGGCAGAGAACCAGTTTCAATTTAAGAAGACTTATACCTTCCCCTGATTGGATTGCAAAAGCATGGTGTCTTTCCGAAGATGAACTTTTTTTATTATCAGGTTTAGATGGTCTAGTCTTTATGCGCATGATAACCTTCAGGTATTTTTCTTTTCAATTTTCTCTTCCTTTCCCAGAGAATTGAAGTATTTGCTATTTAATTAGACTAAGTCTTGTTATTTCTGGGATGTGTGCAGTTTGAAAATATTTACTTTTGCTGGGGTTATTGGGATCCTTATGCTTCTTCCAATCCACTGCTACGGAAATCAGCTACAAGAGTTTGACATTGTTGACTTTGCCGGCAATTCCTTGGATGTCTTCACCATTTCTAATGTAAATAGCGGCTCTAGCTGGTCAGTATTGCCTCACTGCCTCAAGATTTTACTTTTAATTTTGCACTGATCTTTATCAGATTGTTATGTTATCCTTCATGAATTTTTGATTGTTTCAGGTTGTGGGTTCACTTTATTGCTGTATATTTTGTAACCGGATTCACATGCTTACAACTTCATCATGTAAGTACATGCACTCTTAGCTAATGCAATATTAATGATTTATTCAACTGCATCCACAATTTTCCCAAATATGGAGATACATTTTTTATATATTATCAGGATAGGGTTACCTCTGTCAGTTTGTCCTGGAGAGCTTTACAAGGGATTTCCTTTCTTGTTTTTCTTAATTTGCTTTATTTACTATACAATATGGAATTGACAACAGTTGAGCTGTATACTCATTGCTACAAATTATTTGGATCCTCAGGAATATAAATACATAGCTTCCAAAAGACTTTCTTATTTTCATTCATCCAAACCTCAGCTGCATCAATTCACCATTTTAGTTCACAGTATTCCTACTTCCTCGAGTTGCAGCATCAGCGACACTGTTGAGAACTTCTTTAAAGAGTTATACCCGTCTACATATCTTTCGCATGTCGTTATTCACCGTAAACACAAAATTCAAAGTCTCCTGGTAAGAATTCTAAACAACTTTAATCTCCTTTCTTGTTAGTTAAAATTTGTCCTAGTGTTTAATTTGTTGTGGATTTTTTGATTTAATTTTCTAAGGAAGAACATCTCTCAAGTGTACTTATCTTGATATATTTGTGCTTCGCTCCTATCTCTTAAAGTCCTACTTCCTATCTGTACAGTTTTTATTCCCTAAATTATTTTGCTCCTCCATTTTTTGTTCATTTCTTATAGCTATCCTTACAAATTAAGCAAAGTTCAGAAGTATTGGGTCATTGACAATTTAGCATGTATATATCTAACATTAAGACTGGCTAATTAGGAATAGGATTAAGGAGTTAATTGATCTTAAAGTAAGTGTAAAACAGTCTACCTTCTGGCTTTCCATAGGGTGATTAAGGCATGCATAACCTGTTGTTTCGTACTAGTTTTCTCATTCTTCTATCTTGGTTACTTTTAAGTGTTGTGACTTGTGATTGAGGTTCCCTTTTGCAGATGGTCTAAACTCTAAAAAATTAATAAGATATTCCGACAGAAAATTGATTGTTCCTACAGGCAAATTCCTTGAGACAGTTTTGGTGACCAAAATCTTTAGTTTATGTTGTTATTCTATTCATTGCTTAAGTGTCATTTTTTAATTTTCACAGGTTTACTGGTAACCCAATTATTTTTTCCAATATACATAAAAGAATTGCTATATTGCTAATTAATTATCTGATTTGGTCAAAAAAAGATAAATTAAATTATGTAATTTGTCTTGCAACATTTTGGTATAACGTATTTCTATTTTATTTTGATAATTGTGCGACTCATATCCTTGTCTTTCCCTTAAATCTAGAGTAAGGCAAATAATTTGTATAGAAGGATTGCCCGGTCAAGTTCTGATCCCACCCAGCAAAAGCACAAGCCAGATGGTTCTTTTGGATTTTTTGGATCTAACGATAATCATATTGATCATTACGGAAAGAAGTTGGAGGAGATTGAGCACAATTTTAGACAAGTATGTTGTAATTTCTCTGATCTTTTATTCCAATAAGAAGAGTTTTTACAAGTATATCAGTTTTTTTGACTGTTTACGTTTTCCTTGTATCCATTTGTCTAAAATGCACGCTGATAATCTGCATCCTTGTTCTATGTTCAAGGAGGCTCGAGCTGCCTTTGTGTTCTTCAACTCCCGTTATGGTGCTGCAACTGCTTTCCATTTGCAGCAATCAGTCAATCCAACCCAGTGGGTTACTGAGCCGGCTCCAGAACCTCGTGATGTTTACTGGCCTTTCTTTTCCGAATCATTCCTGCGAAAATGGATTTCCAAATTGGTGGTTATAGTTGTCAGTATTCTTTTCACAGTTTCATTCCTTATACCAGTTGTCATCGTACAGGGGCTTACCAACCTGGGTCAATTAGAAATTTTGTTTCCCTTCTTGACAAGTATTCTAGCGATGTAAGAAATATTTGCTTTATATATTAATTTGCTAATGAATTATCCCTCTTGCTTTCTCTTATACTGATAGTGCTATTCTGCTTTTCTTTTGCCTCCTCTTTATAGTCCCATTAATTCTTTCTCAAAAGAAAAATCTCAGAATTCATTGATACCTAGGTCATAAGAGATAGTCGATTGTTAAGTACACACTTTCAAACAGTAAACTAGGCCACAATTTGGTGTCACAAATTATATCTTTCCCTGATGGCATGCATAGTTCACAATGGATTACATATCGGTTAGTTCAGACTAAGGATTAATTAAGCCAAGAAGCTGCAAGTGGCATTTAAAGCATAAAGCAAGGTGGCATGTAAGCTTAGGTTCCAAACTACGGTGCCATATCTTGCTTGAAAATAATTTTTCATTAGATATACTCAGGAGTATTATCAAAATCAGATTACTTGCAAATTTCCCTTTATACATAGAATCTGACAAACTAAGTTATGTGTTTTGAAATTGATAAAGGACGATAATTGACTGAATTTTAATTCCGTTGCTGGAGAACTTTTCCAGCTTCACTCAATGTTGTAATTTCATACCACTGCCATTTTTTTTCTGTAAAGTCAATTAATCTGCTTATGTTTTTTTCTCCGTCTAGTCAAATTCATTCTAACTACCCTTTTTGAGACTTTTGATGCCATGTCTTTATAATTAACTTGGAAGTCGTGCTAGCTTTGCCTTTATGTTTTGTTTTCTACATCTGTTGTTGACAGATCTCTAAACCTTTTCTGAATATTCCTACAGAAAATTTGTTGCTCAAGTAGTTACTGGATACCTTCCCAGCCTTATTCTTCAGCTGTCTCTGAGAGTGGTGCCTCCTGTCATGGGGTTCCTTTCTTCCATTCAAGGATACATCTCATATAGTGATTTACAAATGAGTGCATCTAAAAAAGTATTGTGGTTCACAATATGGAATGTTTTTTTCGCAACTGTATTTTCTGGCTCCGTTTTTTATCAGCTGTCTGTCGTCCTTGATCTGAAGGACATTCCTGAGAAACTGGCAGTTGCAGTTCCAGCGCAGGTAAAACAATATCTAGCTCATTCAACTTCCTTGAAACTCCTACATTTTTTAACTACAAAATATTATAGTTCCACTTCCACCTTAAGAGTTACAGTTAATGCTGTGGCTCAAGGTGTTGAAGGAAAGTGGAACTCTGGAATGAATTATAAGCAAAAGTTAATCAATTAACAGTTATTAAGGTAGTTAGTTATTCACATTTAAACAATCTAATCTCAATTAAATTGGCTCATTGGAAATACAAGAAGTTAAATTAAATTAGGGGTATTTTAGAGATACTATCATGAAATAGGAAAAAAATAGTTAACTTTTGCTTACATTTCATTCCAAAAACATGAGTAAAATACACTTATTATTCGTTTCGGATGGAGTAACAATTAGCATTGTGAATAGCTGTAAAGGCTAATTTGAATAGCTGCAAATTTGTTTGGAGCAACTCAAAATTATCTCAGTTAGCTTGCTTTTCTTATGGCATTAGTTGAATCAAAATGAAATTCATAGAAACAGATCAATGATGATGACATTATCAGTTTCAATAGTAAGTGGTGGGAGTTTCATCTCGACAGTGTCTCAATCATTATTCTTCTTTCCTATTCCTGAGTGAGAATGAAAAGTTTAGAGGATCGGAGATGAAGTAAAATATTTTATCAACAAGCGGGTGGTGCTCTAGGAAAGGTTTTGAGCCCCGGAGACATCACTTATGTATAGGGCTAACTGCATCACTTACCGCCCAAAGGGATTAGTTTCACACCCAAAGTTCATCTAGATACCCTGGGAAACCAAAAAGAAAAGATAAATTTTCAATAAATTGAATATTTTGTTTGTAATACAGTTGAGGAATTAAATCCTTGGATTTCCCGATTCTAGCAGGACTAGATGCCGTTACTTGAGTATTTAGTAAGCATGTAGATTCAACTCCTAGTATTTTAAATAACCAGTTAATGCGTAGAGCAAGTATCTAACTAAGTATTCACAAAGTTTAATTACTCCTTAATGTTTATTACTGTTATAATTAAAAGTACAGTTAAATATGTTTTTAGTTTCTATAAAATAACAAATTTTCACCTATAGTCTTTATAAAAACTGTGTTTGAAGTCCCTTGACAGTGGCTAAAAACATTCTTTTGAGATGAAAGTTAAACGGTAATGCTTTTATAGGACTGGTAACATATTTAAACCTCTTATTTCTAGCATTACTCAGAATCAAATCTTCTAGTTCCTTGTTTTTTAATGCTGTTCATTTTGATTTCACTGTAGGCATCATTTTTCATTAGTTATGTTGCCACAACAGGATGGACAACTGTGTCAGCCGAGCTCTTCCAGATATTTCCTCTCATTTGCAGTTTGATAAAAAGGCCCTTCTCAAGATCAGAGGATAAATTTGAAGCCAAACCTCCATCTTTTGATTATCACAAGGATGTTCCAAGGGTCCTTTTCTTTGGACTTCTTGGTATTACATATTTCTTCCTAGCTCCGCTAATTTTACCATTCCTCTTGGTCTATCTATGTCTTGCATACATCATTTATCGAAACCAGGTTAGATTTCTTTACATGCTTATGTTTGTATCTATCTAGTTCTGGAAGAAATGGTCTTTAATTTGCTGTGCTTATTTTATGCCATCCATGAGATTATGCCTTGCACCTACTAATGAAAAAGGAGAGAATTTCACTTTTGGAAATACTAAACATCATTCCAATATAGAAAGAGTTAGATATAACACCATTATTAAGACTTCACCTAACTGTTTAAGCATCTGGTTGAGCCGGTTTCTAATATGATATTAGAGACTAATGAGCAACTAGTTTTTAAATTTTAAATCCTTCCCAGGCCTCATCCTTATTATTCAGTTGTTTTTGCAAACGGTGCCTGTGCTATTGAATTTATAGCTCCTATAATGTATTCTTATTTCAGGAATTGTCTGTGTCTGTGGCTGTGATTGTGACATGTGTTAGTAGTGCTTTATTCTTGATTGCCCAGTAGAAGTTTCCGTTTTGTAACTATTAACAAAGTAAAATATCTTTAATTTTAGCCAAAGATTATTTTATTTTTGTTGACTTAGTAATTTGACAATGTAAAGTCATTTTATTTTATCCATGAAAATTGAGATTCTGGAAATCTGTTTGTTAGTACTGATGCTCCGGTTTTGTATAATGCAGTTCATAAATGTAAATGCACCAAAGTATGAAACTGCAGGAAGATTCTGGCCTATTGTCCACGATTCAATGATATTTGCATTAGTACTCATGCAAATTATTGCAGTGGGAAGTTTTGCATTAAAAAAACTTTCTTCAGCTTCAACTTGGATGCTTCCTCTGCCACTCTTCACTCTCCTCTTTAATCAGTACTGTAGAAAAAGATTCTTGCCTATATTTACTGCATACTCTGCAGAGGTAAGTTTCAAGCGAATATATCTTCAAATACATTTTCTAATCCAGTCCCTAACCTAAAAGAGATGACAATACTTATCTCTGTAAGAACAGAAAGTTCTTGCATCATAACATGTTAATCCCTCAGTACTAATTTGACTCTTGCTTGTGTTTCCAGAGTTTAATAAAGAGGGATAGAGAAGACCTAAAGGATGCTGCCATGGATGAATTTTACGAGCAATTGATAACTGCTTACAAAGACCCTGCTAAGTTTCCAATTCAACACTCATCGAGTACTGATAGTCTTGTTACTCCCCTTTTATCTTAAGCTCCATATCAAGTCACAAGTTCTCTCCTGTTGGGTGTTTCCTACTATCCTATATGTGATGTGTAAGGTTCCTATTTGAGGAACAGAAGCCAGAAGGTGCGCCATTGTGTGCAAAAGGCTAACTCACTCTGGAGTTAGCCTTACAATTTCCAACATCTTCATTTGTGTATATTGATTTTGAATGTTATATACGTCATAGAGAGCTTAGTTACCACGTTTAGAATATGCAACTGTAAGTCATTAGGATTAGACTAGTGGCGAAGGTTTTGGATAAATTGATAAAGTCATAGGTTTAAACTTTATTACTTCCCTTTTACACCACCGCAAAAGAAAAAGAATATTCTGCAGCTGTATAAATTGGTGTCAATGCAGTTTTGTACTCCAACTTCCACTTTTTGGAAGCTCATACTTCAGCTTGGAATGTCTTCTCTTGTATGAACTTTAATCAAGCTTTGATCGAAATCACAATTACTCCCTCCGTTACTAAACTTTGGTCCTTTTGGCCTCTTTTTTTTGTTCCAAAACTTTGGTACTTTTAAGATACCAATGTACTATTTACCTAATACTTAATATTTTCAAGTGTACTGTTTATCTTTAATTAATTATCACTCTTTACAATATTAACTCATTTAATGCTACAAATGGTGCTTTAGTCATTAGGTATTGAAAATTTATGGTTTCTTAATTTGTGTGAAACACTCCAAAAGGACCAAAGTTTTGGAATGGAGGGAGTACCTTTTATGAGTTTCGGCTTATCGTGTTCCTCTACTTGTCCAATCTCATGCAACCAACCAGTTTTTTGGGCAGCAGAGGTTGTATCGTAGTAATAGAATAACTGTAAACACCTCCACTCGATTGTTGCTAACATGCATCCCTCCAATTTTCTATCCTCTTCCATTTAGTTTTTTTATTAGAAACTTGCTATCGCATTTTTTAAGTTAGTCACAGAATGCATTAAAAAAAGTTATTCACAGAAAATAATAGAATCAGAGTATTTTTTACAGTATTTTTTTGTATTCGGTTTGTGTATTTTATGATGGAATGAAAAGAAATTCCCACTCCATTATTTGGACAATGGACGGAATGGAATCAATTATAACATTTTTATTCTTTTATTACCCTTAATATTTCAAAGTTCTAACTACTAAAAACTTTACCCTTAATATTTCAAATTTATTAAAATAGTTGTGTTTGGAAAAGTTTAAAAAAAGTCTGTATTTATTATAATGTTAATAATGGAGTAAAAATTAAGAAAAATGAAAATGAGATTTTAGGTAAAATATGCATCTCCGTTGGCCCCGTTGGCATTCCTGTTGGCCCTCTCGTTGGCCCTATCTTGACACTCTCGTCTCTTTCCCACTCCCGTTGCCACATGTTATAAAAATAAATAAATATTTTTTTTAAATAGTTGAGTTGGAAAAAGTTTTAAAAAAAAGACAGTACTCTCGTTGGCACTCGCGTTAGCGCTCTCGTTGGCAGTCATGTTGGCACTCCCGTTGGCATTTTACTCCTTAGTAATTATAAAGTTTTATTTGGTAATTTTTTGTAGTGGTTAAATTGATTGATTTAATTTTTTATGAAAAAATTGATTGATTTTAGTAGTTTTAATAAATAGATTATAGTAAATAATAACTTTTAGATTATTTAATTGTTGAGTATAATATCTATTTAATAATTTAGTATTTTGCAAAAATGATTTGAAAATTTTGTTAAAGGTATGATGTTTTTGACAATTAGTAATGGTTAAATTGATTGATTGTAAAATTTGACAAAAAAATGGATAAAAAAATAAAAAAGAAATTTCAGAAAAAAATGAACAAAAAAATAATTTATCCCGTATTTTTTTATATCAATGACAGTTATCTGTCCCTAAGTATATGTGTTAATAGTGTCAGTATTTGGTTCTAGCTTTTTTCCTTTTCTCTCTCCTCTAACTTTTACTTTTTGTTACTTTTTAAAAAGATTGTCAATTACCAAATTACCTTAAAAAGTTGATATTGTACTATTATTTTTAGTTATGGTCTTTTTAGTAAATTTGGTGGTGGTTGTGTATCCTATAGTATAGTGATAGTATAGTAGACAGATAGTAGATAGTAGAGTAGACATGTAGCAACCCAATTGTGCAATTCAATCCGTCGTAGCACCCGAGTTAAATTTGCATGATGGTACATCTGTTTAACTCTCAAAAGGCAATCACACCTGCATGACAACTAACTGATAACATGACAGTAATATGAGGAGCACACCAAAATTATGTGTCAGTTCTTGTCATCGAAAATATGTGAGAACATGCTCACAACCAGCTCTTAAAACTAACATCAAACTTAAGTCTAGTACAAAATGTTTAAATTCTCCATATTCATCGTGGCAAAACCATTCATAGCATTTGATATACTCTTCTTCTTCAAAACCTCTTAAGAACTTGTAAACCCACACAAAAAAGCATACTGATGCTTGATATTATATTTGTTATAACAAAGCAATTAAATATATATATATTACCATCAATTAAATGGGTATCTCTTGTGCTTGTCAGTTGGAACTCTCCCTTAAAAGCTTTCAATGTCTCGAGATGTCGAACAAGATACATGTAAATATCAACATGACATTTACCAACTCAGCCCAAATATTCTTACCGCTAGCATTCTTAGTCTGTTTGATCAGTTGCGCCCATTTCAAATGCATCATCGGCAAGTTTTTGAAATATTTTAGCAAGTTCATGCATATTTCATCAATTGATTAGTTTTTCGTCCGTTTCTTAGTGTTTCAAAACTCAACTCCCTCGAAACTCAATTTTCTCTGGTTTTAGCATAATTAGTACTTATTACCACAATTAGATTTTTGCCTGTATATCTAAGCTATATGCTTAAAAAATCATGTTTTTTTCCAACAGGTGGGAATTTTACATTTGGGCTCGAAATTTGTGCGTAACATATTGTCCATAATCGAAGTAGACAACTTTTTGAGCATAAGATCGACAATTGAGTACTATGATAGTTTCAAAAGCCCGGCGGCCTTCTTTATATTAGGTGCTTGAGTTACCCCATACAGAATGTTAGTCACAGAAGGATCCTTCTGTGAGTAACACTGTTAGTCACATGCTGAGTTGTAAAGTGCAAATGTCACATAAGACTTCTGTTAGACAACTCAGCATGTGACTAACAGTGTTACTCACATAAGGATCAAAATGAAAAAATTGATTTTTGCGGGGACTAATTTAAAAAAAAATTGCAAGGACTAAAACTAAATGACCCCCTATTTGCAGGGATCAAAAACATATTTAAGCCTTTTTATATATATGGATACAAGTTGTTTATCCGTATTCTGTAGTGCTATAGTTTTGAAAGCTTACTTCATAGACCGCTTTCGGTCAATGAAGTCGCATGGATATTTGGAATTCTCCTACGACTGAAGTACGCAGAAGCATGGCAACAAATTTTTTATTCTTTTCGAACAATGATTGTGGCTTCCAATGTAATTCAATTTATTTACATCTTTGACTTTATTTATTAATCAAATCCTACTATAATTAACAATTTTACATCTTTTGTCTTTTTAGGGGCAAGATGATATC
Organism: Astragalus glycyphyllos; assembly: GCA_963573325.1. Classification (NCBI taxonomy): domain Eukaryota; kingdom Viridiplantae; phylum Streptophyta; class Magnoliopsida; order Fabales; family Fabaceae; genus Astragalus; species Astragalus glycyphyllos. The sequence goes on from OY754310.1 coordinate 63,459,585, forward strand.
TATTATGTAGATATCTATGGAAATGTGGAGAGAATATCCACTTTTCATTGCATGGGATTCGGAAGCGAAGCCGCGTGGGAGATTTTATCCGGCGCTTATTAGGTCGATATGCCCATCGAGCATGCTCGGGAATTAGCTCGAGCAGCTATCCATCGGCTCGATTTGATTACGCTACGGGAGGACATTGTATTGTGATTGATAGTGTGCCACAGGGATTTGAAGTAATATCGATTGATGAGATTGACGATTGATGATGTTAGAAGAGTATATTTTCTTCTTCTAAATTCTGTTTTGCTATTCTAACTGTCTAACAGATATTTCCTTCTCTAAATATTCATTATGATTCTGATTTACAATTCAGTATATATAGTATATGAGTATATATAGTATATGAGAGGGAAGGGGAAATCTAACTGATTTACAATCAGTTAGTTACAAGATGGAAATCAGTTAGTTACAAGATGGAAGTACAGTGTGGTGTATGGTAAGTTAAACTAGCTATTCCTCTAATTTCACGCTGGTTGTCTCATCGTAAACTTGATTAGATTTTTTTATATATGTTGTCGTAACCGCGATCCCGATGCAAATGGCTCTGGTACTTCGGTTGATTGTTTTCTCCCAATTTTAAGCAGAGTCTGACTTCTAGTAAATATGAAGTATCTCCAATATTATCACACACCAGCAAAGGGTCGAAACCACCGATACCATCAGCAATGGCTTCCTTAATCTTGAAAAAATCAAATAACACCCCATTTTGAGTTTTATTCCTCTTTCATCCAAAATGTCTTGAATCTTTTTGTCTTCAAAAATGTACAGAGTCAGTTTAAGATAGTAAAAGTTCCTGTGCAAATGGAGAACTTGATTAGATTTTTTTATGTTGTCGTAACCGAGATCCCGGCGCAAATGGCTCTGTTATTTTGGGAGTGATAGGAACAAGAAAATAGAAGAAAAGTAAAAGAATGAATGAACATCGATTTATTAATCTTTGTTCTTGATATAGATAGGTTGGATTCGGGGATGCATAGAAAAGGGCGAAAACTAAATTTCACATAAGGATGTAGTGTGAGGGGAAACAGTTTCGGTGGTGGTTATGTGGTGTGATGTGGGGGTTTAACTGTGGTTTGTGGTGGTCATGGTTACTAGGAGAGAGATGAGTAGGGATGGTTGTTTTGTGGTGGTTTCCGAAAAGAAAGAAGATGATGGGTTGTTGTGTGGCGGTGGAGATGACAGTGTGGGTGGTAGTCGCCGGAGCTCACGGCGGAGGTGGTGCTCGCTAGAGAAAGTGGTGGTGCTCTCTCTTACTTCCTTCTCTACTCTCTGTTTTCAAAAAAGTTTCTACATCTTGCTTTTTTTCTCTCCTTGACCCCCCTTGATTATCGTTTTGCACCCCTTTAATAGAGGATTCTAATTTGTTTGTTTGCAAACCAACTAGTAGCTCTTCAAATGTCCCTCTCAAATTTCCTAAATTGTGATGCTGTGTTTTCTGATTTCTCACTGATTTCTGCCCAATTTCTATTTTGCCTTGTTTGTGAAAGGTTAGAGGAAGATAATGAAAGTGACTGTGAACTCTTTGCACAAATAGAAGATGTTTTCCTTTGGTAAAAGGGGAAATATGATAAAAGAGACTATGACTTTTAGCCAAGAATAGAAGATGTTTTTTTTATTTTCGTTTTCTATTTTTGTTTTAATATTTAATGCTTAAAAAGATTTCTAAATTTTTATTTCTTAAAGAAATTTCTACTAATAATAATGATAATAAATGCAAAAATCACCGACAAGTCCAAAATGACATGAAAAACCGATTAAAATCGCAAAATACATAAAAGGGTTTTTTTTTGGTACCCCTCTCCTTATCACTCATACCCCCATAATTGGCATTTCGACCAAAATGCCCCTGACTTTTAAAAAAAAAACTTTTTTTTTTATTTTCTCGGGTTTATGCATATATCCGAAATGCATGTTTTTAAAATTTCCCGGAATGCATTCGGAATGATTTTGCATTCCGGATTTACGTGCCAACGATGTAAATCCGGAAATTTTAAAAAAAATGCATTCCGGATTTACGTTCCAACTAAGTAAATCCGGAAAGAATGTTCCGAATTTATGTCCAGGGTTGCATAAATTCGGAATGCAAAACTATGGGGGTGGGGAAATTTCCGGATTCACCATAAATCTGGAATGTATTTCGTAAATCCGGAATATTTTGTTTTTTTTTGTATTCCGAAAATACGGTAAATCCGGAAAACTTGAAGAAATACGTTCCGGATTTATGTGTAAATCCAGAAACTTTTAAAAAAACATTTTTTTTTTAAAACTTGGGGGCCTTTTCGTCCAAAATGCATTTAAGGGGGTATGGATAATAAGTATGGGGTTATGAAAAAAAAAACCCTACATAAAAATGATATTTTTAGAATTTTCATGAAAAAAAAGAAAAAAAATACCGGTTAAAAAATACTGGCAAAGAATTCAGATTTGGCATTGCACTGGAATCTCCCCTAGAGTAAAGGAAAGCTCTGGACGGTTCTGAAGTTTGTGTGCTAAGGAACAAATAAAGTAAAAGAAAGCCAGAATCCGACATGACCTCCTAAAGATCTCATCACTCTAAACTCTCAACTAAATAGCTTCTTTCTAGTCATAAATTTTATAAAAGCGTATGCTCTCCTATACTGCTATCATGCTATGAAATACACCAGAAACTAAGTCAAGCGATTTGAATAAGAAGATGATGAGCAAGAGAAAAGGAAGGGAGGGTGAAGGAGGTGGAAATGAGATTGAAGAGATAAGGGAAGAGGCAGCATCTGTAGCTGCTGCTATACTTGGAGCTCGAAGAGCAAGAAAACGTTACATTGGGGTGCGGCAAAGACCTTCACGGAGATGGTGGCTGACATCAAAGCAGTGTATTAAAAACCGAACCAATCGGAGTGGTTGACTTGGGTGAACCATGACCTGACACCTTACACGGTTCAGTTATTTCAGCGGTTAAAAGCGATTTTATCCGGTTTTAAGGGGTTGAACCATGACTCGGAGGTCTCACCGGTTCATTGTCTGGTTCGGTTTTCAAAACATTACATCAAAGACACCATACAGAACAGTAGAGACTTTGGTTGGAGACTTATGACAGCGCTAAAGATGCTGTGCGTTTGCTTCAAGGTGCAAGCACTGGCACACATTTCTTTCTCATTACATTTAGCTCATCCTCCAAAAATTGCCAAATTCCTGTTTCTTAGGCTCAAAGCCAGAAACATTGCACCTTCCTCTATGGCTTCTACTACTCCCTTTTCCTTCTAACAACTATGACGAGCAAGAAATCAAAGCAGAACCTGGACCACATTTTTTTCACCAAAGAGCAGATAAATTCTGTAGGAAGTTATCATGATGCTAGTTACGGCTCTTTTGCAATGAGATTTTGAAGAGTGTGATGTTGGATTCATTGACTTCCAGTAGTGGTTCAACTGGATTGTAACTTGTGAGGGGTAGCAGACTAGCAGTTCTTGGCCGGATGGAAGTACTCAAATGGTAAGGGTCCAGAAGCAAACAATTCAATAGCCGATGTCCTAATTCAATCTTAATCAAAGTTTACTCCAGCCTCCTTTGGTTTTACCATTAAATTAAATGCTTCTTATTCAACACTTATCATATGACAGAGAACTTCTGTATAAATTCTACATAAGTTTTGATTAAGTTGTAAAATTCTGGTTTCTCTGAGCTTCGTTTTTTCTTTTGACAATATCTCTAAGCTGTTTTAAAGAGCTTATAAAAATGAAGTTAAAAATAACTTGTGAACATATCATTAAATAAACTCTTTCACAATTATACAAATGTTTATGCCATAGATAAGTCTAAACTAGCGCTTCCAAACTTAAAAATATACAAAATGTTGCTAGTGTATCCCATCCACTCTCTGGTCTTTAGTTCTCAAAGAAAAAGTAGAGAGAAAAAACAATGCCCTCATTCAAGTTCACTCGCTACACAAACCTAGAATCAAAAATGAAATACGTTCAGACATAAACCTATTTTCAATATGAAAATGATGATGCAAAATGCCATCTAAGGCGGTTGGACATTAAAAATACCAACCCTCTTCATGTGCCAGTAAATGAACCAAAATTAGAATGCAATAGCTCTGCCTGGCTTAGTGAGGAAGACTCGCCAGCAGTATCCATTTAGTACTTTTAGTAGTGGTTCATATCCATTGTAGTAGAGGAAGGGATCATCCATACATGTAGCACTTTAATTATTTGATATAAGTAGGCACAAGTCTTCCTGAGGACAATGACAATCAATAGTGCAACTCGGAGAAAACAAATCTTTTGATAGTTAACAAATACACACATAACAGAACATAGAAGGAATAGGCACATACAAGAACATCGCCAGAGCAAAACGCAAAATCAGAAGGTGAATTCATTCAATCATAAGCTGCGTATTCCTACTTTTTATGAATCCACTTGGTGGACACTGACCACAGATAAACTGATTGGCATTTAGGCCAGAGAAGATAGAGAAGAAATTGCTAAACACTTCTGTAAATGTAAGCACTCCTCTCTAGTAGATGGAATGGTAAATACCATTGCAAGACCTCATATTGAGGCTTGTGTGATGTCCTAGCGACCTAGCGTCCTAGCCTCAGAAGACCCTCTAAACTTCTTACTTCTTAGAACCAAAGAAACAAAACAAAAAAAATAAACATACGGAGATATTTGTTATATCTGAGTCAAATAAAAGGCAGAGGTCGATAGACTGCCTCACCTTTAGCACCTCTCTCGATCAGTCCAGATTCTTATTAATGAGCATATTTTTTTTGGTATTTAAGGGGGGCGAAGCCCCATAGTAATGAGCATATTAGTTTAACTGAATTAACAATAGTTCATTAATGTTTGAAATTAAAGATCAGTTAACCTTAAAATTTCTTGAGGTTTCCCTACACAGTACACAGTATTAGGACAGAAGCTTCTTAAAGATTCGAAGTAGCTGTATATCACCCTAGTAACAATAAACCCGTGCTTCAATTTAAAGAAATTTCTTCCATTTGTTTACAAAAATATTAACTTTGCTACTGATATAAGAAACTAAAAGCAACAATTACCCTGCCTTAAAGTTTCCTGTGTTTGTAAAGCAACTAAAAGAAGCAATTTCCATGTACTGAAATGATCAAGGCGAAAGCCATCCACTCCAAAAAGCTGCCATATCCTTTGCTCTGAAGAAGTATTTGTACGACGTTCTTCAATCTCAATGGCAACACAATTTGCAGGGAACAATCTCTTAGCAGAGCTTCTTTTCGTCTTATTAACTCAATTGATATATAATCAATATCATGTTGGAAATATCATTGAATCCCCATTGTTTCAGCAGAAATGGCCATAGTTTCTAAAATTGAGCTGCCCTCACCATCTGAGGTCTCCATGCTATAAGATCTACAACTGAAATAGAAAACTGCACTCATCATTGAATCTATAAGCGTCACAAACGAATACATTATCACCAAGAGCGGCCCTTCCCACATTCTCGAAGATCCATCACCATAGCTAAGTGTCTTTACTCTATGCTCAAACAGACCCTCCACAAAGGCCATTCCTATAGTTGATCCAAGATACATTAGCAGACCCACCTGAGTCTGACCCTTGATTAAAATACTAGAACGCAGCATCGCCTGCGCTCCCGAAACATCCTCCAGCACCGAGATCACCAATGCGACGTTACAAATGATTATGGCATTGGCAAAGACAACAGAGAAAACTAGACCAACCATCAATGCAGCATAGACAACAACACTAGGAGAAAACCCCAGAACAGCCAATGCACTGCAGAATGCAACAAGGAAAACACAGAACATGGTGACGCAACCAACTATTACTGTACAAGCCCACATATAAGTTGAAAGTATCTTCCTCCAAAACTTAGCAACAATGACACAAAACTTGGAAGCATCAAATTTCTTTCTTGAATAAGTACAATCTACAGAATACACCACAGCAGTTTTGGACAATAACAACAATGTGGCATACAAAGGAAAGCACATAGCAGAAGAGATCACCGTCTCCGCGAATCGCTGGCAAGATTGTTTGATCATAGGTCTCAGAGGGAGACCACTAGTCTCAGCAACCAACATAAGCCTAATAGTTAAATTCTTTGCAACAGACTCATCCACTAACACATTAGACAAAAGAACAGCAGAAACAGGACAAATAAGCATAACAGCGATTGCCATGAAACCCCATGAATTAAACCTAAGAATCCTTATAGTCTCTCTTAAAATATCCAAAGCATTCATTGATTGATGAATTTCATTATAGTGATCACCATAACGATCAGAAAGTTCCAATTCTAAAGCTTGTAATAAACTGGTTTCATCGGATCCCTCTATTTTCAAATGATCAGACCTAATCCTAGGAGAACAACCTCCACTGGAAATTTCCATTTTCGGACCAAAAGAATAAAAAATAAAAAATCGATTACTTCATTAGAATTCAAGATTTATACCGAATTTAATGGGAAACCCAAGATCTGAAACCGCAAGATACTGCTCAGGAAGCGTGAATCATGAAGTGGGGTGTCTTCAAATAGGACATGTTGTCGGCAATGGCGTTGAATAGACAAGAAATGAAGAAAGAGTTTGAGGAAATAGAAGCGATACTATTAGTACAGAGAAATGGAGTTATGAAAATGGGAGAAGAGTGTGGCCTTTGAGGGAGAGTGGGATTGTGTAGGAGAAGGAGAATAGGAAGAAGAAAAGGAATTGTAGGAAGGGGACAAAGAATTCAGATTTGGCATTGCACTGGAGCTGTCTACAGCTCAAAAATAATTTGCACTTTATTTTAGCCTTACATGTGGTAAATATTTTTTGACACAGACATTCTGTAAATTTTGAAATTACTAAATTTTGATAAATATTCCTTTCTTGATCACTATAGATCAGTTTATTTATTATATTATAAAGCTATTAATATTTTTGATAGATTAATTTTTTGACAGATAATAAGATAATTGTTTTTTACAACAAATAAACAACTTTTTTTATAAAAGTAAAATAAATAATATAAAATGTGTTTCTTCTGAAAAAATAAGATAATAAAATAATTGTTTTTTTGAGGCAGATAATATAATAATTGTTAGGAAACACATTTCACATATTTAACATGTTTATTATGTAAATAATATATGAGCAAGTGGTTAAGATGTAGTCTTTTTTATCAACCGGTTAAGATGTAGTTACACTTCCTCAATAAAAAAATATGTTTTTTTTATCAACCGATCAAACCGACTATTTGGGCCCGTCATTTTTAACGGTGTTATTAGTGTCTGGTATTCACTTGCTTTGCTAGTGACTAATATCTATTGGAACCTGATTGATCATGTGTACCTGGTTTTTCCAATCTGTGTGGTTCTCTATCCCAATAGAGTTTTACTACACCCAAACTCGAACTTGAGATCTTGAAGTGCCGCCATCCAAACTCGGTTAATGTTTCGGACCAACTCTTGGGATTTGGGCCTACCATCCAGTTACACGTTTTTTTTTACAAGTATTATTGTTAATCATTGACAAATGTATCACATATTATCAATATTTTCTTATTAAAGTTTTTCTTATGATGACTAAAAAAAGAGCAATATGTATGTGTTTAATGTGGTTCTTTTGGGGAAACAGGTGCGGTCTCTTATGACTAATCCTAACTCCTTTGTGGCTCGGTTATATAAAGCTAAATACTATTCAAATTGTTGTTTTATGGATAATGAAAAGGGTAGCAACTATAATAGTCCTCAAAGTGTCAACGTGGTATAGTCCTCAAAGAAGGGTGTCGGGTGGATGGTTGGAGATGGCTCTAACATTAGTGTTTTCGATGATCTATGGACTGTTGGCAAGAAATTGGTGCAGCCTTTGGCACCTAATACTTTTAATCCATTTACTTGTGTTTCTAATTTGTTGTTGCCAAGTCATGGAATTTGCCTTTGATCCAATCGCTACTCTTGCATGCCTCTATTGTTCAAGTGCTGCCAATGCCTCCTATTGATGTGGTGACAGAAGATGCTTTGTCTTGGTGGCCTTCTAGATGTGGTTCGTATACAATGAAATTGACTTACAACCTCCTATTGAATGAGGTCCTTAACACTTCTCATCTCACTGTTGTTGGTGATTGGCAAAATACTTGGAAGCATTTTGTGCGACGGTTGTGTCGTGATGTGTAGTCGTTGCAAGCTTCTCTTTTTAGGAGTGAGATTGATGTTCCGCTTGTGTGCTCGTTTTGGTCTGATGAGCTTGAGGGTGTTTCTCATTTGTTCTTCACTTGTCCAATTGCCAAAGCCACATGGTGTTTGCTTGGATTTCGGAACTTTGTGGAAACTTGCATTAAACCAGCAGCACCCCTACTGCTATTTTGCTTCAAGGCTTTCAAGAGGTAGGTCCACAGTGTTTTTCATGAATTTATGGAGTCTCTGGCGAGGTCGCAATGTCAAGGTGTGGGATAACTTGATGGACGACTCAACTACAATTGTTAGGCATGGCACTGATTATTTCCAGGAGCAGAGCAAAGCCCGTGATTTTTTGGTCCAGAATGATGAAGCCGTCATTCATGCTAAAGACAACCTAGAGGATGTCAAGTGGTGTAAACCACCTCTCCGGTTCGTGAAGTGCAACGTTGATGCTTCTTTTTCGAAGGAGGAAAATAAGGTGGGAATTGGGATGTGCTTGAGGGATTCTAAGGGATTGTTTATTTGTACTCAGACTTTATTGTTCTCCGCGACTACTGAAGTGGTGCTAGGTGAGGCTCTTGGTCTTTTTTATGATATCTCTTGGATTAGGTCCCTTGGTTATACTCATGTAATTTTTGAGTTAGACGTCAAATTCGTTGCTCATGTGTTTTCCTCTTCGGTGAACCCGAGTACCGAATTTGGATCTATTATTTGGGATTGCCATGATTTTTCTCTAGTTTCAATTTCAACTCGCATGTTGAGTTTGCTAAGAGGAATGCTAACGAGGTTTACTCACATCCTTATAGAGGTGGTCTTGTCTACAACTAGTCCTCACTTTTACTCTGATATTTCCAGTTGTATTGGATCAATTATTTTGAATGAAATACACTAGACGCTTCTTTTTTATATTTTAGAGATAAGGAACAATATTTGCTTGCGCGCGCGCACACACACACACACACATATATATATATATATATATATATATATATATATTAGTTTTATGTTTAAAAGATTCAAAAGGATGAAAGCGAAATAAAAATTGTTTAAGGATAGAAACAATTGAAAAATTTGTCCACTAAATATAAGCGAAATAGGAAATTATAACATAAATTAAAGTGTGATAAATCCAATACTAATCAAAATTAGCAGCTCTCGGTGCATGAACATCAATGACTTCACACTACCATCATTAACTTGATCATCCAAGTTGATTATAATTGGATTCTCTGCGTTCCCATTATAAACATGATGTTGTGGATATTGCACTTGAATAAGTGGAGGATGATTTCGCATGGCACGACGACGTTCAGAAATATTTGCAGAATAAGTTTGCACTAATACCTTATGATTCTCTACCTAGTCTTCAACAAAGCCCATCTTTGCCATCATCTTTGATCCAAACCCTTTTTTATGCTTTTCAAAACCACCAATTTCTTCCGCGAGTTTTTCAGAAGCTCCAATTCCCTTGTTATGATTTTCAAAAGCATACAAATCTTAAAGGTTTGTCCCTAGTTGGCTCAACAGGGTTGCTACTGCTGGAGAACTCCACACCCATATCAAGTGATTTAGGACTTTTGATAGCCTCAATGGGCTGTCACCCTCCTGCAAAACTCAGATGAAAAAAATATTCTCAAAAATAATAATCCATAAAATCAAGTTGTTGAGAAACAAATCAGCATGTGGAGGATAATATAAATCTACCCAAGCAGATTTACACAATTCGAATTCCTTTTATACATGGTTGTTGTGCATATATATACATATTTAGCTATAAACTCCTTTACTATACCTCTTTTGTATTAACATGAAATATCACGACAGAAGCAATTGAAACTTTACCCAAAACATGATCCTTTTTCTTGTTAACATTTATTTCCATATAGACATGCAATATAGCTCAGTAATTTCGAGTTCAATAGAAAAAGCTCTTCTTTCTTGTTTTTAAGTTACTGGAAGTATAATACCTACTGAAAACTGAATTGAAAAGAGATTTAGTACAGAAAAAGGGAGGGAAACCGTAAAGAATGGGAGAACTAAAGAGAGAAAATGAAAGGAATCAATAGGGGAAAAGGAGGACAAAGGAAACTATGTCACCTCAGTCTTACTTTGAACACAATACAACTTCACCCCTAACCAATGTAAAAGATCCATAATCTACTGTCACACACTGTTATTCCTTTTCGTAGTAGAAGAAACTGGAATTGATCAAAGTGGTCACAAATTTCTTACCTTCTAATTATAAACATTAATTGTAAGCAATATTTGTAACTTGCATCTCAGATCAAACATTCGCATACCATAAGAAAAGGGAAAACAAATAAATGTAAAACTATCATGTTCTATATCATCACTGTCGTACCATAGCCACCATGCACTTAATCTACAATTGCTGAAAAGGTAAAAAGAGAAATTAATCTTATAGCAGCATAAAAACTATCCATATATAGCATAAAAACTCTTTAGTGCGCATGAGAGAAATGCAGTAGGCAAGCAAACTTACATCCAACTTCCACAGAAATACACATAAAAACTCTACAGCAAATTCCTAAAAGAATCTGATCTAATAATAGCCCAGAAATCACTGCCTAGAAATTCAAATAGAATAAATTGCAAAAATAACTTATGTCTAAGTATTACTAAAAACTGAATCAAATTGATAGGATAAATGTTTACTAATATAGCCCATTGTATGGAACTCCATTGATTTTCTAGCACAAACTCATAAAAGCCATCCCATTGATAGATTAGAAACTAAAATGTTACCCTCCTCAATTGATGAAGCCCTTTATTGGCTTATTTGAGTAGACAGAAGAAAACTACTCTGCAATAATAAAACCAAAAAATCAATTTCCACATCAAGACCACTATTGGGAGCTTTAGGTTAGTTAAGTCTTTTACTAAAGGGCTTACTCCAATTTAGTTGAGTTTAAGTTTACAAAGCCAACAAATATGAGGTGATGGGATTTATACTTAATAAGCTGTCAATTTATTGTCTTTAACGCTTGCAAAGTTATGAGTCAGTTGTATTAATACCTCTATACTTCATCTAACTACTGAAGACATGGCATGAATTGCATTGAGATCAATTACTAAATGGTCTAAAATGTCTCTCATCGGTTGGAAAGTAAATTACCCGTGGTCTCCAACTTAAAATCATCATAAAAGAGGATGAGACTGCCAAAACCCCTTGAGAAAGAAAATAAAAGAATCCTCCATTTAGTGTGACCAGCAACTTCTCCTCATATACCTACATCTGGTATAATTAAAAAAAACTGAAATGATACAATTGGATGCATAAAGAACCCAATATATGAAACTAAATTTGGTAATTGAATAAAAATAACACCAAATTTTAATGAAATATCATACCTCTCAATTTTCATTTCAGTTCCAAAAAGTTTACATATGCACAAAAGATACATGCTTGAAAGTAAATGCAATTAAAATGCAACTTTAGTAGGGTGAATGTCGTTTGCTATTATAATACAATAATGCTCTTACCAGTTTTAATAATAGGTCAAACCATTTCGTTCACCTGTTTCTTGGCATCAAAAAATAGGAAGTCATGCATAGTTGCATAATAGATCTTTTGTAAAGGACAACTCATCAAAAAATAGAAAGTTACAGGTTTCTTATATTCCATCACACATTTCTTTTGGTTCTACCTTAATTAATAATTGAATTTAGTGGACTAATGCCTGAATAAAATGTCACTCAAAATCTTTCATCTTGTGGACTTGTAATATGCATAGACCTAGTACTTCATGATTATTCTGAAAATGTTGGAACTTGATTTAGTCATTTATATAGAACAATCAAATGATATGAAGCCAGTGGAGCCAGGCAAAATTGGATTAAAAATAGAACTAATATGAAGCCATATAATAGGAAGCAGCAACTTGATCATAAAAACCATTTCGAACAATCAGAATTTTTTTAAAAGGTAAGTGGAATATGCAGCTTTCTAAAGGGATCTGTGACAGGTTTAAGCACCATATATTCATGGATAATGGCATTCTTTTTTTAGTCACTTGCAGAACCATCTAGCTTGAATGATAAACTTTTACTTTCATTCAAACTTTTACTTTATAAATTGGAGAATTATAAACTTTTACTTTCACTCAAACTCTTTCAGAAAAACATGGTCTTGATTTATTTAGACAGAGTTGCTATTCAAACAACATAGGCATAAATATAAGCATGACATCAAACAAACAAACTCAAAACTCAAAGTCACCAACATTTACAGGAATTTAATAGTTTACCTTAAAGCTAAGCAGAACCAAATGCCACATGCCATACAAACACAATACGATTTGTTTTTAACTCAAGGCTAGACAAAACTCTACACAAATCAAATTTTAAGCTATTGTGATAATAAAAAACTGTCATTTGCATCGATACCATTATGTACACAAAATCAAATTGTGAGCTTTTATGATACCTTACACTATCAATAGCAGCCACTGATATAGTATGATGGCTGTGAAGACCAAATATAGAATAACTATCTTCTATGCTGCGAACAAAATATTAAGTAAAGGATTAAGTAAAAAAAACAATATAAAGTAAAGGCTGTCATGAAGTATTTAAAGTGGCAAAAGTGGAAGGGGCACAAACACATTAGATTACCATCTTCTATATGATTTCATACCATCTCAAACCAATTTAGATTAACCATCTTTATTTGATTTCAGACCATCTCAAACCAATGACTATGAGCTAAACCACTTGGAAAATATTTGCTCCTTTGTGTGAGCTCTGATCTTTTGTACTCTGCATTCAGTAAAAAATCATAAAGGAGCCGCATACTACCAAAATGTGCGGGCAACAAAACAAATTTAAATATGAAAAAGAATGGATAGTAGTAATAAGTAGCTTTTATTTTTCAAAGTATGTCAACAGAATTAAAATAAGATAAATAGTTCTCAATCTAAAGTCTCAAAAAAGAAGAGATTTACTGCATATCAAATTGAGTTATATATTATGGCTTGTTAGCATATAAGATTTGAGTTATTTAATACCTTACACAGACCAAATCCACAAAATATAAGTGGAGGAAATTGCAAGTTGCAGGTGAAGGATAACTCAGGAATAGACCTCTATATTTAATCACAAATGAAATAGTCATTTTCACGACAAAAAAAAACGTTGCACTAACAACAATTCAAATAAATAACTATAGGAACAAACTTTCTCTCTTACTGATGAACCATATGATGTATTGGGGAGAGCCAATTAATGCAATTATATTATGACATGAGTTATTTAATAAAAACATAAAATAAAAAAGGAGCTTTGAAGAATTAAACATTTAAAAAGACTCAAGGGTGCAAAGGAAGAATCACTATTTGCACCATGTGAAATGAGGTGGAGGAAACATGGCATTCCACTAAATGGTGAGCAAGTGACAGAGTAAAAAAGGCACCCAAGAGCAGCTGCATAGGATATGTTTTTACCTTTCTGGAATAAATGGAAGTTTTGGCAGTGATATAGAGAATGCCACCAACAGCATGTAGTTTCACATTTTCTTGCTCATGAACATCATCGTACATCTCATAAGAGGCAATGACATTGATAATAGTGTGATATAAATCAATCCATTAGAATAGCACCCGTTCAGGTTATATAAATCAATTCATAAGACTAAATCACCAACTTCCACTTTTCTTAATGGGTTAAAAAATACCTCTATCTCACCTAAGGTTGTCAAATATGGGCAAATTTGATAGGGGTAATGCAGATTTTGAGCAGAGATAAGCATCTGTAGGTTAATCTCATGCCAAGAAATGAATGAAAGAACAGATTCAAATTACAATTCATACAAAAACAGAAAGAAAAAAAAGGCAACAATCACATTAAGAGACTAATCTAGTGAATGCAGCTGACATTGAATTCTCATTCCCCAATTTTTTGCTCACCCCCACACTTCCCATTCATTGTTACAATTACAATAAAATGTATAATAAAGGTAAGAGACTTATAATTATATCCTCTTTATGTTGTACACAAAATTAGCTTCATTAAATCCAACTTGAACTTGCAACATCTGTTGTCATGCTGCAGCCATAAGTAATAACCATGAGAAAAAACAAAATTGAGATAAAATGAGTTCATACATATTTTGAGAGCCAATTACAGCCCAAAAACAAAAATACAACCTTTCTTTTATGTTGTTACCCCAGATTTTCATCTTTTGCAATCATCAGTGGCTTATATTATCCAACAATCAACTTTGAATGCAAGCTAGATTTTGAATATGAAACAAAATCGACAATCTATCCTCTCTGCATTACAAACCAAAATAAAATGTATCATACACTAATTACACTACCATTCAACTTGCTTTGGTGGGAGGGAAGAAGCTACCAGAGAGGATAAATCCCATCATTGTGAGTAACATCAAAGTCGCACAACAGCAATGGAGATTGTTCCATCATTGTGAGTAACATCAACCAGAAATCATTACATCAAATAAATCAATACAACTTCTTAAAAAAAATCAATACAACTTAAACTTTAATGGCACCATGTATAGAATATATCAAGAAATTGCTAAAACAAATCAAACTTGTAAATTTATGTCAGGACAGAAATTCTGCTTCTTACTTGAGGAAATGAGGATGGAGATGAACTTTAAGTGCTCTTGAAAGGAAATTGTTACTCTACCATAAGATGTATCATACACTAATTACACTACCATTCAACTTGCTTTGGTGGGAGGGAAGAAGCTTGGTTCCTGGAGGTTACCCACAGGGAGAGAGGAAGAGGAAGAGATTCTTTCTCCCTTTTCAGCAACGACACATAATTTTGCAATTCATGTCCAAAAATCAAAATAAAATAAAGAGGAAGACATGCAAGGTATTGAGAACAAAGTATTATACCTTTCTCATCCATAGAGTGGCAATTTCAAGTGAGCCATGGCCGCTCGTCGTCCTCTCTCCTCGATTCCTTCTCGTCCTGCGTCAGATCTACGATCTTCTCGCTGTCTTCAATTACCTCGAAGCAGTTACACTTCTTTTCTTCTCTCGCGCTAGCAGTTGCTGTAGGTAGAGAAAGAAGACATAAAAAAGAGAGGATGAGTAGTGGTTGCAGAGGAGGATTGAGGGATTGTGCGAGAGAGAGAAAAGGAAAGATAGACTGAAAAGAGAAGGAAGAAGGAGTTGATGTAGATGAAGGAGAAAGAAAGATGGTTAGAGAGGAATGGCGAGCGTGAAGAGGAGTAAAGCCTTCAAAAACTCAGTGATAGAAGTCGGAAGATGAAACACACGTGGTTGGATTAAGCTGAAATGAGATCCTTGACACTGTTAATAGTCAAAAACGCAGATTTGTGTCTGACATTGCCGAATTTGTAACCAATGGAAGGTAATTTCTTCCTGCAATGAACTGAGGATGATCTTCTTACACACTGAAAATTTGCAGTGACACAGTAAGCGGCAGGCATGGAACACATGGCGACGAGCAAGTAGTTGGAGCTGACGAGGAAGAAGCAGAACACATGGCGATGAGTGACGGGAACCACGGAACACATGGCGACGAGCCACCGGCCGGAAAATTGGAGGGAACCAGAGGTGGGTTGGCGGGATGATGAGGTGGCAGTGCTGACTTGGAGACTACATCTGGATGTATATTTTGTAGATATGAACAAAAAAACAAAAACAAAATGTCCAAATTATGTATATTACTAAATTATTATGAAAACCTAATTAGTGATGTAATATTAGTGTAACCCAAAAAGTGATATAATGTTAAATTAATGTTATTATATAATATGGATTAAAAGAACAAGAAAGAAAAATGAAAATGAGAAGTTATTTAAGAAAAAACCAAAGATTTTAATAAGAAAAGAAAAATGAAAATCGTTCATGTACTTTACACGAAAGAAAAGAGAACAGGTCTTTTCTAAATAAGTAAAGAAAAGAGAAAAAGTCATGGATTAATGAAAAATGAATTAAGAAAATTGGATACAAAACTACTCAAATAATTTTGTAGATTTTTTTGACACGTCATTAATTTTGTAGATGAAGCCAATAAACGCGGAATCATGAATGAAAAAAATACGACTAAGAATTGTCAAGACAAGTGATCAAGAAAAATGAAATGGTCGACCGTGTTACCATTCTGAAAAATAAATCTTGGCGTGAGAATACATTAAAAATTAACAACAATAATCAAACAACTTGTTAATTGTTATTTGAATTTTTTCAAAAAACTTGTTATTTAATTTGAAGAGCCATGCTATATCTTGTCAAAAAAAAAACTTCTCAAAAAAAAAAAGAGCCATGCTATATCACACGAAGTAAATCCTCGTGAAATTTCACGATCGGCTTTTCTGTTTGTTTGAAAACTGAAAAAATTTATTTGAGATGAATATGGAAATTGTTGGTCAATCACATTTTAACCAACCAATCACAAAACTTTCCTAATGGATTAAAGATAACATTTGTTGACTGGAGTACATCAAGAATTATGGGTGGAAATCCGTTTTTTTTTCAGCGGTGGAAATCAGCTTTCTTTTGCAGCGGTGGAAATCAGTTTTTTTATCTTGGTCATGACATTAAATAGCTTCCTCAAATAAAACATGATTCTTGTAGTATTATAAATGGCGGAATTGGCAGAAATCACTCACGGCATGACAAATTAAAATAATTCGGGAAAACTTCACGAACAGCTACTTCGTGTGAAGTAGCATTTCCCTAATTTGAATATTCAATCAAAAGTTTGCACATATAACATCGTATAGTTTTTTAAAGACGAAATTTAATTTTATTCAGTTGAAATTCATGTCGATTCCACTAAATTTAGATGAAAATTATATGATTGATAGTGTGTTTCTTACAGTTTTTAAAATTAAATTAACCAATCTTGAAAATTTTCTATTACTATAATATATAGATAGTAGAAATAGATAGAACCCAACATAACAACCAAAAAAACTCCGACAGGTAATAGGGACACTCCAAAGCCAACTGATAGTACTACACAAGAAAGTAATTCATTGATGTGCCAACTGATATACTTCAATGGTCCACACATCATTCATAAAAAAGACATCCGCTAGACTTAGACATAGCGAAAACCATCTTCATGAATAAATCTTAATTGCAAAAAAGGTCTCTCCTAAATCATAATCAAATCATTCTTATTTTTAGTAGAGAACACACCACAATATAGAATAAAGAGAATAGAGCTCAGATGGTATAACCAACGACACCCTAAACCAGCTAAAAACTGAGTACCATAAGCAGGACTAAAGTCGCATCTAATAAAAAGTGTGACTTGTTATCAACCAAAAAAAAAGTGACTTTGTCTCCCCACGATAACACATTTGGTAGCTTCCTAATCAGCAATGACCTTCCGTTCGTTTGTTATATGTTTTTAAGAAATGATAAAATAAAAATAATCTAAAAAAAGAATTTATTTTGAATAAATTCTTTTAAAAAACATTTTGAACAGAATAACACAACAGTTTCTGTTTTTATTTTTAAAATATATATAAAGTTGTCTCCAATTAGTTAATAAAAATTACCTATTTTTATTTGAACAAAAATGACCTATTTTTATAATAATCTGTAATAAATTGCTTTCAGTATGACTCATTTAAATTCCAACAGATATTAAAAAGTGTTATATTGACATTCGTCTTGTCTTAAATAGTTTGAATCTTCAACTCACTCCTCTGGTGTTGTGTGATACTTGGTCATGAGTCATGACCAAATCTTTGATGAGAAATAGCAATCAATACTCTACAGTTATTATAAAAGGAAGAGGATGATGAAATTCACCAAAGGAAAAGGAAGCCATTAGCCATATCTCATTCCCATAGTTCATATATACTTCATAGAAAGTCTTCCACGTACGATACCAACCAATATGGCTCCCAAACTGAGGGATATCCTCACCGTATCTAAACGCATCATCGAATCCGATCCTCGTCACTATCTCACTCTCTCCTTCATCTTCCTCCTCCCCCTTTCTTTCTCCTCTATCCTCTTCCTACTCCTCCTTAATCACTTTCAACAACAACAAAAAATCACCGCTATACTTTTCCTTTCTCTCTTCTACTTCCTTTTCTCTTCTTTCTTCTCCTTCAATGCAGTCAGCAGCATCACCTACAGCGTTTACCATACCTTCTTTAACCAAAAAGTCAAACTTCAAGAAGCCATCAAATCCATCACCACTTCTTTCTTTCCTCTCCTCGCCACCTCCACCGTTTTATTCGTCATTTCCTTTTTCATCTCTTTCATCTTTGCACTCGTCGCGCTCCTTGTCTTCTTTGTAGCGTTACTACGTGGCGTTGACTTTGATAATATCTCTGACTATGTTGTGTTATGTACCATGCTTTTGATGATTGTTTTGTTGCCTGTGGTGGCATATGTTCAAATTAACTGGAGCTTGGTGCAGCCGATTGTGGTGGTGGAATCGCGTTGGGGTTTGGAACCGCTTAGGAGAAGTGCGAGTTTGGTGAAGGGAATGAGACGTTTGGTTGTGTCTTCTTTTGCATTCTTTGGGGTTTTCCAAGGGATTTTCTTTGGGATTTACTACTACATATCCTCCAGTTTGGTAGTGATATTGGCGATTTCTCCTTTCGTTGCGATGCTTATGCTTTTCCAACTTGCGGTCAATACGGTGCTGTACATATACTGCAAGCAGAATCACGGTGAACTTGAAGATGAGGACAAGCTAGGGAAGGAAGAGGACAGCGTTAGCTTGTCCTTAATTCCATCTTAGATATTATATATATACAAAAGCTTCCTTGTCTTGTCTGGTTATTTTACTTACTTTCAATGTCCCCAACTTTGTAATCGTAGTCTATGCAATTTTCTGGTTTTAATTTCATATGTATTTATCGTATAAATTTTCTTATAAGCATTTAGTTCAAGTTTAATTACAATATAGTCCATCAGTAGCTTTATTAGTATGACCCAGTGTTGTGATCGCATACAATTGCATGTGTCAATAGCTCGGCCCCATAACTCAGCTGAAAGTTTACAGACAAACAAGAGATGGCTAACCATCTCATCCTCACGGAAGCAGAACGAGCAGGCTACATCTCGTACAGGGTCAATAACACTCCCTCCGTCCCAAAATATAATGCCTCATTTGATACTCTTATGGTTAGTCTTTTGATCACATACACCCCTTCTTTCGCATCTATTCACACCACGCAAAAGCCCAATATCAAAGGGCCCAGTCCGAACATCAAGGGCTCAGATCAAACCACCAGATCGGACGGTCCTGATTCATTGGAATCAACCCCACCCCACTCTATAAATACAACATTCATTGCCTCATTAATGGTAAGCATACTCGTATTTATCACTTCATTAAGACTATTCCACTGACTTTAGCATCGGAGTAATTTTGCAGGTACAACACCAGCAGGATCGGATACGGTCATTGACTAAGGATATCAACCACTAACTACCTCGGGTCGCTCTTCAAGGTCGGAAGTACAGTGCAGAACATTGGCGACCACAGTGGGAGATCTCAGAACCAAGATCTTCTCCCCTCGCCTTAATCAATGACGACTCGAAATCTTCGTTCCAAGGCAAACAGCCACACAGTGGGAATCCATCCCGACCCAATCCCGAGACCGGTCATGCCCCATTTGGCCGAACCTCAGGCAACCCCGGACGGATTCGTTCAGAACCTTCCAAACTCCGATCAAGGGCGAGCCCAACATCAAATTCCGGACCTCGTTTTGGTACCCGGAAGCTCCGCAAGGAATCGCGTACCTCCACAAAATCAACTTTCTGTCCCGACCGATGCTGTCCAACAGCTCGTCCTGCTGCTCAATCGACATGAATTGGCAAACCAAGAGAGGAGTTACCGATTTACGGATCTTGAAGCACAGGTGGCGGAGCTCCGAGCTCGGAATATTCCGGATCAGATCTCGCCCGACCGAAATTCCGCCGAAAGAAGAAATCCGGCTCGAATGCGCCAAGTCTCGCCCGACCGAGATTCATCCGAAAGAAGAAATCCGGCTCGAAGGCGCCAGCTCTCGCCCGACCGAGATTCATCCGAAAGAAGAAATCCGACTCGAAAGCGCCATCGATCTCCACCCAGAAGGCGACACTACCATCGTTCTCCTCCTCGTAGGCTCGAAAGGAAAGTTTCCCGTTCGCCATGCGTCGGTAGGGCAGACACCGACTCTTCACCCGAAGTACGTTCTTCTCTAGCATCCTCTTCTCCTAGGCAACGATCGAGGAGTAGAGAATATTCGCCTCGAAGATATCGCCCTCAAAACCGTAGGCACCCGCACCATCGGCACCGATCTCCACCGCAGAATCAAACAACCGAACACAAAGGCCCTTTTACGAATAAAATTGATCAATACCCGGTGCCCAGATATCTCGAAAAACCTCCAGAAGGATTGAAGACCTACGACGGAACGGGCGACCCAGACAGACATTTGAGTTACTTCGACACAGTAATGCAGTATCGCAACGTCCCCGTAGAAATGAAATGCCGAATTTTCCCCCTAACATTGGAAAAAATAGCATCAGAATGGTTTGAGACCCTCAAATCAAACACAATCTCCTCGTGGGACCAACTGGCCAAATTATTCTCAGCTAATTTTTCCCATTCCAAGAGCAAGCCAAAAAACAAAAACATCTTGGCGTCCATCATCCAAGAGAACTCCGAATCTTTAAGACAATATATAGAGAGATTTAATAAGGAAGCAGTTCAAGTTCGGAACCTCGATGATGCCTTCCGAGTTTACTTCATGGGAATGGGGCTGCGTCCCGGAAGCCCGTTCAAAAAACACATCAACACATGGGAGCCAGAGAACCTCCAAGATTTCCTCCAGCTATCCCAATGTTTTATCAACGAAGAAGAAAGCGCGATGGTCGGTAAGAAACCACAACCAATCACCGAATCATCAAAGCCCCCAAATGAAAGAGATCAAAAAAACGACGGCCGAGGCTCCAGGGATCCCCGACCTCGGAACCGTCATCAATTCTACACCGAGCTCAATGTCACTCAAGCTCAAATTCTGGGTGAACGCTGGAACACGGAGTTCAGAGACGAAAAATTCCCAAAACCACTCACCAACAAGCCAGGACAGCGTTCTAACAAATACTGCCGATACCATCGGAGTATCGGTCACGACACCAACCATTGCAACGCCTTGAGAGATGACATTGAGGATATGATTAAAAGGGGAAAACTTGCCGGCTATGTAAACAAACCAGAGCGTCGAGCTGACGAGAAAAAAGAAGAACGGGAACAGGAACCCAGAACAAAGGGAAAGATCAAAACCGAGTCTGACGACGACGAATTTGATTCAAGGAAATCAAAAGGACGGTCTGTGATGATGATGATCACAGGAGGTTTCGCCCACGAAGAATCCGGGAAGACAATGAAACGAAAATGGAAAGAGCTACTCAATATAGCGTCTACTTCAATCGCACAAACGCCTTCAAACCGACCTCCGTTGTCTTTCGGAGATGAAGACCTTCTAGATGGAAAACCTAACAAACACGTACCACTAGTTATCACGGCGGTAATCGCCAATAAAGAGATTAGAAGGATTTTGGTCGATCAAGGGAGTTCTTCAGACATCATTTTCCTCGACCTCGTGGAAAGAATGGGAATCGATAAAGAAGACATCGCTCCTTACAGAGGATCGGCACTATCAGGATTCAATGGATCTCGAACTAAACCTCTTGGACACCTGGAACTGATGGTTTCCTACGGTGAGGAACCTTTGATAAGAATCATCAAAACAAAATTCCTCATCTTACCATGTGAATCGATATACAACTGTATTATTGGAAGACCGACTCTGGGAAGGCTCGGAGCAGTAACCTCCACCACTCACTTAAAAATGAAATTCCACTCTCTGTGCAACAAAGTCATTACCTTAAACTCAGATCTTGAATCCGCCTCGAGATGTTTCTTCCTATGGACAAAAGCAGAAAAAAAGGCCCAAGATAAAGAAGGTTTTTCACCCGAGATAACCAAAGATAAAGAAATTACAGGAAGATCAGCCGAAGTCAACTTAACCGATTTAGATGCAAGATACGACCCTGACAGCTCGGAAAATGAAGATGACGATGAGTTGGCCAGAGAACTCAAAAAGAAAATGAGAAGACCCCAGCCTGATGGAGAATCCATCGAAATACAACTCGGAGACGACCCTACCAGAACGGTAAAGATTGGAGCAGACCTATCCGAAGAGGTAAAAACCGAACTCACTCGTTGCTTAAAAGATCATTCCGATCTTTTTGCTTGGTCGGCGAACGATATGCCCGGAATCCCGCCAGAAGTAGCATGTCACCAACTCGCCGTTAATCCAGAAGCAAAATGGGTCTCTCAAAGAAGACGGGCTCAGAGTGGAGAGAAGACCATCGCCGCCGCAAAAATTGTCGAAGATTTAATCAAAGCAAACTTTATAACAGAAGTCAAATACACGACTTGGTTATCCAACCCAGTACTAGTTAAAAAGAGCAACGGTAAATGGCGTATGTGCATCGATTATACCGACCTAAACAAAGCGTGTCCGAAAGACGCCTTTCCAGTCCCAAGTATTGATCGCCTCGTCGACAATGCCTCCGGTTTTCGCCTACTTTCTTTTATGGACGCTTACTCTGGTTACAATCAGATCGCCATGTTTCCACCCGATCAAGAGAAGACTGCTTTTATGACGAACCAAGGCAACTTCGCCTACCGAGTTATGCCCTTCGGTTTAAAAAACGCCGGAGCCACTTATCAAAGAATGATGAACAAAGTTTTTCAAAAACAGATAGGCAAGACCGTTGAAGTCTATCTTGATGACATGATTGCAAAAAGTGAGCGGGAAAACGACCACGTAAAAGACCTTCAAGAAATCTTCGCCGAAATCAGGAAAAATAACATGAGACTAAATCCAGAAAAATGCACTTTCGGGGTCCGAGCTGGAAAGTTCCTCGGTTTCTATTTAACAAGGAGGGGAATTGAAGCAAACCCCGACAAATGTCGATCTGTGACTGAAATGCGGACTCCAACTTCCAAAAAAGAGGTCCAAAAACTCAATGGAATGATCGCCGCTTTATCACGATTCCTGTCAAATGCGGCATTCAAATCTCTCCCTTTATTCAAGCTTTTGAAAAAAGAAAAGGAGGACGACGAAGAAAAGTTCAACTGGACAAACGAGCAAGACGAAGCCTTGCAACAACTCAAAAAAGCACTTTCAGAACCACCCATCCTAACTCGCCCATACGAGGGAGAAACTCTGTACTTATACCTATCAATCTCGGAGGAAGCTTTAAGCGCCGTTCTTATCCGGGAGACACAGACTGGTCAAAGTCCGATCTACTTTGTAAGCAAAGCACTCCAGGGACCCGAATGCAGATATCAGCAAATAGAAAAAATCGCCCTCGCCTTGGTCGTCGCAGCTCGACGCCTCCGACCATATTTTGTGGCACACCAGATAGTCGTACGCACCAACTATCCAATAAGGCAGATTTTACACCGACCCGACCTTGCCGGAAGAATGATCAAATGGGCGGTAGAACTCTCCGAGTTTGGAATCAAGTACGAATCCCGTACGACGATGAAGGGCCAAGTTCTAGCAGATTTTGTAGCAGAAATGATTCCTGCAGATCCTATTAACGACATCTGGACTTTACACGTCGATGGGTCTTCCAACCCCAAAGGAAGCGGTGCGGGTTTAATGTTAGAAAGCCCGGATAAAGTAATCATTGAAGTCTCCCTTACCTTCGCTTTCCAAAAAACTAATAATCAAGCAGAATACGAGGCTTGCATCGCAGGTTTACGATTAGCAATTGACCTACGAGTCTCTCAGGTCAATCTCTACACGGACTCGCTCTTGGTCGTTTAACAAATAAACAATCAATTTGAGACCAAGGATCCAACCCTGCTGAACTACCTACTCCGAATCCGAGAGTTACTCACACAGTTTAGAACAGCCGAAGTAAAGCACATCCCCAGATCCCAGAACCAGAGGGCGGATATCCTATCAAAACTCGCCAGCACCAAGGTCGCCGGTAATCACCGGACGATCATCCAAGAACTACTTAGAAGACCCAGTATCTCCCTTATTCCGACTTATAGTTCCGCAATTTGTTCGATTGAGGAGGACCAAAGTTGGATCACTCCAATATTGGAATACATCAAGACAGGAATTGAACCTCCAGATTCGGTAGATGCTAAAATCATCAGGAGAAAAGCCTCCGCCTTCTCAGTCATAGATAATACATTGTACAAGAGAAGCCTCTCCTCACCATTATTAAAATGCATTGAAAGGGAACAAGTACATTCCGTCCTAGCTGAAATTCATGAAGGAATATGTGGGCAACATCTTGGCGCCCGTTCCCTAGCTCGAAAAGCCCTACGCACAGGATATTATTGGCCGACCATGGAAGGCGATGCCAAAAACTACGTCAAAAAATGCAAAAAATGCCAGATCTACGCCAACGTTTACGTCGCCCCAACATCCGAACTTCGAAATCTATCCTCCACATGGCCCTTTGCCCAATGGGGAATAGATCTCCTAGGTCCATTACCAACTGCTCCAGGCCAAAACAAATTTCTCATAGTAGCAATTGATTATTTTACCAAATGGATTGAAGCAGAGCCCTTAGCCGCCATAACCGCGAGGAACTGTCTGAAACTTTTCAAAAAGAACATCATGAGCAGATTCGGGATCCCCGAATCGATCATCACTGATAATGGGACTTAGTTCGCCGACAAAGGTTTCAGGAAAGTGATGTCCGACTTCAAAATCAATCATCATTTTACTTCCGTAGAACACCCGCAAACTAACGGTCAAGTAGAAGCAGCCAACAAGATACTCCTTAACGGTTTGAAAAAAAGACTGAACGACGCCAAAGGTAGTTGGGTAGAAGAACTCCCATATGTTCTCTGGGCTTACAGAACAACCCCTCAAAGCTCAACGGGAGAAACGCCGTTCCGGCTATCCTATGGCAGCGAGGCGGTCATCCCAGTGGAAATCAGCGAGCTAAGTTGGAGAGTAGCGAATCCCAAAAAACCCGCAGAAAATTACCGAGATTTGAAAGAAAACCTCGATCTCATCGACGAAGTTCGAGGACGAGCCACACTTCGAGAAGCCATCGTCAAACAAAGCGTTGCAACTCGATACAATGCCAAGGTCATCCCCAGAGATTTCGAAATCGACGACTTAGTCCTTCGAAGAGCCGACATTGGTTTGAAAAATGCTTCGCAAGGAAAATTAGCACCCAATTGGGAAGGACCTTACCGTGTTAAAAGTAAGACCGGTACCGGGGCTTTCAAATTGGAAACACTTTGCAAAAAGGAGATCCCCCGAAGCTGGAACACCACAAAGTTGAAAAGCTATTACATTTAAGGACACGACGGTTTTGCGTGTGCCATTTTTCGTGTAACGGTAGTCCCTACCACTATAAATCTACAAACTCCTTCACTAATACTTCTTGGACCGATCTCATAAGATCTCCATACGTGGCCAAAGCAGTCACAACCCTTAGGGGCGAGTTCAATCCGGGCCGAGTCCTGGTAAACTGCCCAAAAGGTACGAAAGGTCCGTTAAGGATTTCTCCTTAACTCGATCATTGGCCTTAGTAGCCAAGAACCCTAATGGACGAGTTAAATCTGGGCCGAGTCCTGGTAAACTGTCCTTAGGCCCGATCTTACGTGAGTTCTCAACAGGTTTTCTCTAAATCGTTTGAAGAGCTCCTCTCAAACCTTTTTAAAAACCTACGAGAATTCTCAACAGGTCCTCTCTAAAAACATTTGAAGAGCTCCTCTCAAACCTTATCAAAGAACTATAAAGTCAAGACTATGAAAATTGGTAATTACGGTGACGAATACAAAATTACTTTCATTACAACCACCTCGGAAACGGCCGAGACCTCAAGTTTTATAAACAAAAACTAAAAACTAAATCAACTTAAAGAAGTTCCGAGCTTATGCATGATTCTCTGTATAAACCCGGAACTATTACAAAAACTGGATCTGAACATAAATCAGGCAGACTTGGGATGAACCACGGTCTTCACATTAGTCTTGACATCGACCTTCACGATCTGGTCTCCCTCGATCTCATGATCCACATTCAGGACGGCTCTATCAAGATTAAGAGAGGGATAGACAAGAGCAATTTGATCAAGTGCAAGATCGAAGCCATCTCCTGCCATTTCCAGAGCAAGATCGGCAGCGGTCCGCGCTTCCTTCTTAGATTTTATCAGCTCAGTGCGGGTTTGGGCAAGCTCTTTCTCAAGCACTGCGCATCGATCTTCAGGAGTGGAACTAGTCCCAGCCTTGTTCTCTTCGAATTTTTTCAGTGACGCCATCAGCTCTTGAATCCGATCCTCCAACCTTTTAATTGTAGCTTCGGCAATCTCCCTCTCTCCTTCAAGCACTCTAATCCGATCGTTCAGCTGACCGATGCGAACAGTGCTATCCTCGATCTGCGACTTAGCAGAATTATGGGATTTTTCAAGATCATCCACATAAGCCTTCAAAGTCTTCAAGTCGTTCAGAGTGTTACCCAGGACTTTATTCTTTTCTGCCAGTTCTTTCAGAGCATTGAATAACTTGGCCCTCTCACTGGTTACCAACTCTGAAAAACGAATAAAGTCAGTAAGGCAGGTAAAAAAGAACGGCAAACGAACTCCAAAAAGAAACACCTCACCTTCATGACGACGTTCCATCTCCTCCCTCTGCAATTTGGTTACATCGGCCAAATGAACAAAGAGCTTTGCGGCCGCACTGACTGGATCGGTAAGGTATTCCTCCATATTCTTTTCCATAAAACTAGCATCCACGGGAACAGGAGTTACCTTCTTAGAAGATCTATGCCCTTTGGAAGACTTAGAATCTGTTGGAATCATCACCTTCTTCTTCTTCACCTGCTTTGAAGAGGCTCCCTCATTCGCCGGTTTTCTCTTCCGATGCTGAAGATCTTCCCCAGGATTCTCCTGCAGCTGTTCCTCGTGGACGGTCCTGATTGGGGAAACGTGAACGGCACCGCTTAGATCGGGAATATTTTCTGGAATTTCTGGGTTTGCATGATCACCTTCCTCGACCCCCAGGTTCTCCAACGCCATCCTTCTCAATTGAGCAATCCTACTTCCTGCCATCGTATCTGAAAACAAAGAAAAAATTGGACGAATTAGTCA
This sequence comes from Astragalus glycyphyllos, assembly GCA_963573325.1. Classification (NCBI taxonomy): domain Eukaryota; kingdom Viridiplantae; phylum Streptophyta; class Magnoliopsida; order Fabales; family Fabaceae; genus Astragalus; species Astragalus glycyphyllos. The sequence continues at coordinate 63,486,902 of OY754310.1, forward strand.
AAATCCTTAACAATTATCTGCCAAAAGATAAATTGACAAATCGAAAATACGACTCTACCTAGAACCCCCATAACCTTTCTTCTGGTAGCACATTTAACCAGACGATCGACAGGAATGCCTCGGTATTTATGCTTGGTATAGGGCACTTGAGATGAAATAAACAACAAAATATCTCTGGTCAGGATATCAGCACGGCAAAGATGAGATTCGCCGACATGATAGGATCTAGGAGATCGGTTATAATGACCAAGTCCCCATCCTATGGGAAACTTAGTGGACACCAAAGTTTGCCCATCCGAATCAAATCTCCCCACATGGTCAATTGCCTCACTGTTCACCGGTTCCACAAAATAAAAAAGCTCCTTCCACCTCCCCTTCAGCGAATCTGAATAAGCCCGAAAAATCTTGGCACCTTTCAGAGACCGAAGGCTCACATGCTCCCAAGCGTTTCCTTCCTCGCCTCTTTCACTATTCCTATTTACCTCAAACAAATGAAAAAACAGATCGGCGGACACTGGACGATCAAGTTCAAGGCATATCAATTCAAAGGCTCGAAGAAACGCCCAACCATTGGGATGAAGTTGCGAAAGTGCCAATTCCAATCTCGCCAAAACAGTCTGTTGAAGATTAGTAAACGGTGGACGGATATGCATATCTGATACCAATACATCATACATGACAAATTTCAAGGATCCTGGCCAGGTCGCTGCATGCTCATCGGATCTCATACCCTCGACGTTCCAAAGTCAGCCCCGAATGGATAACTTATCTACAAAAGTGCTCATATCTTCCCCTGCTTCGTACAGAGACCTTGTTTCAATAACAGAAGAAGCGACCCAATTAAGAATGCGAGGAACATTCACGTCATAAGGCATAGGAAGATCGACTCGCCCCGGACCAGTGCTAGAATAACCATCAGTCAAAGCAGATGTACGATCATCAGCCTCGGCAGCCACGTCAACGGCAACCTCATCGTTTCTAGACTCCGATTTCGATTCAGAAACCCCCACTTCCTGAGTATGCGAAGACCCTTGCTCATCATCGGAACGCATCGATTCAGAAGACGCCGTCTCCACCACGACGACATCGGTCTCGGTGTTTTTTACACCAACGACAACCACATCCTCAGAAGACTGCTCCCCATCATCAGAAGTATGACGACCAACCTCAGGATCGTCCTCCACTTGTTCGCTGGTCGGGGCTGAATCAGGATGATCTTGAACTTCGGGAATAACCGGGACAGTGTCAGAACGACGACCATCGACATTCTCTCCACTAGAGGCCATCACGCTCGCAAGTTGCGGGGGTTGCTGGGAAATCTGCCTACGAGTTTTTTTGGTAACCGCCAGTTTTAAAACCTGCAGGAATGGGGGCATGGGAAAGTCAGGAGTAACGACCTAACGGGTCCGTACTGATCTTAAAACCGACCTGACAACCCCCACCCTGTGGCAACTAAAGAAATGGGGGCAAATCTGACTATTCAAAGAAAAAACAATAGAGAGATTGAGAAAAGAACTAACCTCGCACAAACAAAGCTCTCGCTGATAATCTTCTGCGAAAGCCGAGCACTTGAACCCACTGGAATGGTGAAACTCTAGCCACTATCCTCCTGATCGACGAACTTAAACTCGGATTTGAAGATCGGTATGCAGAGCAAATTGGCAATCAGGAATAAAGCAGGGGACCTAACCCCTATTTATAGTAGGCCTCGAAGAACTGGATTGGGCCTAAATCGAATCGACCCATCCCATCAAAGGCTTTCAACACACGCACACGCCTACCAAAGCGTCACCATCATTAGCCGCCAATGGGAAACGCGCTCTGACAAGCGCAATAAATGCAAAGGCACCAATTCGAAATTATTATAACGGTCAAAATTCACTTCATCACTATCAGACCATACTCGACATCGGTAAGAAAAAACGCTTCGTGAGTCATCATAATCTCGTCAAGTCAAGATCGCCTCTAAGACGACCAGACTCGGGGGGCAACTGTTATGGTTAGTCTTTTGACCACATACACCCCTTCTTTCGCATCTATTCACACCACGCAAAAGCCCAATATCAAAGGGCCCAGTCCGAACATCAAGGGCTCAGATCAAACCACCAGATCGGACGGTCCTGATTCATTGGAATAAACCCCACCCCACTCTATAAATACAACATTCATTGCCTCATTAATGGTAAGCATACTCGTATTTATCACTTCATTAAGACTATTCCACTGACTTTAGCATCGGAGTAATTTTGCAGGTACAACACCAGCAGGATCGGATACGGTCATTGACTAAGGATATCAACCACTAACTACCTCGGATAGCTCTTCAAGGTCGGAAGTACAGTGCAGAACAGATACCTTTATTTGTCCCAAAATATAAGTCCATTTACAAATATCTAGATACATTTGTTACTCTTTTTCCAAATATATCCCTCATTAATACTTCTAAATTGTCTTGGTATGTGAAAAACTAACATTAAATGCTTCTACACATAAAGGGTAATTTAGTAATAGTCACACCCAAATTGTACATATTAATTACTCTACCAATTTTCTTAATATGCGTAAAAATTGCAAATGGGGCCTTATATTATGGGACGGAGGGAGTACATTTTTCTCACAAGTTGGTCCTTTTGTTGCTATCCCTCCATGAAGAACCCTCCAACCAAAAATATGAATTTTTACAATACCTAACGAGCCCAAATACGCCTAACAGCTCTGGTAAAATTAGCATCGATAGAGGGGTTGCTACTGTCTCTTAGCTTTGATGAATATCCGGTAAAAGGAGAGGAAAGAAGAAGATGAAAAATGATTCATATTGATTAATCAGTTGAAAATGAATTACAAATGAATACTGATGCTATGTATGCAACCAGTATTATAACAGTCTAACTGTCAATACAACTAACTCAGCTAACTGTATAACTGTAAACTAACTCTATTAGTTAAATGTACACAGTGGCATTAATTATAGTCAAACTTACTTTCGCAACTAGTTACATAATTGACTATACAAATATATAAAATTAATACAACTAACATCCCCCCTCAAGTTGGACTATGTAAATTACACATGCCCAACTTGGAAACAAAGTTATTGAAGGAAGTGGCATGAAGAGGCTTTGTAAACATGTCTGCTATCTGACTTTCTGAAGACACTGGCAGCAGGTGAATAATCTTGTTTTGTATCTTCTCTCTTATCACATGACAATCGATCTCTATGTGCTTTGTCCTCTCATGAAAGGTAGGGTTGTGAGCCAAATAAATTGCAGATTTATTGTCACAATATACTGCTGAGGGACTGGTTTGAGTAAGCTGTAAGTCCTTGAGAAGATAGTGCAGCCATTGCACTTCACAAACTAGGCTTGCAAGGGCTCTATATTCAGCTTCTGATGAAGATCTAGAAACTGTGTTCTGCTTCTTTGACTTCCATGACACAAGGGCTGAACCAATGAAGACACAATACCCTGTGATGGATCTTCTGGTGTCCAGACAACATGCCCAATTAGAGTCAGAGAAACCTGAGATAGTTATCTTGTTTGCTGCTGGGAACCACAGACCTTGTGATGGTGCACTCTTGAGGTACCGAAGAATTTTAGTTGCTGCCTGGAAGTGTAGAACAGAGGGATTAGCAACAAACTGGCTGAGTTGTTGGACAGAAAAAGTTATATCAGGCCTAGTATTTGTGAGGTATAATAGGCGTCCAATCAAGCGTCTATATGCAAATTGGTCACTGTATGGAGTCCCCCCTTCACTGCTGAGTTTGACAGAGGGGTCTGCTGGTGTAGAAGAAGGTTTGGCAGCAAGATTTCCACTGTCTGCAAGTAGTTCAAGGACATATTTCCTCTGGTTTAGCACAATGCCAATTTCGGACCTTGCTACTTCAAGACCTAGGAAGAATCTCAAGGCACCTAAGTCCTTGATACGAAATTTAATATCCAAAAGTTTCTTTACAGTGATAATTTCCTGCATATTATTTCCAGCCAGCACAATATCATCCACATAAACAAGTAAAACTGTGATAAGTGAACCTGATGTTTTAACAAATAAGGAGTGATCAGCCATTGTTGTAAGACAATACAGAAGATAAAGGATAAAGGGAAGAGGGTGAAGTACCTTTTGGATGGTTGGCCCAGCTGGAAAAGCTACAATGATAATCCTTCAAGTAACTAGGTGGGTGAGTAATTCTAGTAGAATGTCTAAGGGGTGGAGGTGGTGTGGCTGAGTCTTGGAGATGAGTGTCTACATTAATTGGTGAAGGATTGAAAGTGTCAGCAGAGGGTGTGGGCTCTGGGCTTGTGTTTGGAAGTGTTTATGGGATTAGTGAGTCAATGTATTCTGGTTGTGTGGTTTCTTGGTCATTGGTGTGAGGTAGCTGTGTGGTCTATTGGTTACTGTTTTGAGCTAAGTCAATTGGTGAGGAATTTACGTGGTCAAGTAATGCAAGTTCAGATGTTTGAAGGCCATTTTGTGTTGCTGGTACAGGGGTACAATTTCTGGTTTGTGCAGTATTGTGAAAGGGGAAATGGTCCTCATAAAAAATGACATTTCGTGATTGTATGAGCTAGTGTGAAGAGAGGTCATAGAGAATGTAGCCCTTGATACCTTCTTTGAATCCCAAGAATACATTTTTGGTAGCTCTTTGGTCAAATTTAGTTCTATTGGCTTTGATGGTGGAAGCATAGGCAAGGCAACCAAAAGTTTTTAAGTGAATAAGGACAGGTGGCTGGTTATGAAGGATTTCAAATGGTGACTTGTTTTTTAGTATAGGAGTAGGGATACGGTTAATCAAATGCACAGCATGTTGGATAGCAAAATTCCATAACTTGTGAGGTAAGTTGGCTTGAAAGGAAAGGGCTCTAGCAACATTTAAAATGTGTTGATGTTTCCTTTCAACAAGCCCATTTTGTTGAGGAGTCTCAATGCATGATCTTTGGTGGATAATGCCTTTGCTAGAGTAGAACTCATGCATAAGGAATTCTGCACCATTGTCACTTCTCAAACACTTTAATTTGGTATTGAATTGGATCTCAAGGTAGGCTATGAAGTTTTGAAGGTTGGTACGAGTTTCTGACTTATTTTTCATGAGAATTATCCATGTAAATCTACTAAAGTCATCAACTAGTGTGAGAAAATATTTGTGTCCTTGTATGGAGGTGTGAGAATAGGGTCCCCAAATATCAACATGAAGTAAATCAAAAATGTGTGAAGTGGTGGAATTGCTTAATGGAAAAGGAAGTTTTCTTTGCTTGGCAAAGTGACAAATGTCACATGGAAAAGTATTATTCTCACATCGAATAAAGGGAAATTGATTTGAAATACAATGTTGCCTATCATGAGACAAATGGCCTAGTCTCATGTGCCATAGTCTACTATTGTCTAAGGTGGAAGTATGAGAGTTACAATTTGAACTAGGTGGTGTGATGACATTACAAACAGAATAAGGATCACCAACAAGCTGAGTTACTTGAGTGGATATATTGAAGAGCTTCTTCTCCAACTTAGCTAATCCAATCATCAGCTTGGTAAGGGTCTGAAAGAAAAGACAACCTTCATCAAAGAAGAAAACAAATATCTTACTGCTAAGGACTAACTCAGGAACAGAAACGAGATTAGAACCAAAATTCTCGACATATAGGACATTGTGAAGAACAATATCATTGGTGATGTGCACAGTGCCTATATGTGTGGCCCAAGCTGAAGTGTGATTAGGGCAATTGATCTTAATAGGTTTAATTGGCTTGCAACTAGAAAATAAACTGAAATCAGAAATAATATGGTTAGTAGCTCCAGAGTCAATTATCCAAAAAATCAACTTTTCACCGGAGGCTTGATCAAGTGAAGAAATGCAAAAAATCAACTTCTCACCGGAGGCTTGATCAATTGAAGAAATGGAATTGATGGCTGGAGAATGAGTTGTGACAGTGTTAACAGCATGTCAAGAGCTTTGCACTTGCTTCATAGATTGTTGCAACATCTCAATTAGACCCTTGTATTGATCAGCAGTGAAGTTCAGGTTATTGTTGTTGCTGGCAGGCCCCTTTTGTTGATTGTCCTGTTTCTGTGGCTCACTTTCAGCAGAGTTAGTGGAATTCTTTTGCTTAGCAGACTGATATCCAGGTGGAAAACCATGTAAAAAATAGCAGGTATCAATGGTATGATTGGTTTTATTACAATGAGTACAAAGTCTTGATTGTCCTCTCCCAAATCCACGTCCTGATCTTCCCCTACCACAGTTATTGTTGTTTCCTCCTCTTTGGAAACTCTGAACATGATTAACAATGGAGGTGGACTTGGTCTCAGTCTCAGCTTCTGTTTGTGTTGGATTATTGACATTCATGTTTCTTTCTTGCTGAATAACAAGTGAGACAGCTTTAGTAATATGGGGAAAGGGCTCCATCATCATAATTTGCCCTCTAACATGCGAGAATTCCTCATTCAGTCCCTTTAGGAATCTAATCGTTTGATCTTGATCCCTAAATTTCTTGACATTTTGTGTAGCAGCACATGTACAAGGGATTGCACAAGTGCAAGTCAAAATTGGGCGAAAACTCTCAAGTTCATCCCATAAAGATTTTAATTCTGTATAGTATTCAGAAACCTCACGCGTACCTTGTGTAATCTTGTATATCTCTTCTTGTATGTCTCCAATACGAAACATGTCTCCTTGATCAAACCTATCAAGAAGATCCTTCCAAGCATCTGAAGCTTTATCAAAGAACACGATGGATTTCGCCACATTCGCATTGACGGATTTTTGCAGTCAAGCAAGAACCAAGTTGTTGCAGCGGAACCATTGGTTATAGAGGGAATTCGTCTTTGCTGGTGCAGTAATCGTGCCATCAACAAACATCAACTTGTTCTTTGAAATTAACGAAACACGCATGGACCGAAGCCATGGTTGAAAATTTTTGCTCCCTTCCAGAACTGGTTGTACAAGAACAATAGCAGGGGATTCGTTTGGGTGAATGTAGAATGGGTTCGACGAATTTGTTGCATAATCTGAATATTCGATTAAATCCTGGCTCGCCATCTTAATCTCAGCAAGAAATGTACTGGATTTGACGAAACCCCAATTCGGAATTGTACCCTAATTTGATTGAATCAAGAAATGAAAAGGGAAATTGAATTGGGAGAAAAGCAATCGAACTCAGGAATGGTTGATTAAAAAGCGATTCGCAAGGTAAGGCGAATCAACGTATGAAAGAAAGGACTGATTAAAAGAAACGATGGCGAGGCCAGAGCTCAATTTATGAGCTCTGATACCATCTTAGCTTTGATGAATATCCAGTAAAAGGAGAGGAAAGAAGAAGATGAAAAATGATTCATATTGATTAATCAGTTGAAAATGAATTACAAATGAATACTGATGCTATATATGCAACCAGTATTATAACAGTCTAGCTGTCAATACAACTAACTCAGCTAACTGTATAACTGTAAACTAACTCTATTAGTTAAATGTACACAGTGGCATTAACTATAGTCAAACTTACTTTGGCAACTAGTTACATAATTGACTATACAAATATACAAAATTAATACAACTAACACTATCATCCAACAAAATGCTATAATACCCATCCACACAGAAATGGACCCAACACCAACAGTCTTTAACACCGCTGACGAGGCTGAAACCTTTTAAATAACATTATTGTATGTCAAACTAGCACTAACCCCAAGGGATTATATATAGTAATAGTATGCTTACATCGTTATTTTCCACTTAATTATTACAGTTTTTTCTTTTAGAACCCTTTGTATGTTCAAATATCATTTTATTAGTCGAAATTTATGAGTTTCACTATACTTATACAAAAATTATAGGGAAAATGTTTTTTGACACCTAAATCTTACACCAACACCTTATTAATTTGTATGTCAATTGTATGCAGTTTTGGTTTTTATTAATTTTCTTTCTCTCCTCTTCCACACACGCTAAAGCTGAATTTATCTTATACAGTGTAGGTGTAAGTTGTAAAATTTAGCTGTCAAAAAAACACTCCTCAAAAGTATATGATTTTATACAACTCCTATAAATTTCAACCAATTAATATCAAAAAGAGTATTATGTTGAGGAATGACGATGAGTATTTGATATTGTTCATGATAGTTGTTGAATATCTAAAGTTGTCAAATTGGGCCGCTTAGCCTAATTCATTGGCTCAAAACGTAAAAGAGTGATGGACTAGGCCAACTATGGTGTATGCTTGTTTGCTGGTGTTTTTAGCAAACAATCACTAGTTTTATTAGAAGGTTTGTGAGATCAAACTAGAAAAATCTCAAAGCAATTGCCTTTGAATTGCAAAAGTTTTTGTTTCAGAAAATGTAGAAAAGGGGACGATTTGCAAATGATTAACAGAATTGAAAAGAAAAGAAGCAGTAAATGGTGCAGGAATTGTAAAGAAAAGAAGAACAAATTGCATTGAATCATAAAAATGGTACACGATCACATACAGGGATTCTTCCACTCGTTTTTCGCTCTGGCTTGGAAGTTAGAGTTTCAGGAATCGGGTGTGTATTGTGATTTTCGCGACCCCTGTTTCTTCTCAGAAACAGTTATTTATACAAAGGAAAAAGGGGGGGAAATTCGAACTAAGTAACTGCCTAACAATTTGAAAATAAGTAACTGCTCCTACTTTCGGCCAAGTAACCGCTCCTACTTTCGACCGAAACTGCTCTGTCACGCTTCGACCAACTGCTAGTCTTCAACGCATAACTGCTCTGTTTTCTGTCTGTCGAAAGCCTGTGTCGAATTTCCTCTCTCTTGCTTTTGCTTCCCTGGAAACTTGTCGAGTTTACCTTGTGCATGACCATTTTCTTTGTCGAAATAATATGGTCTTTGTGAAATAAATATAAGTCAGGCCATGTTGACCATCTTTAATGAAGCCTGTCGAAATTACAGGCTAACAAATTGCCCCCCAAAAATGTCTTTTTCGACTGAACTTAAGGATGAAGAAGAGAAAGACATTTTTGAATTCACCATCGAAATAACTTTGCACTTGAGTAAAATAGCTGTATACCTGATGTCACCACTGTTAAGTGTTGTTCCCATATTTAAACCTTGAACTTGAACAGCCTGTAAATTCGGCCTTTGACTATGTTTTGGCAACTTAAATGCCATGTTTTTACGCTTTCTTTATATTTATTCCAGCGTTATTTTAACTTCTTGCAACGTTGGCTTATACTTTTTCAAGTATTTGCCATTTATACGCAAAATTCTTTCATCAGCGCCGATCTCTTCGACCTCATATGCGCCGTTTGAATAAACTTGTAAAATTTTAAATGGTCCTTCCCAACTTGGGGACCATTTACCAAAGACTCTATCTTTTTTATCCATAGGCAATAGGACCTTCCACACTAGATCACCTGAATTAAAGGCTTTAGACTTAACCTTTTTGTTATAAGTTTTAGCTACCCTCTCTTTCTGTCGAATAAGCGTATCTAAAGCTAATAACCTTTCTTCGTCTAAATCAACCAATTCATCAAGCATCATATTCCAATAATAATCAGAGGGAATCTCCCACTGTCTTTGAATTCTTGTTGATTGTAGACAAATTTCAACAGGCAACACTGCATCGTGTCCAAATGTTAGCCTATAAGGAGTAGTGTTGATAGATTCTTTGGGTGAATTTCGACAAGCCCATAACGCTTGATCAAGGGTATTATGCCAATTCTTGGGTTTCTGCCCAACATGCTTTTTAATCAAATTAATAATAACTTTATTGGCAGCTTCTACTTGTCCATTGGCTTGCGCATAATATGGTGTCGAAGTTAATAACTTAAAACCAATTTCGGAAGCAAACTCTACCATTTTTCTACCAGTAAAAACTGATCCCTGATCTGTAGTAATGGTTTCTGGAATTCCAAACCTATAAATGATATGGTTTTGAATAAACCTTATCACTGCTTCCTGATCAACATTGGCTAAAGGTATAGCTTCAACCCATTTGGTGAAGTAATCAATTCCCACAAGGATATATCTATGGCCCTTCGACGAAGTTGGCTTTATCTCTCCAATCACATCTAGAGCCCAACCTCTAAATGGCCAAGGTTTGACTATGGCATGCAATTCATTTGCAGGTACATGTTGTATCCCAGCATGCTTTTGACACTCTTGGCATCCCTTAGCAAATTCTATGCAATCTTTCAGCATAGTTGGCCAATACATTCCTTGTCGAAATAATAACCACTTCATTTTCTGGCCTACTTGGTGTGAACCACACGCTCCACTATGTGTAATAGAAACTGCTAAATATGCCTCATTTTCACTAAGACATTTTAATAGTACTCCTTCAGGAGTCTTTTTAAACAATTTGTTTCCAAATATCACATAGCTCAAAGCTCTGTATTTTACCTTTTTATTGGTATTTCTTGTGGGATTTTGCAAATATTCCGCAATAGGCCTTCGCCAATCATTATTGGTCATATTGTCAAGAGCAAGAATTTCTGCTAAGTCAAAGTCACCAAAAAATTGACGTTTTTCGACAACAGCTAGTTCCTCGTTTGCATTTGTATCTGTTGCCCCCCCAGTTGTTGGTGTTGACAATAGTGACGAAGAATAGTCATTAGAAATGATTTTATCCTTTATTTCAATTAACTCCTCTAGGCTTTGCTTTGAAACTTTATAGCCTGAAGCGATTTGTGCCAATTCATTTGCCACTTGATTATCAATTCGTGATAAATGTTCTAAGTGAACAAACTCAAATCTTTTTAACAAAGCATTGGCAACAACAAAGTATCTAATAAGGTGCTCTTTAATGCATTTGTACTCTCTTGTCAATTGTTTGACAACCAACTCAGAGTCACCTTTTATTTCGACATGACTTGCCCCCAGCTCAAGTAAAATTTCAAGGCCTACTATTAAAGCCTCATACTCAGCTTCATTATTGGAACAGACATCCCGAATTTTAAACTTATACTTCGTTGGAATGTTAGTAGGAGATATTATTAAAATACCAATCCCAACTCCATGTCTATGGCTTGAACCATCAAAGTATAACCTCCAAGGATATACGTCTACAAAACTTAATGTTTTTTCGACAACAGAATGGTCTACAATAAAATCAGCAACCACTTGCCCTTTAATTGATTTTAGAGGTTGATAAGTCAAGTTGTATTCTGACAAAGCCAAAGCCCATTTACCAATTCGGCTATGCATTATTGGTTTTGACAGCATGTGTTTAATAACATCAAAATGCGAATAAACAGAAACATCAGCTGGTTTTATATATTGCTTTAACTTTGTACACGAGAAATACAAACAAAGGCACAACTTTTCTATAGGAGTGTACCTCGTTTCGGCATCATTTAGGACCCTACTGAGGTAATAAATGGCTCTTTCGATACCACTATCATCCTCTTGTGCTAACATGCTACCTATTGTTCTATCAGAAGCTGCTATATACAATTTGAGCACTTTGTGTTTAACAACAGGCAACAAAACTGGTGGTTTCATCAAATAAGACTTGATTTCGTCGAAGGCTGCTTGATGCATTGGTTCCCATTTGAACTCTTCTTCCTTCTTCAGTCTTAATAATGGCGAAAAAACTTGTGTTTTGCCACTTAGATTTGATATAAATCTTCGTAGGAAATTGATTTTTCCCAGCAACGACTGAAGCTCTTTTTTGGTCGAAGGGGCCTTCGTTTCCATAATTGCCTTAGTCTTATTTTGATTGATTTCAATGCCTTTTTTGTGCACTATAAAACCCAAGAAATCACCTGCACGCACACAAAAGGCACATTTTAATGGATTTAATTTCAATCCATATTTCCTCATTCTTTCAAAAGAACGGCGAAGATGGTCTAAATGACCACTTTCTGAGGAAGATTTAACCACCACATCATCTATGTATACTTGCATAAAATCATCAATAAAATCATGAAACATAGAATTCATGGCTCTCTGATATGTAGCACCAGCATTCTTTAAGCCAAAGGGCATTACTACCCATTCATAAACACCCAATGCCCCTGGACATCTAAAAGCAGTTTTCGACACATCCTCTTCAGCAATGAAGATTTGATTATACCCAGAATAACCATCGAGCATACTAAGATAATCAAATCCTGCTGCTGAATCTATTAGCATTTCTGCCACAGGCATTGCGTATTCATCCTTGGGAGATGCATTATTTAAATCCCTAAAATCTATGCAAACTCTAAGAGTCCCATTTTTCTTTATTACAGGAACTATATTGGCTAACCATTCGACATACCTGGCAGTTCTGATGAATTTGTTTCTGAATAGCCTTTCGATTTCCTCTTTGATCTTAGCCAACACTTGAGGAGCAAATCTTCTTGGCACTTGCTTCACTGGTTTCTTCCCTGGTCGAATTGGTAATTGCATTTCCACTACTTCTCGACTTAACCCAGGCATCTCGTCGTAATCCCAAGCAAAACAGTCTTTGAACTCCCTTAGCAATGTAATGACTTGGGTTTTTAGAGAAACATCAATATTTGCACTAATATAAGTTGGCCTTTTTATTGAGCCATTTCCCAAATCAACTTCTTCTAACGGGTCTTGAGCTTGCATATGCTTTGTCAAATCTCTAGGATCCTTTTCAAAACCTAATGGATCATTATCATAGATACAGTCAAATCTTTCATCTATGACTATGCCATTTTCTTCATGTAACTCACTGGCTTCGACAGCCATTGTTTGTTGAATAATTTCGGCCTCCATAGCCGCTTTAAACTTATTTTCGGCCATATAAGCCGTAATTTTGTCCCATGCATTGGGCACTGACATAAGAACACTTTCAAGAACGAGTGTTCCACCCCGTTGGTCGAAAAACACCATCAGGATAGACACTATCATCTCCCATTATTTCTCTTTCCCAAACAAAACCATAATTTGGGTCAAGATGAACTGAGGCAAAAACATTATCCGCAGGAACATATGCCTCATTAGAAGATGAACATGGCGCAATCTTCGCCATTTGTTTCTCAAAATTTTCCTTGGTAACTTGGTTCACATCAGCACGGAAGTAGCTCTGATCGGCTTCAACATACTCTACCAAACCATCTTCCTTCCACATTACTAAACGTTGATGCAAAGTTGAAGGAACAGCACCAACTCCATGGATCCACTCTCTACCAAGGAGTAAATTAAAATTCGCTTTAGAGGCTATCACTAAGAACAATGTAGTCCTCTTTATGGAACCAACAATTAAGTCTACCTCAATGGCCCCCAAAGAGTGGCCAGTTTTGCCTTCATAGTTGCTTAAGACAATGTTATGTGGCCTGAGGTCAGTATCGAACTTACCAATCTTCTTCAAAAGACCATGCGGCATCAAATTCACTGCAGCTCCACCATCCACTAACACTTTGTTAATTCCAACACCATTAACCTTGGCTTGGACATACAGGGGTTTCAAGTGGTTTTGCATACTCATATCTGGCTTCTCGAAGGTAGCCATTTGGTCTTCGACACAACCATCGTTCATCACATAGTAACACATTGGCTTATGATGAGCCATGTCCTCTGTGAAATCTTCTTCAACGTCATTTGGTACCGTGATAACATCGTACTCAAGAGGCAGTATTGATACCACATTGCAAACAACGTCGAGGTCATCTTCAGAATCATTGAAATCAGACTCCATGTCTTCATCCATGTCGAAATCAGCATTTCTTTCTTTCACTGTTGACAATGGAGGAAATATTCTTTCAAGAGCAGGCCTTCTTGGCTTTTCTGTTACCACAGCCTTGCCTTTGGCCTTATTCGCTGCACACACATGACTAGCAGCATCAGCATTCCTCTTTGTGGCAACTTCAGCTTTGTGAACCTCACTCTTCGCCACTATCACGCTGCGTGGAACTTGATTATTAGCCAAATGACTTGGAACCTGGTTAATGTCAAAGTGTGCCTTCTTCTTCTGTTGTCTTTGGTAACGACGCCACTGTGTTCTAGTCATAGGGTTCTTACCCTTATAGTTATTCTTATAATTAAACTTAATAGCATCAGTACCTGGCTTAACAGCTTTAGCACGTTGATTACTGGGTACCCACGCTTCGACAGGAGCACTAGCACTTGGGACAAAGGATTTACCTGTTGACAGCTTCAAATACCCTGTTGCTGAGGACTTCTCCTTAGCCATTTGTTGTTTACTTCTTGAAGGCTTTGCTGACACATTAGCCTCATATCCAGGAAGATCTCCTTTTGCAAAGTCAAATTTTGGCCTGTTATCAAGCCATTTTCTTTTGCGTTGTTGTTGATCCTGATAACCTTCGACAGCTTTAGCTGCTTCTTTATCGAAGACAGCACTGCACCTTGGGCAAAGCATAACTTCAGAGTTATTCCACTTACACCGATTGAGGAAATCTATCAATTCTTCCTCAGCCTTTGGATACACAGCATGTATCTTCCCATCATATTCTTTTAGGGTCACTTCCTGTTTTTTACCTTCAGCATACATAAAACCTTTTAATTTTTCGGTGGCAATCTTGACACACTTAGGAGGATCTGCCATTTGAGCATCCACCATGCCTACATCAGCTTCGACAGGTTCAGAATACATAGCTTCAGCCTTAGGCAATGGATCAACATCAATCTGCATAGGAGCTTTCATTTTCTTATCAGCAAATTTGAGTCTTCCTTCGTCAATTGCTTTTTGCACGATATCCCTGAAGAGCACACAACGGTCAGTGTTATGTCCCAAAAAATTATGGAACTTACAATAACCCTTTTTCTTTCTTTGGTCAAGAGTTGGTATTTTAAGGCCTTTAGGCACTAATATTTGACCATCAGTTACTAAAAGATCAAAAATTTCATCACATTTAGTAACATCAAAAGTATAAGTCTTAGGCATAAATCTATCGTTCTTAGGCTCTACAGGGTTATTCCCATTCGCAGGCCTTAATAATTTACAGGTATAAGGAGGACCAGGCTTAAGTTCAGCCACGTCTATCTCCTCTTCTTCGACATTACTATATGTAACGTCTAATTCTTCTTCGACATATGCCACTTTTTCTTTTTTATGATACCTATTTGACCTAGATTTTTCCTCTCTAAGTCTTTCAACTTGTCGAACTCTATCAGCCAAATGAGCCATATCTCGCAAATGAGATGTGTCTAATTTCTTTCTAATTGAGTAATCAAGGCCACCAGCAGCCATTTCGACAAGCTCATGTTCAGGGACTTGTGTGAAGCAACGAGATTTCAACAGCCTGAATCTGTTTAAGTAATCATCAATAGTTTCAGGCATTTTGCGCCGAACACTAGCCAATTCTTTAAGACTAATTTTCGTCTGGCCCATGTAAAACTGTGCATGGAATGCCTTTTCTAATAGCCCCCATGTGTACATAGAACCAGGGGGTAAGGTCGTGAACCAAGTGAAAGCATTTTTAGTTAGAGAATTTGGAAAGTATTTCATCTTCAAATTCTCATTTTGTGCTAAGTCCCCAGCCTCAGTCAAGAAACGAGCAATGTGTTCGACTGTGGACTCATTTGTATCACCACCAAACTTAGTAAACTTGGGAACTTTCCATCCCCTTGGTAACTCAGTTTGTAATACGTATTCACATAATGGTGATACGAAGTTAGGCCTTTGTAAACCTATGTTAAGGCCATTTTGAGCCAAAATTGTTTCGACTAAAGTAGCTATATTGTTTTCTGCGCCAACATTGTGTTGTTGCCCTTGTCGAACAACTTCATCAGCGTTCTGGTGTCTATTTACCAAAACTACTTCAGGGACGTGGTTTACTACCCCTTGTAGTTCGCCTACAACTGTCGACGCTTCGACTGCAACTGCTTCTTGGGGGTTAACTGGCGACGCATTACCCGCAATAATAGGAACGTGCCTATTATTAACCGCTGGAACCCCAAAAAAGTCTGCAATCCTACTCATCTGATTTGCCAACATTTGGTAACTGTTATTGGTATTTTGAATCAATGGATTGAAAACTGTACCAATTTGTTGGGCAAGCATATTAACCATATCGTGATTACTCTCGTCTACTTGCTGTCTTAAGGCCAACAAAGACGTATTGGTTAATGCTGGGGGATTTCGACCAAAAACACTCTCAGAAGAGACATGTGTAGGGGAAAAGGTCGAAATATGTGGCATTCCAGTAGGCATGCCATACATTCCCAGAGGAAATGGGGGTAGATGCACGTTATTCAAACGCAGGTCTAAACCGTTTCCCATTGCCATGTAAGGGCTATGAAGCCCTGCACTTAACGGCAAAGACATAGGCAGAGATGCCATTTCTGACTGCGTTGAACCAACATTAGTCATTGATAATGAAGGAACGGTTATCGACGATGATGGTCCTGCGCTAATGCTTGCAGAATCCATTGTTGTCCCTTGCCCTTGTGAAACCACAGGGTTGGAACTAGATGCATTATTCGTACCAGAACGAACCATTTTACCACTTCTTAAGTGCATACAACAGCGAACACAAATAAGAGAGTACGAGAATGAACAAAATCAAAGGCAATGTCCCACCGGGCGTGCCAATTTGTTTGCTGGTGTTTTTAGCAAACAATCACTAGTTTTATTAGAAGGTTTGTGAGATCAAACTAGAAAAATCTCAAAGCAATTGCCTTTGAATTGCAAAAGTTTTTGTTTCAGAAAATGTAGAAAAGGGGACGATTTGCAAATGATTAACAGAATTGAAAAGAAAAGAAGCAGTAAATGGTGCAGGAATTGTAAAGAAAAGAAGAACAAATTGCATTGAATCATAAAAATGGTACACGATCACATACAGGGATTCTTCCACTCGTTTTTCGCTCTGGCTTGGAAGTTAGAGTTTCAGGAATCGGGTGTGTATTGTGATTTTCGCGACCCCTGTTTCTTCTCAGAAACAGTTATTTATACAAAGGAAAAAGGGGGGGAAATTCGAACTAAGTAACTGCCTAACAATTTGAAAATAAGTAACTGCTCCTACTTTCGGCCAAGTAACCGCTCCTACTTTCGACCGAAACCGCTCTGTCACGCTTCGACCAACTGCTAGTCTTCAACGCATAACTGCTCTGTTTTCTGTCTGTCGAAAGCCTGTGTCGAATTTCCTCTCTCTTGCTTT
Source organism: Astragalus glycyphyllos (assembly GCA_963573325.1). NCBI lineage: Eukaryota > Viridiplantae > Streptophyta > Magnoliopsida > Fabales > Fabaceae > Astragalus > Astragalus glycyphyllos. The sequence continues at coordinate 63,503,930 of OY754310.1, forward strand.
TGCTTTCCTGGAAACTTGTCGAGTTTACCTTGTGCATGACCATTTTCTTTGTCGAAATAATATGGTCTTTGTGAAATAAATATAAGTCAGGCCATGTTGACCATTTACTTTTAGTTTGATATTATTCAAGAAACACAAGTAGCCACATGTTGTGTCTTAAATAGTTTGAATTTTCAACTCACTCATCTGGTGTGAGCCATGCGGTCCTCTATTCCTATTGGGGGAAATTTGATATAAAAGCAAAAAATAAGAGAAAAAGGAAGGACGAAGAAGAAATTCACAAAAGCTAGCTAGCTAGCTAGCTCGTCGAAAATATCACAAAACAGACAATTATGGCTCCCAAGCTCAGGGACATCCTCTCCGAATCTAAGCGCATAATCTCAACCAATCCTCGTCACTACCTCACTCTCTCCTTCATCTTCCTCTTACCCCTCTCTTTCTCCTCCCTTATCTTCCAACTCCTCCTCAATCACTATCAACAACAACAACAACTCACCGCACTACTTTTCCTTTTTCTCTTCTACTCCCTTTTCTCTTCTCTCATCTCCTTCTGTGCAATCAGCTCCATCACTTACAGCGTTTACCACACCTTCTTTAACAAACCAGTCAAACTTCAAGAAGCCATGAAATCCATCTCCACTTCTTTCTTTCCTCTCCTTGCCACCACCACTATTTTCTTCCTCATTTTCTTTTTCATCTTTTTCATCTTTGGACTTGTTTTGCTCCTCGTTTTCTTTGTAGCGGTACAACATGTTGACGACCTTACTACTAAAGTTGACTTGGTCGTGTTATTTACCACGGTTTTGATGCTTGTTTTGTTGCCTGTGGTAGCGTATGTGCAAGTTCATTGGAGCTTGGTGACAGTGATTGTGGTAGTGGAAGCGCGTTGGGGTTTGGAACCGCTTAGGAGAAGTGTGAGTTTGATTAAGGGAATGAAACGTTTGGTTTTGTCGTCTTTGGCTTTCTTTGGGATTTTCCAAGGGATCTTCTTTGGGATCTACTACTACCTTTCTATGAATTGGGTAGTGATATTCTTGATTTCTCCTTTCGTTGCAATGCTTATGCTTTTTCAGTTTGCGGTCAATACGGTGTTGTACATATACTGCAAGCAGAATCACGGTGAAATACTTGAAGAGGACAACCTAGGGAAGGAAGAGGACAACGTTAGCTTGTCCTTAATGACATCATAGATCGATACACATAAGCTTTCTCGTCTCGTCTGATTTTTTTTAACCTTGAATGTCTTCAACTTGATAAATAATGTATTTATGCAATTTTCAGGTTTTAATTTCATATGCATTTATCGTATAAAAAAAAATTATAAGCATTTATTTCTGAACCGTACCTTGGGATGGTCTGCGGAGACGGATGATCACATAATTGCAATTTGCATTAGTCAATAGATCGGTCAATAATTGATTCAATAATGCTAGCTGAAGAACTTGGTTATCAGCAGAGTGCAAATTGCAAACTTGTGGTTGATGTAATCTGCATGTGTCCTACATCGATCTACTTATGAAAGTGAACTAGGAGCTTTGATAATTAAAGCTAAGATTATTTTTATCTTTGTTACGATGACTATAAGTTATCTTTTTATGGAGAGGCAAGTTAATAAGGTACCCCGCATGTTTTTGCGAGAGCTTCTTTTTATTGATTGTGATATGATTAATGAGATCAATGGAATAATGACTCTTTTAGTGTATTTTAGAAGGGGTTTTTTAGAGATATTCTTTTATTAATTTGTTAGGTAACAATGTTATTGTTTGGGTGATGTTTCCTCATTTATGACGTGTATCCACTAGCTTATATAAGCATTGTATTGACCTCATAATTTGTATCAAATGAATTATATTCAAAGTCTAACTCACCTCTTTAGCCATTCTTTAAGAGGTATATCGGTCCTCGAATTCTGAGAACTAACAGATTGCTAGTCTCCAAGATTTTGACATTAGTCGCAATTGTATTACATATTTGATTTGATTCGTAATGAAATGATATGAATTTTGCCTAAAAAAATAGCTCAACCAATACAATTTTTTTTTTAGTATCTATGAATATTAAAATAAAAATTACTACAAAATTAAAATTCTATTAAAAATTAATACAATATAAAAAAAATTAAAACCTCTACTATTTGATCAAACAATTTCTATTATTATGAGTATTTGATGAAACCTCTAATATTCTGAGAAAGAGAGTGTAGAGAGTGATTGCGAGAATGTTGCATGAGAAGATCCAAATCCTTCTAATATTAAACCTCTCTACTATTCTGAGTATCCAACAATTTCTATTATTCTGAGTATTTGATCAAATTACTACATAACAAAAGTTGAGTTCGTATCACAGACAACTAACAAAAAAAAATAATCTCTACGATTACGCGCAGAAGATACATAGTTTAAAAAAAAACTAAAAAAATAAATACATAAGAGTTATTTGTTAGCTCCTTTCGTATGTATTTTGTGTTGCAAGTTCCCATGTGATAAACAGCATTTTTCTTTGAATTTATTATTGTGTTATAAATGGACAAAAATTATAATTAAAAATGATGTACAGAAAGAGAAGTTTAATTATTTATTCCTATCCAAGCAGAAGTGAATGAAAGTTTTAAAAAAGTTGTAATAGAATGAGGTGGCGTGTGGGTAGGATGAAGAAGAAGGGTTGAAAATGAAAGATTGTGACGATACAAGATAATGATCCGATTAATAGACGCTTCTTGATCCATTTGCAGCGCAGCGCGTTCATCCTCTAGAGAAGAGAAGAGAAGAGAAGAGAGGGCATTATGGCAACTACTACGGCGAGCCTGAACCTGTGGTCCATCCTCTCTGAATCAAAGCGAATCATCAACGCTCACTCTCGTCACTTCCTTGCTCTCTCCGTCATCTTCCTCCTTCCTCTTTCCTTCTCTCTCATCGTCTCCCCCACCCTCCTCCACCTCCTAACCCCTTCCAACTCCCCCCGCATCCACATCCTCCTCCGTCTCTCCCAATTCCAAACTCCAACAACCACCCCTTCTCCTCATCTACTTCCCTTTTCCTTCCCACTTCTTCTACTTTCTCTCATCCTCCTCGCTTTCTCCCTCTCCGCTCATGCCACCATCACCCACAGCATCTTCCACGGCTTCTTCGGCCGTCCCGTTAAACTCCTCTCCGCCGTTTCCTCTCTTCTCTCTTCCTTCCCCCCTCTCCTCGCCACCTCTATTTTCTCCCACTTAATTTTCTTCACCCTTTCCTTACCCCTCCCCTTCCTCCTCCGCGCTTCCCTCACCTCCTCCGCCATCACCTTCACCGCCTCCTCCCTACTCATCCTCGCACTCCTTGTCTTCCTCTTCTACATCCGCATCTCATGGACTCTCGCCTCCGCCATCGCCGTTATCGAAGGTACCTGGGGCCTTCAACCTCTCCGCCGGAGCGCCGCTCTTATGAAGGGAATGAAATTCGTGGGCTTCTCTACCTTATTGTTCTTTGTATCCTTCGAAGGGATTATGCTTTGGAGTGGTTCTCTTCTCGCGTTGACCTCTGACAATGGTTCGTGGAGAGATTGGGCTTTTGTTTTACAGATTGTGTTGACTTCCACCGTGCTCACGCTTCTCATGCTTTACCACGCCGCCGCTAACACCGTGCTTTACATGTACTGCAAGGCGGTTCACGGTGAGCTGGCTTCGGAAATTGCTGAGGAATTTGCGTGGCAGTATGTTAGCTTGCCCTTTGATGATGGTAAAGTCCCTCATGTCGTCTCTGTTGTACACGCTGATAATGTTTGATGATCAATTTCCACCCAACCAGTTAGAGGTTAGTGGAGCTGCTTTTTGTTTCTTTTGTGGTTTGGATTTTGTATAAAGTGATGGATGAAAAAGTACATTTTATTGTTAGATCGTGTGAAACTTGTGACATTGCAAATGTGAAATTTGTGGATATTGATTGTGAACCTTCTTATATTGTTGTTTGTGCTTTTAGGAAAAGAAAAATTCGATGGCCGTTCCAATTGGGACTTGTAAATTTGTAATTAGCCTAGAGTTTCTCGAATTTGGTTTCTTGGCTTGAGATTAAAAATGAATGGTTAGAATTTTGATGACTCTGTTTTGACTTTTGAGAATTAACAAATGGTTTGGGGTGTAGCAATTTGTTCATCAGAATGCCAAACATAATTGCAGCTTTAGAAGCAGGAGCACCATGACCAAAATGTGTGTACTTGCAATTGCAGGGACTTGTTGCAATTGGAAGTTGAGGTGATGATATTATGTGAAGGATTAATATTGCACAAGTATACGATTGATTCGATGGTTATCACTGGTATGCCATATAATTGAGCCATTTTTGACTCTGTCGGGGCAATATTGTATCGTTACTTGTGTGCAATATAATCTTGTTCATTTCTGCTTTTGTTCTGAGCTGAAACCAGGATGAATGCTTAACCCGAAGCAAACTTTAAGGGACACTTGTTCTCTATGCATGCATTCCAGCATAGGATAATTTGTTTGTTTCAATGGTCGTGTCTTAATTTCTAACAGCTTTTGTAGATTCTTCACACAATGTATGTGTTTAATGTGGTTTTTGGCAAACACCGTTAGTTTGAAATTGCTTCTGTTTGCAGGATCAACTAGTAAATCCTAAGATCATTTGTGTTAAAGTTTTTTCCAGAATTATGCGTGTTCTTGCGGTTTCAAAGAAAAGAATGAAGATAACTACCAGTTTCACGCGAAACCGTTGAATTTCTCCCGATAGGGACGAAGTGAAAACAAAGAAAAAATCGCAAAAAAGCAATAAAGAAAGCAAATTAGAATGCATTAATTGAAAAGAGAGTTGGTACACATATCATACATTCTTCTCTGACTCGTTTTCTCTGTAATGTGTTGGAAGTTAGAGTGTGAGAATTCTGTAATGAGTTTGTGAGCCGTTTTTCCTATGAAAAACTACTATTTATACAATGAAAGAAAACACTAAAACTAACTAACTGTACAGAGAATTTAAAAAAGAAAACTGCTTCAGCCTTCGACTAGGGTAGCCTTCAACGGCGAGCACTTGATTTTGACCTACTATTGAATCTCAGCCTTCTTGTCGTCGAAATATCACCCTTCAATTCTTGTTAAGTCTAAGGCTTTGTCGAATTTGCCTTCTGATACAACTCTTCTGTGTCAAAACCAACACCTTCTTTTGAGAAAACCAAAGTCAAACCTCGTTGACTACATTTAATTTAGCCTGTCGAAATTACAGGCTAACAAATTGCCCCCCAAAAATGTCTTTTTCGACTGAAGTTTTATGTAAGGCAGAAAAAGTGACATTTTTGAAGATTTCTTTTTAACTGCTTTGATGACGTCATTAACATCACGTTGCAGCATTGATGAGACGTTTCAGTGAAAAGTGCCTTTTGGCGCCACCGTTTCAGAGTTAGTGGGCCAAGTTTTGCATTGGAACTCTTGTAATTTTATCCTTCACTTCCACATCTTGTACTTCAACAATAGCCTTTGTTGGCATTTAATCTTTTTGACATGCCAAATTCGAGGTTTGCTCATCTTTAATCTTGCGTTATTTTAACTTCCTGCAAAATTGGCCTATACTTCTTTAAATACTTGCCATTTATTTGCAAAATTCGACCATCAGCACCTAATTCTTCGACTTCATAGGCACCGTTAGTATGTACTTGCAAAACTCGAAATGATCCCTCCCAATTCGGTGACCATTTGCCTAAGACTCTATCTTTTTTGTCCATGGGCAATATAACTTTCCAAACTAAGTCTCCTAAGGCAAAAGTTTTCAACTTAACTTTTTTATTATAAGCCTTAGCTAACCTTTCTTTTTGCCTTATCAGGACATTTAATGCATTTAATCTTTCTTCGTCTAAATCAACCAACTCATCCAACATCATATTCCAATAATAATCTGATGGAATTTCAAATTGCCTTTGAATTCTGGCTGACAGTAAACAAATTTCGACTGGTAAGACTGCATCATGTCCAAATGCTAGTCTAAAACGAGTAGTATTAATTGACTCTCCAGGAGAATTTCGACAAGCCCACAAAACTTGGTCAAGAGTTTTATGCCAATTTCTAGGCTTTTGCCCAATATGCTTTTTAATCAAATTAATAATGATTTTATTAGCTGCTTCAACTTGACCATTGGCTTTAGCATAGTATGGTGTCGAAGTCAGTAACTTGAAACCAGTTTCAGAGGCAAAATCTACCATTTTTTGACCAATAAAAACTGTACATTGGTCTGTAGTAATGGTTTCTGGAATTCCAAACCTATATAAAATATGGTTTTGAATAAAGTTGATTAGTACCTCTTGATTAACATTAATTAAAGGAATAGCTTCTACCCACTTAGTAAAATAATCTATCCCAACTAATATGTAACGATGTCCTTTCGACGAAGTTGGTTTAATCTCACCAATTAAATCTAAAGCCTAACCTCTAAAAGGCCATGGTTTTACTATCGAATGCAATTCACTTGCAGGCACATGTTGAACTCCTGCATGCCTTTAACACTCTTGGCAACCTTTAGCGAACTCTACGCAATCTTTTAACATAGTTGGCCAGTACACTCCTTGTCGAAATAAAAGCCATTTTATTTTGTGGCCTGCTTGATGATACCCACAAGTTCCACTATGAGTATTAGAAATTGCTAAATATGCCTCACTCTCATTAAGGCATTTAAGTAAAACTCCTTCAGGAGTCTTTTTGAACAACTCATTTCCAATAATCACGTAGCTCAAGGCTCTATACTTGATTTTTCTATTAGTTATTCCTGTTGGATTTTCCAAGTATTCGACAATTGGTTTTCGCCAATCATCATTCGACATATTGTCAATGGCAAAAATTTCAACTTCAAAATTTTCAAAAGTTTTAAAATTTTCCACCAGATTTAACATCTCTGCCCCCTCAAGTTTTGTCGTTGACAGTTGGGCGTTGGATGAATCTATCTAAATCTGTTTGTGTTTGATTTCTATTAGCTCTAATAGCTTTTCTTTTAAAACTTTGTATCCTGATGCTATTTGTGCCAAATCGTTTGCCTCTTGATTTTCCATACGAGGCACGTGTTTTATGTGAACAGTGTCAAACTTCTTTAACAACGCATTAGCAATGGCAAAATACATTATTAAGTTCTCTTTGATGTATTTGTATTCTTTTGTTAACTGTTTCACAATTAGTTCTGAATCGCCTTTAATTTCAACATGTTTTGCCCCCAAATTTAGCAAGATCTCAAGTCCTGCTATCAAGGCTTTATATTCTGCCTCATTGTTAGAGCATGTTCCTTCAATTTTAAACTTATACTTTGTTGGTATTTTTGTTGGTGAAATAATTAACATTCCAACTCCAACACCATTTTTGTGGCTGGACCCGTCGAAGTACAATTTCCAAGGTTGAGTTTCGACCAAGTTTATTGTATTTTCGACCACTGAATGGTCAACTATGAAGTCAGCCACTATTTGGCCTTTTATAGCCTTTAAAGGCTGATAAGTTAAGGAAATTTCAGAGAGAGCTAAAGCCCATTTACCTATTCTACTATGTAAAATTGGTTTCGACAGCATATGTTTAATAATATCATAATGCGAATAAACATACACGTCAACAGGCTTTATGTATTGCTTCAATTTTGTACAAGAGAAATACAAGCATAAGCACAATTTTTCTATAGGATGATACCTAGTTTCTGCATCATTTAGAATTCTACTGAGGTAATAAATGGCTCTTTCGACACCATTTTCATCTTCTTGGCTAACATGCTACCTATAGAAAATTCTGAAGCTGCTATATACAATTTCATTACTTTATTCCTAATAGGTGGTAACAAAATTGGTGGCTTCATCAGGTATGCTTTAATCTCGTCGAAAGCTTGTTGGTGTTCTGCATCCCACCTAAACACATATTCCTTCTTCAGTCGAAGTAATGGCGAAAACGCTTGAGTCTTGCCACTTAGATTTGAAATAAATCTTCTAAGGAAATTGATTTTTCCTAATAATGACTGCAATTCTTTTTTGGTCGAAGGAGCTTTCGTTTCCAAGATTGCTTTCGTCTTGTTTTGATTGATTTCAATGCCTTTTTTGTGTACAACGAAGCCTAAAAAGTCACCTGCACGAACACAGAAGGCACATTTGAGTGGATTCATTTTCAATCCATATTTTCTCATTCTTTCAAATGATTGTCGAAGATGGTATATGACCAATTCTTGAGGAAGACTTAATTACAATATCATCTATGCACACTTGCATAAATTTTTCAATAAAATCATGGAACATAGAATTCATTGCCCTTTGGTACGTTGCACCAGCATTTTTTAGGCCAAATGGCATTACAACCCATTCATAGACACTTAATGCCCCTGGGTATCGGAATGCTGTTTTCGACGTATCTTCTTCAGCAATATATATTTGGTTATATCCAGAACAACCATCAAGCATACTTAGGTATTGATAACCTGCTGCTGAATCCACCAGCATTTCTGCCACTGGCATGGCATATTCATCCTTAGGTGTAGCATTATTTAAATCTCTAAAATCTATACACACTTTAAGCGTGCCATTTTTCTTAATTACAGGAACTATATTAGCAAGTCATTCGACATACCTGACAGTTCTGATGAACTTGCTCTTTAGTAACCTTTCTATTTCTACTTTGATCTTCAACAGGATTTCTGGTGCAAATCTTCTTGGTGTCTGCTTCACTGGCTTCTTTCCTGGTCGAATTGGTAGTCTTATCTCAACAACGTCACGACTCAACCCCGGCATTTCATTGTAATCCCATGCAAAGCAGTCTTTGTACTCCTTTAGCAATTCGACAATCTACACCTTCAATGCTTGATCAATCTTAGCACTTATATATGTTAGCCTTTTCAAAGAGCCATCTCCCAAATCGATTTCTTCTAAGGGATCTTGTGCTTGGATCCTTTTGGTTGAACCCATTGGATCTTTTTCAAAACCTAAAGGCTCGTCATCATAGACACAATCAATCCTCTGGTTTTCGACAACATTGTCTCTATTTTCGTCCTCAACGGCTTCAGCAACTAATTGTTGTTGTAATTCAGCTTCTAAAACCGCTTTTTGCTTATTCTCGGCCACGTAGGCCGTAATTCTATCCCATGCAGTGGGCTTATCCATAAATAACTATTTATGGGCCTTCCCACCCTGTAGGCCTAACAGAGCCTTGTGGGTAGTTGTCTTCATCTACAACCTCTCTATCCCAAATGAATCCATAATTGGGATGAAGTATCACTGAAGATCTAACATTGTTTTGGCTTTCATAACCAAGTTCAGAAGAAATACATGGCGCAATGTTCGCCAGTTGTTTATCAAAGGTTTTCTTGGTAATAGTGTTTACCTCAGCCTTGAAGTAACTCTGATCACCTTCAATATTTTCGAGTAGATCATCTTCTCTCCAAATGATGAGCCTCTGGTGAACTGTCGAAGGTATTGCTCCCACACCATGGATCCATTCTCTTCCTAGCAGCATGTTGTAATTTGCCTTTGTTGAAATTACCATGAACATCGTTGGTCTCCTGATGCTTCCAACAGCAAAATCAACTTCAATAGCTCCAAGTGAGTGGCCACTTTTGCCTTCATAGTTGGTAAGAATTACATTGTGTGTTTTCAAGTCAGTCTCACACTTTCCAATTCTTTTCAGCATATGTTGTGGCATTAGGTTTACAGCAGCACCACCGTCAACCAGAATTTTATTGACACCAATATTGTCCACCTTTGCTTGAATATACAAAGGTTTGAGATGGTTCATCATTCCACAGTCTGGTTTTTCAAACACAGTGTGTTGCTCTTCAACGCAACCATTTTTCAGCACATAGTAACAAATTGGTTTGTAAGTGGTTTCTTCGTCGAAATCTTCTTCGACATCATTCACTTCAGAAACCACATCATACTCAATTGGGAGAATTGAGACTACACCACACAAGACGTCGAATTCTGACCCAGAATCAGTGAAATCTAAGACCATTTCTTCGTCTAAGTTGAGACCTTCTTTGATCACTGAAAGTGGTGGAAATATTCTTTCAGTAGCTGGCTTTCTAGCCATTTCAAGAGATTTTGAAGGTATTTGTTTACCTTTCTCTTTGTTGGAATTTTCCACCTTGCCTGCAGCAGCAACCTTTTTCTGGCGTTGATATCTACGCCACTGAGTTCTTGTCATAGGGTTCTTCCCTTTGTAGTTATTATTATAGGCATATTTATTAGACCTAAATGCCTTGTTTTGGCTAGTAGCACTAGTTCTACCCTTAACCAATTTTGCTGATTTCTGTTGATTTCCAACATTCTTTCCAGCATAATATACTAGATAATAACCAGTACTTTTTCCACCAGAGTGCGCCCATTTCTCGACAGGAGACTTTGCTGGAGGAACATAAGTTTTGATCTGTTCCTTTTGAGGATTTCTTGTCGAAGTGACTTTATATTGAATACCTCTGTTGTTGTAGCTGAACTTCGGTCTTTTGTCGACCCACTTTCCTTTACGTTTCAGTTGAGGCTTAAATCCCTCCAGATTTTTGGCAGCCTCTTTGTCGAAGACAAAACTACACCTTGGACAAAGCATAACTTCAGTATTGTTGATTTTGCAGCGACTGAGAAAATCAATCAATTCTTCTTCAGCCTTTGGATACACTATCTTCATTTTTTCAGTGTACTGGCCTTCAGTGACCATTTCAACATCAACCTTGTCGACAGCCTTCTCTACCTTAGCATTTTCAGCAACAACCTCTGTGACCTCAACCACATTGAGATAGACTTCAACAAGCAATGCATCAGCTGTTGGCAAAGGATCCGCATCAATCTTCATTGGTGGCTTAGATTTGTCACCAAATTTCTGTCTTCCCTCATTGAGGGCGTTCTGCACCAAATCCTTGAAAATAACACAACGAGAAGTGTTATGGCCCAAGAAACCATGAAATTTACAAAAACCTCTTTTCTGTCGCTGTTCCAATGGTGGAATTTTCAGGCCTTTAGGCACTAAAATTTGATCATCAGCCACTAACAGATCAAATATTTCATCACATTTAGAAACATCATAAGTATAAGTTTTTGCAACAAATTTATCATTCTTAGGCTCAACAGGATTGTTCCCATTAGAAGGTTTCAACAATTTGCAAGTATAATGAGGTCCCAGTTTTAGTTCCGCTATATTAACCTCCTCTTTGACATCTTCATAAGATATGTCGAACTCGTGGTCACTGTCATTAGTTTCAACATATGCAACCTTTTCTTTTTTATTTTGAAACCTGCCTAATTAGGCTTTTTCAGCTTTAAGTCTTTCTACTTGTTGAACTCTATCAGCTAATTGTGCCATATCTCTTAAGTGCAATGTATCTAACTTCTTTCTTATCGAATAATCAAGACCACCAGCAGCCATTTCGACTAACTCATGTTCAGGCACTTGAGTAAAACACCTTGCTTTGAGAGTCTAAATCTATTGAGATAATCATCAACAGATTCTGCCCCCTTGCGTCGAACACTAGCTAGTTCCTTAAGACTAATCTTGCATTGGCCTATATAGAATTGTTCGTGAAAGGCCTTCTCTAACTGACTCCAATTAAATATGGAATTTGGAGGCAGGGTGGTGAACCATGTAAACGCATTCTTAGTTAAAGAATTTGGAAAGTATTTCATTCTTAAATTCTCGTTATGCTCAATATCACCAGCCTCAGTCAAATAGCGAGCCACGTGTTCGATAGTAGATTCACTGGTTTCTCCAGCAAATTTTGTGAACTTAGGGATTTTCCATCCCCTAGGCAGCTCCATTTGTAAGGTGTATTCCGACAACGGCGACACAAAATTAGGCCTATGTAAACCTAAGTTTCGACCATATTAGCCAGATTATTTTGTGCTCCAAAATTGTTTTGTTGCACTTGTCTGACCACTTCATCTGCATTTTGGTTTCTATTTACTAACACAACTTCAGGGATCGCCTATACCCTCATAGGCTCTTCGACAACCTGTTGTTGTCCTTGGATTCCCTGATTTATAGGTATTGGATTGTTAGGCCTTTCAAGCAGGCATGACATTCTGAATTTGGGGAATTTGCTGGTTATGAACTGGTGGAGTACCAAAGAAATCAGTAATTCTGCCCATTTGCACTGCTAACATTTGGTAACTGCTATTAGTGTTTTGTATCAAAAGATTAAACACTGTACCAATTTGTTGTGTTAACATATTGACCATATCATGATTGCTATCATCCATTTGTTGCCTCAATGCCAACAAAGATGTTGTACTCAAATTGGGTTGGGCATTTCGACTAAAAACGCCTTCTGATGGACTACGAGTAGGGGAATAGCCTGCGATTGCATTTTCTGCAAAAGTAGACGAATTTGTCTGAAGGCCCGCCATCAAAGCCGTTGGCATGCTGTTGTGTGAAAAGGACGGGCAAGTATACACAGTCTAAACAAGTAATATACTGATAAGTAGAGATCGTACCCACAGGGATTGGATTAATTTTTAAAGAGTTTAAAATAATAGTAATGCTAGTGATAAAAGGAAAGTAAAATAAAATTAAGTTGATGTGAGGATGGTGTATGCAAACAGAATGTAAATTAAAGCAAGTAAAAGATGTTGTGTTTCAATTGAGAGAGATGGTTGAAATACTCTTTTCTAAGTAAATTCACTTTGAAAGCATTATGTTACATATGATGCTCATGCAATCATTGCTCCTGCAATGATTGCACCTGCAATGGATGCTGTATAAAATGACTTGTGCATTTCTGCAACTATCTTCAGGGTTTCGTTATAAGTCTAAGCCCTAAATAAGTTCACCCTTGTCTTTTAAACCCTTACAGATTCACCCTATGGACTATGCTATCTTATGTCTAAGTCTTAGCATGGTTTTAACAAAGTTTCCTCTTATTAAAACACTTATCCATATTAGTTCTTGAGTTCAAATCACAAACCATTTCTGTATTTATGATCCTATTTATTCTAAGTGATCAATCTTAAAATAAGTTTGAAAGAATTATAGCACAAGAACTAAATTGCAAGAACATCAATATAACATAATAACTAATCAAAGTTTCATTACAAAGTTAAGGTATTCCAACCATAAAGAGTTTAGTTCATACTTAACATAATTAGGCACATATAAACAGAATGAGACATGTTTATAAGAAGGAAAATACAAAGGAAATGAGATGAGATAGGAATTACACACATGAAGATCCTTTGCATTTTCTACCTAGCTTATGTTGAGGAGAACACCTCTCAACAATGGAAAACACCAACAAGAACTCCACGAGAAGAGAAGGAAGAAGTTGTCACATTCTTTCCTTCTTTCAAGCTTTGTTGAGTACCTCTAACTTAAAAATAAAATAAAACTATCTACTAAATTATGGAGATGGGGAGAATATGATAACTAGTAATATTCTAAGATGTGTTTTTTGAATGGAGTAGAGGGGATGTATTTGTAGGCTCCATGAAGTGAGTTTGCCTTGGTCACCAAGCTGAACTATGGTTACTTTTCCACTTTCCTTCAAAAAGCATGATTAGAAGTCCCACCAACTATGAAGAGTGGTCCAATGAGGTGTGGACAAGTGTACTTAAAAAGTTACAACTTGTAACCATCCACTTGCACAACTTGCACTTGCAACTTGACATGCTGACGTCATCATCATAGTGCAGGAGCATTCTGTGTTGTGGTCATTGCAGGTGCAATGGTTGTTGGCATCATTGTAGGTGCAATGTGTCTGCTCTCTATTTGAACTTCTGTTTCCTGTATTGCAGGTGCAATGGTTGCTTGACCTATTGCAGGTGCAATGATTGCTGCAGCATTTGAACAAACACATAAAATACCACAAATCATGATAATCAATGATGATGAGTTCCATATTCAAAAATGCTGATTTCTATTGTGAATCTTTATTTAACACTATTTAATTACTGAGTTTCTTACAATAATTTAGATTTAGAAACGTAACTAACTCTATATAAAATAGAGTTATCACATGCCATAAGGGTAAGGTCTACCACTCATAGTAAATGGCAAGTTTCCAACCATTGGGTTTGCCATCAAAGGACTCGTTGGTCCTACTATTGGTGGCACAGAAGCCATTGTATTAACATTCGTTAATGCTGTTGTGGTCATCATTGACACAGGGGTAATTATGGGAGAAGTTATAGCAGTTACTCCCATTGTTATCGAAGAAGGCATAGCAACGGTTATGCCTGCGACATTTGCAGCGTTAACGTCACTAACTGTAGTTTGTTCTTGTGTACTTTGTGCATTTGATGCAGAAGCATTACTTGTACTAGAGCGTGCCATCTCTGAAAGTTGTTTACCACTCCTTAATTGCATGCACAGATAAACAAAGTTTAAGAATTCAACGAAAAAACTTTAAAATTAGCACAAATGTCCCACTGGGCGTGCCAATTTGTTTACCGTGGTTTTTGGTAAACACCGCTAGTTTGAAATTGCTTCTGTTTGCAGGATCAACTAGTAAATCCTAAGACCATTTGTGTTAAAGTTTTTCCAGAATTATGCGTGTTCTTGTGGTTTCAAAGAAAAGAATGAAGATAACTGCCAGTTTCACGCGAAACCGTCGAATTTCTCCAGATAGGGACGAAGTGAAAACAAAGAAAAAATTGCAGAAAAGCAATAAAGAAAGCAAATTAAAATGCATTAATTGAAAAGAGACTTGATACACAGATCATACATTCTTCTCTGACTCGTTTTCTCTGTAATGTGTTGGAAGTTAGAGTGTGAGAATTCTGTAATGAGTTTGTGAGCCGTTTTTCCTATGAAAAACTACTATTTATACAAGGAGGGAAAACACTAAAACTAACTAACTGTACAGAGAATTTAAAAAAGAAAACTGATTCAGCCTTCGACTAGGGTAACTGCCAGAACTTCGATGGCGAGCACTTGATTTTGACCTGCTATTGAATCTCAGCCTTTTTCTCGTCGAAATATCACCCTTCAATTCTTGTTAAGTCTAAGGCTTTGTCGAATTTGCCTTCTGATACAACTCTTCTGTGTCGAAACCAACACCTTCTTATGAGAAAACCAAAGTCAAACCCCGTTGACTGCATTTAATTTAGCCTGTCGAAATTACAGGCTAACAGTATGTTAGATACTCCCTCCAGTCATGTATAGGCAACAAAAAAATGCACAACCTAAAGAGAGAATCAATTGTCTAAATTGTTACTATTCTTAACGTTACCTTTCTCAGTCATGTTGATTACAAGCCAATTTTTATATGAAAACTTTTGGACGCTAAATTTAACTGAATGTATTCTTAGCATAAAAATTGTTTATATTATATAAAGTAAAGGCTAAATTGGGGTTTTGGCCCTTAGCTCATGTGTTTGAGTGAAAGAGACATGTTGGTGAAAATGTAGGCGTACGGGATTCGAACCCTGCTCCCCCCTCCCCTCTAACTACTAACACACTAATTTCTAATCAGTTTAACCAAACCTCACTTAACGCAATAATTCAAGACATAGAAATTGGCATACTAACAGACAATACTTTCACAATTTCCATTGAATCAAGCCCTACAACACTATTAATCATGTTCCGACAATCATATAAATTTCTAAATAACATTAGGAATAATTTTTCCCATCACAATAGCGATAGTACTAATTCACTTAGGGATCATGGGACATCCCTATTGCTCATTGTCTCACATACTTACTACTAAAGAAATCAAACTACCCCCTTACCTCGATAAAATGACTTGTGGTATCAATGAGAGCAAAGAAAATTTGCCAGTAGCGGCAGTTCAACACTAAACGGATACACAGAGCAACTTGCAAGTCGTACCGAGAGTGAAATACGGCTAGAAAAGATAATAGTAACTATAAACTATTTATTTTAGAATTTTTGAGACTGAAACAAACTCCAAAGGAACAAAAATAAATCACGGTAAATTGTCACACCTAAAAGAAGGTTTGACATCAACGTCACCAAAACGAATAAAAGACTAGTGCTTCTCGAAAATTTCGACACATAAAATCCAAAAACGGCGTCTGTTTTTCCAACTAAGGACTGTGATGGTCGTAAAATGCAACTTACAGTCTGACTGGAGTCTTGTTACCTGTGAGTGGAGCTTCGTTCGATGAAACAGAGGCTAGAATCAAGTTCAATGGCTGATTTCGAGCTGGGTGGTGAAATTTAGGACCAAACCGTAGTCTAAAGAGGTTAGGGTTTGGTCATGGCAAGAGCAGTTCTGCAAAGAGTTAAATTTCCTTTATTTTAATTTTTAAAAGGCTTAAATATGTATTCTGCCCCTGCAAATATCACCATAATCCAGTTATACCCCTGTAAAATAAAAACTTTAAAATTACCTTTGCAAATATAAATCGCTTACGGTTATGCCCCTCGGTCAGCTTCCCATCCAAAAAAAATTTAAATAAGGTTTAAATATATGTTCTGCCCCTGCAAATATCACCATAATTCAGTTATGCCCCTGCAAATATCACCATAATTCAGTTATGCCCCTGCAAATATCAGTATAATAGAAAAATTAAAGATATTGACAGGAGCATAATTGGATTATAGTAATATTTGCAGGGGCATAATTGGATTATGTTGATATTTACAGGGGTAAAACATATATTTAAACCTTATTTAAATTATTTTTTTGGATGAGAAACTGACCGAGGGGCATAACCGTAAGCGATTTATATTTGCAAGGGTAATTTTAAAGTTTTTATTTTTACAGGGATATAACTGGATTATGGTGATATTTGCAGGGGCAAAATATATATTTAAGCCTTTTTAAAATCATAAGCTAAACCCCAGTTATGCGTTAAAAAAATTTGCCAACCCTTTCTTTCCATTAAAATTTTTAATATAAATATATATTTATATTTTTAATACAACTTTTTATATTTACGTCTCACATGAAAAATAATTATATAGCCTTTTAAAATAACATTGTAAAGTATATTACACAGCATTTCATATTGAGCCCTTATATATATATATATATATATATATATATATATATATATATATATATATATATATATATATATATATATATATATAAATAAAAGTCTACAAGCCAATATATTTTTGATTTTACAGATAGTTTATTTATTATATTTATTATTAATTTAAAATATCTTATGATTTTACTTAATTATAAATATTTTCTTAATATATATTATAAATTTTTGAATTATTTTAATAGAGCTCAAGTCATGTGGTTCGATCAATGAGTCACCGGTCCGCCCAGTGATCGTCATGATCGGTCGGTCACTGATCCGAATTTAATAACACTGGTACAAACTGTCATACCCTAATTTTGTTTGTTCTATTTACTACAGTCGCTTTTACTATTTAATTCGCATGTCATGTCCCAGGTTATATTACCACGAGAAAAGTTTTTCGGGCTCATTCAATGTTGTTTTAGGCCAACTCTTAGTATTTTGTTCAATTAGTCAGATATACCTTTTCGTCTAATTGGGCGTGTGCTTTTGTGATTGGGCCTGTCATTATATTTTGTTAGGCCTGATTTTACTAACTTGTTTTAGTTTGGCGTGTCTTTAGAAATTTGTTGTAACTGGACCTGTTGCTTCAAATTGGGTCTCGTTTTAACGCATTCTTTGGTTGAGCCCAATTCTCGTTCTTGGTTTTGGCCCACCTCTGTCAAATGCACTAATAAAAAAACCTTTTTTAGTCTTTTTCAAAATAAATTCTTAATCCAAAAATACTAAGTCTATGTCTCTAAATTTCTTTTTCAAAATAAAAGGGGTAAAATAAACATTTTGAAAATTAACATTTTTTCCTACAACTAATTAGCAGGTAACCTTCCTTAGGAATGATGCCGTGAGTGCTAATACCTTCCCCATGCATAACAGACTCCCGAACCCTAATCTGGTCTCAAAGACCCTTTATCCATTTCAAATGAATTTTCCAATATTTGCCCTTAAACTAAACTTTGGTAGTTTGGTGGCGGCTTCATTTTTGAACATTCGATGAATCCTCGCCCGGACTTTTCGGTCGCTACACAAACGATTGCGAAGTGAAGGGGTGGGAGAAAGTGGAGCATAATATTAATAGATTTATATTGTATTTCGAATGTTCGTATAACCCTTATATTTAGCATCCGATTACATTACCTTTATGATATCAATGCAATGCAATAAATCTCTTGCCTAAAGCATACACAAAATCTCTTGTTTAAAATAAAGCAGTAAATCCTCACATTAGTTTCTAAATTATCAGACCTTCTACAATCTAGTCTTCAAACTATGAAATTCTATTAAATTGTCCATAAAATTGATTTTCTTTCATCAATTTAGTCTCTTGGAATCTGCTTCTCATGGATTAAGTTGATGAATTGAAATAAACATAAGAAACTAGTATTGATAATAATTTTATAGTATAGTAACTAAATTGAATGGAATGTGATACTTTTTTCGTGGCGAAATGGCAATTGTTGTCACTTTTTTTTAGATAAGCAATTTTTTTTTTTGACATGTAGATAAGCAATTGTTGTCACTTAAAACTCACATACAACTATGATGTTCCAGTTCAAATTTGAGACATGATGATATATAGTTTAACAATTTAGGTATTTACTATATGAGCTAGGGATTAGTGACTAAGCCCGTTTGTTACTGTTATTTTTAAAAGAATATTTTTTAAAATTAATCACTTTTGACGACATGTTGTCTGTTTGTTATAGATTCTTAAAAAAAATGAAAAACTGAAAATAATTTAAAAACTACTTCATATGAGAAGTTGTTTTGAGTAGTGTTTCATAAAAATAATTTTTTTTTCAAAATAAAATTGATTTTCAGTATGTTACAAAAACACAAAACAACTTCTCATTTTTTAAAAATCTCTAAAAATTAATCTCTAAATTATTTAACACCAAAATCATTTTTTTAATTTATAATAACAAATGGGCTAGTTTATTTAAGAAAAGAGTTTTTTTTGGTACTCCACCTCTTCCCTCCATACTCCCAGAAGAATTTTTCAGACGAAAATACACCTGCCTAAAATAAATTCGCTCGAATTTACCTAGAGGGAGGATAAATCCGATTTGTTAATTTTTAACTGTCGGATGTATCTAGTGGGGGTAAATGGGTAGATACATCCGACTTTAAAAATAACAAATCGGATTTACCTAGAGGGAGGATAAATCCGATTTGTTATTTTCAAAGTCGGATTTACCTAGTGGGTATATAAATCCGAATTCCCCAAAAAAAGAAAATCGGATTTAACCCCCTAAGGTAAATCCGATTTTGTTATTAAAAAATTGTTTTTTATTTAAATTTTTGAAAAAGGTTATAAAAACGCTACTAAAAATTCGTTAAAGAGTCAAAACTAATCAAAAAATTATAAAAACACCACTAAAAATCTAATAAAACCAAAATAAGGCTATACAATTTTTTAGATTTTTTGGAGACTGTGAAAAATTAAAAAAATTAAAAAAAAATAGTAAACGATGGAATTTGGGATTTTGAGCCCCCATATCCTAAAAGAAGTCCCTTCTAAAGGAGTATTGATCCTTGATTTTTTTCGGATTTAATGGCTGTTGTTTTATTACAATCGGAGTATGTTGGCCGAAAATCGATTTTTTAGCCTAAAGTATTCAGTCGACGTATAACATCGTCACGTATTAACGAACTACACCTTAAACAGAACCAAAAAACGCCCGATATTCATATTATTGATATCTGATTTATTTTTCTAAAAAAAATATAATATTAATTTTTTAAATGATTTATTTATTTATTATTTGGATAAAAAATCGGATTTACCTATCACCTTAGATAAATCTGATTTTAATTTTTTAAAATTTTTAGGGGGAAATCGGTTTCCAATTTTTATTTTAGTTAGAGATATGTTTGGGTTTTTAGATTTTGTGAAGGGTATTTTGGTCTTTTTACAGAATGCGAGGGTATAGTGTAAAAGGGGTGGGGTACAAAAGAAAAAACCCTTTAAGAAAAAATTCGAAATTAATCTTTGTCAAAAAAAGAACACCACCGCCCAGTCGAACCCTCGCACTGTCTCCCTCTAACTCCCCCAAAAGCACCGTTCTACTACGCACTCCACCCACCCCATTGCCTAATCTCGTTTCACAGTCGCATTCACTTTTTCCGCAACCATGTCCACCGCAAAATCCCGTAACTTCCGCCGCCGTGGCGGCGACTCTGAAACCAACGACGACGACGACGCCAACGCCGACACCTCCTCCGCCCCATCCCTCCCTTCCAAGCCCCCTTCCTCTGCCCCAAAGCCCAAGAAGCCCCAAGCTCCCAAGCGTCTCAGTTTCGCCGACGACGAAAACGAAAATGACAACGAAACTCCCCGGCTACGGTCCTCCACATCGAAACCTCACCGCTCCGGCGTCGCCAAACCCTCCTCCTCCTCCTCTCACAAAATAACAACTCACAAAGACCGAATCGCACATATCCCCTCTCCTTTGGTCCCTTCCAACGTTCAACCCCAAGCGGGATTCTACACCCAAGAAGCACTTCGAGAGCTTCAGAAGAATACCCGAACCCTCGTTACTGGCAGCGCTTCTCGGCCTTCTGCTTCTTCGTCCGATCCTAAACCCTCCTCCGAACCTGTTATCGTCTTGAAGGGCCTCCTCAAACCCTCAGCTCCAGAGCCACAGGGTCGGAAATCTGATTCTGATGACGAACGCAACGAAGTTGAGGCTAAATTCGCTTCAGTTGGAATTCAAAACGGGAAAGACTCTCTCATTCCTGATGAAGAGACCATTAAAGCTATTCGCGCCAAGCGGGAGCGCCTCCGCCAGGCGCGTCCTGCTGCGCTTGATTATATCTCGTTGGACAGTGGAAGCAATCATGGTGCTGCTGAGGGGTTGAGTGACGAAGAACCGGAATTTAGGGGGCGAATTGCAATGTTTGGGGAGAAGGTGGAAGGAGGGAAGAAGGGTGTTTTTGAGGTTGTGGATGAGAGGGGAATGGATGGGAGGTCCAAGGGTGATGAGGAGGTGGTGGAGGAAGAGGATGAGGAGGAGAAGTTGTGGGAAGAAGAGCAGTTTAGGAAAGGATTGGGGAAGAGAATGGATGGTAGTGATGTTGCTGTTGTGCAAGTTGCTCAACAGCCCAATTTTGTTGTTCCCTCTGCTGCAACTGTGTATGGTGCAGTTCCAAATGTAGCTGTAGCAGCAGTGAGTACCAGCATTGGAGGAGCAATCCAAGCCTCACCGGCTTTGAAGGCTGTCCCTATGTCTCAACAAGCAGAGATCGCCAAAAAAGCTTTGCTAGACAACGTGAGGAGACTTAAGGTATTGATTACTAATATAATATAGTCGCGCTGGGTATATGTCAGGATGAGTTATTTTGTTTGTTACTAGTCAGATTAGTGATTTTACTTATCTTGTGCACATGTTGGTTGCACGGTTATAATTGTTATTATTTTTCTGATGACTGTGCTTACTCAGTTATTATTGATTAAATTAAGATAAGTAAGGGTCTAAGATAGCCATTGTGTGTATCAGATGAGTAACTTTGGCATCAGTGAATTGTGTTGCGTTTTCGTAGTCTGAAATTATAGTGTATTGATATTCTTATTTGGAACTGAATTTGCCAAGTTGGGGCTTAGGGGCTTCTGGCAATTGATCAGATGTATCCTGTTGATAGTTAGTTCTAGGGTTTTAATTTACAATTACAGACACGTATGCATTTATGGGATAATGGGGGCTAACTGTCATTGCAATTTGCACTCAACGGCTGATGCATTTATGGCCGCCGTTGCAACCTGGATTTGAGGCTGTATCATGTGATTCGTAATTTATTTATTACCTTGATTACATGTGATGGAAGTATGCCAAGACTTTCAATCCGTGTTCCAGAGGGTTGTAAAATATGATAGTTGAAAGAAAAGGATGGCCACACTTGTGGAGGGACCAATAATATAGACTTAACTTGGAGGGGGGGGGGGGGGTTCAGTGGAGTCTTTTGCAAACGTGTATGTTGTATATGGATAGTTAACTGCAAATGTTCATATATAAGCCATGCATGATTTGCCATGGATATAAGACTATGACATGAAACATATACAACTTCCTCTTCTGGTTTATTGACATGTTTTCTTAATTTCATATTGTTGGGTTTTCCCCCCAATTGACAGGAATCTCATGGAAGAACTATGTCATCATTGAGTAAAACTGATGAAAATTTATCTGCCTCCCTTTTGAACATTACTACTCTTGAAAGCTCTTTAGTGGTAGCAGATAAGAAGTACAGATTTATGCAAAAGCTCCGAAATTATGTCACAAATATATGTGACTTTTTACAGGTAACCATATTTATTGCATTGTTCTGTCTTCCACCTTCACTATCTTTCTTCATTATTAAATATAAAGTGGGATCAAGTTGTGCCATATTGTTTATTGAAGTGTTTTTTCAGGTAACCATGTTTCTTGCATTCTTCTCTCTCCCAAGTTCCTCATCTTTCTTCATAATCAAATATAATGTGGGATTTAGTTGCACCATATATATTCAAGTTCCTTTTTTTCCTCTCTCATAGTATCACTAGTTTTACTTCTCTTTGTTCTTCCCGACATCCTTCTATATTTTACTAATGAGATAATGAGGTATACTGGTTTATGGTGGTGGAAATGCTTTATGGAGATATCCTACTGATAGTGTTTTATGTTGTATTTAGCTAGAGTAGAGTGAAATATTCATAGAATTGGTTATTTGGATAGAGTGCTAAAAACCACCTATAATGCTTTGTGAAGAAATTTTCTACAGTCCTTTGATCCGTTTTCTAGTTAACACGATTTAAGAAAATAGGCAGGTAGTACTAGTATGTTTGAAATATGTATCGATGGGAGGGGGGCACTTAAATGAATAAACTGGGAAAAGACAAGCTGGTTGTTTTCTGATGTGGTTATATATACAGTTAAGGGGGGAAATCTGCATACTGAATTGAATTGAATGACATTGTTTTTTGTGTGTCTGAATGTGTTGTCCAAAATGTTAATGGCATACATTTTCATTTTCATTGACAAATTAATCATGTAGAGATCGAGAGAAATTGGATCTAGAAAACAGTATTCTTGTTCTTGGCTTATGCCTGACAGAATTGGAAATGATTTCTCATTGTCTTAATATGAGATTAGTGCTCGCGGAACAAGTTAACCATGAAATGGTCTATCTATTACACGGTTGTCAAAATGGCAATCCTACTTGAATCATGCATTTTAACATGTTTGGAGATCTTGAACGACTTAGAAAACCCAGCAACAAACTTGTTTTGCTGTGGTCGTGGTTGGATTGCCTTTCAGCAAGTAAAGTCGTAGGACTGGGCATGCTACACTAGCTAACCTTCCTCATGATTACTCTTTTAAAAACTGTTTGTGGTTTTTGAAAATAAAATACATAACAAATTGTTTGAATCGTGTTTTTATATTTACCTGTTTTTAAAATGTTTATGTTTTCTATTTTTAAAACAACAAAATCAGAACAACTTTTAGATGTTCGCTTCTCCATTTTATTTTCTGTTTAGGAAACGGTTAAAGAGGCTGAGAATATACTTTTTTAATTAATGGAGTTATTGTAAATACTTTAAAAAATATTATAATGCTATTGGCATTTCCCACACGGCACAGCCACAACTCTTACTTTTGTTTGTTTTATTATTCGCTTCCTCCAGGGAAAAACTGGTTTCCTCATATTTCACTTTCCTATATTTTATTCTTTGTTGTATGGATACAGCGCGATGCATATTCTGCGCATGTTATTGTGTAATTCGGTTGACATCAGAGTTGGCATTTTGCAGCAGACTTCACTAGCATTTGTTAGTTTGAAAAAAGTACACTAGTTATTTTTATCAATTAAATTAGTGTGGCTTATTTTTAGATAAAAACTTTATTTTGTTAATTATGTTATGATTATATTCATCTCGAATGTTACTTTATTGCTTATTTATTTTGTTAATTTCTGTATTTTAGTTATCAAGATTCAAAACATATTCTGAAAACAAATTTACCAAACAAGTTTCTCCATTTTCTCATCTCTAAAACAGTTTTATTAAATATAAATTACCCAACAGACATTTTTATTTTCTTCTTTAAAACAGTTTATTTTTAAAATGGTTTTGAAAAACCAAAGAGAAATACACAATCAAACAGGCTCTAAGTGTTGAATGTTTGGGATTTTGATGGATTCCCTAGCTGGACCAATGGCTTGCTAGATCAAGAGCTAAAATGAACAAGCTGCTTAAAACCTAATTGAAAAGCATGGGACGATGCTTCTGATAAAGTTGAAGAATAAGTATCTTCATGTTGCTGGATATTTAAAACTTGAAGCTTGATTAATGATTACCTGCTTGTCATCTTCGCTAATGTTTCTGTAGGGAATCATTTATCAATATCATTTATTGAGGCTGTAACTAAGGTAATCTGTAACTTTAACTTTCAGCACAAAGCTTTCTACATTGAAGAACTTGAAGAGCAGATGAAGAAACTTCATGAAGATCGTGCATTGGCCAATTTTGAAAGAAGATCCACTAACAATGATGATGAAATGGTTGAGGTAGAAGCAGCTGTGAAAGAGGCAATGTCAGTCTTAAGCAGGAAAGGTGACAACATGGAAGCTGCCAAGAGTGCAGCTCAAGATGCATTTGCTTCTGTTAGAAAACAAAGGGATTTGCCAGTGAAGTTAGATGAATTTGGTAGAGATATAAATCTTGAAAAACGGATGAAAATGAAAGTGAGGGCTGAGGCTCGGCAACGCAAGAGGTCTAAAGCTTTTGATTCTAATAAGCTGGCATCCATGGAAGTGGATGATCATAAAGTAGAGGGTGAATCAAGCACTGATGAGAGTGATAGTGAGAGCCAAGCATATCAGTCACAACGTGATTTGGTGCTGCAGGCTGCTGATGAGATTTTCAGTGATGCTTCTGAGGAATATAGTCAACTGTCCTTGGTCAAAAAAAGAATGGAAGAATGGAAAAGAGAGTATTCATCAAGCTATAATGATGCTTATATTTCGCTGAGTCTTCCGCTGATCTTCTCTCCATATGTAAGATTGGAACTCCTGAGATGGGACCCACTTCAGAAGGGTTTAGATTTTCAGGAGATGAAATGGTATTGACCTATTATTCTTTACTTTTAATTTTTAGTATTCTTTCTCGAAACTTGTTAGGGACATTGTTGGATTACAGGCTTATTTTCCGTAGCCACTTCATTACACCTCCTAGCTTGATGTGTATAGATACAGTTCAATTTATGTGGTTATCTTTATTTAACCTTCCTTCAATTTATAATATAATAGAGTTTTCTTTCTCTCTCTTTATATTCAGGTATAACTTGTTGTTCACTTACGGTCTGCCTGAAGATGGAAAAGATTTTGTTCATGATGATGGAGATGCTGACCTTGAGCTTGTCCCAAATTTGGTGGAAAAGGTTGCACTTCCTATTCTCCATTATGAAATTTCCCATTGCTGGGACATGCTTAGTCAACAGGAAACAGTGAATGCTGTTGCTGCTACAAAATTGATTGTACAACATGTGTCTCATGAAAGTGAAGCTCTTGCAGATCTGTTAGTTTCCATTCGCACTCGTCTGGCTGATGCTGTTGCCAATCTTACGGTATGCTCAGTCAGCAATTGCTTTTACTTGTTAAATACAGTTTATCCAATAGTGGGAATGGTGGATTGCAGTGGTGGATTTTTTTATCAATATCAACTGCTATGATCAATTTGAAAAACATGACGGTGCCGTGGCGTTATATGGCGGAAATAGCATCTTAAAATAGCGGATTTTTTACAAAACACTATGGTCCACCATCTGCCATCGATAACACCTGTTAAATAGTACATTTTCATGCATCTTTATTTTATCTTAAAATGCTAAAGTGCATGGTATCTAGTTTGCTCATTCTTCTGTTGAACTTGTAGAAACTTGAATTTTCATCTTGTCTTAAAATGCCAGAGTGCATTTGATGGATAAAATTTTCATCTTGTCTTCTTTGTAGGTCCCTACATGGAGTCCGCTGGTACTATCTGCTGTTCCGGACGCTGCACGAATTGCAGCATATCGATTTGGTGTGTCTGTTCGATTATTAAAAAATATTTGCTCGTGGAAGGACATATTTGCAATGCCAGTGTTAGAGAAGCTTGCTATAGATGAGCTTTTGTGCGGAAAAGTTCTACCTCACTTTAGAAGCATATTAGAAAATGTTCATGATGCAATAACAAGAACAGAGCGGATTATTGCTTCCCTATCTGGGGTCTGGGCTGGCCCAGGCATCATAGGAGACAAGAGGTATGTTGAGAATACTTTGTTATAGTTTTTATGACACTGCTGGCGATTGTTTCGTTTTGAAAGGCATTTTGCATATTTTCAGAGAATCCTCTTAATCATGTTATTGTCAGGCTGCATACCACCAGGTCTTGCATTCGGTATATTGGTCATATTGTACTTGCCACTGGCTACTGATTCAGTGGATGCATGCATTGGGGTTAATAGGATTGGGTGGGGATTTGGGCAGAGGTTGTAGGTTTAAGTTGTGGCAACCACTTCCTAATGAATTTGTTTCTTTGTGGTTATGAAGTTGTTTAACTGAAGTCTGGTGTCGTATACAATGTGTGACCCTATTATTTGTTGAATAATAATTTTACCTCTTTATATGTGTTAATATAATTTTGGTCTGCAATCTAATGCTACCTATGTCTTTCTCTCTCCTTAATTTGTAGCCGCAAATTGCAGCCCCTGGTGACTTATGTGCTGTCGCTTGGAAGGATTTTGGAGAGGCGGAATGTGCCAGAAAGTAACACGAGTCATCTAGCTCGTCGGTTAAAGAAAATGCTCGTTGACCTTAATGAATATGATCATGCTAGGAATATGGCTAGGACCTTCCATCTCAAGGAGGCATTATGAGTTCAAGGGGAATTCTTGTTTCATTATACATGGTCTCTTGGTTTGTTGGTGATTTTGGCCCTGGGTTAAGCCTTCTCCACTCTCCAGTGTGACCTCTTCAGAAAGATTTTTCTGACTGCAAAATATTTATCTAGGGACCTTTCACTCCAACAATCAGCTAATGGTGCGGACTTACTGGAAACCATGGAACTAATTGAGGACCCGGACCTCCATTGCTTCTTTTTGTCACCATAGCGCGTAAGTTTTAACAGGAACCAAATAATGCATATTTGTCTTCTTACTTGGGGGTGCTGTCGGATTATTTCCCTTGCCACTTTTTCTGTCATTGCCAACATTGCGGCCCCTGGAGGAAAATATTGTACAATTTTCCATTCTCTTCTGTGATTATTTAGGTTACACCTCATACTGAAATGAAAATCTGAAATAACTATCTTATATAAAGTCTTTCGAACAATTAATTACCGGTGAATTAAGGCGGAGTTCGTTTCTGACAAAGTACTGAGATAATTATATAATTGTAAATTTTCATGAATGATGTTGTGATATACTCCTTACTTTACTTTTGTCAAATTTTGCCAAGCTTAGTCCTACAGACCTTACTAAGTCTGTAGGCAGAGGGTTAGAAAAACCCTAGTTCACTTTGCAGTATCTTGCTTCTGTTGGTGAACATCTTAACCAGCATCTGTTCTGTTTCTCCCTTAAACAGCGAGTATGTAATTTGTAACCCAGTTTGGTGAAGCTGGCTCCTCACCTTGTTTGATGAGGAGCCACGTTACTGCCTGAATTATTGCTCAAGTGGTTTCTTTTTGTTACCTTTTGGAGCAACAATGGCATGTGAATTTGGGATGAAAATTCGGAGAAGTTGGGATGAGGTCACCAAATATAAGTTTTTGTGTGAAATATTTTTGCTATCAAGAAATTCCGTATTTTTTATCTTTCTGCTGGTAGGAGTGCTTTTCAAATATTTTCCAAAAAAGAATGGCAATTTGCAATTAAGAAAGCATATATTTCCCGCTACAACAAATATACTCCTATTATTCTCCATCCGTAACAAAATATAAGCAATATTTAGGTTTTCAAGTTGCAACAAAATATGAGCAAAAAGTTGACACATTTCAACCTACTTAATGTTTAATATACTAAAAAGTAATTTATTTAATGTTGTATAAATTGTTGAATATAAAAAGTTGTTTGTTAGAGATTTTTTTAGACAATTAAATTAAAATGAACTTTAAATGATATTTACAAAAATCAACGTAAACTACTATTTATCTGAACAAGGTGGGAATAAGCTGGGCAGAGCTAGGCTTTGCTTGGCCTGGGCATAGCCTGCGTTGAAAGCGTTAGGCCTGAGCCTGGCCTGTGGCCTATCATAGGCTCAATTTTTAGGCCTGGTCCGGTCTTTGCGAAAGCTTGGCAAAGCCTGATAGTCTGTTTAGAAGCTTGTTTCACAATTTTTTTTTACAAAAACCTATAATCTTTAAGTGATGTATGCTTTTTGTAAATAACAAAGAAGCTAATAGATTAATAAAATTTTGTTCTATTTTATATGACATCCTATTTAAATTCTATTTTATAATGATAACTTTAAATATGTCAAAAATGGATGTAATAGTTTAAATTAACATGAAATATTAGCAAATTTATGACTTAACATGAAATACAAAATTTAATACAATAATAACAATATTATTT
The DNA here is from genome assembly GCA_963573325.1 of Astragalus glycyphyllos. NCBI lineage: Eukaryota > Viridiplantae > Streptophyta > Magnoliopsida > Fabales > Fabaceae > Astragalus > Astragalus glycyphyllos. The sequence continues at coordinate 63,532,429 of OY754310.1, forward strand.
ACTTTTATTTAAATAGGCCAGCCTGGTAGGCCTAAAAGGCTTTTTCAATGGCCTGTGGCCTGACCTTTTTAGCTAAATAGACTTTTAAAAAAGTCTAAGCCTTATCTGTTTAAATAAAAAGCCTGGCATGGCCTGGCTTGACGTAGGCTGGGCCGTAGGCCCCTGTCGGTCGGCCCGACCTATTCCCACCCCTATGAACAAGTATGTAAGACTTGTATTTTGTTCTTCGGTACTCGCTCTCTCCTATATTACTTATCACTTTGGTTATTTCACGTAAATTAAAAAATGTAATTCGAAAAAAGAGATTATTTTTTATTGATACAAAAAAAAAAGAGATTATGAGGCTTTTAAATAACGAAAGGTATAATAGGAAAAAAAATTAATGCGTTATTGGTGTAATGAGATGGTTTTTTTTTTGGGTACAAATGAGCTGGTTTCTTTTGGCTAAAACAAGTACTCCTTCTGTTCGTATATACTTGTCACTTTTTGGCTTTTTACACATACCAATGAGAATAATAAATTTTGTTATTTTTAATACAATTAATTCTCTTTTACCTATAATACTTTTAGTGATTTATTACTCCCTCCGTTCCTAATCTTTGGTACTTTTGACTTGTTACACACATATTAAGGTACCATTAATTTGTGTTGTTTAAGTACTAAAATGCCCCACTTGTAGTTGTATTGGGATAATTGAAGTTAAAGTAAAATAGTCTTGGGACAATTAATTCATGCGTTGGAACTCTAAAAGGATAAATAAATATAGAGGGTATATTAGGAAAAATTAGGTTAATTGTACATTGGGTTTTTAAAAGTATCATTGTTTTGGAACAAAAACAAAAAGTTAAAAGTACCAAAGATCAGGAACAGAGGGAGTATCTCATTTCATCTATTTCTCTCTTTGCAATAAATACTTGAAGGCTTTATAGACAAAACAATAATAAATGTTACATTGTACTTTAAAAATGACATGTAAATAGAAACAAATTTTTTCTCCAAAAGCAACGAGTAATAAGGATCGGAGGGCGGGAGTATTATAATAGGACGGAGGGGTAGTAGTATATATTTCCCATGTGTTTGGATGCGAGAGCGTCCCATGGTACCTGAGCCAAGTGAAATTTCCCATGTGTTTGGAATGGCGGTGTTTGACAAAAAAAGCGGCGGTGGAGACAAACATTTTTGCATTCCTGTGTATTGACTCGGGAAGCTTCCACTTGAGTGCACATTTTCCACTAACTATAAACACTCTTGTGTGGTCTTTTTAAAGAAAAACTAAACGTTTAAACCTATTTTAAAAATTGCTTTAAAAGTAAATGTAGAATTTGCTTTTTACCTTTTTATCTTTAAAGTTACTCTTTAGGTCAAAAGTTATTTGGCAAAATACCTTAATATTTAAAGTTGAGTTGAACTTATATTGTTAAATGCAGCAACTTTTAATATAAATTTGATTGGTGTTTTTTTTTTTCCAATTACACTATATGACAAGTGGATTAATTATTTATCTTATTTTCTGTCATAGTGTGATTGAAAAATAACATTCAACACACCTAAATTACACAATGACATGTCATTTTTAATTTTGATATACTAGTATCATATATCATATTAGGACTATTAGTCATATCAATTTTTTCATGAATGTAACGCAGGACTAGAAAAAAATAAAATGTCAAAAAGGCTTCTCTGTAACGAATTTCTTAAGACTAAGACATCTCCCACTGCAAGCAGGCTGCATTGATAATCTTAGTATTTATTTGTCATTTCGTCTAAATCGACAAAAAAATATTTCTTAAAATAAGAGCTTAATTTATATATATCGTCAGTGTAAAAAAAGTTATACAATCAGCAAATCATAACTTGACACATTATCGAAAATTTTGATTTTAATCATAACTACCTCAAAAGTTATAGAGTAACTTTTATGATTAAACTCTGACGGAGTACGACAAGTATTCTTACATGAGCATACTTATTAATTTTAATTCAACCCATAAAAACAATTAAACTCATGACCGCACAGTTCATTTTTAGGTAAAAAAATACGAGTACTTACAAATATAATAAATTTTATCAAAGTTTGAAAAAAAAATAGCTTAATAATTGTTGTTCTATAATAAATTTTGTTTACATGTCAACCGTTGAAAGCTTATGCTTAAGATTCTGAGCCGTGCTAGTAGCTTTCTACCCATGAACTTCAACATATCTGTGGCGCAATAGTAGCGCGTCTGACTCCAGATCAGAAGGTTGCGTGTTCGATTCACGACGGGTTCAATTCATATGCTTTTTATTCCGTTAACATGAGCCGTTCGGAAGCAAAGATAAGTAGATATTAACTTTCACAACAAAATTAACTTGTCATATTTTTTGACAAAATAATTAATTTGTCATCAATATTTCAAAAACTGGATTCTTTTTAAATAAAAAAAACTCAATCTTATTCTTAAAAGTATTATATTAATTTATACTAGTATTTCAAATAACAATGATAATTAGAAGTTAAATAATACAGCAATTAATCTCAAAATTATCTTTTTTTTGCCAAAACTCTTTACTAGAGACCAGACTTGACGTAACCAACACCCTTTGCTCTCGTGTTCACTTGTCACAGTGGACAAACTCGGTGTTCTCGACATATATGAATACATAATTATTTTTTATTCAGCTTAGTGTATTAAAAGTTCAAAATGTGATAACACAATGTGCAATATCTCAAAAAAAAAATAACTCATTGGGTTATTGCACTTCGAAAGTGTGATACATACACTAAGTAGAATAAAAAAATCACATTGACATATCTCGCACTTGGAAGTGTGATAGCCCACCTAAATTAGTAGGTGGGCATAGGAGTAAATAGTTGGAAACGTTATTCGAGTATATCTTTTTGTAATATTTAAAAAATCACCATCTTTCTCTAAAATCTCAATATGCAAGTAATCAAACTATGAATTAGAAAATCCTCTTCTATCTTTATAGCTGAAAATAATCTTAAAGTTGTAGCAATTTTTTGTAAAAGCAAAACTGTAGTAGATTTTTATGTAGATATATAGGAACATTGATGTAATCAATATTGGGTAGTTGAGAATCTCCCCACATCTCACATGCATAGCACATTAACCGACTAATTCAACTTTACATTCCAGACATTTACATTTAAGTGTAGTTTTACTTTTCTGTCAAATGTATCTTCCTGTACATTTATCTTTCTTGCAATTTAAAGTTTTCTTTTACTTTTTCGGTCAATTTACTCTCATAGGCACTTTGCTTTCTCGCATCTTTAAGTTTTACGCCTCTTTGTGCCCTAAAGTCACATTTCTTCCTTTCTTCGCTCCTGCCCATTCGATCTTGTCTCCTCTAACACTTTCCACATCCACCCATTTCAACAAGAAACTTCATTCCAAAAATCGATTGAGTCTCGGACGAACTGCAGTTGTGCAACATTTGAAATTTATACGAGTTACTATTTAACTAGTTCTGATTTCATAGTTTGCTTGATTTTTTCTCTTTATTTGGAAAAGAACATGTCAAAATTCTTTTTTTTTTAATATAGGACATGTCAAAATTCTCCCCTAATAGAGTCTATGTAGTGCCGGCCCAAGCAGCCCAAGCAAGGGCTTGGGGCCTCAAAAAAATAAATTTTTTTACCAAAGAAAAAGGGTTTCCATTCCACTCTACATAGTTCAAAGTACTGGTATGTAATTCTTATCATGTATCATAGCGCAAGGATCGATTCTTTGGGCCCCCGTTTTTTCATTTTTGTCTTTTCTTTTCAAAAGACACTAATACTTTTTTATTGTAAAAAATTCGCACTATTACTTAAAATTCCCTAATTTGTCTTGGACTCTTTCATGTTGTTGTAAATCCCCCCTTTTTTTGATAAGCAAATCCGATATTTGTTTTCCTCTCTCTTATGAAATGATTGATTCCTTCTCGAATCAATTCTAGGTTTCTTTAATTTCAATTTTTCAATAAAGGGTCTCTATTTCTATTGATTATTAGTTTCAGCCTTTTGGTTTTTCAATTTAACATTTCAATTATTCCTTTTCCATCAATGTGTTTTATTAATTTCAGCCTTTTGTCTCATTTATTTATAGTCTTTTAATTGCTTTTATTTTAAAATATAAAAATGTCTACTCATAAGTTTCAATCCGTTTATACCAAACGCAAAGAAAAAACAAATAGTTGAAGTTTTAATTGAATCACAAAATTGGTCTCGTGATAAAATAATTTTACAATATATTATCATTGATATATAAGGGGTCTCATTTCCGAGTTCTCTTTAGGCCGCTCTGAGTGTTGGGCCGACCCTGAGTTTATGTGCCACATCTTTTATACTTCATAGGTAGTTTGTAATGGATATGACACTAACTACTTACACTTGAATTGACGTGGTTAGTCAAATGTTGTGCTCATAAGGAAAGAAAATAAAATGAAAAGACAAATGGACGGTAACGTGATAGACTGCGTTTGCCCTTGGCTAACAAGTAACATCATCAATCACGTCCCGTAGGTGAGTTGCAAAATTCTATTGTTGGTCGTAAAGCGAATGCGCTGAAATGTAACAAAAAACTCCAAAATTAGTTTCCTTCTTTTCATTGCCTTTTGTGTTTGCTTGCGGAACCGTTAAACAGTCAATCACAAAGGACAGCTAGCTTGAAGCCATAGCCACCCATATTCTCTGCTAATGCTATGCTACCACGAAGAAGCACAACACAAAATATCAGCATGAATTACAAAAATACGATATTTATTATTGATGTAATAATAATGATTAAAAGTTCACTAAAAAATCAGGAAAGGACACGTGTTCGTTGCAGAATGTTAAGGACCCCACACGTTTAATTCTCTTATTATTTTGGTCGAATTTGGCATGTAAGAATTCACACAAGTCCGTTGGAAAGTTCAGCTTTAGCAATCAGCATGTGTCCAAACTCTAAACTCACCTAAACCCAAAATATACCTCGAATCTTCGTTTTTCATGTGCATAATGCATGCATGTATATGTGGTATATATTAAGACACCCACCTCCTACACCATATTGGAATTTTAGTTGGACCAAACTCAATTCAAATATTATTGAGAATGGCAACCACTAGATTAATGTTACACACCTCTAGGCAAATTCAATTTACTTCTTCTTCTTCTTCTAATGCTATTTCTTCTTCATTTATTGAAAATGTGCGGTTTCAAATTAAAAGCAAGGCAAGTTTGAGTGGAGATCATAGTATGATAGCTTGTGAAGGAGAAATTAGGAAGCCAGTGGTGACTGTGAAGGCATCACTGGCTACCACCAACCATGTAACCACATCACAACCTGGGGTTCTTGAAGGATTATCAAGTTTAGGTGAAGTGATAGCAAGTATTCGCAATGCTATCTTGGTTCTTTTGCGGGCTACTCTCAGTAGGAAGCAGTGGAGGAATTTACAACCCCAGATGTTCATTGAAAGGGTATGTACTATGTACTTCTATATTTATTTTTTTCTTTTACTCATTGAGTAATATTGTTACCTATCTTTTTCTCATGGATACTTGGAATTTACCATTAATATATTGATTATAGTGTCTAATTTTTCTAATTAATTAATGCATGTGGCTTCAACTCATATATGCAGGCAATCGTGGATTGCAGATTTTTTACGTTGTTCGCCGTAGCAGGGTCTTTACTTGGCTCCGTGTTATGTTTTGTTGAGGTAATTAATTGACACAAAAAATAAATAAAATTATGTATTTTACTTTGTGTGAGTTTGTCCACTATTTCCTTTTGTGAGTTTGTCGCCTAAATGAAACCTTTTACTTTTTCTTTTTTTATGTATTTTAAAAATAAATAAATGAAATTCTCACACAAAAATATGTGGCTTCATATATATGCAGGGTTGTCTTCTTGTTATTGGATCATACGCGTATTATTTCCACTCGTTATCTCAAAGGTTGGATCAAGGACATCTTGTGCATCTACTCATCGAAGCCATAGGTATATATATACAAGACTAAAATCTGTACATATAACATCTAAAGATTCACATAATAACTGTTATGTTATTTTTTGTTGTTGTTGCAGATATGTTCATGTTAGGAACAGCCTTTCTTATGTTCGGAGTGGGTTTGTACGTCATGTTTGTGGGATCACGGACTACTACTACTAGTAAAGAAAAAGAACCATGGCTTTGTGGCTCAAACTTATTTGGTCTCTTCTATATGAAGGTAACTAAGATACCATGCATATGATGAACTAGTTATTTAATGTGTACTTATATAAAACATAATCTAATTAATGATCTAACTATATGTAATTAATTGATTTTTCAGTCACCGCCAAGGTGGGTTGGGATGGAATCAATTGAGGAGGCAAAGTCAAAGATTGGGCATGCAGTGATGATGATTCTTCAAGTAGGACTAATAGAGAAGTTCATGGATATTCCCTTAGTTACAGGCGTTGATCTTGCTTGTTTCGCTGCAGCTCTACTCACTTCTTCAGCTAGCTTTTTTGTCCTCTCTAGGATACATAATCGACATTAATTCACCTAATCTAAATGATTAGAATCTATTTTTGATAAATTTATGAAACATGTTAATGTTTCTTTTGTAACCAACAAAATATTCTTTCTTTTGCCCTTTAAGATGGCAACTCATTTCATTTATTATAATATAATTGTAAATTTATTAATTACAATTTCTTAGAGAAATGATCTATTTATTGGAATAATTCATTTCCTTGATGTATTTTATGTAGCAACATTTGGCATTGGGGCCAAAAGTAATTTATCAGTTACCCCATCTCATAATATTTGATGTTTTTGTCATTGACTCTTGAAATAAGAATTGATTAATTATTATATAACTAAACTGAAACACCATTTTTTAGTAACACGTTGTAATTTTGGTCAAAAAAATTTAAGTAACACGTTGTATTCACAAAAATCAATCAATATTTGGATAATGGTGCTTAGCTAGTACTAAAAAAAAGAGAATATAATTGGGAGAACATAATTAACTTAGTACTGAATTTGTAAATCATCAAAAAAATTGAAAAAGAAATTAGAAGGCTAAAATATCAAAAATCATGAGACGTTGGAATATTAATTTTTGAAAGACAAGCTTTAATTTAAAAAAAAAATCAGCAACCCACTAAATTGCGGATTGCGGGAGGGGATTGTCTCCGCTCAATTTTAGTGTGATGGAACCTAAGCTCCTTTATTTATAATTTTTTTTTGAGAGAATGCATCTAACATTAAAAGTAGAAGAACAAATGTATTATGTACCAAAAAACAGAAGAAGAACAAATGTATTTAGTGGTGGAAATCTTATCACTGAGGAAAATTGAAAATTCGAGATGATCCATTAGTACTATACCTATCAATTTGGCCCAGTCAAATAGATTGGTCTGAAGGCCCGATATTTTGGACTAGAAGAATACGGACTCACTAAAGGTTTTTTTTTTACCCCACCATTTGACAAAATACCCCCACATAATATGAAAATCCTAAAATACCCTTCTGAAAGTTGACTTAATCGTATTTACCGTTTTAAGAGGTAAATACGATTGTGTAAAAATGGGAAGCGTATAAACGTAAATACTAAGAGAAAAAAAAAGGCAATCGTATGTATCTACTGATTAGGTACATACGATTTGTTAATCAGATAGATACGATTTGTATGTTTAACAAGTCGTATGTACCTGTTGGTTGGAGTACATCCGATTTGTTAACATCAAAAGCGTATTTACCTTGGTATACGGTACATCCGACTTACAAAAACAAAACAAAAATTAATTTTTTGAGAATATATATATATATACACACACACACACAATAATATGGATAAATAATTACAAAAAATGTGGTACAAAAATAAATACAACAAATGTCAGGCAGTCAACCATCAGAATCATCCGCTAAATCTACCACGGTGGGCGCATCAGTGTGAGGGGGCAAGACTGGAGCAAGGAAATGCCATAAGGCGAAATGGCCTGTATACAGATCAAACCATGTAAGGGATTCGTGAGATACATTACGCTTCCATAAATGAGCAATCAGAGGCAAAGGACAGGCAGGCGATATAGAAATATGCACCCAATGGTTACCCCTCACGTGCAGGATAGATATGATACTACGAGCCTTAGAAGAACAATAAGCACCTCTCAAAGGCAGATAAGTAAAATTCATCCCCAAAGATAACTGAACTAGGGCCACATTATACCTGGTTGCTATAAAGTACCCCATCTCAGGCAAGCTCAACCACTTATCCTCCTCCTGAATACCGTAGTGTTCAATCATTAACGCTTGTCGAAGCTCCGCAAGTCTGTGCTCCCCAAATATGTCAGTATACAGTTGGTCTCTGTCTTTTGTTTCTTTAATTAATTCTTGCCTAATTAAAGGCCAACTATCCTCACCAAGACCTTGACCAACAGCAAATGCCCTAAACCCACAATTACCATCTGGCTGAACATCAATAATATTCTCAACATAAGAGTGTAAGTGTTGAGGAACCCACGGTAATAGAAGTTTTGTCTCCCCCTGCTGTGTTAATTTTCTGTAAGCACTCTGAGATACCTTCAATTTTGAAAACGGCTTTGAGACATTAGGAGAAAGCCCTTTTATCAACTGAGATGATTTTTTGGAAGTCCCGGATTCTTGTGTCATCTTCAACTTTTCATCCACATGTTCCCAACCCGAAGGATCGCGCTTGACATCAAATAATTTCTTCTTTTTCTTCTTTGGTGCACCTTTAGTTTTAACTTTAAATGGTGGTGGAACCAGAGAAGAAGTGGTAGGGAATGCAAGCTCATTAAGTTGCTTCTTGAAGACAAATTTCTCTTCCTCCGTCATACGATTAAATCTTGCCTAGATCATCTCCATTTGGTATGAAATATCACATGCATCAGATTGGTCTTGGGAAAAAAATTTCATCTACAGAATCCAAATTCAACTGTTTCCAATGGTCGTCTACAACATCCAACGGAATAGAAGAACCGGAGACATGATAGACACCTAGCTCACAAGCCATGGAAGAATATGTGTCTTTCGAAGAACGCAACCACAGCGAGCTTTGTCATATCCAACTCCGGATGTAGTTTTTAAAAACTCTTTAAGAAAATGATCCATAGCATTTAGAGACACAAGACCGCGAAGTTTTTTAAAGAATGGAGTAAGCATCCCATGCACCGAATGAAAATATTTTGACAAGTCTCCTCCAGAAGTCCCCAAATGTCTCTTCAAAGTCCAATGGCCTGACTCGACTCTTAAATAATCACAACAATAAATATACGATAAAATTACTAAACAGGTGTCAAAAAAATTTAAACAACGATAAAAATACTAAACACATGTCAAAAGAATTTAAACTACAATAAAAATACTAAACACGTGTCAAAAAAATTTAAACAACGATAAAAAAACTAAACATGTGTCAAAAAAATTTAAACTACGATAAAAATACTAAACACGTGTCAAAAAAATTTAAACAACGATAAAAAAACTAAACACGTGGCAAAAAAAATTAAACTACGATAAAAATACTAAACACGTGTCAAAAAAATTTAAACTACGATAAAAAAATTAAACACGTGTCAAAAAAATTTAAACTACGATAAAAAAACTAAACACGATAAATTTAAACTATAAGCCAAAATACCTGTTGGTGGTCTGATTACCGAAGTGTGGGATATGATTAGTTCATGTCAAGATAAATTTCTCCTTCTGCGGTTTCAACCAAGTATCATGCACATATTTAATAAGAGCGGGAAGATAACGCACGAGTCCTCAAAATCTTCAATTGAGATGAGTACTCTAACTCGTCAAGTGAGTCAATAACATCGTGCCAAAGAGATAGGATAAGACTTCCCCTTGCCTATCCGCGTGCACGAACTCCTTAATTTTTGCCTTGACATTTTTTGTCACGTGCCAATAACACAACAAATTCGTAGCAGAAGGAAACACACTAAGAATACCAGACATTAGACCAAGATCTCTGTCTGTCAAGAATACCTGTGGTTGAAGCCCGTGCAAGTCGAATAACTCTTTTAGTTGCTGTAATGCCCAAGTAAAATGATTTCCGAGCTCATGTGCAATGTAGGCAAAAGCAACGGAGAAAGTTAATTCCGTAGACGTCACCCCGACAATCTCCAATAAAGGTAGATTGTATTGGTTGGTCTTGTAGGTTGTGTCAAGAATAAGAACTTTGGGAAACATTCCACATGATGTCACTGACCACATCAGAACCCCCAACCTTCCTGCTCCAACATAAATAATTTTCAGATTCAATTAATCGCAGCAGCTCCTGAATGTCTGTTCTAGGACCCCTCCTAGAAGACCTATAGGCATAACGCTGCCTATATATTTGAGGAAGAGAAGTGACGTTCCCCGGAAATTTTTTCTTCAAAGCAATCAGACTGTCTTTCGGGGCAACGTTCAAAGAAGTATGCTCATCAATAATAGCCTTCTGCGGCTTAGTCAAATGCCCAAAATTTGTCGACCCAACTGGGGTAGTAAGCAACTGACGTATGTGTAGACCACACCTAACCTTCACACGCCAACCCCCATCACGTATGGTACAAATAGCTCTCAATTTGAACAGACACCTTCTTCTCTTCGATCCGATAATTCTAGAATTATTATAGATCCGTAGGGGGTGCGTAAATCCGATTTCCAGTCGTATTTAGGTAAATACGCTCGGACAAAATTTCCCTTTTTGGGTTGTTTTCCTAGGTCAAATCGTATTTATCTAACTGTTGATAAATACGATTTGACTGGTGGGTGGCGTATTATCTGCGTATTTATTGCTAATCGGATTTACCTTCCATAATGGTCAATCCGATTAGAGATATTGTGGGCCCAACAGAGAATATTTCAAAAGTCAAATTTTGGGTGATTATGGTAAGGGTAATTTGGGGATTATAGAATTATGTGGGGGTATGGAGGGAGGTGGTGGGGGTATAAAAAAAACCCTTTTTTTTACCCCCACCTTTTCCCCCCATACCCCCACATAAATGTGAAACCCCAAAATACCCCCCACTTAAAATTTTTCGCTCGGATTTATCTCTCATGGGGGTAAATCCGATTTGTAAAATAACAAATCGGATTGACCCCCATGGGAGATAAATCCGGTGCGATCCCACCCCCAGACAAAATGCAAATCGGATTTATCTCCCATGGGGGGTAAATCCGATTTGTAAAATACAAATCGGATTTATCTCTATGGAGATAAATCCGAGCGAAATTTTTTTATAGGGGTATTTTCGGATTTCACTTTTTCGTGGGGGTATATTGTCAAACGGGTGGGGGAACAAAAGAAAAAACCCCTCACTAAATAGGGTCTATAAAACAAACGGGTTTTGATTTTTGCTCATCCTTTTCCCCCACATCCCCTCCTACTCACCACACATCCCCTAAACTCTTAAATCCTAAAAATACCTCAAACTTAAAAACACTCCATCTCCCACTCTCCCTCCCTACCCCCTTCACCCTAGTCACTCTCACTCTCAACCAAACACAACCACAACCGAACCCTACTCTCACTCTCCCTCTCAATCTCACCTCCTCGAAACACAACCAAACCGTAACCGCACTCTCACCCCGTTCTCTTCTCTCACTCTCCTATTCTTCCATTTGTGCCTTTTATTCGTGAGCATTTCGTTTTTTTCTGCAATTTCGCACGGTTCGGTTGTGTGGGAGGAAGACTATTTAACTGGTTCGGCTGAGGGCAACTGAACCAATATGAGGAACCTATCATGAATATCAACAAAGAGAACATGCATGCCGGGGGGCTTGAATTTAAACCCACATCTCAACTGCCCAGAGCGTTAAGAATGGAGTTCCATGGATAGGAACCTTTGTTAAGTTTGTGCGCCATAAAACACTTGTTGAAAATATCAACCCACGCTTTACCAGGAAAAGCAATAATATCCCAGATAAACTTTCCTAGCAAAGCTGTGTTCTGATGTCGCAAGCACCTCACTTCGAGACCACCCTCTCGAATTGGTCTACTGATAGTTTTCCACCCCACCATGTGCATTCCATTCTCCCCATTTCCTTGCCAAAAAAAATCTCGAATCGTTTTGTCTGATCACAAACCGATTGGGGATACCATTGTACTTGCATACCATAAGCAGGAATAGAGGACAACACTGCTTTGCTAAGAGCGAGTCTACCTGCCTTGTTGAGCAAGCAACCCTTCCAAGAAGCCAGGCGAGATTGCACTGTATCTAACACCTCATTGAAATCTAACTTAGTAACTTTTCCTTGAAATATTTTAAATCCAAGACACCAAGAATTTGCTTCACTTTATTTTTCTTCACGTCAGAGACCCCTTTAGATGCAAATAAAGTGGACTTTTCAATACTAACCTTCAATCCTGATATTGAACATAATGCATCCAATATGTTCTTCATCACCTTAGCAGGGGACATTTTTTTTGCCTTGGTGAATAATCATCAGCAAAGAAGAGGTGGGATATGCTACGACCATTCTTGGATACACAAATAGGCTCCTGTCTCGCCTCTTGAGTCTGTCTCCTTAGTAATCAACTCACCAACTCCTCTCCATATAAAGCACAAATAAATAAGGAGACAAAGGATCTCCTTATCTTAAACCCCGTTTTGGTGCGAAACTATCCATCATACCCCCATTCCAAAACAACGTGATAGTAGAGGAAGATATCCCATGCATGATATGATTCACTATGACGCTAGGGAAGTGATACATAATAAGAGTCTCTCTAAGAAAACCCCAATCAAATGGGATATGAGCTGAATTCTCAATTCTTTTTTAATGACATGTGAATTTGTTATTAATCGACACTCAAATGTTTATACACCCACAAAGCGTATAAGTTAAACAAGTGCTAGATATAACAAGAGTAGATTGTATCATTTTTTTGTTCAGGTGAGTACATGACTTTTACATGAAAGTCATTAACGTTTAAATTTCTTATTATTTAAAAGATAATTTACAAAGTTTTTGTCAGGTGACAACAATTCTGCTGGGAGAGGAGAACTATACGGCCAGCAAAATCGGGTACTCTGGCCAATCAGATTCCTCTGGTGTAGATTAGTCATCGACAAAGCTGGTGGAAACTACACACAAAAACATAGTAACCAAAAAAATGATTACATCTATATTATTTAAAAGAAAATTTACAAAATTAGATCAACTGGATCTTGACATTAATAAACTTTAAAACAAATCAAAATAATTTATTCATAAACTTCCACCAAAGATCAGTACGCATTTCGGAATAATTCATAATAATACAAGATGAACACTTTTGATGGGGACAGCAATATTGTAATTGATGTTTCATAGAAATATTAAAATGAATTTACTATTTATTTAACATATAAAAATAATCGGTTTGTAAAAGTCATTTTGATGCAATCCCATCCAAAAGCAAAGTACGATACCGGTGTTATTATTTTTATTTTTTTTACAAGAAACCGTGTTATTTTGTTAAGTTTATGTTATAGGAAAAATACTTATATTTTTCAAACTTCTATTTAAGAGAATTAACAAAAATGATCCTATCGTTTAAATTTTATTTAAACAAGGGTAAGGATATAAATGTGTGTCTTTTCCTTATACACTTTTTCCATTAATCAGAAGATTCGAAGTTTATCCAACAATAAGAAAATTTCTAGTAATAGATTTGACATTTACTTTTGGCTAAGAAGCCTTATCTTACAATCGAACACAGTAATTGTGGTTGTAATATGTGAAAGATGGTTGAATAATAAAAGCAGCCACGTGTCTGGCAGGATTATAAATCAGTGACCCATCTTTATACTATTTCTTCCTATAAAATAAAAACGAGGAATAGCGTGTTAGAAAGTACTCCCATAAGAAGCATAGACTGAGGCAGAGGATCCTTCCACCAATCAAAAAAAGGAAATCTTGAAAATGAAACAAAACCCAACAAATAAAAACAAAGAAACCCAGAGTGACCATTCTTGTAAATATCTCATTCCCATAAGGGCATTTACATAGCATATTTGCATTCATCATTAACCAACACCCTTTTTAAAAAATCCTCATCTTTCCCACAGTTTCTTGGGCCCCACTTGTTTTCTCTGCCTGCCGTAACAGCCAATTAAAAATTAAAATTTATTCTTAATATGGCAATTTTCTTAATTGGCAATGACATTACTCCAATTAATTATTATTAATAGTCCTAACAACTATAGCTTCGAAAAAGATTGTCAAGTTTGTTGCGCCCATTGCTGTTGGAGTATAACACACACACATTCATACATTTACGCTCTTTCACAATATTGGTAACTTTTTTAATAATATTTGAAATTCTAAATAACAAAAATGATAACAAATAATATATTAATGGACAAAATTTGAAAATAAAGATAGAGGAAGAAGTACATGGAATTATTTTAATTTGTTAATAGAAATAGAAAAATCTGATTTGATAAGTAATCAAATCGGTACCAAAAAGCAAGGAAAGTGGAGAGAATCTAGAAATGGGGACTTTGTTTTGATATCTACAAAACAGAAAGGCTTTAAATAAATATTTAATTGATTTAAAAAAATGGAAAAGAAGAGAGAGAAAGAAGTGAAGAGAAAGCAGAGAATATAAAGAGACCGGATGTTGACAAATTTCATGTCACTGTTCTTAGAAGGTCGTTTGTTTGTGTGAAGATTTCTTATCTGGGATCTCTCTCTTCACAAATTCTTTTTTCCCTTTTTCTCTCTCTAAAAAAAAAATAAAAATAAGAATTAGAATTAGAGGTTTTCATTTTTATTTTATTTTCTTCTCTTGTTGCGAGAGAGAGAGGAACAAGAGTGGCCCAGTAGATCGAAATCGACGATCTTAGCTTCTTCAATGTTGTTGCTACAACACGCACTCTTTTATTTCTCATATAATTCTTCATTTTATTAGCTACTCTTTTTTCTTTTTTCTTTTTCTATTTTTTTGGAGTCAAAACACTGAATTTCTCTATTGTGTTTAATGGTAGAATGAGAATCCATGGCGGATTCTTAACAACAGTTGATGCGAGGATGTGGTTTTGAGGTAATTTCATAATACTCTCTGAATTATATGTTTATTTTAACTTGATGATTTGATTGATAAATTTTGGTTTTATTATTTTCGAACTAGTTTTTATTTATTTTTGACTGAGATGAAAATGAAATTGTTTGTTCCTATTGTTGCTTGGAGGTTTATTTAACTGATTTTTTAAACTTCAATTGTTCTTTTCTTCGCTGACTTTTATTTTACTTTGTATAATTTAACTGAAATGTTCAGATGTTGAATTTTAGTATTTTGAATTCTTCTTTGTAGGCCATAAATATCCGTTGGTTAGATAATTAGGATCTGCATAATTCAAATTTATCGTCCATTTTAGGTTCTCTCTCTCTCTCTCTCTCTCTCTCTCTCTCTCTCTCTCATTTTAGGGGGAGTGGGTGTTTTTAATCTATTTTTCCTAATCGATAATTGTTGTAACGTTTCAATTGCATGGTCTAGTGTGAATGAATGCAATTAAGATTTTTTGTTACTTAATTTTTTCATTCATTCTTTTGACTCAAACTTGGAGAGAAGGACCAAGTAGTCCCCTATTGTCAGGGATGAAGTCATGATGCTTGCTTAGTTTGTAATTGCTCCACTTTTCCATAGATTTTTCATACCAATGATGAGCCAATCTGGAGACATCAAAGTTTAAACTCATTAACTATGTCAGTTAGATATTGAAATTCATCAGTCTCAAGATTAATTGATGGAGAATGAAGGAGTTTTAATGCAATTGAAAGCTTAGGTAGGTCTTGTATGATTGAAATTCATCACTTTCAAAAGATTTATTTGGAATTGGATCACTTGTGCTTGTGCTACTTAAATGAGTGTGTTCTGGATACTGTGCTACTTAAATAAATTATGAATTTGTATTTTCTGTCCATAGTTATTTTGGGGGAATTGGAAAATGGCACAAAAAATTTGATTCATGACTAGAGTTATTGGCCTACTAGTACTACTTGTTCAGTTTACTCAGAGATGACTGCATATATGAATATGCTAATTGTTGAGGTTATTTTATCAAATATTTGATATTGTAAAGCGTTTCCAAGCTGGCGCATCATGAGGCCACTTTTATACATTTTTATTAGTGCATTAGTATAAGCTTACTACTCACTCCGGTCTCATTTATAAGAAAAATACACTTTTTAGGTTCACTGAATAACTGATGTATTTGACTAAGATCTGATACAGATGAACCTAAAAAACATTTTTTGCTTATAAATGAGATCAGTGGTAGGATATCTTTAGCAGGTTTTACAGGTAATTGGTCCTCAACCAAGCTATTTTGGAATGCAATTGTTACTTTGCCGCTTTCTCAATGAATAAAAAGTAGGATTTATGGCTACACAAACCGTTGAGGGTAGTTCTAGATCTGGTCCAAGACGAACTGTTGTAGGGGATTTATTGAAACCATTAATAAACAGGATTACCCTCTTACAAACTTAAGACATGTCAGATTGCACTTGTAGTTCAATACTAACGAATGCATGTATTTAGTGACCTGAAACCCTATTTTCAAGAAGGTTCGTTGACTTCTCTAACAGTTCCACAACCACAAATTTTGGCTAGTTTTGGGATGTCTTTACTTCTCACTGGTAGTCTGAAGTAGTACTAGTTATGTCCAGGCACTCTTTAATGTTGCCATGTCTGTTATGTAGTACTCCACATGAACTTCTAATGACATGAGTTGTGAATTTTCATCAGTAGTTAATGCAGTTATGGATTTGGACATATATATGATAATTGTTAGGAGGGATTTGGATATATATGATAATCGTTAGGAGCTACATTGTGAACTGATTTTTTATGCACCTGCAGGTAGCTGTATTCATCTGTTTTAGAAAACTAACTTTGAAATTCTTTTTTCTAATTAAATTGGTAATTAAATACATGATGTTGCTTTCCTGCATTTATTGAAGTAATCCACATTTGCGTTGAGATAAAAGCTGATTTATAGTGTTGGAAAGGAGTAGTTATTAGATTCTTGCTGTACTCCACATTGATTCCACAATACATAACTTGTGTGCAAGGTCTCTATTGTCATGCCTTAAAAGGCTTTAAGTAAAGTGGCATTGTAAATGTGAATTGTGTGTCACAACATCGAGTTAAATGGATGAATTATGAAAAAACTGAAAATATCTGGATATGCATCTATCCTTGCTAGCTTTGTATATGCCATGTCATTTGTATCACTATTTAGATTTAGATATGGGTTCACATCATTAAATATGGTTGAGTCATCCAATAATTTGGTTGCTTTTGGTGGATTGAGTTTGTGGCATGTGATGTCACACCACATTTGGAATGTTTACCAAAGTGGATACCTTCTTCGTGAGCATGAAACAAATTACGATAGTGCATAAAGTTGTGATATTATTGGGTTGAAATAGAAAATATCTATCAGTTTAGTTATGAGAAAAAAAAAAGCTTATTTGATTTCATTCACTATACTAGAGTTCTGAAGATTCTATATTGAAATTAAAGATTCATTATTCATTATACTTGCAGATCAATGTACTTGAAAAGAAGTGAAGATCTGATTA
The DNA here is from genome assembly GCA_963573325.1 of Astragalus glycyphyllos. Taxonomy (NCBI): domain Eukaryota; kingdom Viridiplantae; phylum Streptophyta; class Magnoliopsida; order Fabales; family Fabaceae; genus Astragalus; species Astragalus glycyphyllos. The sequence goes on from OY754310.1 coordinate 63,549,982, forward strand.
GTACGTACTTATATTTTTTCCTTTCTTTTTTCCACTGAGAAGTTCACTAAAACATTTAAGCATATTTAGTTGATGAATTATGAAGTAAAACACTGAAACTATCTTGATACATAGCTAACTTTGTTAGCATCATATATGATATAATTTGAATAATCTGGTTTTGAGTCATTTTATTATTTGTTTGTTTTTGGTTGATTGTGTTTGTGGCATTTGATGTCACACCACATTTGGAATGGTAGCCATAGTGGATACCTTCTTTATGAGCATGAAATAAGTTAAGATACTGCATGAATTGTGATATTATTGGGTTGAAATATAAGATATATTGTGAGGAAAAAAACTTATTTAAATATATCTGTGTTCTGTTTTCAGGGATGGGAACCAAAATTCAGAGTCTGCTAGGATACTACTCAATGAGAGATCTTAATGAGGAATCCAGCAGTTGTGGTTGGCCCCTATTTTATGGAGATAAAGCACTGACGAATGGGTCTCATAACCATCTGTCAGGTGCTGCTGCAGATGCATGTTCAGTATATGATAAGGATATTGTGAAGCAGATGATGCTTGAGCATGAGGCCATATTTAAGAATCAGGTATGAATTAAGGTTCTAGCTTGTTTCCATCCCTTGGCCAGTTGGCCTGTAGCTTAAATACTATGCATGAGAAGGATTTTGGGTGATTAAGATCTAAACTGGTTTAGTCAAATGAAAACTTAGAGTGCAATGCTTTTATCTTTTGAAATTTGATGTTTTTGTCCTTCATCGAGCCATTTCTTTTTTAACATGGTTCAAGTGATGCTATTGTTTATAGCTAAATTTCTTTATCTAACCTATTGATGAATCTATTGATATTTAAATTATGTATTATCAATCAGGTCTTTGAACTTCATCGTTTATACAGAATACAAAGAGATTTGATGGATGAAGTTAAAATGAAAGAATTACACAGAAACCAGACATCTGAAGATGCTAAAAAATGGCACATTCCTAGCTTTCCAATAGCAGGAGGTTCTGCTTGTGCTAGACCATCTATTTCAGGCGTTGAGGGCATTCGTTCTCCTTTTGGTTCTAATAAAGGAATCAGTAATTCTCCTTTTGGTTCTACTAAAGGAATCAGTAAGCAAACTTGTCTGTTTCCATCAACAAATGGGAGTAGTTCAAAAGATGTTGAGGTAATGGAGTCTAGACCTTCTAAGGTGAGGAGAAAAATGTTCGACCTTCACCTCCCTGCTGATGAGTATGTTGATAGCGACGAAAGTGAAAAATCTGGTGATGAAAAGATGAGTGGCACAACAATTCCTGATAGACATTGCAAACATGGGAAGGGAGAAGATGCTAGCAAAATTTGTGGCGATTGCAAGGCTGGGAGTGAGGAAGACGCTTCAAGATCTGAGCATTCGTTAAGTAGAAGAAATGGTTTGGCTGACTTAAATGAACCTGTTCAGGTAGAAGAAACAAATGATGCTGCATATGTTCCTCCTCCTAACCTCAATCCCTCTCAAGGGGAAACTGGATGCTTTGATCCATCTGCCAAACAGAAGTCAAGGTTTTTGGGTTTGCCCAGGGAAGATTTACCCTCGCATCACGGAACTGACATTTGGGCTCGAAATAATGGATATTTGAAGAATGATGGGAGTGGAAAAGTGTGGATTCCACCAATGGAGGCAGGTTAGAACTTGATTATTTAGCTTCTTTAAGATCATTGTATTTCGAATCCTCTTTTGCTTGGTTCATTTCATAAGCAAATGTCAGTGAAATTGGTATGTCTTATGGTGATTTTTCAGTATGTGTGAGAGCTGACAAATTGGTATGCTCTTTATTTTGTTTCCTCTCTTTTAAAGTTGTTAAACTGTACTCCCTCCGGACTCATTTATAAGCAAAAAAGTGCAAATTTTTTTGGACTCAAATATAAGCAAATATCAACTAACTCAACCTCATTAAATGCTATTATCCTAGAAATGCCCTTATTTAATTCTTCCTTCACCATTAAGAGTATTGCATATTCCCAAGAAAGTAAGGGTATATTTGTAAAATTAGTTTACTTTTGTATGGGATCAAGAAAATTATATGTCTATAACTAACTTTCTTAATATGTATAAAGTTAGGTTTTTTTGCTTATAAATGAGTCCGGAGGGAGTATTTTATATTATTAGTAAGTTGGATATTTTTGCTCTTACTACATTTTTGCAAATTAATAAAAATGTCTTTTATCTATTTTACTTTAGGACCAAAATCTCCTTTTTGATTATGTAAGCAATAAACATGTGCTGCTATTGATTTGGTCTCTTATAATTTGTACCTTAACATTAAGTTTTTAATGATTACAGGGCTAGACAAAAGCAGTTCAAAATCCATTCCTCATGTTTTCCAACAAGAACAATCATTTTTATCTTCCCAAACAACGCAAGATGCACTCAGTAGAGGCCACAAGCCTATGTCTGATTATCTAACTGGTAGAAGCAAGATTGATTTCTGGAGGGAAAAGACAGTCGGCGGTTTGGATATCGGTGAAAGGAATAATGGATACTCTACTGATAAGCATCCAGAGTCTGTTATATCATCGCACGGAACTGGTCTCTTTGCTATTGCTGCTCCTTCCTCAGAGTTAGCCAAGTCGTGGTCTCACTCATCTTGGGAAATGGTAAGTAGTAGTCTGAACCAGAAGTTGATGTCTGCTCAGACAACTCAATCTCCATTTCTAAATGCATCTGGTTCCTTGAGTAATAATTCCCAGTCTCATCGAAGCAATGGTATTTTGGGAGATGGTTGGCCTTTAAATATCAATTCCAAGCCCAATTCAGGTTTTCATTGTGAGACATCTATGCAGAATGGATTTTACTCCGGGACTTCAGCTGGGTTCAAGGAACTGCCAGCGAACACTTCTTCAATTAGCCATAACTATCTCAACCATAGTAATGATTGCAAGAAGATTGCTGAACCCTTCAACACTGGTTCAGTAAACTACTATAAGAGTTCAAATTTAATTTCAGATAACATCAAATCTGGAAAAGATATTAACTTGAATGTGCTACTTTCAAATGGTTCATCCAACGATGTCGTTACCCAATCTGAATTTGGAATCATAAATGGAGAACGGAAGCATGAGAAGCAGCCTGCAACGTTGCCTTGGCTTAGAGCCAAGAATACAACATGTAAAAACGAGGCTCAAAATGCTGGTAGTGGTAGAAGATTAGCTTCTGGACAATTGAGTTTTCTCCAAGTTGCTTCTTTATCTAACAAACATGAAACTGGAAAGGGGTCTAGTGAAAATTTAGTGAACAATGTAACTTCAGGTATGTGTTCAAATGATATTGAGCTGAGGAGGACAGAAGCCAGTGGGAGCTCTAGTCAAAAGAAAATTCTTGGTGTTCCAATATTTGATATGCCTCATATTTGGAAGTCGTCGTCACTTACGCCTTCCTCTGTGTCAGTTTCTAATGCATCTGACATAAAATTAGTAGAAAACAATGGGAAAAACCGGGTCCTTGATATTAACCTGCCTTGTGATCCTGATGTTCTCGAGTTGGACAGCCAAGCTGTCACTGAAATTATTGATTGTGAGAAAGGACCTTCTACAATGGAAGCCAACTCTAGAAATCAGATTGACCTGAACTTGAGTATGAGTGAGGATGAAGCATTTGATACTACTATTCCAACTGCCATTGTAAATATGAAGGCAGTAATAGATCTTGAAGCCCCCGCTGTTACTGAGACAGAGGAGGATGCCATTCCTGATTTGGAAAAGCAGCATGAAACTCCTTTAGTTATTGAGACAGTTGAACAACCGCAGGATGAATTTATGAAGTATGCAGCAGAGGCAATAGTTTTCATGTCAGCTCAAACCTGCAATGGAGTAGATGATGTGATGAGCAGTCCATCAGAAAGGCCAATGGTGGACCCGCTAAGTTGGTTTGCAGATGTAGTTTCTTCGGGTGTGAATGATTTGCAGAGTAAGTTTGATAATTCAAGAGAAAAAGCTGGTGAGGATAAAGGGAAATCTCCCTTGGAAGAATTGGATTACTTTGAGTCCATGACATTGCAACTGCCAGAAATCAAGGAAGATGAATACATGCCTGAGCCTCTTGTTCCAAAAAACTTAAAAGTAGAAGAAGCTGGAACAACTTCGTTACCTACCCGGGCACGAAAGGGGCCAGCAAGGAGAGGGAGGCAGCGGAGGGATTTCCAAAGGGACATCCTTCCAGGCCTTTCATCTTTAGCAAGGCATGAAGTAACAGAAGATCTCCAGACATTCGGAGGGCTTATGAAAGCAACAGGTCATGCATGGCATTCAGGATTAGCCAGAAGAAGCTCTTCTAGGAATGGGTGTGGCAGGGGTAGGCGGCGCTCACTGGTTGTACCATCTCCCCCTCCTCCAGTTGCAACCATTGAAACATGCGCCCCTCTTAAGCAGCAGCTTAACTATATTGAAGTGAGATTGGATGATAGAAGCCTAACAGGTTGGGGCAAGACAACCAGAAGGCCCCGTGGACAGAGGCATCCGGCAGGTAATCCTCCATCAATTCGGCTAATCTAATCACTGCAAAGAGGCTTAATTTTTCTAGATGAGGTTTTATAGAGGGTAAGCAGGGACATTTCCATTTTGATGGAACACACGATGTCTAAAGCACGGGGATTTCTCTTTGTACATTCTTTAAACCTGTATTTGGATATATGGTTGACTTTCAGTCAGTCTTTGGGTGATACGAACTTGTATTATTCTTGAATAAGTTGCATGATTTATTATTGGTTATCTCTTTGAGAACTGTTGAGATATATACCATTTTGTGCACTCTAACGTTTTTGGATCTTTACAATCGATTTTTTTACACTGCGTATTAAGCTGCATGCTTGAATGAATTGGACCTCCATCAAATCAGACTATTTGTTAACTTCTTCCGTGGTAGTAGATTTGTTCTTTTGTCCCAGTGTAATCAAAGTTTTTCAGTTCAGTTTTGTAATTATCAAGGAGGCTTAGGATGTTCAGTAGTTTTTTGGTAGATTCTTATGTAGCCAGAATCTTGTCACAGGCATTCAAAATAACAATTAAAATCTGTAGAAATATTTATTTTAAGGGTAGGTGATTTACTTAGTAAGTTACACAGTTCTGGAAGTCATTGTTGAAGCACAAAGCACCATAAACTTAGAGATGCCGCCCCATGTAGCGGCCTTAGAGAATTCAAAATCCCCTCTAATCATACAATGAGATCCTGCACATAGATAATCTATTCAATGGCAATGGCATGTCCAAAGTGCAGTTGTTCCCATCTAATGATGAACACCAAGATCATTTATTTAATTTGATATATTAAAGATTTAAGATGAAATCAAGTAGATGATAAATACTAGCTGGGTAATTTATTCAACGAGTTCTTAAAGATTTAATTTGGCACATGCGTGTTTAAAAGAATTTATATCCCCTAACTCGGGGTTCTAGATCTGCCACTGAATTAAGAGAAACACTTTTGGTTCCGTGGTTTATGGTGGAGATTATTTTACTAGGCTAGGTACCGTGGTTTTTCCAAGAGGATTTTCTATGTAAAAATTTATGGTGTCATTCTTCTTCTCGAAACTATTATTTTACGCTCGGTATAGTGTTTAATGTTACACTCTTATTTTACGCTTTTACATAGTGCTCATTTTACGTTCACATATGAGAGGGTGAATAGCTATACCTATTTCTCATTTCTCACCATGAATTTTGTTATTTGTTTTCAATAAAATTCGTATTTCTATTTCCTTTAATTGAATATCACCCTAAATGAATTTTTGATATATTCTTATTGAAAATGGTTTTTTATATTTAAAGAAAAAAATGATTTAATTTAAGATCACCGATTTTGTACAATTTTTTTATCACATCAGCTAACTACAGAAAGACACGTCATAAAAATAATTTGATTTTACTTTACTTCAACTACTTTAAAAATAACTCATACCATAATTTGTTTTTAAAGCTTAAATTTTTTTTACATCAATTATGCACATCATTTAAGCCCTTAAAAAAATTATGGCTGGCGTGAAAGACACGCGAGGTGTGGGCGCGTGAAAGGAAAGAATTAAGGAGTGGGAGTGAAAGAGAGAAGAGAGGAAATCTTGGATTCTGTTCTGATGTTGTACGCAGTACTGAAGATGCGTCGGCGTGTCGGCGTTAGAAAGAGTTTTCCACTGCCAATTTGGCACACTTGTCTCGTGTCACTGCCGCTGCTTCAATTTATTTCCACACACTCTGACAGATAGATACCATATAAATTCCTCCAATCAGATTTCAGAAAAATTTATTTTCTTTTTCTTTTTTTCACTTTTCTCTCTTTCCTCTCTAGCTACCTCTCCAATCCTGTCTCAGTAGTCAGTGCTCCTTCCAGTTTGTCCTTGTCGTCATATCCCCATTGTTATCGTATTTGCACTACTTTATTGATCTAAAACACACATACTCATACTCATAATAGTACACACTATTTAACTAGTGAAATGATAAGTATAGGTGTTTGATAAAGCACTTACATTTAAAATAGGAGTATTTTAAATATAAGAAGATTTTTGAAGTTAATTTTGACCTCAAATATAAGAAATTATTTTAGTTTTTAATGTATATTTATTGTTTAAATATCAATTTTATTCTTATTGAATATTTTGTCTTTTCAATTTTTAAGGAGAGCGGGAGTAGTGCACATAAACCTATTGAGGTGAGTAGAGGGTATTTTGGAGACTTAACTTAAAAAAGACAAGAATTAAATGAGTTTATTGATAGTGATGATTTTTGTATTTTTTCTTATAATAGCGACAGAAGGGAGAAACTTCTTTCAAACGCTACTTACAGCGTATAACGTCTCACTTTTTTCTTATTTTTATACTCATTATTTTTCTTAAAGTATTTCTTTTTTTTTTTTTTACCAAAACAAACTTACTTCATTTCATTAGCAATAATGTATGTAATACAGGTTGGACTGAAATAATGAAAATGGGAGCTAGCGTAAAGTGTTGATGCCCTAGCAAGATTATGAGCAACAAGATTTGCTTGCCTCCGTACAAAGCTAATACTATAGCTTGGAAATTGAGAAATTAACTTATTACAATGAGATATGATAACACCAAAATCTGAGTTGTTGGACGTTGCTTTGGTTACTGCGTTGACCACTAAGAGGCAAACTGTCTCAATAGTTACCGACTCCAAGCCTATATCCTTCAACCAAATTAGCGCTTGCCATACACCCACTTCTTTAGCTTCTTGAGGTTCCGGTGTTCCTACAAACCACATAGTTTTTCCTTCCATGAAGTACCCATTCTCATCACGGATGCACATGCCTATCCCGTATTTGTTTTCCTGCTCAAAAATAGCAGCATCAACATTACATTTCAAAGTACCTGGAGCTGGTTTTTTCCATACAAGCTGTGAGTCGCTTATATTTCCATCTGCTGCAGCTATTCGGTTCACACTCTGCCTAGCGGTGTCCCATTGTTGAAGATACTCCATCGCTAATTGTAGTGAAATACCTGCTGACTTTGTGATATCCTGCCACACTTTCTCATTTCTTTTTTTCCATAATGCCCAGATAGTCATAGCAAATTTCCTTCGGTTCTCATTGGACAGATTTTCCAGCAACATAAATAAGCATGTATTAAAACTAAAGTTCACCATCTGATCCATAATGCTTCTGACGTCATTTGCAAGACCACTCAAATTCCAAATTGGGCCAATTTGAGGACAAGTTAAAAACGCATGTGCTTCTGTTTCAGCTTCATTATTACACAAGGGACATTGATCTTCGCAAGGCACATGCCTTCTACGAAGATTACTACGAGTCGGTAAGCAACCACCAGCTGTCCTCCAAAGTAAGAGTTTCACCTTTTGTGGAACTTTTAGATTCCAAATAAGCATTCAATTACCTGAAACCCGAAGATTACTACTATCAATAAGATCCTCCATAATACCAAAATAAGCAGAACGGACTGAATAAATTCCATTACGACTCCTCCACCAAACCAGCTTGTCATTTCCACCAACATTATAGAGAACCATCTTCTTGATTGACTGAGCTTCATGATTGTTAAAAAGAGAGTCCACCAAAACCTCATTCCACTCATTCCTCCCTTCATTCATCAAATCACTAACCTTCATGTGTTCCATCCCAGCCACAATAGGTGAACGAATAAAAGAGTCCTTACGACCCTTCAACCACGGATGAGTCCAAACCGAAATATTAGTTCCATCACTTATCCTCCAACGCGATCCCAAATTTACCACAACACGAGAAGAGTGGATACTACGCCTTACATAATTGGGATTATGGCCCAAGCGAGCCCCCATAAAATCACTACGAGGAAAATATTTGACTTTGAAGACGCGACCAACTATAGTATCTGCGTGGGTCATGATTTTCCACGCCTGCTTCCCTAGTGTTTACCCTGGTTTTTTGGTAAACACCGCTAGTTTGAAATTGCTTCTGTTTGCTGGATCAACTAGTAAATCCTAAGACCATTTGTGTTAAAGTTTTCCCTAGAATCGTATGTGTTCTTGCAGTTTAAAAGTAAAAAGAAGAAGATAACTGTCGATCTCGCGCGAAACCGTCGAATTTCCTCAATGGGGGAGAATAAAACAAAGGAAAAATTGCAGAAAAGCAAAGAAGAAAACAAATTAAAATTGCATTAATTGTAAAGAGAGTTGGTGCACAGATCATACATTCTTCTCTTGGCTCGTTTTCTCTGTAATGTGTTGGAAGTTAGAGCGTGAGAATTCTGTAATGAGATTGTGACTCGTTTTTCCTATGAAAAACTACTATTTATATGAGGAGGGAAAACACTGAAACTAACTAACTGTACAGAGAATTTAAAAAAGGAAACTGCTTCAGCCTTCGACTAGGATAACTACCAAAGCTTCGACAACGAGCACTTGCTTTTGACCTGCTATTGAATCCCAACTTTCTTCTCGTCGAAATATCACCCTTCAATTCTTGTTAAGTTTAAGGCCTTGTCGAATTTGCCTTCTAATACAACTCTTCTGTGTTGAAACCAACACCTTCTTCTAAGAAAACCAAAGTCAAACCGCATTGACTGCATTTAATTTACCCTGTTGAAATTACAGGCCAACAAATTGCCCCTCAAAAATGTCTTTTTCAACACGAGCTAAGTGAATGGCAGAAAAAGAGCATTTTTGAAAACCCTTTTCAACTGCTCTAATGACGTCACTTGCATCCCGTTGCAGAGTGACACGACGTTTCAGTGAAAAAACAGCTTTTGGCGCCTCCGTTTCAGAGTTAGTGGGCCACGTTTCACCTTGAAACTCCCCACTACTCATTGCGAGTAACTACCCCATTAAGAAGGAAACTCAAGGGTTTCAACCCTTTGTATTCAACAGCTATATAAACTACCTCTTCCTCTTCATTTTACTCTTTTCTGAAACCCTTGCAATCTCTTCTCTTCTTTGCGATAGCACCTTCGCGATTTCCAAAACCCAGAAAACCAGAACTTCATCAACATTCTTAGTTGTTCATCAATGGCATCTTCTTCTCGTCCTCGATCCCCTTCAACCATTGAAGGTAAGCGACCAATCACCTTCACATACTCATTCATCTGGAAAACACCTCTGTGTTGCTGAACCTAATCTTAATGATCCACATGCTCCAAGTTGGAGATCGCAAGTGATCATTCCTGGTCCCATTGATCACACTCATGCTTTTCTTGGTCCTATTCCCGAGTTTCTTCCAGAACCACCAAAAATCCAAGAAATCTTCCCAAGTTACCATCATTATAGCTGAGAGCAAGTGTACTCTCTTGCAGAAGTAGTATAAAAAAAATATCGTCTCCACAGGGATTAATTAATAAGTACCAAATTATTTAAGATTAATTATTATTTAGACGAACGAGTATTTGGTTGTTGTAGAAACTAAAATAATACGAAGTAAATAGCAAGAATTAAAATTGTCAAAGTTGATCAATAGAGAGAAGCCTAGGGTCTCGGTTTCACTTGCTAGCTTTGATTCCTCTATGTCCAATTCTACATGAATTCCCTTATTTTATTCAATTACCAGTCCCTTTACTAAAACTATTAACCCGTTTGATCATTCGTGATTAATATTCTTTTTCCTAAATTAACCCTAGTTTGGTCATGCTAGAATTTAAATTTAAGAAAAACATGAAGTACAAAAAGGTTGAATGATTGGAAGACTAAATTATAGTTTGGTCATTCTCTAATTATAGTCTCAATTATCCTATAGGTCCACCAACTAGTTGTAGTACGGTCGCTAATCAAATAATTGATTATAAACATGCAAAGGTTGTCAATCCTAATTATGTAATAAAGCAATAGAATAATATTAATTGAATAAAAATTGAAAATTGAAAATATAAATTAAGACATTAAAAGGTCTCTAATCAAGCAAGATCCACATAAGACCCTAGAAAAGAAATTTAGCTATCCATAGTGTTCAAGAACATTGGATTAAAATAAAAAGTCATGAATTACAGAATATAAAAATAACCCGGAGAGCTCTCTCACTGTGTCAAGAACAAGTCCAAAACTTCTAAGGTGCTGTGTGCAGTAGCAAAATTTCTTCTCTCTTCTCTCTATTGTTGACGGCGCTCCTCCATTCTTTTTTTGTGTTGATGGCTTTTTATATTTGAATGCTTAGGGTTGTCTTTACTTTTTCTCCACGTCATGCTTTCTTTCTCAACAAGAATCTTACGTTGATTTCCATTGCCATCATGGGCTTCCATGATTTTCTTTTCAATCCAAGTGTTGGCACAAAAGTGGGCCTTGTGTCTATGATGCATTCTTTTAAAATTCCAAGTTGCAATATTTCTCCAGCAATATTAGTTTAGGTGTACGGTTCTAATTCCTTTGGGTCATTTCTCCTTCAATTCATGGGCTTTAAGTTGGACTTAATTTCTTTTGGCATTTTCTTCTTTTCTACAAAATAAAGAGCAAACTAAGTCAATAATTTATATAATTAGTAATAATTGCTCTAAAAATTACTCAAAAATATATAAAAAAATGCACTAAATTGGAGTTTATCAATAACCCTAGAATCTTCGACCAAGCTCCTTACGAAATGGGCTTCATGGCTACACGAGTTTTCAGATCTGCACCTCATATAGGGCACGAAGCTTACATCAAGTGGCTCAACAAGATAGAGTCAAAGAAAGGGGATTTCTGGAAAACTCAAGGCATTTTCGACCTGATTCAGTTGTCGAGATATGGTCCCAAATACCAAAGTGTCATGCTTATTGCAGCACTTCATTTTTAGGAGGCTACCACTAACAGCCTTCATCTAAGAAGTGGTATGCTTACTCCCACTTTATTGGACGTAGCTGCCATCACTGGACTTCCACCATTGGGTGAAGTCTTTGAACCCGATAGAGCTTCTGATCCCTGCAACTTCACTTTCCAACGTGCAACTTTTGCTAGGTATATCGAAGATCAGCATGTTCTCGACAGTGATGACGTTTCTGATACAGAACACATAGCTTTCCTTACCCTTTGGCTATCTCATTACATTTTCAGCTCTTCGTCACTCCAGGTTGCAAAAATGTATATCCCATTGGCTACTCAAATCCATAATGGTCGAAACATCTGTCTTAGCAAACTCATCTTGGGCTCCCTTTATGAAGCTCTAGGAGACGGGTCCTTGAAATGAAGAACTCTCAACCTCAAACTTCTTTGCTGATTTCTGGGCCTATTTGGCTGTTCCAATTGTGGCTCCTTGCCACTTTTGAATCAAGACTTCAAGTAATGTGCCCTAAAAATCAAATCCGAATTGCCGAAAGGAGGAGCATCGAAGGTGTAAGGCTTGCCCTTTTAAAACCCAGGGAGAACAACCAATCAGTCGAAGACCAATTCTGACACTTTAGACAAGCTACTGAATTGCAAGTCCTTTACTCCTTCAATGGCCCCTTTCGTCCACAAAACTCATGGGCCACAATGGTTCCTCAAAAAATTTCCTGCTACACCCACTGATTCCGATGATGAACTTAATGAAATTTGGCGAGCTTATTTGACCCCTTGCTGGTTATCACTTAGGATTTCACCAAGCAAAGGCTCGACACACTATGGCTTGACAGGATATCAGCCAAGTCTGGTGGCGAGGCAATTTGGACTATGTCAACTCCGACCGACCTCTTTCTACAAGTCGAAGAAATCTCTAATATCACCAACTAATGAAAGGGATTACTGGCATCGACTAACCATGGCCGCTCAATGTATTCCTACTTTCATTCCTATAAAGTACAACCCCCTCTTCGCTTGCACTAAGGAATTCTTTCAATGGTGGTCGAGCTATTATGCTCCTAAACTAGCCGCTGTCGACGAAACCGCCTTGTTATCAAAACTTGCTCTCTGCTTTTCCCAAGCCTCCGGGTATATTATCTCAATACATTCTAGATTTCCAAACTCTTCAAAATAATATATTCTTTAGCTGTTTGAACCAAACAATTTCTGAAATCTTTCTAAACTAACCTCGTCGAAATATTTTTTGCAACTACTCCCACAACCACTGGCACTACCAAGGCGTCAAAGAAAAACACCAAGAAAAAGACTACCACTATTCAAAGACCACAAACAACTCAACAAGCCAAAAAACAAGAGGTAACTACTTTTTTGGGGTATTTGTTACATCACATTTACTCCTTAATTTCAATGCTTGACTGGTCTCCATATTTCAGAGTCGAAAAAGCGGAAGCAATCCTGCGCTTGATGTACCTCTTAAAAGGTCGAGGAGGATTGGAACACAGATTGTGAGTGATGATTCTAAGGTTAAAAAAGAAAACTTTAGCTCTTTGCTCTCTCCATTATTCATCTATTTGCTTTAGCTATTACTAATTCTGAATGTTGGGTTTTCAGTCTGATGACCAAACAAGCAGCCCAAAATCGTTTAGGATTTCTGCGGCTCAGTTTGAACAAGAAAAGAAAATGAAACACTCACAAGAAACTTCCAGAACTGCTATCCCTGTGGTGCCCGTCGAAGAAACACAAGGCAAAAAAGAAACAGCTAAAGAGAAAATTTCACCTTTAGAGAAACCTGCTCAGAAGAAAGCAGAGGTTCCTAAAAGACCTGCAAGCGCAAGCTCTCACGTTGGTGACACCATATCAAAGGTAAATAACTAAGCTTGCAACTATTCTCTAATTATTCTCTAATTATTGTCATGACAGGGAAATGAAGCTGGTCAACTTGACCCTTCACATAAACAACTAACACCAACATCAGCTCTCTCTCCCTCTGTCAAACCAATAGCTGAAAGAGTGGTCGAAAATCAACCCCAAAAAGATGATCCTGTCCATATAGCAAGAACAGACCTGCAAAAACTTGTTGATATGCCAACCAATGAGCTTTCCTCTTATGACCAAGCACTTGAAACAAACCCTCTTGATACAAATCAGGGAGCACAAGATTTAGAGATGATCAGGGCTGTTGGCGTCGAGATTGAGCATGTCAATGAACCATCAAGAGATGATAGCTCCAGCTCCAAGGTGGTTTATTCAAGTAGCAACACTGTCAGTGATGAGACTTTAGCTGAATTGAAGAGCAAAAATCCTCTTGAGGCTTTGAACCTCTTGCTGAGTGGTAGGAAATCTTCGACCAAACAGAGTTCTTCGACCACTTCTTTGGGCGAAGTATCTGACACAACAAAGGAAAGCCTCCTCAAGGACCAAGCCATTGAGCGTGACCACATGATTGCCTTTGAGATTAAAGTCTTATTGCGCAAGCTCAATACCTCGACCTCAGGCAAGGCCCTCATTGACTTCATTGCTGAATTTGAGCCCCTTTTGGAGCGAATCACCCAAGACATTCAGAAAAAGAAGAACTGTATTGCACAAAAGGCACGGGAAGCCAAACTTCAAGAAGAAGAATGGGCAGCTGTTAACGCCTCTCAAACCAAGATTGCCTCTTTGGAAACCCAAGCAGCAAACAACGCTCAAGCATTGACAGATTGCGAAAATGCCATCTTGGGCTACCAGAAACAGATCGAAGACTTGCAGTCGAATATCAAAGCTGAAGAGGTGAAGAAAGCTTCTCTTCTCAAAATGACTCCTAAAGCTTTAGAACCTGCGATTCACGCAGAGGCCACTGTGGCTCTTGAGCACTTGGAAAGACATGGTCAACATGAAGCGATGGTTCAAAGTTTGGACGAAGAAGAGGCTCTTGTCGCCATAAGATTGGATCATTTAAAATCTGTCTTAGAAAGGCTCAAAGCCAATCTTCAACTTTGACTTGTCTGACTTATAATATTTGTCTTGTAATTTCAACAATGCCTTGGCAACTTTTCTTTCTTGAAGGCCATGTTTGAATTTGTACTCTCTTACCGTTTTAATCTCGCGCTCTTCCAACTTCTTGCAACATTGGCTTATATTTCTTTAAGTACTTGCCATTTATTTGCAAAATTCGACCATCAGCGCCAAGTTCTTCGACTTCATAGGCACCATTAGTATACACTTGTAGAATGCGAAATGGTCCTTCCCAATTTGGTGACCATTTACCCAAGACTCTATCTTTTTTATCCATGGGTAATATAACTTTCCACACTAGATCTCCTAAAGCAAATGTTTTTAGCTTAACCTTTTTATTGTAGGCTTTAACCACTCTTTCTTTTTGCCTTATAAGAACATCCAACGCATGTAGTATTTCTTCATCTAAATCAACCAATTCATCTAACATCATATTCCAATAAGAATCCGATGGAATTTCAAACTGTCTTTGAATTCTAGTTGATTGTAAACAAATTTCGACAAGTAAGACTGCGTCATGTCCAAATGTAAGTCTATAAGGAGTAGTGTTAATTGATTCTCTAGGAGAATTTCTATATGCCCACAACACTTGATCAAGCGTTTTATGCCAATTCCTAGGCTTTTGCCCAATGTGTTTATTGATTAAATTGATAATGATTTTGTTGGCAGCCTCTACTTGACCATTAGCTTGAGCATAGTATGGCATTGAAGTTAACAACTTAAAACCAATTTCAGAAGCAAAATCTACCATTTTTCGACCAATAAAAATTGTGCCTTGGTCAGTAGTAATGGTTTCAGGAATACCAAACCTATACAAAATGTGGTTTTGAATAAAACTTATCACTGCTTCCTGATCAACATTAGTTAAGGGAACAGCTTCCACCCACTTGGTGAAATAATCTATTCCTACTAAAATAAAACGGTGACCCTTCGACAAATTTGGTTTGATTTCACCAATCAAGTCTAAAGCCCAACCCCTAAAAGGCTAAGATTTTATTATTGAATGCAATTCATTTGCAGGCACATGTTGTATTCCTGCGTGTTTTTGACATTCTTGACAACCTTTGGCGAAATCTATGCAATCTTTGGCCAATATATTCCTTGTCGAAATAAAAGCCATTTCATTTTGTGACCTGCTTGATGAGATCCACAAGCACCACTATGGGTATTGGAAATTGCTAAATATGCCTCACTTTCACTAAGACATTTCAATAATACTCCTTCAGGAGTCTTTTTAAACAATTCATTCCCAATAATCACATAGCTTAAGGCTCTGTACTTGGTTTTTCTGTCAGTCGCTCCTGTTGGATTCTCCAAGTATTTGACAATTTGCCTTCGCCAATCATCATTTGATATATTGTCAATGGCACAAATTTCTACTTCACATTTTCCAAAAAATTGAAAATTTTCCACCACCAAATTTAACATCTCTGCCCCCTCAAGTTTTGGCATTGACGATTGGGCATTGGATGCATCTGTCGAAATCAGTTTGTGTTTTATTTCTATTAGCTCCAATAGCTTTTCTTTTGACACTTTGTACCCTGAAGCTATTTGTGCCAAATCATTGGCCTCTTGATTCTCTATTCGAGGCACATGTTCTATGTGAACAGTATCAAATCTTTTTAACAACGTATTAGCAATGGCAAAATACATTATTAAATTCTCTTTGATGCATTTGTATTCTTTTGTTAACTGTTTCACGATTAGTTCTGAATCTCCTTTAATTTCGACATGTTTTGCCCCCAACTCTAACAAGATCTCAAGTCCTGCTATTAAGGCTTCATACTTTGCCTCATTATTGGAGCATGTCCCTTCAATTTTAAACTTATACCTTGTTGGTATTTTTGTTGGTGAAATTATTAAAATTCCAACTCCAACACCATTTTTATGGCTTGAACCGTCGAAGTATAACTTCCAAGGTTGTGTTTCCACTAAGTTTAATTCTTTTTCAACCCCTGAATGGTCAACTATGAAGTCAGCCACTATTTGTCCTTTTATTGCTTTTAATGGTTGATAAGTCAAGGAGAATTCAGAAAGAGCTAAAGCCCATTTACCTATTCTACTATGTAAAATTGGTTTCGACAGCATATGTTTAATAATACCGTAATGGGAGTAAACATACACATCAACAGGCTTTATATATTGCTTCAATTTTGTACAAGAGAAATACAAGCATAGGCACAATTTTTCTGTAGGATGATATCTAGTTTCTGCATCATTTAGAATCCTACTAAGGTAATAAATGGCCCTTTCGACACGATTTTCATCTTCTTGAGCTAACATGCTACCTATAGAAAATTCTGAAGCTGCTATATACAATTTCATTACTTCTGCATCCCACTTGAACACATCTTCCTTCTTCAGTCGAAGTAATGGCGAAAACACTTAGGTCTTGCCACTTAGATTTGAGATAAATCTTCCAAGGAAATTGATTTTTCCTAGTAATGACTGCAATTCTTTTTTCGTCGAAGGAGCTCTCGTTTCCAAGATTGCTTTCGTCTTGTTTTGATTGATTTCAATGCCTTTTTTTGTGTACAACGAAACCCAAAAAGTCACCTGCACGAACACAGAAGGCACATTTAAGTGGATTCATTTTCAATCCATATTTTCTCATTCTTTCGAATGATTGTTGAAGATGGTCTATATGACCACTTCCTGAGGCAGATTTAATAACAATGTCATCTATATATACTTGCATAAATTTTTCAATAAAATCATGAAATATGGAATTCATTGCCCTTTGGTACGTTGCCCCAGCATTTTTAAGGGCAAATGGCAGTACAACCCATTCATAGACCCCTAATGCCCCTAGGCATCGAAATGCTGTTTTCGACGTATCTTCTTCAGCAATATATATTTGGTTATACCCAGAATAACCATCAAGCATGCTTAGGTATTCATAACCTGCAGCTGAATCTACTAGCATTTCTGCCACTGGCATGGCATACTCATCTTTAGGTGTAGCGTTATTTAAATCTCTAAAATCTATACACACCCTAAGTGTATCATTTTTCTTAATTACAGGCACTATATTAGCAAGCCATTCGACATACCTGGCAGTCCTGATGAACTTGCTCTTTAGTAACCTTTCTATTTCTGCCTTGATCTTCACCAAGATTTCTGGTGCAAATCTTCTTGGAGTTTGGTTCACTGGCTTCTTTCCTGGTCGAATTGGTAGTCTGATTTCAACAACTTCACGACTCAACCCTGGCATTTCATTGTAATCCCATGCAAAGCAGTCTTTGTACTCCTTCAGCAATTCAACAATCTGCATCTTCAACCCTTGATCAATCTCAACACTTACATATGTTGGCCTTTTTATTGAACCCGCTTGGATCTCCCAAATCAATTTCAGTTTTGGCCCTTTATATTTGGGGTTTGTGTCATTTTGGCCCTTTATGTATTTTTTTTCTCGTTTTAGCCCTTCATGTTTTTTTTGTGTGTCATTTTGGCCCCTGCCATTAGTTTTTTCTAACGGACGCTACGCTGGCAGTTAACTTCTGACGTGGCGTCTTAATTGTCAGGGCTGACTAGGATTCATTAAATGACGTGGCCAATGGGGGACCAAATTGAAATAAATAAAAAACATAGGGGACCAAATTGACACAAACACAAAACATAATCAATCACTCTCCATCTTCTTCCTCCATCTTCATCTTCTTCTTCTACGGCGAGCCGCAACCATCTCCGGCGAGCCGCCACCACCACCACGACCACAAATTTGGTTTCAAATCCCCAATTTCTTCAAAATCCTAAATTTTTGCATGCGCAGCCTTGCCCAGGGGTTTCAGAATTGCAGAATCATGCGATTCTAAGAGTTGAATGTCATTCTGACTACCATGGGAGTAACTACTTAACATGAAGTGCAATAATAAAGGTAACAAAAGGGAAGTTCTGCCCAATTAATTCAAAGAAACACATCTACATAATTTATTTATTTATTTTAAATGGAATTGTGAATTGTCACCAAAACTACATTCACTTGTTTCAGGAGCCAAGTAAATTATCAAATTTGTGGTGGTGATCGTGGTGGTGGTGACGGCTCGCCGGAGAAGATGAAGATGAAGATGAAGGAAGAAGATGGAGAGTGATTGATTATGTTTTGTGTTTGTGTCAATTTGGTCCCCTATATTTTTTATTTATTTCAATTTGGTCCCCCATTGGCCATGTCATTTAATGAATCCTAGTCAGCCCTGACAATTAAGACGTCGCGTCAGTGGTTAACTGACAGCGTAGCGTCCGTTAGAAAAAACTAATGGCAGGGGCCAAAATGACACCAAAAAAAACATAAAGGGCTAAAACGAGAAAAAAAATACATAAAGGGCCAAAATGACACAAACCCCAAACATAAAGGGCCAAACCTACAATTTAGCCTATTTTAATTAACAAGAGAATTGACTAAGTCTTGTAGGCATGCCAGTTCATTTATTTTATTAAAAAATTACTTTACTTTTCTAAAAAATTTATCTCAAATAATTAAATAATTTTTATTTGACTTAAAATATGAAAATTATTTAATTATAAAAAAATTATTTGATCTCCGGTCGCAATCTCCTCGACGACACCTCCTTCCTTAGCCTCACCGTCGCTTTCTCTCGAAACACTTATCTAATTTTTAAAATATAATTTTTTTAATTGTTTTAAATAAATATTTTATAAAATTAAAGTAAATATTTTTTAATAAAAGAAATGAAGTGGCATGTTTATAAGGTTTAGTCAATTCTCATGTCAATTAACAATCAACATCTTAGAGTTTGAAATTTCAATTTGGTCAACATTGTAGAATTTTGTAAAATACGGGTACCAAAATTACCAAAAAAATGGGGGGATCAAAATTGCACATTGAGTAAAACAAGTGGACCAAAATTGCTCCAAAAAAATTAGGGGGGTCAAAATTGCATATTGAGTAAAATAGGAGGACCAAAAGTGCACTTATAAGCCTTTCAAATACTATATAGCCTATTGGTAAGTATCTCTATTTTTAATTTGTAATGCGCGTGTTGCAAGTTCGAATCACAGTGAATGCGCCTTTTTCTGATAAAAAATTTAAAACAAATATACTTTTTTTTTTGACAGAAAATCAAATACACTCTTAATAAACCGAATTTATATCTTTGTCAAAATTATTATCGAGTAAAACATTATTTTATTCCCATTTGTAAGAACATAAATAATTGAAGTTAATTTGAAGCAAAATACCCTTTAGCAGAAGTTCTAATTTTATTGTCAGTTGTTAAGGACACAGTTCATATTCTTCTATGAGAGCTTGAATTTAAATTCCGTTAACAATGTGAAGACCTATAATTTGTATATACGCAACTGTGTAAATACTAGGTATAAAAAATGACAAGCATATATGGCAGAAATTAAAAGAGATAAATCAACAGCCAAAATCATTCTACTACTAATTTTTATTTAATTCAACATTCTAAGTAACGACAAAATTTGTAATACATACCAACGCAGTTTTCTATATTGACTCTAAAAAGACCATATTTGGAGTTTATCCTCCTTTTCAGCGATTTTTGGCATGCAATTTTATTCTAATGTTTCGTTAGACCGAACCTTAGATGCTTAAAGATTATTACAAGAAACTCTCTAAATGTAACAAAATAAAAAAGAAACAATTGAGAAACAATTGTTGCATTCAAATTAATTACTTCATCTTCTTCTTGATGCATTCCATTGCCAGAAGGCACGTGTAGCAGCATCTTCTCTTTCATGGAGTGCTTCTTTCTCAGCTTTGGGGACCAAATCACTCTCACTCTTAACATCTTTTTCAGCGGCTATACATTGAGAAACAATTGTTGCATTCAAATTAATTACATCGTTGCCAAAAAAATTATTCTCCATATAAATATAACAAATTAATTATACAATCTAATAATTAAGTAATAACAAAACGTACGTACCAATATTCAAATCTTCAAACAAGTTTCCAATGGTATCATCAAGAATAGGCAATTCTGGTGCTGAGAGTGTTTTTGGTTTATCTGACACATTACTAGGGTTTCTTGAATATTTCTTTTTTGCAGGTAATGGTATGTCATTTTCTCCTACATCAGAACACTGTTCTTCAATTAGACTGCGTTCTTTTAGGGTCACATTTTTTGGTCTCTTCTTGTTCTTCTCCTTCATTCTTGCAATTGCAGGTTTTACAAGATTGTGGAAATTTTTTATCTGAGACAACTCTTTTTGGCTGTAAAATTGTGGTGCAACATGTGATAATAATATATGCATATAACCAAGCTTTGAAGGTTGGGGAGACACCTTGTGACGTGCTTCCCAATCTGCAACACGTTTATTCACATCATCCCAAAGATCTTTGTTCTTCGAATTCTCCATGGTGATGGATGGTTAGGGACTAGAGCACAAGATCACTTGAGAGAGATATGAGCAAAACAAAATAGAGATTGAAAGAAAGAAAACTTTTGCGTAAGAGAAGAGTGTGGGGGAGTGTGAAAGGGTGAGACTTTCAATATATATAGGTGCTAAGTAAATGAATTGTCTAAAACCAAGTTCAATATATGAAGTCAAATATTTATGATTAACCAATATTTTTAGTAAAACATAGACTTCTTTGGTAATTAGGCAAATTAAAGAAACTTTGACTTTTAATTAATTCTCTATCAGTTTCACAATATATATCATTTAACTTGAGAATTTTTATTTGTTTTAATTATTTATAGGTGCAAAGTATGCGAGGTCAAAATAATTTTTCATTTTAAATATATCAAAAATATATTAATTTGAATTTTTTAACTGTATCCTATTAATTGGTGTCTCAATTACTAAACATTAATTAGCAATTTTTTCTACCTAAACATTAATTGACTTGTCATCAAATGTAATTGAATCCTTTAATTGACTTTTTTTGGTAAATCAAAGTATCCCTACCCGCACAACTGTAGAGACTAATCATTGTGGCTGAGATCCATTTAAGGAGTTGACCTTTCCCACTAGATATTTTTCCGTACGCACCGACTAATGGTCAAACTTTTGACCAAATGGTTAAGGAGCCAAGTATCTACCACTTGTAGTATACCATGTTGGTATCCTTTAATTAACTTGTCAATAAATGTAATTGAATCCATAATTTTTAAATTCCTAAGCATTAAATAAATTTTAATTAGATATTTGAAATTTTACAAATGTTTAATTGGGTTAATGCTTTTTTCACAAGTTCTAGTGACCAAATACAGGGTCTCAAAATTACAAATATAGAGATCGTGTGAACAAAAGGTTACTTATGACCTAGATAACCAACCATACATGAAGCATAAAATACATTAGCTTAACAATGACATTGATGGGTATTAATTCGTCGACTGAAGATTTGCTGCAGAGTTGATGGGTATTACCATAAATACTATACTTCTAAGACGTGTGCCATCATAAAGAAATTGGGACATTACAACTAAAATTGGAAATCAATCTTTTTTGAGGAATCTAGTTTATTTTATAGAAGGACTTTAGAGCTTTGAACGTGATTTTTGTATCTTTGATGTAACCCCCTTTCCTTAGTTCCTTCTTGAGATGAGGAATCTAGTTTATCTTATAAAAGAAGGCCTGACCCTAACATAATTCTCGATAATGAGACTGAGGAAAGATGAAGTTAAATAATCTTAGCTTATGCCTTTACTTGATATCAGTGGCAGTGGCATGTACAAAATGCTAAGTTTTTTTGGTCGAGACTAGAGTATCAACCGCCAAACGCCAAATGCAGTGACTAATCCCCTCACTGGATTAGAGGCACATCGAAGGAATGATTTTAATAAATACTAAGTTGAATACACATGAACGTTATACACATTGCAAAAGCTGTTTTCAAAATCTAAAAGAGGAACCGCCTTTATAATGGCCCGGCCCTAACATAATTCTCAAGAATGGGACTGAAGAAAGGTGAAGTTAAATCATCTTAGCTTATGCCTCCACTTGATATCAGTGGCATGTACAGAATGCTAAGTTGAATAGACATTGTAAAAGCTGTTTTCAAAATTGAAAAGAAGAACCACCTTTATAATTTATAATAATAATAACAGACATAAAGTACAAGAGAGTTTGTACAGAAAAATAAATAGCAACCAAAAGAAAAAAATTACAAAATTTGAGAGAAATAATCACACCCTCCAGCAGAAGAAGAAATCAGGTTTACAAACCAAAAAAAAAAAATAAAAAAATCAGGTTTCCATTTTCAGACTGCAGGAAATAACCAACATCGCCATCTCCTGATCTCACCCAATGTCTTCTAAAGTTGTAGTACGCCAAAGTTGCATTTCCATCTTCAATCTTCGTTAGTCCCTCAAATGTCTTGTAATAGAAATAATAGATATTGAACATTTGAACTAGTAGCGCCACCGATAGAATCCGTGCACCATACTGTGCTGCCCTAGTGTCAAAGAAGTTATAAATTTCAATTCAGTTCATGAAACATATTATGAAATACCTCCAAAATGAGTCTATAAAAGGCAACAAAAATAGCATAAATAAGGGACTCTGATAATTAAGAATAGAGTCGCCACAAGATGAATCAACAAGCAACAACAAAGATTAATAAAAACTAAATAGAAACTACACAAGTACACCAAATTCATCCCGTGTCATAGTTTTGTAAGCCACCCATTGTTACTAAAATATGGAAACAAAGAATAGCTAATCGCCCCTAACAACCCCACCTAAATTCGAAACTGGGGTACACACCCAACTCAAGATTGCCTATTTGATCCTTGACTACCAACCATAACTGCTAAATCCTGCTAAAACTGGACAGAAAGTTTCAGATCTCCAAGCAGGGGAATGTATGTTATTCAAACCTGCACAAGATACACCTAATACTATGTTCAAAACTGAAACCTTACTTTCTAGTAAGAACAAGCCCAATCCGAAAATAGATAGGGGATGCTCTGTGTTTTCGCCAAAACCCAACACCGCTCGGTAAAGTTAGTGGTTGCTCTTAATGTCACAGTGAGGGTTTGAGAATTTGAGAGGGGAGACATGTAAAGTGTGATAGATATGAGTTCAATTGGAGGTCAATTTTTCCCTACAACTGTTTGAAGTAGAAGAGGGACTGAAATGTGAAAGAAAAAAAAAACTAAAACCCAAAACACCAAATATGTTTGTTATTAATACCATAGGATCCGTAAAAAACTTACTAGAAAATGGTGATTGGTTGTGGCCAGTAATTTATTGAGATCCGCCATTGGTCCCTTTAATTTGGGGATCATATTAAGGGCTCCCTTAAACTAATTACATCCAGAAGAAGAGGAGGGAGAATTCAGAATAATCCAACTAATTCCATGCCCATTTCCCTTACCTGATTTTCTGTTATATACCTCCCATGTTCACACACTCCCTTCATATTTCTCTTTAACATGTTTTACTCCATTCTGTTATACCTATTTTCCTCTTTTTGCTGGCTTGGCTTGTTGGTGACGTGGCCTTAGGCCCAAAGAAGCCAGTTATTTGGAGAGTTTATTCTTAGAAGGAATAGGAGAGAGAAAAAGAATGATGAGGTGGCTAATGACCCCATGTGATTCTGTTAGGGGGTATATGGGTAGGAAAGGCATGATGTGGGGAATCATTCAGTTATTTTGCTGATTTGCTAGAAGGAGATTATTCTTTGGTTAGGATCCTAGGCTCTGGAATATCCTTTCAGTCTGTTTGTACGAGCTCCTAAGCTCATTTTCTTTCGATTAATACAAATACCGTACACAGATTTTCACAATTCTGCTTCTGTTACTTAATCTGTTTCTGTTTTCCTAATTCTGAATTGTGAGTTTCTATCAGCTTTCTTTTAAACTTATTCTCTACTTGAATTTTTACACTCAGATTGGTAACAGCAGAGAACAGCAAGCCGGCAAAACAAAACGCATCTTGCCAATGAGCACTTCAATCAGTATGACACAAGAATCTAGTCCAAGTAATGCAATTGAAGGCAGAGCAATGAAGAGCAATACAATACAAGTTGAATCTCAACAAAAAAAAAACAATCTTAATTTGTCAACAAAGCAATTATCATGCAGAGACTGATGAGCAATAAGTTAAATAAAAGTAATTTCTCGGAGAAAGTAAATCTCAACAAGAAAAAAAAGAAACTTACATTTCAGAGTTCAACTTCAGCTTAGCACTTTCAGAATACCAATCCACTTTGGCATTTCAAGTTTCAAAGTTGAAGATGGCATCCATGACGCGAGAAGAGTTTCCTATTTCTCTCACTCAAAGGAAAATCAGGTGGAGCAGCTATCTTTCTCAAGGATGGCCTTAAAAATACCATGGAGGCAACAACATTAGCACACACTTGATCACAGCTTTTCAAATTGATCTCTCTGAGTTGCATGCAGTTCTTTACGACATGCATCACTCCATTCTTTGTGATGTTAGGACAGTTCCACAGCGACAGTTGCAATAGCCCACGGCACCTCTTTGAGATCACATAGAGTGCTTTATCGTCAACTCTTGTATTTGACAAGTTCAACACCTCCAATTTGGGAAGTTCAAAGTTAATTCCAAGTGACTTCACTTCTGAACAGGAAAATAAGTTCAAATGTCTAATCTTACGACATCTCCTTAAAACCTGACCAATTCCTTCTTCGGATATGTCCGAGCAATAGCTCAAATCAAGCAGGTGCAAATTGGGGAAAATGGAAGCGAACATTATGATGTTTTGATTTTGTAAGCAAAAAATGTGAGCCAAACTGAGATACTTGAATTGAGGGTTTACAACACAATCCATCAAAGAATTGGAATCCTCAACACTCTTTTCCGCAATACCTATGCATTGAATTAATATGATCTCACTAAGTGATGGACAGTTCCTAAGGAGTGCAGACAAGGCGGAATCGGTGAGCAAAGTACAATAACTAAGGTCTATAGACACCAAATCAGGAAGAAACAAAGACAACTCGGCAAGACGTGAATCATTCAGAAAATCAGCATGTTGAAGACCCAAATGTTGGACACGTTGACACTTGGATAACAAAGAAAAGATCCCATCATAACTATAGCCGGTGCAATGTCCGATGTGAAGCCGCCTCAAAGGAAGACATTGCATTGCAATAGAGGAGAGGAACTCATCGGAGATACGACAAATCTAGACAAGTCAAACCCTTCAAACTCAACAACGATTCAATGAAATGCGGAGAAACGAAATTTGCAGGATACTCTTGGTATTTGGTAATGGAATAAAAGAAATGGAATAAATGAGGGGAATGGGATAAAGACCTCAGTGTTGGTCTCTCACAGAGAGCAGAAGCAATACCACGGTTCGTTATGCGATCACAGTCTAACATGATGGCTTCTTCCAGAAACTTACAGTTCTTAAACAAGTGAAAAATCATTTTATCGTTGATGTAGTTATGACTAGAGAGATTAACCTTGCGGAGTTTGAAAAGTGCGAATGAAAGAGCTTCTACTCCATTGAGGAAACCTATCTGATTATTTTCGAACTCTGTAGGGTTACTGAGGTCGAGTTCTTCGAGCAAAGGGAAACAATCGGCTATTAGGTTGAAATCAGCGGAATTGATAAAACCTATGTTGGAACATATGAGAGAAGTTAGAGTTTTAATATTTTCGGAAAAAACTCGCAAACCAATTGCAGGAATGGTGGACCCGTTGGAGAGATTGAGCGATGTGAGGTGGTTCAATTGGAAACTAGAGATTTGGATGAGAATATTGTTGAGATTGGTGTAGCAGCACGAGAGATCGATAGAGGTGAGATTGGTGAACCTTTGTAAGAGGCGAGGGAGGAAAGGGAGTGTTGGATAATAGATACTTAGAGAGAACCGGTGACGGTTGGTGACGGTATTTTGAGACAACCGAGAGAGACTTCAAGTTCTCGTCCTCGTCCTCGTCCTCGTCGCTGCTGTTGTTGACTAATTTGAATATGTGTTCCCAACAATCATCCGGTAAATTTAACTCTGAACAAACCAATTCCGAGGATTTGATATAGCTTTTCTGCCTTTTCATTGGAGACATCGGCGCCGCCGGTGATCGGTGCCGCCTCAATGAGCTTCTCTGCCTTTTCATCGGGAATATTTTTGGGGTTATTAGGTTAAGTTACAAATTACAAAACCCGACGAAGAAGAAGGAAGACAGATATACTCTCATATTTATTTATATGTTTTTTTTTTGTCAACAAAAAATGTTGAATTTTTCTTATTCATAAAATAAAATAAATAAAAACTACGCCCACGCTTTTTGCACAACCCCTCCTACTCACCACACACCCCTTAACTCAAAATACTCCAAAAATGCCCTCAAGTGCAATGCTGATGGATGATGTGTTTGTGAGCGGCTCGGTTAAGACCAACCGAACATGTTCGGCTAACGTCAATCGGACGTTATAAAAAATAAGAAGGGGTGTGTTTTTCAATATTATACGTCCGAGGACAGGGATCTGAACCGGTTTGGTAGGCGTGGCCCGAACCCACTTGATATTGCGCAAACAAAACGACAAACATAATTGTTTTTGTTTAGGTTTTAAATTTCAAATCCACAATGTTATAACTAAGTCAAATTAGTATTGATTTAAAAAAACCAGATAACATATTGAAGTCATAACAGTCATACGTGGGAGATTGGTTGTCTTAATACAAATTGGAAAACAAAAATCACAAAGCTATCAACTATTCATTATCTTTACTTAAATCTACATAAGTCGGGGGTTGAGTCTCTAGTGTGAGAAAAATTACAAAGCTATCAACGGAGAGAGACTTCAAGTTGTATTTTAAGTACCCACAGTATCACCCGATTGACTATGCTTTCCTATGTCTAGGTTTTAGCATGGAATTAACAAAGTTTCCTTTATAAAACACTTACCCACATTAGTTCTTGAGTTCTAAGTATAAACCATGTCTGTATTTATAACTCTACTTATTCTAAGTGATCAACCTCAAAATAAGTTTGGAAGAAGTATAATACAAGAACTAAAATGCACACATCAACATATAAACACAAGAACTTAATTAAAAGATCATTATAAGGTTAAAGCATCCCAACTAAAGGAGTTTAGCTCATCCTAGACATTACAATGCATATATAAACAGGATAGATCATATTCATATATTTGATATCATAAAAGGAAAACAACAAAGTAAGAATTACACGGTTGGAGCTCCTTTGCATGAAGTTTCCAAGCAATGCAGGAGCATTCACTTCACTGCATTCAGCCAGCACTACGTGAGTGTGTGGAAGTAAAGAAAGAAATTGTCAATTCCTTTCTTGCCTTCTTATAAGAGAATGAGAAAATAACTCTAAAACCATCTATCTTAGCGTTTCTTGGTATATTTTACAAATGAGAAGTGAGGGTCTTTATATAGGCTTCAAGCAGGGACGGAGGGACGTTGGAGCTTGCCATGGCTGGAGCCCCCCTATATTTTATTTGATAGTAATAGTAATACTTAGTAATACCTATTTTTTTTTTGACAAATAGCAATACCAATATTTGATAATGCCGGTGTTTGTTTGTTTTATACAGAGTATTTATTTCACCACAAACAGCCATATAGCAATTTCCAATGCAATTTGAAGCTCCGTTTATTTACTTATGCTCATCGCAAGTCTAAAGGCATTTGTTGGGAAACTATATATATATATATATATATATATATATATATATATAATATTATAAGGGTTGGTCTGAGTGGTAAATGAGCTCGGATCTCACAACCAAGGACTCGAGTTTGAATATTTGGTCTGGTAAAAACTGTGTTGGGAGAGGAGAATCACACGGACCGGTAAAGTCGGGATATACACTTGGCCAGCCAGATTCCCCAGTGTTGATTAGTCACCGACAAAGCTATAATCATTTCAAATTTTAAAAAACAAAATGATCAAATAGCAATATAGATTGTTTGCCGATTTCTAAAAAAACTTGAACCTTAAACTCGCCCCTGCAGCCGAGCATTGCTGGCTCCGTCCCTGTCTTCAACGTGAGCTTTCCTTCATGAGAGAAGTTAGGGTTAGCTTTATATCATCTCAGTCCATAAAGTAGTTTGAATCCAACACTCAACCAAGAGAAGAGGTCCTCTAACGAATGGACAAGTGTGTCTATGAGAGTCCAACTTTGTGAGCTATGAATCTATGGTAGGCGTCGAATCATCCACTTGCATCTACCTTTATGACTAAGCATGATGTCATCATTTGAGTGTTGAAGTATTTTGATGGTCTAAGAATTCTTCAAGCATTGTAGTCTGTTTTGAGGGCAGGTGCATTGTTGTGTTACTAATGTAGGGGCATCAAATGTTGGAGCATTGAACAAACACATCAAAATACCATAATATATGCAAGTTGCTAAATTATATGCATAACCCTCCTTTTAACTCTGAATGTCGTTATTTTATTTATATAACTATATTTACTATTTATCCTTACTTAAAACTAAACAACTATTTAGGTTTAGATACGTAAATAACTCTATATAAAATAGATTTATCAGTCTCTAAGACCAAAGCCTTCCACTTTTGCATACGTCTTGTAAACAACATGTTCCAACCCTTTGTTATGGGTCTCCTGTTAACATCCCATATCGCATCAGGTTGGGGCATTGGACTTCCATTTTTCATAAAAACCTTACAAAGACAAAAAAGCAACATAATGTTTGACAATATAAAATTGAATTCTAAATAAAAGTCGATATACCTGTACAAAGTGTTCATGAGTAAAGCATATGTTGAACTGGCAGACACTTCTGAATGGGACAACATGAAATGGGAAAATGGTGAAAGACCCGTTAACAGACCAACAAGTCAGTACGACCTTGTATTTGTTAGTGTTGTCGTCAAACTCTTAGGCCCTAGCCGTGAGGTCGGTCAGAGGTTTGGACAGTCTTTGATTCCTCTTTCTTCAAGTAATTGCGTTGATGAGGGAACTCTGCGCCTCAACTGAGGGTATCTTGACTCCTCTAGAAAGGGTCAGGTTAAGTGAGAGGGACGCGAGAGTTGGATTATACTACCGGCCTCATGCATAAAGTAAAGATAAAGTGCGGTAAAAAGAAGATAAATGGAAATAAACGTGTGTGTGTGTATGTATATTTATATATATATATATATATATATATATATATATATAGATATATATATATATTTATATATGTATATATAATTATATATGTATGTATATAATATACACATGCACTCGTCGGCCACTATGCGAGCCAATGCTTTTGGGATTCACATTTATGTGGGGGTATGTGGAGAAGAGGTGGGGGTACAAAAGAAAAAATCCTGTTGTTTAGTGCTGAGAATTTGGTCCTATCTATGGCCCAAATTGCTCTTTAGAGTTGTATTGGTTTGGGCCTTGCCCGTTTCCATCGAATCAAACAACTTTTGACCCAAAAAAACCACTAGATACTAGTCACCCAGGTAGTTGAGAACATGTTGCAAATTTATTTGGATTTAATTTGGGGTTTTTTTTGTACCGCCACACTTTCAAATTATACCCCCACCAAAAATTTTAAGACGAAAATACCCCTGGTAAATTTTGCCTAAAATGGACCTACATAACAAATAGGTAGATCTGCTTCCCAAAAAAACCAAACAGATATAGGTAAATCCATTTAGCTTCAAAATTGATCAACGGATCTAGGTAGGAGTTAGGTAGATCTGTTTCCTAAAATATCAAAGACGATGTATCTACCTGCGAGATACATCTGTTTCGTGTAATTTTGCTGGCGGATTTACCTATCTGGGAGGTAAATCCGCTTTAATAAAATTGAAAACGAAATTACCTATCCGGGGGGGTAAATCCGCTTTGGTGATTAACAAAGAGGATTTACCCCCTGATAGGTAAATCTGTTTTCAACTAAATTCAACGGGTAGGATTCCACTGCCAATTTTGATCAACGGTCAGATTTAGTTCGCCTTGATAACTGTGCCCCAACAACTATATTTTCAACGGCGTAGATTGCAAGGACAATATCAATAGTGGATAATCATTGCCGAATTCTATAAATACCCACTCTCACCCTCATTCTTTTCACACAAAAATTTCACTCTCATTTACTTACTTATTTCACACATCCACACCCATCCAAAATGCAGATCTGCCTCAATCAACGCTCAGACGACAATAGGCTCTGTAGTGTACATCATCGGGGCAAAATCACCATTGGAGAAGATGGTGTCCACTTTTGGAGGCCGAAACCAATGTTATGTAGAATCCACCAAGGCATGGGGTTCGAAGGTTTGAAGGATAAACTGTGGTCCAAAGTTCAAGTGATTGGTGACGACCATGACGTCACTAGTATCACTTATCGCAAACCAGATCTTGTAGACGATGGTCGCATTTCCTTCTCGTCGATGAGAATCAAGACTGACGAAGACGTGGCAAACATGTTCAACCTCCATGACATGTGTCAAGGGTATAAGCCGTTGGAGCTATACGTGGAAACTCAACGGAGCGCCAATGAGATTTTACGTCATTTGCGTTTTGGAGGACCCAAATCTTAGGAAACATATTATGAAATACCTCCAAAACGAGTCTATAAAAGGCAACAAAAATAGCATAAATAAGGGACACTGATAATTAAGAATAAAGTCGCCACAAGATGAATCAACAAGATTTCCTATTGCGGTCCTAGAATTAATTAACACTTATATCTAATAAGTTTTCCTATTGGGTACTTCCTCCACCCCACAAATACTGTTGTTAATTTCTATCGATTTTGTTAGGCAGGAAGTCGATCGAACACAAGTAAGATGATAATGATAGTCGTAAAATATGGAATGAGTATGTAGAATGAGATAAATGATTCGGGCCCCCTTCCATTGGCCTCAAAGGGCGATTTATGTAGTACAAGGTACAATCAATGAGAATGCATGATTATTATGGTTGTCGAAGTAGTTACAAGACAAAGGGGAGGAAGACAGGGGAGGAAGACCAGGAACCTGTCATAATTGCTTTGGCTATCATTAACAAGTTAAAATAGAAGTTCAGTCAATCTTCTCAAATTTCCGTCTCTCTTCTCTTCTTTCTAAATCACCACGAAAGGGGGTGGTTTTAGGTATAGTTTTTGGCATAGAATCACCCCCTCCCTTCAAAAAACCAAACAAAAAAGCGACGGGGTTCTAAACTTCTTTTTTTGATGTGTTTGTATCTTAAATTCCATTTTCTGTAATCCCCTTTTTCAAAGGGATCTCCTCCCTTTTCTATTGAAAAACGTATAGCTTTCAGCCACAAAAGCAAAAATAATGTCGGGACAAAGCGCAACCATTAACTAAAAATTCCTGAATCTGAATCGAAAATGGTTTTTTCTTAATGAGATAAAAAAATCGAAATTGATACATAACCAATCAATATTGGTTTTTTTATTGAAAAAGAATCCTTCTCAATTTCAATTATAATTGAAATTATAATAGCAACGGTGAATATATGTCAACCCCAGAGCATAAATTTTTATTCTTACACAGATATTATAGAATCGGGTATCTTATTCGTATATGATACCTAATATTATAGGGAATTTTAAAGAAATTCTCGTGCGTCCATTTTTGTGCCAATTTTTTATTAAATTAAATAGAATAGATTGATTGAATTGATGATGAATAGAAAAAAGAAATTAACACGACATACGCGCTTTCCCGAACAAATATGACTGCAATAAAGTAAGAGACATAGATAGCTATATAGTTATTATTTCGTCTTTTTTCTAGATTTCGTAGGTTGTTGGGTGCGGCGTTATTGATGTTCGTCGTCTTGGTGCGGCATTTTTGATTTCCCGTCTTGTTGCGCTATTCGTTTGATTCAGATCGGCAGATCAACTTTGAGATATTGCAGACTCAACCCATGACTAGGGCCTCAAAATTACAAATCTAGAGGTCGTGTGAACAAAAGGTTACTTATGATCTAGATAACCAACCATACATGAAGCACAAATACATTAGCTTAATTCGTCGACTGAAGATTTGCTGCATGGAGAAAAGAGTTGATTGGTATTACCATAAATACTATACTTCTAAGACGTGTGCCATGTTATTTTGAACCATCTATGACTTGCCATCATAAAGAAATTGGGACATTACAACTAAAATTGGAAATCAATCTTTTTTGAGGAATCTAGTTTATTTTATAGATGGACTTTGGAGCTTTGAACGTGATTTTTGTATCTTTGTTGTAACCTCCTTTCCTCAGTTCCTTCTTGAGGATGAGGAATCTAGTTTATCTTATAAAAGAAGGCCAGACCCTAACATAATTCTCAATAATGAGACTGAGGAAAGATGAAGTTAAATAATCTTAGCTTGTGCCTTTACTTGATATCAGTGGCAGTGGCATGTACAAAATGTTAAGTTTTTTTTGTCGAGACTAGAGTATCCACTGCCAAATGCAGTGACTAATCTCCTCACTGGATTAGAGGCACATCGAATGATTGATTTTAATAAATGCTAAGTTGAATACACATGAACGTTATACACATTGCAAAAGCTGTTTTCAAAATCTAAAAGAGGAACCGCCTTTATAATGGCTCGGCCCTAACATAATTCTCAAGAATGGGACTGAAGAAAGGTGAAGTTAAATCATCTTAGCTTATGCCTCCACTTGATATCAGTGGCATGTACAGAATGCTAAGTTGAATAGACATTGTAAAAGCTGTTTTCAAAATTGAAAAGAAGAACAACCTTTATAATTTATAATAATAATAACAGACATAAAGTACAAGGAGAGTTTGTACAGAAAAATAAATAGCAACCAAAAGAAAAAAATCACAAAATTTGAGAGAAATAATCACACCCTCCAGCAGAAGAAGAAATCAGGTTTACAAACCAAAAAAAAAAAATAAAAAAATCAGGTTTCCATTTTCAGACTGCAGGAAATAACCAACATCGCCATCTCCTGATCTCACCCAATGTCTTCTAAAGTTGTAGTACGCCAAAGTTGCATTTCCATCTTCAATCTTCGTTAGTCCCTCAAATGTCTTGTAATAGAAATAATAGATATTGAACATTTGAACTAGTAGCGCCACCGATAGAATCCGTGCACCATACTGTGCTGCCCTAGTGTCAAAGAAGTTATAAATTTCAATTCAGTTCATGAAACATATTATGAAATACCTCCAAAATGAGTCTATAAAAGGCAACAAAAATAGCATAAATAAGGGACTCTGATAATTAAGAATAGAGTCGCCACAAGATGAATCAACAAGCAACAACAAAGATTAATAAAAACTAAATAGAAACTACACAAGTACACCAAATTCATCCCGTGTCATAGTTTTGTAAGCCACCCATTGTTACTAAAATATGGAAACAAAGAATAGCTAATCGCCCCTAACAACCCCACCTAAATTCGAAACTGGGGTACACACCCATCTCAAGATTGCCTATTTGATCCTTGACTACCAACCATAACTGCTAAATCCTGCTAAAACTGGACAGAAAGTTTCAGATCTCCAAGCAGGGGAATGTATGTTATTCAAACCTGCACAAGATACACCTAATACTATGTTCAAAACTGAAACCTTACTTTCTAGTAAGAACAAGCGCAACCCGTAGGGTTCAGAGACCAATCCGAAAATAGATATTACTGTATCTTTTCTCGTCAACTCTGATATTACTGTATCTTTTCGAACGAATTCAACCAATGTTGCATTGCGTGGTAAAGTTTTTATCTAATATATCTTGGATTTTAATATGGCACAAAAATGTACCAATAAGTTTCCTGCACCTACCCTGCATGCAACCATCAAATGTTATTATTTCCTATTACATCATAGAGTATATAAATTTGAGACTTGCATTTATATGCTGTTTGTGCATAGCAGCCTTTATCTTCACCAACATTATGTTTTTTGTTTTTTTTCCCATCAGATGGCTGTTTTACTTTTGGCAGCTCAAAGGCTGTCTATCACATATTGTCCGTGATAATTCTGGACAGCCTTTGTGAGGCCTTTAAAAAAGACAATTTAATTTTCCTAAATTTGAAGATGACGAATGTCATCATTTCAAAAGCATCGGGTGGATTTGCTTACATCGGTGATTGCTTAGATTCGAGTAAGAAATTCAAGGGGCTTAGGAGTCTTATCCACAAATTGCAACTATAAAGTGGGGAGAAATTGACATTTCAAATGCTAAGAAATTTGAAGAATTATGGAATGGGATCAAAGAGGAAGTAGATGATAAAGCTGTAATGGGCTGGGTACAACCCTATATTGAAAAATTAACATCATATGGGAGGAAACTTAAATTGGAAGGCCAAATTCAGAAGCTGAAGGACCAAAAAGAGAAGCTGGAGGACCAAAAAGGGAAGCTGGAGGCTGAGTTGAAGTTTTTAATTGAAACAAACAAATTGGAGCAGTTGGAAGTGAATGATCTGGTTTTTGAAGTTGGCACTGGAGAAGAATGAAGGATAAGTAGTTTTTTTTGACAACAATAGTTTTTTTGCAGATTTTTTGAATAATTGTAAGTTTTTTGTATGATGCTTGTCTTGTTAGAAATGAGATACTATGAAGTTTTGATGCAAGCACATTTTGGTGGTAGCACATTTTGATGCATATGATATTCGTCATTTCTTAATCATCACTAGCTCTAGCACTTAAATTCTTAATTCATCCCATTTATTATTAAGTAATGACAGAAGTGTCAAGCAGCAACCTCCTTTTCATACCTTCACTCCACCATTGACATCGAGTAACTGATTATTTTTTATCCAGTGAGTGGATCAAAGTAAATGACTATAGATTTAGGAAGCTCTTCTTCTGAGTTGCTTGTGTTCCTGACTTCTGGTATAGGTTAAGATCGAAGTCCAATCAATAGAATCAGGCTATTAGATTCTACTTAGTTAGATCAAGTCACCTCTTACTATGAATTAGGTTCTCTAATACTATTGTTTACTACTTCTAATCAACTTCCTCACTACTGGTTATCAAGAGAAGAATGAAAATGCTTGCTAATTACTGAATGAATTGGCACGACGGAACAGGAAGAAAAAAAAAACAACACTCAACATAAACCTATGTCATCATATTAAAAATAAAGCCAAACCCCCAGAACATCAAAATTCTATTTGGTCACACACTTCAACCCAAAAGAGATTCACATATGCGATTTCCTCATCAGAAATTCTCAAAAGTCAAATCTCAACAATTAAGTGCCATATATGTATGATAAAGCACCATTCTTGCCAACAGCAAATAGCCTCAGCTACCTAGTAGTCCCACTGTCTCCCAGGGCATGAATCATCAACTATATCATCATCATAATATTTCTTAATGTTATGGAGGCATGTTAAAAGAGTGTTAACCTAAATGTTTGCTTTTTTTTTTTATATATTTAAATTTAAATTTACGGCAATGCTATAAAAAACACAAGTGAAGTTTGTCTTTCATTGTTTCTAGGTTTTCATTTCGTACAAGTAAGCATTGATCTTGTGTCAATCATAACAAGCACTGTTGCAGGACCATTCTTCACTGTCAATATACCATCAAGTGTTAAAGTTCTACTCTCACCTTTAACAGCTGATTTTACAATCAACCTACATGCTATAATTGATAACTAGTGGTACTTCTAGAAGGAAACTACTATATATCTTAGCTAACATGTGCATCATAAATATTTATGTGCTTAATATTCTACGTGAGTTAATATGATTCATGGATTATATGTGTAGGTGAAACTGAATACTACAAGATATTATCTGCTGTAAATGCACGAATGGGATCAATTGCTTTAGTTCACATTGAAGATATATGCAGTGTTCACATATTCCTAATGGAGAATGCAAAAGCAGAAGGCCGGTACATAATGCAGCAACCAAAGTTGTACCCTGACTAACTTGGCAAGTCTTATTTCCA
Organism: Astragalus glycyphyllos; assembly: GCA_963573325.1. Lineage (NCBI taxonomy): Eukaryota > Viridiplantae > Streptophyta > Magnoliopsida > Fabales > Fabaceae > Astragalus > Astragalus glycyphyllos. The sequence goes on from OY754310.1 coordinate 63,585,977, forward strand.
AAGAGTATTCTTGTTCAACTATGTCAAGGTAATCATAAATATGCTAATTTCCACTTGGTCATTTTTTGTGGTTCTATTTTCTTATGTTATTGGTGCAAATATTTGCAGGAAGAGTGGAAAAAGTTATGACAAGGTACCTTGTAAGCAACTTAAGTTTTTTAAGGGATTGATAGTGGTTTCAACTTTTTCATATAAGCGTTTTATAATATGAGTTGAACATTGTTGTAAAACAAATGAATAGCTAATTAGATGATTAATCGGCTAATAAAAAACCAATTTGCTAATCACTAAACAAAGAAGGTGGTAGAGAGTATTTAGCGTCATTGATATTGAACCTAATAGGATTACGCTAAGCAAAATCTTGTCCATTGGCGTCGAACTTGTTCCAAACTACTACTAGTAGTCTCGTAATGCAAACTCTTTTTTGGAATCAGACAACAAAAGGTGACGAAGTATGTTGATGTTACCTAGATTAGTTGTTCTTACCTGGAAACCTCGTATTCAATGGAGGTTCCTCAGATACAACCATGAACATGCTACACTTCACCAACACCTTCCATTCCCACTCCCTCCAACATTCTACCTATCTCATATCTGCAGAAACGTCAACACCCTCAAGAAACTTCACGCCTCTCTTCTCGTCCACGGTCTCCCCCCAGACACCAAACTTCTCTCCCTCTACGCTTCCTTTAGTCTCCTCCGCCACGCTCGCCGCCTCTTCCACCTTCTTCCCTCTCCCGACCTCTACTCCTTCAAGCTCATCATTCGCTGGCACTTCCTCAATGACGTTCACTCCCACGTCGTTTCTTTCTATCACCTCGCTAGACTCACACTCGGCTTTTGCCACGATCTCCCTCTCTTCTCCATTGTCCTCAAAGCTTCCTCCGAGTTACGCGACGTGGTTCTTACTACCAGGCTTCATACCCACATTCTCAAAGCTAAACCTCCTGACAGTTTTGTACTCAATAGTCTTGTTGATGCGTACTCTAAATGTGGACAGCTTCATCATGCGCGCAAGGTGTTCGATGAAATTCCTGATCGAAACGTTGTATCGTGGACTTCGATCATTGTTGCTTACGTGCAAAATGACTGTTCTGCGGAAGGGTTGCGGTTGTTTAACCGAATGAGGGAAGGGTTTGTTGATGGCAATAAGTTCACGGTTGGGAGTTTGGTCACTGCCTGTACTAAGTTGGGGTATTTGCATCAGGGGAAATGGGTTCATGGGTATGTCATTAAGAGTGGGATTGAGCTTAATTCTTTCTTGGCAACCTCTCTTTTGAACATGTATGTTAAGTGTGGGGATATTGCTGATGCTCGTTCAGTTTTTGATGAGTTTTCAATTTCATCTTGTGATGATCTTGTTTTCTGGACTGCAATGATTGTTGGGTATACACAGAGAGGTCATCCTCAAGCTGCATTGGAATTGTTCATTGATAAGAAGTGGTCTAGGATTTTGCCTAATTTTGTTACCCTTGCGAGTTTGCTTTCTGCGTGTGCTCAATTGGGTAATACCGTTATGGGAAAGTCACTTCATGTTCTGGTAATTAAGTATGGATTGGATGATACTCCAGTGAGGAATGCTCTTGTTGATATGTACTCAAAGTGTGGCCTTATTTCAGATGCCCGCTATGTGTTTGAAACCACAGTTGAAAAGGATATTGTCTCTTGGAACTCGGTTATCTCTGGTTATGCACAATGTGGTTCTGCATATGAGGCTCTTGAGCTCTTCCAAAGGATGAGATCAGATTCCTTTTCGCCTCCCGATGCCGTTACTGTGGTAGGTGTTCTCTCGGCTTGTGCTTCCGCGGGTGCTTTTCAAATTGGTTGTTCTCTTCATGGCTTTTCGTTGAAGTATGGCTTGGAATCTTCTAGCATATACGTTGGCACCGCACTGCTAAACTTTTATGCAAAATGTGGGGATGCGAAGTCTGCTCGCGTGGTGTTTGATGGAATGGGAGAAAAGAATCAGGTGACGTGGAGTGCAATGATTGGTGGGTGTGGCATGCAAGGCGACGGCGTTGGATCTCTTGCACTCTTTAAGGACATGTTGAAAGAGGGCCTTGTGCCTAATGAAGTGGTCTTCACAACTATACTAGCAGCTTGTAGCCATTCAGGGATGGTTGGGGAAGGGTCGAGGTTATTTGATTTCATGTGTAGGGAATTGAATTTTGTTCCTTCCATGAAACATTATGCATGTATGGTTGATCTTTTGGCACGAGCTGGCAATCTAAAAGAGGCATGGGATTTTATTGACAAAATGCCTGTTCAACCTGGTGTCGGTGTGTTTGGAGCTTTTCTCCATGGGTGTGGACTTCATTCCAAGTTTGATTTAGGAGAAGTGGCAATTACGAGAATGTTGGAATTGCACCCTGATCAAGCTTGTTACTACGTGCTAATCTCAAACCTGTATGCTTCAGATGGAAGATGGGGCATGGTCAAGCAGGTGAGAAAGATGATAAAGCAAAGAGGATTGAACAAAGTCCCTGGTTGTAGTTTAGTGGAGATGGATGTCAACAATGGTACACACGCCGAAGTGGCAGTTTGATCACATCGTCTTTGTTCATGATCATGTGATGGTAAACCAAAACTACTTGGATGACAGGCGGTTGGATGATCAAAAGTAAAACTGGAGAAAACCATTTGGGCGCAAGACTCAAGGAGCTTGGCAGGAGCTCATGAAAGGTCAGCGTGGAGTTGGTTAATGGCCTTAAGGAAGAACACCACCTGAATGAATGATCGCAATTACTTTTGATCGATCCTTTGCCAAACTTAAATAGAATATTTTCTTTAGTTATCTGCGCCGAGTCAAAACTTTTAATTTATGTCGATCACAGCGTTGAGGCAAGGTATGTGCAAGGATTTTTATCAAGGAATTCAAATAAGATGTGGAGTTATTGTGGCAGACCAGGTCATACGTTATAAAAATATGCCTTTTTACCTATCAGAAAAGTGCAGCACCTATGGTCAATCATGCAACAAAATGAATTTTACAAGCATGAGGATGCACCACCAGTGAATAAGGATCCTATGAACAATCCACCAGTTTTTACACATGAGCAGTATGAGAAGTTGCTCAATCTGATTCAAGGTACGGGAGTGAATCTGCAGGCTGTACCCTCTTTAAATCAAGTCACATTATCAGCTCAGTTTGGTTAGAGGCCTATTGAGAAGATAAATAAAACCTTCATTTCTTCATCCTTAAATAGTTGCACATTTGGCTCCTACAAAATAGGTTATGGAGCCAGTGCTCATATTTGCTCTTCCTTGAATTGTTTTCAGTTTTTAGATAGATACTTTCCCTCAACAAACCTTATGGCATTGTTTAGTAGGGCATTTGTTGTAGTACAATGTCTTCTTTACATAGTGGATATCCTTTTATTGTTGTTAATGAGAATGTAGTTTATGATGTATCAATGTATCATTGTGCTAAGTATAAGGTATAAATCACAATCACGATCGCGTTAAGGCTTTCGCGATTTCGAGTGTTGCTAATCACGGTCGTTGTGGTGTGAATTAATCACAACATTGCACAAAGTATACTAAAATTATTTATATTATCATATAATGTATAATAACTTAAATTAGTATTTTTTTTCATTATTATAAAATGTCTAAAGTATAAAAAACAATAAAATATATAAACAACATAGTTGGTATTATTACTAATATATTTATATTTAACAAGAAATATTGTTTAGCTTTGAACATAAAAAAACAAATAATTTAATTTAATTAATTACAATGTAATAGAATAACAAAAAATAAAAATGAATCAGCACCAACATAATCTCGTATAGTGAATGAATTAGATTTTAGGCTTAAATGCACTTTTAGTCTCCCTATTTTGATCATTGTGCAATTTTGACCCCCCTATTTTATTTTGGGCATTTTCGGTCCCCCTATTTTACAAAATTGTGCAATGTTGACCAAATTGGAATTTCAAACTCTAAGATTTTGCTGATGTGTCAATATTTTAACTGGCACGACAATTGACTAAGTCTTGTAGGCATGTCACTTCATTTCTTTTATTAAAAAATATTTACTTTAATTTTATAAAACATTCATTTAAAATAATGAACCTTGCATTTGTTATGAGATGATTCCAATTTAAATACATCATGGATTAACGGTGGAAAAATTGGATTTCTGGGAAGAAAGAAAGAAATGTGGTGGCTTTGTAAAAAATAAAATTTAATTATTCAAGCCATAGAAAAATTATTTACTTATTTTAAATAAACATTTTATTGAATATTAAAATTTAAAGTAAATATTTTTTTATTAAAGAAATGAAGTGATATGCCAATAAATCTTAATCAATTACCATGTCAATTAAAATATTGGCACATCAGTATCTTAGAGTTTGAGATTCCAATTTGGTCAATATTGCACAATTTTGTAAAATAAGGGGACCAAAATTACTCAAAATAAAATAGGGGAATCAAAATTGCACAATGAGTAAAATAGGGGGACCAAAAGTGCATTTAAGCCTAGATTTTACTATAGCAAAGGAACACCAGAACCAACAGATTTTAAAAACACGCCACATTTGTAGATGTAGATTTTACATAGCAAAGGAACATGCTGACACTGCCTCGTAGCATTGTCGTTCCAACACAAAACCTTAAACATTGCTCGTCCTCTGTCGTTGCGCTTCTTCACTCATCTTCCATTATTATAGATACCAATCCTACCAACTTCCAAAACCTCTTAAAGGGCCATCTTTCTCCTTCCCATCTTCTCCAAATCCATGCACGTATTTTCCAACTTGGTGCACACCAAAACAATCTCATAGCTACACGTCTCATTGGTAAGTACCCAACTCCCATTGCTCTCCGAGTATTTCACCAACTCCAAAACCCAAACATTTTCCCTTTCAATGCCATCATCAGAGTCCTCGCTGAACAAGGTCACTTCTTTCAAGTCTTTTCTCTGTTTAACTCTTTGAAACGCCGTTCACTTTTCCCTAATGACTTAACCTTCTCTTTCCTTCTCAAAGCATGTTATAAGTCCAAACATGCCCATTGTGTTGAACAGATTCATGCCCACATTCAGAAGATGGGTTACCTCTCTGACACTTTTGTAAACAATGGGTTGGTTGCTGCGTATGCTAAAGGCTTTAGCTTTAACAATTTGGTATCTGCTCGTAAAGTGTTTGATGAAATTCCTGACACGAGTGCAGTTAGTTGTTGGACTTCCTTGATCACAGGTTATGCTCAGTCTGGTCAGAGTGAAGAGGTTTTGCATCTTTTCTGTGAGATGATTAAACAGAACTTGTGTCCCCAAAATGATACTATGGTTAGCGTTTTATCAGCTTGTTCTAGTCTTGAGTTACCAAAAATTGATAAATGGATTTACATTCTCTCAGAACTGATTGACAATAGCTTGAGTCCTACAGAAACCTGCCATGATTCAGTTAACATGGTTTTAGTGTTTTTGTTTGGTAAGTGGGGGAATGTTGAGAAGAGTAGAGAAAAGTTTGAGCAAATTTCTGCAGTAGGGAAAAGAGGTGTGGTTCCTTGGAATGCTATGATAAGTGCATACGTTCAAAACGGTTCCCCTTTGGAAGGTTTAAATCTTTTCCGTGTAATGGTAGAAGAAAAAACAACTAGGCCTAATCACATTACAATGGTCGGCGTGCTTTCAGCCTGTGCTCAAATTGGTGATTTGAGTCTTGGTTGTTGGGTTCATGACTATCTGATATCTATAGGACATAAATATACCATTGGGTCAAACCAAATTCTCGCGACTTCTTTGATCGACATGTATTCTAAATGTGGCAGTTTGGATAGAGCAAAGGAAGTTTTTGAGCATGCAGGCTCCAAAGATGTCGTCTTATTCAATGCAATGATCATGGGTCTTGCAGTAAACGGTGAAGGAGAAGAAGCATTGAGACTCTTCTACAAAATGCCAGAATTTGGCTTGCAACCCAATGCTGGAACATTTCTTGGTGCATTAAGTGCATGTAGTCACTGTGGTTTGTTGGAGAGAGGACGCCGCATATTCAGAGATTTGAGCCTTTCCACTTATGTTAAACTGGAGCATTATGCTTGTTATATTGATCTCCTTGCAAGAGTAGGATGTATAGAAGAAGCTATTGATGTTGTGACTTCAATGCCTTTTAAGCCCAACAACTTTGTCTATGGTGCTCTACTTGGAGGTTGTTTGCTTCACTCTAGAGTTGAGTTGGCCCAAGAGGTTTCAAGGAGGCTTGTTCATGTAGACCCAAATAATTCTGCAGGCTATATTATGTTGGCCAATGCACTTGCATCTGATAGTCAATGGAATGATGTTTCAGCACTGCGGTTGGAAATGAGAGAAAAGGGGATCAAGAAGCAGCCAGGAAGTAGTTGGATAAGTGTGGATGGAGTTGTACATGAATTCTTAGTTGGCTGTTTGTCACATCCTCAAATTGAGGACATATTTTATGCATTGTCTGGATTGGTGAAGCATATGAAAGCAACTGGCCTATTCACACCCTATTGATAGTGTCATTGTTTTTACTCTGAAGGTGCATTTAAATTTTATATACTAAAGGAATGGGTACTCATTTTACGACTTTTCTACTCTGATAGTGTAACTGTTTTTTTGGTTTTATTTTTCTATCTATTTTACCCTTAACAGTTTCACATTTTTTAAAAATTAAAATTCATCCCATGACTGTCCAACCCATAAAAAAGACTACCGAGGAGCATCACCATTCTAATCTAAAAAAAATGATATCACATGTGAATTTAATATCACAACTGAATATAAAAACAATAAAGTTAAATCAAACATCTATCTGCAAACATGAATTCAAACAACATTAAACTAAGTTATATTTTCTATGATAGTTACTAGCAACTTTTTTTCAAACTCGCGAAAAAAAAAACATATACAACTGTCTTATGGTAATATTATTTCTTTGTAAACTTGGGAAAACACTGCCGCCATTTATTCATCTATTTAGTTTGCACCACTGTTCATTTGACGAATAAAGCGAAAAATGGCTTTTATATTCATGAACATGACATTTTTGCATCTCTTGAACAAGGAATCTATGATGGAGATTGCTCAACAGCAGATAAGTGAGTGAACAGAAGCAACTTGTTTCTGCAAGCTTTCCAAACGAAATAGATTCATTGTTTATTATATAACCAATTGGTAGAACTAACCATGGTTAGTTTCTAGCGTAGGCATCAGGGTTGACTTTGAAGCCATTTCTGGGATGAAATGTGAAGAATATTCTGGGGATTTTTGTACCCTGCTAATTTAGCTAACTCTAGTTTGCTTTCGATCTACGCCAAGTGTAGCTGCAAGCACATACTAAGCTTTCTTTTAATTTTAAATATTATTCTTCCTCTCTTTTAATCTAGATAACTAATAATTAATGTTCATGACTTTAGTTCCATTCATGACTATATTTCCCATAGTTATTGTAAGAGCAATTTATCATATTCATATGCTTTCATATCCTACCTTAAAGTTAGAATGAACTTTGAAAGCAAAATCAACTCTACTCGAGAACAAACAAGTGAACATCAATTTCATGATTTTAGAATTACTTTTGGGGCACCAAACATGTACTATCTACTTTAGTTTTGTTGTTTAAGCTGCAGATTACTCTCTAGAGGGGGAGCGGTGCAGGGCGGGCATATAAACATCATATAACCCTATAGGAAGGTACTAAAGAAAATTGACCATAATAAGGGAATAAATTGCATTCAAACATTTGAAAGTACAATTATAAATAATAATACTATGCTTTTATTCAAAACATGCTCCTTTGAATGTACATGACAATCATAAAAGCCAACCGTCTATCTTCCAAAATCAATTACATATTCACAGAAACTTACCATTGCTTCAAATGATTTAAAACAGAATGCTACACATTACAAATTCACCCCCTCCCCCCTCTTTCCAGGGAGAGAGTAAGGGCAAAGGCAAATAATGAAGAAACTGCAGGAAATTATCCCCCTATATGTCAGCTAATGATAGAACTGCATGTTGTCAAGGTTTGTCATACACAAATTTTGTTCTTGGATCCACAATCAGACCCTTCCCTCCGTTTACTTCTAAGTCATGCCTGCGTGAATACAAGCACACAACGAATTAGTACCCGGCTTACGATTTAAACAATATTTACTCTAAAGAAATAGATACAATAAAAATTCGCAGCACACGGCATCAGAACAAATTCTCAATCAGCTAAGCTCACTAACTATCCAACGAGAATTCCTTATTAGCAAAGGGAATCCCTAATATGCTAGCACTGTTCCCACTCCAAATATTTATAGAAGCTATAAATTGATAGTGAAACATTGTACAAAATAACATTAGAAAAGTGAAAACAAAACTCAACTGAAACACAAAATCTGGGATGGTCAACTGTTCGCGAGGTACATATCTAAAGAGCTGCAGAAGTCGATCAACATATACCACTTTCTTCCAAACCTGAAAATTTATTTTTAATGACATTATAATATATGTAAATATGATATCCTTAAATATATTTAGAGCTCACTATTATAATATAAGTAAATACGAGATCCGTAAATATATTTAGAGTTCACTATAGTACCTCATTGTCCACAAACAGCTGAAGTGCAAATACAGCTGCTTTTAGTCCAAAAGTTGGATGAAGGACATAAATTGCCTGCACAACAGATTGAGAAATTAAAATTAGGGCTGCACAAGTTGTATGCATTAGGACCAAGTATTTGTTGCAAAGACTGTATGTAATAGAGAGGGTGCATAGAGGTACCAGATCTTAAAAAAAGGAAAAATAAAGAAACAAAAAGTAAAATCAAATAGTGCATACATGCAGATTGCGCTGATGCTTCCGACCAAGTATTTGTTGCAATCTTCTCATCCAACCCAGGTCTGGCTGCCTAATACCAAAAAAAAGGATGCACAACGGTAAAAATAAACTCTGTCAACCAACAAGCATCGTAGGAATTGCACACAAAGCAGGGGCAACCAATAATTGTAGTTGTTTTTTTTTTACAACAATAATTGTAGTTGTTATACACACAGTTCTCGAAGCAAGTCGCTCTTCAACCTGTGCTTCTTTTCCTACTTGTCCTTCAACGTCTGCATTTATTCAAGTATGCTTCATTCCAGGTGCACGACTTCAATTCATTTTCACACTAAATTATCCAAAAAAGGTTTCCTAGCCTATTTTTACTGTTGCTTCATGAAAGTAACCAAGAATATATGCCCTCAACAAAAAGGGCCTGTTTGGATCGGCTTATTTGGGTTTATCTACTGGCATAAACACTCGTTAGAGTGTTTGGGAGATCTTATGGAAACAGCTTATGACATGTTCATAAGCTGTTTTCAGCTAATTTCCATAAGCTCCACCGAGTAGCTTATGAAAACAGTTTATAGAAAAATAGTTTAACATTATTTTATCCTTAATTATATAAACAGCTTATGCATAAGCACTTATATGATAAGCACTCATGTCATAAGCGCTTAATTAAGTTGTTTACCCAAATGGGCCCAAAATGCATTTAACTGTCGTCGACAACGTAGCATAAAGTCACATTGAATCAAACCAAAGGGTTGCTTAAATTTAGTTAAATTTAGGGCTATGTATCAAGTCTTAGTAAAATAAAAAAGGTACAGAACTACATGCAGTTAAGTGGTTTCATGATACCATGCCAACCAAGGCCTAAGCCAATGGCCACGCAGATGTTCCTACTTCCTAGGAACTATGCAAAAGACTACAATTACAGTATAAGTTTGGCAGCCAACATACTATTGTAGACGTGTTATGTGTACAGAAAAACGTTCAACCAGAGTTTTTCAAATCTTTACTGTTGAAAGGATTACCAAAACTTACGGTACAGAACAATTTGAAATAATTTGACACAGAACAATTTGAAATAATTTGTAGACGTGTTATGTGCCCTTCTATACTATTGTAGACGTGTTATGTGCCCTTCTATAATTATATAAGAGGAAAGGATTACCAAAACTTACGGACAGAACAATTTGAAATAATTTGACACAGTGATCACATCGTTCACACAAAATAACTAGCGTGCAAAGGAATTTTAACAATTAGCCATCTCCCCTTGCACAGTCAAATATTTCCAAATGGAGACCACCCTTGGCATAATAAAAATGCAAGCCTATATTTTATGAAGAACTAGGCCAATGAGTACATCCAAGATTCAAGCATTTAACACTTACATCTGCAGAGATGCAGCAGAGTGGAAGTAGACAATAGAATAAGGCTTCTGTATTAAAGGCTCGAACTCCTAAAGTTCAACACCAACAAAAAGAAAGATCAGAAACTATGAGCATGAATCAGTTTTGACTTTAAAATAGTAGTATGTATTGCTAATACCCAGAAGTGTATAACTGAATTACCTTCACCACATATAGCACAAATCGTTCCAGGTCAAGACACCTGAGCAAAAAGTGAGCCCCCACAACAACCATGACAGGACGACCCTCACTGTCTACACCTCCACGATAGCTGAAAAACATACATAACTCAGTCATCAAATGCAAAGACCAATAAAAGAAACCACTTGTGGTATGCCCCTAACCTTGAAGTGGGGCAACGTCTCCTCTACCTAAACATTTTTCACTCAGGAAAAAAGGGCAAAGATCATTCTAAAAACAAGAACAAGACTAATCTTAAAAAAAAAACTTCATTATATTAATTTAATATTCTTAGTTTCATAAAAAAATGAACTAATTTTACTAATATACCCTTTTTTTGGAATGTGCAAGGCTCTTAGTAGTAAAAGTAGAATTAAATAAAGGTATTTATAGAATAATAGTTTGTAAAATAATAGCATTAAATGAAGTTGAGTTAGTTGACATTTGCTTATATTTGAGTCCACAAAATTTGTTACTTTTTTGCTTATAAAGTTGTTACTTTTTTGCTTATAAATAGGTCCAGAGGGAGTACATCTTTTCCAGTAACATTATTTTTCTTTTCCAGAACTTGCACTCATTGCGGAGCAGACTGACTAGTGACTACCAATTCTGTATCAAGTAATTTGATTAAAAAAAGGCAAGAATAATTAGAATCATAAAACCTAAAAGTTCAATTTATCTCTTGTCCAGGAATAAATATTTTAAACTTAAATCTTCGCATACATTCCCAATTAGAAGGATTCATTCATCATAATGAAAAAAACACATATAAGGTTCCCCAACTAAAATTAGAACTCAGACTGATGCAAAACTGATGATCAAATAAATTGATACTTACACAATTTTCATTTCTGCAATTTCAGAGAGATTTAATGAGTTTGCTTTGGATAGGTATCTAGAGTGAAGAGAATATTCTTCAGCGGCAGACAATGGAGGTCCATCAAGGTCGCCATATCCAAGTAATTTAGCACAATTAAAGCCTTTTTGCGCTTCAGCAGTTTTCTCCCACTGCTCAAGACGTCTTTGATCAGGGTCTTTAATCAAGGACATGAAGGCAGGATCCAGAAATGAATCTAAATGTGATGAATTCCTATAACACATGGATCAGGAAAATTCTATCAGAAGTGAGATTAAAAAATGGGTTGTGTTGGGTTTAGTCAAATACAACCAAAACACTCAAGTGAATACAACTAATTGCAAGCAAATGAATCTAAAACTTCTCAGACACAATCTTCAGAGATGACGAAACACAGGCTTGTAAAGTTGTAATAAAAAATGTTAAATATATTATCTAGTCCTATAAACCGATACCTAGTATATATGCTCGGATTGATTATGCTCATCCCGAATCCTAGAAATTATATTCACAATGAAGCACGTTGAGAAATTTACAAAAAAAAATGAAAATACTAAAATCTTAAAAATTACTGACTTTCGAACCAAGCCAACATCATTGACAGGAAGATCAACTGCAACTTCAGGTGGTCTTGTAACAATCTTTTTAGGCAAAGGCTTTATTCTGATTTTGCGCTCATCTATGATGGTCTCACCATTTTCATCCCCAACATCTGCAGGAAGTTTTGACAAAGCAACCTGCTCCTCGTGTTTATCCCTAGGAAAGTAAAGTGGAAGCAGCCTACATGAAACAATATGAGAGGTTAAAATAAACAAGTAGCACAAAGTCCAAAAGCCACGTTGAATAGAAAAACAACCAAACTTCCATAACTATTAGAAAGCTGGTGTCAATAACAAAATTGCAGATATCAAAATAGGAAGAGAGAAAAAAGAAATGCTGAATATACCTTTTATATATCTCAGTATCGGTTGAGCTGGTAGTGCAAAATACAACAGCAGTTAAGTTGTTTTTCTGCTTTTCAAGAAACCGTCGCACAGTTCCTGAATAAAAAACATAAAGAGGAAAGGAAAACAAAAGCAAATTTAGCCTGTAGGTTCCATCAGCTATCCGAAAGTAATTTCAGCTTAACACAAATCAAATATATAATAAATGCATTCCACAAGGGCACAATAAACTAACTTGAAGTCTTTGTGATACATCATTATGGTAGCATTAAGATTTATGAAGAAAAGAAAAATGCTGCAACTGTCGTCCCCTTGATCATTAATCTAAACACCACTTTGTAACATACGAAATCAACTTACGCAAATCATGCAGAATTGATTGACAACTTGAAGAGACCACAATTTTCCATTTAATCTTCCCCCTCTCTCCTTCCCTCCAAATTTTATTTTCCTTTATTATCAATATTATCAAGTCAGCAACTTATTTTTCTGATCTTTGGCACTAATGCCTACTATTTTATGTATGGAAAGAACCCAATGAAAGAGAAAAAAAAAATCCCCCTAATTTTCAATTTCCATGAAGTTGTCGGAGTTAACCTAGCTAACGTACCAGGTCAAAACATCACAAGAAACAAATTGACAAAGTAAAATTGCAACAAAAAAACCCTCACTTATAGCTACATGAGCAGCAGGTTCTCGGGGATAGTTCTTTGCCTCCGTATAAATGCAACCCATAGCAATGCTACATCAATATAGGGCAAAGACAAGTAAGTTGTATATCTTTAAATAACGTGAGATTCCCAAAAACAATAAATGTCACAAGAAAATAAATAAATTATATAACATTTTGGGGGTGGGGGGAACCTTCGAAGTCCATTGTCGATTAGAAGCTCCAGGCAAGATCGGTAGCAATGACTTAAAGCATTCTCTGCAGCAGTATGGTACTTAACGGCATACTTTGGGCCAACAGTGTGGATAATTCTCCTGCAGGATATTTATTAAAGAAAAGTATAGGTCAGTAAAAAAAGATAGAAATGTAGAATGCAACAACATATTTGTGCAGCATGACATATTAAAGATCTCAAATCCAAATCACAGGAAAAGCGCGCATGCAGATAATATATAAACCCTATGGCCAACAACCACCAATCAAAAAAGAGAAATGAAGTCTGCAAATGCTCCTTTCAGTCAATGCAACAGCACATACTTAAATACATTCTCAGAATGTCCGTTCTACCAACAAGAGAAAAACAATAAACCATGGTTGCATTGCATGGCGGAACTAGGCATGGCAACAAAACCCATACTCATGGGGACCCGCCCAAACCCGCCCCGATTTGACGGGTTTTCCCTGCTTTGACTAGGTTTGGGTTTGGGTTTTCCCCGAAATCAAAATATGGGGACGGGGTGGGGAATGGGGACATAGGTCCCCGCCCCGAACCCGTCCCCGAACCTGCCCCGAATGTATGAAATTACATTATTACCCATTTTAAATTAGAAACCCTCAAAGAGCTAACCCTAAAGAGCTAGCCCTACTTTGTACTTGGTTATGTTGTTTTAATAATTTGGATTATCGGTTAATTTAGAACATTGATATTTTGGCTATATGTTGTCTTGCATTAGGTTTATGTTATGTTAAATTTTGGGTTCAGGATGAGTTTGGGGGTGGGTTCGGGTATGGGATGATTTGTGGGTTTGGGGCTTGTTCGGACTTGGGACAAGTAAAAACTATTTTTTTATTTAATAAATTGATTTCACTGCGGGGACGGGGTTGGGGTGGGGATCCCCGAACCCATTGGGTACAGGGATAGGGATCAATAATTTATCCCCGTTGGGTTTGGGTAGGGGAACGGGGAATTATATGGGATTCAGGGATGGGGATGGCGAATGTAAAACCCGTCCCCGCCCCGCCCCATTGCCATGCCTAGGCGGAACTGGCCTACTGATAAAACAAAGACTATTGCTTCTTCGCCTTGAACAAGTAAAAGAATGGAGGCCAGCATACAAACCTAGCAGGAAGGTCATATGCATTGGTAACTTTAGCCATCCCTGTTCGACACCCACCCTGTCAACACTAAAGATGCATTAGTTCATATTTTTAAGCATCATTTCCAAAATATCTCTTCTCCAACACAATACTGAAATATGGCAATGTATCCGGAACTGCAAAATAATAAAAATAGAACTGATATGCTAACAACATCCAAGATGGCGCACATAATACAATTTTGTTAAATAATTAACTGTACCAGAGTCGCACATTCTTCTGCAAGACCAGGTCCAGCTGCAGCATGCAATCCAGGGCTGCTATGGGCCTCATCCATAACCTGTCAACCACAGTCCACAAGAAATAAAAACCAGGAAATAAATATGATATTACTAGCCTCATTTTATTTACTGCCACTGGTGCTCAGTTCTTCAACTATTATACTATAATAACTATATTAATATTTGAACAGGAGGCGAAGGAAAAGTTGTGAGAGAAGTTAGATCAATTAGTTAGAGAAGTTAGCTAATCAGAGTGGATTAGTTGGGTATAAGGTTAGATGATACATTCAAAATTGTTAGCATTGAGTTAACTGAGTAAAGGCTATGTTGTAAGGAGAAATCATTGGAGGGGAATTTTTTCTCCTATTGTAAATCATTCAATAAAATCATGATCTTTGCTTGTTTTTATCAATTTCCCATTTCTCTTTTCGTGGTTCCTACCTCCTAACAACTAATCGAGGAAAACTTAAACAACAAACTAAAGAAAAGGGCAAATAGTGCGCACCTCATTGGTTGAGTTTACCACAGCATCCACCTCAAGGTTCCATGGATTCCCCCTCCACAAATATATCCTTGAATTTATTTCATGATCAATTGGAAATCTTGATATGCCATCACCGCCATCTGTTCCCGAGGATGATGCTAAAGGATCAGGGAAGTATGAACCAGAAACTCCATTTTCATACCCTGAGGACTGGTCAGTATCATTCCATCGTGGAACTTGATCTAAAGTCACAACAGAGTCCCCACTGTCAGTTGGCAATCCACCCCTAGGTGTTGCTGAAGCAGCCATAGGCCTATGCATTTCAGGGAACCAGTATACAACACCACTCCCCTTTTTAAGCTTCCACAATCACTATACTACATAAAAATCAATAATCTAGCATTCAGAACTCAGCTGGCATGAAAATTTCATCTGATAAACTAAAACTACTGATCTTAATAATCAGAAATATGATACAAGAGATTCTATTAGCAATACAATCACCAACAAGCAGCTTCCTTTCTAGCACAAAACCATAAATTAGATTCCAACCTAAATTTTTAAGGCTACCCAAATCACGAATTATCAATTTTTGACAATCGGGAACAGAATGCAATTGAAAAAATAAATAGACACGTAGCTCCAAAAGCAGGCAAAATTGAAATCCACAGTGCGTAATCACAAATAAAAAAAGTAACACTGACGTAGATAACTGGTTAGATTCAGAAACCTATTTGATATGTAAGATAAGAGAATAAAGAAAAACACCTGAAATTAATGGAGAAAATTTGCAGTTGAGATTGTGGGGCGACGAAGAAGAATACCACAAAGGTTGAATATGAGAGGAAAATGGAAAATACTATGATTGAGATTGGTGGGTTTGGTCGCTGAGACGGCGAGCTTGCAATTTGCAAATGCAAAGAGCGTATTATTTGGATTAGGAGACGACAAAGGAAAAAGAAAAACGATAAATTCTTGTTTTGTCTTTTACTGCTACTTTACGGTTCCATAATTGAGATCCAGAGGATCGGTGAAGCAGCACAACTTGAATTGAAAAAAAATAATAATAAAAAAATGGATCAAGTTGAACTCGAATTGCAATTGAATTTAGAAAAGTATTTAAAACTTGGGATTAAATATTTTTTTAAATATGATTTTAGTTTCTTAAAATACAGTATATTTGCTTTGGTTAAAAAAATACAGTATATTTGGATTTGGTTCGAAAACTTTTTTGGTGTTTTTTTTTTACAACTGTGTTGTTGTTTTTAGTCCCTCATATTTGGAAATTCCAAGTTTCCAACGTAAATATGCTAGTGATCACCACTAATACCTCTTTTAGGTCTCTACCACAATCTACCCCGCTATGGAACCCTAGATAACACTAGTAGAGAGCGCGGGTGCTAAAAAGTAAAGGAAATGGGGAAATATATGCGCTAGTAAAGATGTGAGGGAGAAATAGAAATAAGAGAAAAAGAGAAATTATCATACAAGTTTATATGTTTTGATTTGCTTTTCCAAACTTTTGTGTAATATCAAGAACTAATATGTTTTGATTTGCTTTTCCAAAATTTTGTTTTTCAAAAGTTGAAAATGCATAAATAATGAAAGAAAAACATTATTTATTACGAAACGAACAACAAGAGCATAAGAACGACTAGTCGACTACCATCGCACTCGGGGTATGCCTTTCGTTTTCGTGTTCCCTTTCGTTTTCTTACATTTCGTACATATGGGTTCATACTAAATATCAATCATCATAATGAAAGCATGACTGGAACGAAAATGCTGTGGCTTGTGTTAGACTTCTTTTGTTTTTAAAATGATTTGATTTTTATTTTTAAATGCACTTGAACTTTTCTAACAAATATTTCTGAATATGTCCGAAGAATACTACTCAATGGTAAAATATAAGTGTTATGTAGACCTTGAGAGCACATATTCCCCATCAGAATGTTTGTACTAAGAACCAAAAACAAATATTTTCTCAATCCAAATTCTCTTTTCATTTGAGAATCTATAATTCCTTGAGAATCCATAATTCCTTTACACGGAAAAATGTTGGGTAAACAATCATTTTAGTCCCTAAATATGTGAGACTTTTTATATGAGAATCCATGATTCCTTTAACCGAAATCTAACACTTTTTATAGTTTTATGTAATTGTTTCCCCCTATATTTAGGGACCAAAATAATTATTTGGACACATTCACCTCTTTAAACTGTTGTCCAAATGAAATTATACATATATAAATGTAATGTAATATTTTTCTATAAAGACAAATTATTCGGACAACATATAATATTTTTCTATTTGAACTCAAAATGAAATTATACATATATAAATGTAATATTCCCTCATGAAAACTCAAAAGCAAAGTATACATAAAAAAGGTCAAATATAATAGCTAATTATTTTGACAACAAATAATATTGCAGGTTATAAATTGAAATAATGCAAAATCAATTAGTGTTATTGAAGTAGTTAAAAGAGCGTCCAATTGCAGGTCTTACTGGAAGAACAATTTGAATGATTGAAATCCAATTCTATTTAAACTTCAGAATTGCCTTTTATGTGGAGTTAATACGTTTCCGGTTTAGGTGAGAGTCGGTACACAAAATGCCACATCACAGCGTTTTGGACACGTAATTTAATGATTGTACACATGTGTTTTTAAGATGATTACGTGTTCACTGACATGGAATTCTGAACAAGTGAATGTGTACATGTTCTCAATTGTTTATAGTATCGATATCAATATCGATGATATTGATATTTATAATGCACAACTTAGGTTTTACATAAGAAAAATCCATTTACCCACAATTTAATTATTTTGCAGAGAAAAAATTGAGCACAATTCACTAAAAAAAATCAATATATATATATATATATATATATATATATAAATCAATCAACTAATCACTCTTAAAAGTTGCATATAGGAGGTTTCTAGGATTCCTGTGCCCCCTTCAGGTGCTTGTGTTCAAGCTTATGATTAGTGTTGAAAAACATGAACAAAGGCTCTCTCAATTTCGGGGAGTTTTTCAAGTTTATCTTGAAGTGTCTCTCCAATGTCATGTGCTTGAGTAAGTGGCATTTCTTCAGACACCACTATTCCTACCTCCACAAATGTGTATGCTCGCAATGTGTCAATCTTCTTGATCTCCTTGTCATGGTTACAACAAAGATATGTTAGCTTTGCAAGGTACTCTGCTGGTGCTGTTTTACCAATTAATGACCATACAAGAGATCCAAGCCAAGAGTGAGTCTAATGTTGAAGCAATCACAGCCAATGATCTACTCTGAATGGAAGCATACACTTTTGCTACAAACAACACCATGTTCCCTATGTTAGATGCATATATTGCCACCTTCTCACTCCTATCAAGTTGTTTCATCTCATCCTGAAAATAAAAATTAATGTTCTTCTTTCATGCATCAGAGAGCCTATTTTAACAAACTAAATGAATAAGTGAATTAATCTTTCCATAATTAACCTGAGTTAAGTTTCCAGGTAATGTGCCCAAATCAATAAATGAGGCTACTTCTTGACACCCTTTAAGAAGCACTTCCTGCCTTCTATAATACTCTGCAACTTTCCTTTGTCTCTCTATGAGATTAAGATAGAGATGCAAATTCCATTAAACTGGTGTTTAATTAATTAAAAAGGGGGGGTGCTAAAATGAATTGTACCTAGTGTTGTTAGCAAGACTCTAAAGCCCAAATGAGATCCCATGTGCCTTTCTGGCAAGCGATATTCGTCCATACTAATCCTCCATGAAGGTGTCCTAGCCATGGATACATTCTCTACAGACTACGGGTATTGTTGGGGAAAGAAGCTTTGTTCTGTAATCAAAGGAATCCGTTTTAATTTCAGTCTCCATCTTTCTATTCTAATTGTCTGTACTTTAAGTCTATATTATATATATATACACAATTGAAGCAACATTAAGCATGTGATTATTACTAACTATAGTAGGGTTTTTTTTGTTCTTTTACAAACTATAATAATAATACTAGTTGGTATGGAATATTATAATTTATAACTTGGTTACCGTGTGGCAAGTAATTTAACAAGGAAAGCATGGATAATGCTCCGTTAATGTTATGGTTTGAACCCTTTTTTCCCTATCTTATACCATGTCTATAAGAAATTGACTTTCTGTGAGTTGATTTAGTCTTGTATAAATATGAATGGAATAATCACATTTAAAGATTCAAAATTAATTTGAAATGGGGTTACAAATTTTTTATTTCTATAAAGTTCGCGAATTTTGTTTTTGGTCCCTACAAAAATTCCCACCTCATTTCCATCCCCATCAAATTTTTCATTTTTAAGTTTAGTCCTTTCTATTAACTATTCTTACAAATAGCTAATAGAAGTTGACAAAGGAAGTGCCACATGACTTTTTTTATGATTTGGCAGTGTTAAATCCATAAAATTATCTTAACTTAAGGTTTGAATATGATTTTAGTCCACACAAATATAACAAGTTTTTTTCTTCAAAATAATAATGAGTTTTTGTATAAATATAATGAATTTTTATATATTTAGCACTTCATAAAAAAAAGTCATATGGCACTTACAAACATTGATTTTGGTTAGCTAAAATTACGTGAGAGTACCATAATCGATCTCGCTCGACGTGGCTTCAACAATGTGCATGCTGCTTATGTATATGGGCTAAAATTTTGACCAATTGAAGAATTTAATGAGAAGTTTGCCTTTGGTGTGTCAAAGAGTTGTTTATTGTTGTAAACCAAAATTATGCAATGAAAACATACAAAGTCAATCCTTAAAAGCTCGTTTTAAAAAAGTCAATCATTGAAAATCAGATACGCAACATACCTCAGCTAGAGCTGTCAATAGGCTGGGCCCGGCCCATAGGGCCAAACAACATTTGTGGGCTGGGTCAGGTCGGCCCAATATTATAATAGGCTGCATATTTTGTGGCCCAAACCAGCCCGACATCAGCCCATGGCCCAATGGGCCAGCTCAATGGGCCACAAATCATTGAATTTTTTTAGAATTTTGACCATATTTTTTCTACAGATAATTGAAATGAGCAACATACATAAAGACAATATTTTGGGAGTAGCATACTATATATAAGATAAATAAATCTGTTTTGGCTCTACAAATCACCATGAATAATACTGTAACACTTTGTCCATCAGCCCATGGGCCAACCCTACCAGCCCAGCCCACATATATGATCGGGCCAATTGGGCCGAGCCAAAAAACTTAGCGTTGTTTTTGAGCCTATATTTTTAGAGCCCGACCCAACCAAATAATCGGGCCACTTGGCCAAAATTGACAGCTTTAACCTCAGCAACACGTGCGCATTTTTTTGGTACAACTCAGTCAGGCGTGGATAGTTTTTTTTAGTTGTCATATGGAGAGATCATTTATCTTTGATCTTGGTTTCACTTTGTCTTTTTTTTCTTCTCGTTTTGGTATCTCATATTTCATTTCTGTGTCATTTTGGTCATTTTTTTGGTTTTTTCTGTTAATTAACTTAACAGACGCAACGTTGACAGTTAGATCCTGACGTGGCGTCTTAAGTGTTAGGACTGACTTGGAATTCATTAAGTGATGTGGCAAATAAATGACCAAACTGAAACTAAAGAAAAACATAAATGACCAAATTGTCCTAAACACAACATCTTCATCTTCATCCTCGAACTTAATAATTATTAAGAGTTACCATTAGGGTTGCCGACACTTTAGTAACAAAGATTATTCAAAGGACACACGCATTCCCCACTGTCTTTATCTTTTTGTGTTATCTTCAACCACAATATTATTATAGATATTTCCCTTCTCTCGCCAAAAAATCTCCATCGCACTCCATCCATCCATCCATTCATATATTGCTGCTATAAATAAGGATATTGTGAAGTAACGATAATAATTAAAGAACAAAACAATAACACAATGTCTACCGGAAGTGAGAAGAAAGTAGGGAGCGGGGAAGAGAAGCATTCAACGAGCGAAGTATTTTCAGACGCAAAATATGTGACGGAGGCAGCAAAGGCAGCTTTGAGGAAAGAAAAGGTAGACAAAGCGGAGGCAGCAGATGCTGCAGGTGATCTTCTAGATGCTGGTGGTCAATACGCAAAACTGGATGATACGAAGGGCGTAGGACAGTACGTTGATAAGGCTGCTGATTATCTTCACGGTTATCAGGCCAAGGCCCAGCCCACCTCTGCTGCTGCTCCTCCTACTTCCAAGCCAGATGAGCCCAAAAAGGATGATGATGCAGGTGGTGCGTTTGGTGGAGTGGCTAAGTTAGCTGGAGGCTTCTTCAAATAAACCAGTTAATTAATTCACTTCTTGTTGTTCATTTCATTCAGTATTGTTGTTATCAATAATTATCATAGCATTAGGATCTACTCTTCAAAAGTGCTGTATCATAATGGTCCGCTTTACTGTTAGTCTGTAACAAGATCCACCTATGCATCTATTTACATTTAGATCCCCTGCTTGCTTATGTAACTAGCAGTATGCTGTTGCCTATTGTTGAATGCTGCTTTTGTTTCTTGTATTTTTTTCTCTAAATTTGTGTTTTTCTTTCATTTTTGGGTGAAGGAGTGCTTTTTTTTTGTGTGTGAAGACTAAATTGTGTGCTCTTATAAGCTCATGTGGTATTTCTTGAGACCATTAATTACATAGACAAACATCATATTAAAGGCAATAAAAATATATATTATTTTGATACAACATAGTATAAAAAAGGAAGAAAACTTAAGTGTTATTTTGTTTTACTTAAACCACACTTGCTCATAAATTTCTTAGAACTGTACAACAAATAATTACAGTATACATGATATATAGTTAGTTGTGTTGTTAGAAACAGGTACACGACCCCGGAAGTTTTCCCGTTGTTCTAATTGTGTTAGCCTTGTCTTTTGCTTTGAGCATTTCATTCCTTCGTCTCTCATCTGCTTGTGCTCTCGCTCCTGCTACTATCTCATCTATATATTTAATCTTATCTTCATATTTCCTCCACGTTTTAGCTCTTTTCTTCTCATTTTCACTTTGCTGCATTTTTCACAAAGTAATTACCACACACTTCAGATCATCAATTCATCATGACTTCAATTATAAATTATTGAACAGTAATACATCTTCATTTAATCTCACCTCATGCTTATTTAGCTTGCGTCTTGCTTTTATCTTCTTCCTCTTTTCCCACGAATCTATTGTCTCCAACAACTTCTCGTACCTGCCAATTATATTTCCATTGCATGCAATTCATGAAGCCACAGAATATATAACAGTTTTTATTTATTAATTTAATTAATAGTTTAGTGACATATAATGTGATTATGAGTTGATTCATTTCTTTCAATTATGAGTCGATCATGTATAACATTTATACATCGACAATGTATATAAGTTAAATCCTTTAATTAATTCTAGTCCTCATTGAGACCAAGTTATTCCTTTCTAGATATCAATGAAATTGAAACACAATTGGCATGATGGTACATACCTGTCTTTGATCTTTCTGTGCTCTTCCCTTTCCCAAGCATCTGCTTTTGTTTCTGTTGTAGTTGGTCTTGCAGGGGGTTTTGTCTGTCTAATTGGTGAATGTAGCACCGGCGGAGGAGGCAGTCTTATAGGTACGGTTTGATCAACTATTGGAGGTGGAGGACGTGGAGGAGGAACTTTTGGTTTTGGTGTCTCAGGATTTACATTATCAGTGTTCATGAAATGTTTATTATCACCAAAAGTTGGAGTCTTTTTTGGTGCTGGCATATCATCAATTCTCTTTGACTTTTCACTAAAAGTTGGAGTCTTTTTCATTGATGGTGCTGGAGTGATGGTCTTTTCAGGCTTCTTTTCTTGTATAATTGGAGATGGTGGCATCTTGTTATCTTGGTCATCCGTGATTTTAAATGAACCTACATGTGATACAGATCCAGTTCATCATAATTGTATATTTATAAAGTATTTTTTATTTTTCTCATTAAGGTGTGAATAAATGAATGAAAAATCATAACTCAAGTTTTGTGCAGATGTAAAAGTTAGTTATTCTTATCATCGTTTTATGTACACTTATGTAATTCATTCTTTCATTATCACAACATTTTCCATTTTACTTTTATTTTATTCCTAGCTTTCATCAAGAATTGTAATATATTTACCAGATAATCGTTTCGATGCAGCACCAGCAAGGAGGGATATTGGAGATTTTTTATCATCTACCAGCTTGCTTCTGGTCTTGGTAAATGAAGTCTCAGGGGGATCACTCATTTTCTTTTTTTGTGGGATTTGTGAGAATTGTGTACTAATGGCAAATGCAGCAGCAGCTACTGCTGTGGCATGCTCCATTTCTGTGGAATCATAATCATGACTCATTTTCCTTGAAATTTGTCTCTGAATCCAATTCTGGGCCTTTTTATTCCCTGCATAAAACTACCACATTCAGTTTTAAATCTTCATGATTGCTTAATACTGATAACAAAGCCTAGAAGGGAAAGATCAAAAATTACATCACCTTTGAAAGATGGAGTTTTTTGTATTGGCATTTTCTGATCCCTGCTGCCACCAAGATCACCTTTATCCTCCTCTTCTTCTGCACCAGTTAATTTCACTCTAACAAAAATTTGTTCAGCATAAAAAATATTTAAGGAAAAAATTCTTTATGCAACTATTGTTGATCACACAACTAGATGACAAAATGTTGTTGTCAGAGCTGCTTGGTTAATGTTGTATGTTTAAAAGGCTATTTCTTTATTAACATGTCAGTTCATCCAATTATGAGTAGTAGTATTTAAATAAATGATATGCATTACTAACCTTATCTGTTTCATCAAATTCTCCATTCTATATAGGGAGAATTTTCTGCTTCCCTTTTATGGGCAATGCTTTGATAACCACTGATTATTTGAAAGAGAAGAAACCTAGGGAAAGGACAACATTTGTTTTGTATAATATTATAGTCATATGTTGTTAATGTTGGGAGGAGGGCAAGCAAGGTTTAATATACTTTGCATGTGTTGTCTGGTTTGGAACTCAAGTGCCTTGTGGGGGAATTCAGGTATTCTTTTCTTCTTCTTCAAAGATTTACCATTAAGAATGGGATCTTATTAATTTGACTTTGTTGACTACTTCTTTCCAATCCAGATTTCTTTGATAAACATTTTTAAAATCTCAAGTTATATCTTCTAGGAAAACAGATGTCAGTTTTTTTCTTTAAACTTTTTTTGTCGCTTTGAACATTTAATAAAATTACATCAGTCTGTGGAAGTTCCAAAGGGAATAAACAATTTTGTCACCACCTAGAGAGAGAAAGTCTTTGTACAATGGTGGCTTTTTCTTGAATATACTTCAATGCTTTTATATTAAGGGTAATTATATTAAATAATGCACAGATAGAAGGATTCTGTGTTCTTTCTTATTTTTGGTCAAATGGATTCTCTGTTCTTGAAAAAATTTGATGAAAGTGGTTGTTACTTGTTACATTCATATAATTTTTTCGTCTCATTTTCATTGAGATTTAATTTTGTATGTCGTGTTATTGAACTTAGAGAATTAGTTCGCCCAACTTTTTAATTTTGATTTGTCATGGCAGAGCCGAGATGAGCACGCGAGTGTCTTTGGTTCTATAGTGACCAAAATTGATTTTGAATGAACTGATTTTTGTAAAATTGATTTCGAATAGAAGTGAGTTATGTCTAATGTTATGTTTGGATGAATTTATGTAAAAGTGAGTTGAACAATAAATTTAAGAGTAGAAATCACTTTTGAAAAAAATCATGTGCGTGTGTGGATGCGTGGCGAAATACTCACTATGAACTAGATTTGCGATGGAATTCTCACGCCGATACAAAAGCTACAATTTGTAGCTTTTGAATTTCCATGACAAGAACTAGGTTGAAACTCACGCATGGTTTTGCAAACGTCAAACTAAACTTACACTACAAACTGTAGTTTCAAGTTAAAATAAATTCTAGAGACAAAATCAATTTTACTCGAGAACAACTAACAAAACAAAAACCAATTTTGTGGCTATAAAATCACATTTAACTCTGCCAAAAGTGAATCCAAAGAAGCAATTTGTCACTTATGAAGTTATGAGCAATAACTAGAGCCTTAAATAGAAAAGCAAGATTATGATGTAAGCATAATAAAGGCAACAACATACTTTATATCATATTTTCATCAGATGAATTTCAAAAACCAACTCCAACTATACATGAATATTTATATTTAATTTAAACTAAAGAAGAATGAAGTTGAGTCCATATTCTTGTGAGCAACGCCCATAAATAGATACATCCCAGACTTTCGGTGCCTCCAGCATTAATGAAACTCATGGGGTCCTCTTGAACTTGAACTCCTCTTTCAACCATCTCTTACCATTTCCATGATTGTTTTCATATTCCACTCTTCTTTCTACAAAATTCTCTACTCTCTCTCTCTCTCTCACTCTGTATCCAGCTAATTTGCAAGACAGGAAAAACCAAAAACAAGCATGGAAATGGAAAACCAATTCATTGCCCAACATACTAAAGGGCACATGAAATTAACAGGACAATACCAACTCTACTGTTATACAATTTTGGTTACAAAATAAAATTAAAGAAAGCAAAAAAAAAAAAAAGAGATTAGATAATAATAACTAAAGAAACGAAAGAATCTCATCCTAGTAGGACCATATCCCTGCCAAAGATTGTCTCTTTCTGCATTCCATAATTGCTTTATCTTGGAAATGATGTATAAATATTCTTCTTGCAAGGTGAATATTCCCTAATATTCAGCAAGAAAGGTGATGGCGGATGAATATTTTTTTGTAGGTTTAGACAAAACGACAAATAAAATCGATCACGCCTGGGTTCAAACCCGTGAACCGACATCCTCATGTCGCTGAAATTGTCAATACAAACGGTTGCGGGGGAAGATATGGTGGGTGAATATAAAATGTGAAGAAACAAGAAACAAGAAGGGTAGGGTGACATTGAAGTTTTGCGAGCAAATACCTTATTGTGTATATATATATACTAGACTATACTAGCTAGTGAAGTGGCTTGGGAATTGGTTTCATGCATGGATTAGTTGTGAAGTGGGTTAGGTCCAGAGGGAACTCGTCTCTTCTCTACACCATACCTTGGATCGACCTCGTTTTCCTGGGGTGGAATTGGAACCGGGTGCGAGTTCTTATGGATTCTTTGAAGATTAATGCACAAAGAACGCGGTCTTTTGTTGGAAAAAGAATCACAATACCTATGGTGTGGATGGTGGTGGTTTCTTGAGGAAGTTGGAGATGGAATAAATGTGGAGGGGGGAATTCTGCAATGTGCTGATGAGAGGAGAATGAGAAAGAGGAGAAGCAGTGAAGAAAGAGAGGTCTTCATTGCAAAGGAAATGGGAAAGAAAGAGTTAGAGAAATTAGGAAGTGAGGTGATGGGGAAAAAGAAAGAGAGGGAAAAGCGATGTGGTGACATTATAGAAAAGTGATGAGTGTATTAATGAGAAGGAAGCAAGAGACACATGAGCTGTTATAATTGCCGCGGGGTCCTCAACTCCTCTTAATTGGATTTGTAGACTGGTCTTTAATTTTGTCAGCCAATACATCATCTCTCTTCATCTTAGTCACGAATTTTATATGTGCAGGATGCTATTGCTACGTACGTTGGTTACATGGAATTCTATTCAATTACTATGTGACCGACTTCTTTGTCAATGTGGTAGAAACAGGGGAATGGTATTTTAGGATGAGTAACTTTTTCATAAATATATGTATAGATGGTAGTTTACACGAAAGCATTTTTGTACGAACGTGTAATTTGAAATTTGTGGTGATCCATCATGGAGGTAGAAATTGTTTGAAAATTGACATATGATTGGTTGATAAAAGGGGAAAGCAACATCATCCTCTGTATGTAGATTTGTAAAATGATTTCGTGGGAATTAGTGTTGTTCATTACTCTCTTTGACTCCTTGCTGTGTTTGTGACGTGAACCTAACTTCATTTCCTTACTTCTAAGTTCTAATCCATTTCGTTTCATTCTCAAATAGTAAAAAGAAAGAGGTGACAAAAACCTTCCGTCATTGTTTTATTTTGTTCACATATTGTTGAAATGAAAATTGTTGGATAATGTTTGTATGGTGGCTTGTTGATGGCCTAAGAGCAAAATAAACAACATACTCAGACCATTAAAGTGGAAGCAAACTAAGAGCAAAAGTTGCATTTGTAAAAAATTATTCTTCCATGTCATAGAACTCGACATAAGTAGAGTTAAATGTGGGAGCTGTATCCGTATGGCCTAGCTCAATTGGCAAATGTCAAAATTGTTAGGCTGAACATCATGTCTCGAGTTCGAACTCGGGACCTCATAGTTGTGTCATATGTGTGTAAGTTTCTAGTGGCAATTGCTACTTCGTCTATGAACCAAAAAAAATGCAGGAGTTGTGGAGATTGGAGATCCAATGATTTTTGTAAATAAACGTTTATGAATGTTTAACTTACTAATGAGTTGATTAGAAACCGCAAATATAGACCATGTATAGACCATTTTAATATGGAAGAATAGCGAGGAGAGAAAGATTCAATCAACCAATACACACAAAAAAGACATAAACCAAGTGGAGATCTTCTTGGCCTCTTAACCTTAATTCTCATCTATCTGTGTCACACTAATGTGTGTGTGGCCGTTACGTGACTTGCTTATGTGTTTATTTTATTATTAGGGATGACATCTCATCATCTTATTCTCTAAACGACGATCGCCACCACCCTTGTAAGTTTAAGCTTATGGTCCTTTACGTTCGCACGAATCCTAAACAGTATCTGATTAGTTCTGTTTGATAAAAAAACAGCAAAAATTAGTGTGTCGAAGTTTAATACACATTTGATTTTGACGTTTGTGGTTGAACTGACGTCGATCAAGTCGATGTTGAGGATTGTATGGACACAGAGAAACGTGAACTTCTACTTACGATGGCCATCAATAATAGTTCTTGAAGTTTCGAGTGATTTTCAAGCATTTGACCACCATAAATCACTTGAAGCATCGAACTATCTCAATCTAACTATCATCATCTTAAGATAAAAACAAAAATATACAATTTTAACTTACTTTATTTGAAAGCAATAGGAACAATAATATCTCAATAATTTAATTTTCCAAAAACGAATATAGCCAAATAAAAAAAGGAATATACCTATCCATCGTATCCATGAAGCTTTTTTTTTTACAACAAAAAGATAATAGCCTTCACAATATATTTTTTGTTTACTGCGTTCACAATATATTGTGAATTAATTGATCTTACTCTCTAAATAATAGTATGTGCTCTTTTTACAAAATGAGACTTTACTTATATCCCGACTAAATTCTAGATTAGTTAGAGCCCATTTTCCTTAAATATCATAGTGGAGTCAAAAACTCTCACCCAAAAAAATATGTAAACTTTTTATTTTCCTTCTTTTTGCCTTAATATGCTGAAAATCAACTTATACAAATAGAAACATTAATAAAAGGTAAATTCTTCCATACCCAACTTATACAAATAGAAACATTAATAAAAGGTAAATTCTTCCATACCCAACTTATACAAATAGGCAAAATACTCAATGACACATTTTTCATTTTCTTTTATAAATATATCTAAAGAAAAATATGTTACGTTTAACTCAATTTTAACTAAAATTAATTTCCATAAAATAAACTATGGTCACCGTAGAACTCCCACACTTTTTTTTTCTTGAAGTGTAAACAAATTTCATTAAGATCCTCCTAAATCAGAGGCCAAAGCAAAAGATATACACGAAGGTATTTCCTCTAACCAAACAGTGTCAGAGTTAGAAATTGCAAATTTTGCTAATTGGTGAGCGGCAACATTGCCCTCCCGTCTAACATGTGAAAAAAAAAAGGTTCTAAAAGACTTAGATAAACAATTGCACTCATGTAGGATTCTACCCGGATAAGAGCGTGCCTCCTTCAAGTGAGTCATTTGAGTGACCAATTGTAGACAATCATATTCAACATGGATATTCAAGAAACCCATTTCAAGAGCAAAATTCAATGCATACCGCAATCCCACAGCCTCTGCAATAAATGGGTCAGGAGGGCACCTATAAGACCAAGTAGCTGTTAGAACAATTTGTTGGTGGGAATAATAATGCTG
The DNA here is from genome assembly GCA_963573325.1 of Astragalus glycyphyllos. Classification (NCBI taxonomy): domain Eukaryota; kingdom Viridiplantae; phylum Streptophyta; class Magnoliopsida; order Fabales; family Fabaceae; genus Astragalus; species Astragalus glycyphyllos. The sequence continues at coordinate 63,615,053 of OY754310.1, forward strand.
CAACTAAGAAGAACAACCAAACATAGAAAAATCATTAGTATCAATAATTGTGAATAACATGTAGGATAAATAACAAGAAGAAGGGAGAAGATGAATTTATCATTGCACAAGACTCCAAGGCGTGTATGACACTAAGCTTTAGGTTCGATTTGCCCCCACCAATCACTCTAGATTGGATGCAATAGGATAACCGGCGAATCCCCTTTAGGATACAATGGAGTTCCTTGATATGGTCTGCACACCCACACCAAGCATATCGATCAATGGTAGTTTACAGAATAAAGTTTCCTCAACTACTCTCGTGCACTAGAGAAAAGAAGAAATGACTTAGATATAATTTTAGCAGAAATTTGGCTCATGTAAACATGAATTTTCGTGTGTTAATATTTGCCCAAAAGTGTCTCTAACTACAGAGAAACTCATGTCACATGGAGAAGAGAAATAATTCTTGTGTAAAGAATTTCTGTCAGTTAACACGAATATATACTACTAGCAAACACATTGTTTCGCTGAAGTGGTGCCGGTCTAGTGGTCAAGAGGCACGTTTGTTCATTCCTCTTGTATGGGTTCGAATCCCAATTGGTACTATTTAAGCACCTTTTCGTTTTTATTTTATCCGTTATAACTTAACAACGAATAAAATTAAAATGGCTTGCAAGGGAATCGAACTTGCAACCAAGTGCTCCAACTAGACAAAACCAACCACATGGCTACCTTCAACTTTGTCTTACATTACAAAGTAATCAGTATTTATCCATTCTTATATTTTGGAAATATCTCCAACAATCCCCCACCATTTTCAAAATATATCTAAATCCATTATTCCGGAAATCTCATGTTTTCAGATGAAGGTATCTTGCGATTTGAACCATCACTTAGTAAGTTAAGTCTTCACTCATCCCTAAATAAATTGGTAGACAAGCTTTGAACCAATTATTCATTAGAACAAGTGTGCATAACTCACACATGAAATCTCGGTACCATTGATCGAATTATAAAATTGACACTTTTGTTTAGGCCTTGTGTCCGGTATCCTTTTCATGAGAATTTTAAGAGTCAAGCCCTTGAACTCTATGAAGCGGCCTCACTTCATTCTCATATAGGTAGACTATATCAGAAATGCACCCATAATTATGCACCTCAGCAAATATAAGAGAAAATCCTACCACTTTAATCTTATGGTTCAAGTACTTTTACCCTTTGGGATGTATCTATTGTCAAGTACTTCAATCACTCTAATAGTGTACTTTCCTCATTGAACTCAAGACTTGATACTACTCAAGTGTGAGTTGAGTTTATACCATTGGTGATCAATTAGATATGGGCTTGTATCACATCCCTAATGACATCTTCAATACCTTTAACATTATATCCGAAGACATCATATCCTTGTCAACTCTTTCGTCAAAGAATTGCAAAACTTTTTCCAACTTCAATAAATCTTTGAATATTCAATCAATCACATAGCTATGGCTTTATATTTTCTTGATAGTTTAAACTAACTATCACCATGACACTTTTGTCATTCATTGTGTCATATACACAAACTTTATGTCATTCTTCCTTTGCTATTAAATATTTAATAACCACTTCAATTTGAAGTTCTACTCCACTTGAATATATTCAAGAAACCATATATTCAATGCATTAATTAAATATATAAAGCAACAACATCCATGATCATAAAGATTTCTCATAATCAACTTTAATTTCATAAGATGAGTCCAAACATGTAAGTCATAACTCCACATAAAAATAAATCAAACACTTTAGAATTTATTTCTATTTTATGAAAAGGAAACTTTTTCATATTAGATATCACATCACTAATACAAGTATCATAAATTCTAAGTGTCAAATTCCAATTTCATGTATATACATGTTCCATGGTAAAACAGAAAATAAACAATGAACCAAAATCATTAATTTTCTATCACTTTTCTCCATGAACATTTGTCAACTTACAATAATTTAAAACATTCCCAAATTATTTTCAATACCACAATAAATAAGCAATTAACAACTACTTTCATATTTTCATGCATATACAATACGGAATCATCAATTCTAAATGCAATAATTTCTTACTTGAAGAAACAATATCAGTTAAACAAACACTTACTATTTAAAGCACTAAATTTACATTGCATTCATGTTATTATAAAAAACATGCAAATATTCCAAAAATTCATTTGATATTGAAACAAATAGTATAGAAATCATGTTCAATTATTTCCCCTTTCAGATATTTGAAATTAAAACATTCTATAATTACGATTACTATCATATATAGTTTCATATATCTAATTTAGTATTAAAATTGAACAACGTACGTGCATGCATGTTTCATATATCAAATAACTTTGAAAAACATAATTAATTTTGTATACATAATGTTGTCCCACATGATTTAGATTTCCACTTCATGAAAATTATTTCCAAAACACAAATTATATCTTCTAATTTTAAACAAACCATTTTCATGAATGAACTTGAATAAATTTCATTTTTAGACCATCAAACATATCATGTATACTTATTTAGAGTAATTGTATACCTTTCACCATGGTCATAAATAAACAGATTTTTGGTTAAGTATATTGTTCATCTCTCCCAAATAGTATAAGTAGGCAAAAACATCTTCCTTCAATGTTGCAGTCATCATTTCAACACAAATGCATAATCGAACTTAAAGATTGTTAGAACAATTTGTTGGTGGGAATAATAATGCTGCAACTAAGAAGAACAACCAAACATAGAAAAATCATTAGTATCAATAATTGTGAATAACATGTAGGATAAATAACAAGAAGAAGGGAGAAGATGAATTTATCATTGCACAAGACTCCAAGGCGTGTATGACACTAAGCTTTAGGTTCGATTTGCCCCCACCAATCACTCTAGATTGGATGCAATAGGATAACCGGCGAATCCCCTTTAGGATACAATGGAGTTCCTTGATATGGTCTGCACACCCACACCAAGCATATCGATCAATGGTAGTTTACAGAATAAAGTTTCCTCAACTACTCTCGTGCACTAGAGAAAAGAAGAAATGACTAGGGAAACCAGAATGGTCTCTAACAACAGCTCCAATACCCCATCGACCTTCAACTGGGCCTGCAGCATCAAAATTGATTTTATAAGAGTCTCCAGTTGGGGGTATCCAAGAAGTTGGACCAACCATTTGGATTGTGTTTGGCGCTGATAACATAAAGTCAGGATATGTCAAGGCAATATTTGTGTACTCCTGGGTAACACTGCAAGCATATGACATGATGTCTTGGCCTTTGTATCAGTTTTCCTTGAAAACAAAACTTATTTTGGGCCCACCAAATGGAATAGATAATAGAAAGAATTAATGCAACAACTTCAGCAGGCATTTGGAGAATACAACTAATGAGCCAATCACAGAAATTCTCCTGTATCAATTCAAAATTTATGCCCAAATGAGAGGAGAACCAACACGCTCTAAAAACATGATTAATATCTTCCAATTTATCATCACATTTTGGACAAAAAGGGTCACAGTGAGTACCTTTGGCATTGAGCTTTTCCTTCACTGGGAGAGCATTTTTGATGACTCTCCATGCTAGATGGACATGCTTGGGTAAAGTTTTAATGCTCCATAATTTTCTCCATACTTCATTCTGCTCCACAGAAGTTGTTTCATTGGAATGGGATGAACTTTCCCACACTTAATAATATAACTTTTGACTTATAAAAAAAATATATATATAACTTTTGAAAGGATGGAAATTATTTATTCTAATGCAATAAATATAGTTATCTACTACTCCCTCAGTTCCTGATTTTTGGTATTTTTGGCCTTTTATTTTTGTTCCAAAACAATGGTACTTTTAAAAACTCAATGTACAATTCACCTAATTTTTTCTAATATACCCTCTATATTTATTTATCCTTTTAGAGTTCCAACGCATGAATTAATTGTCCCAAGACTATTTTACTTTAACTTCAATTATCTCAATACAAATACAAGTGGGGCATTTTAGTATTTATACAACACAAATTAATGGTACCTTAATATGTGTGTAACAAGCCAAAAGTACCGGAGATTAGCAATGGAGGGAATATTTGTATGCAATAGGAAGAAGAAATATCTCAAGAATTTAGCATTGAAAAGAAGAATATACGATTGGATTAAGAGGATGCTTGAAGAAGCAAACATGGCGAATGATAGATAGAATCTGAATAAAATATCCATCGTCCTCCCCAACCCCAACCCAAGATTCATTCAATTTCAACCTATTCTCATTTCTATTTCCATTACGATTGCGATTCACAACCATGACGATCACTTTCCACCTCTTCCCTTTGCTATTATCCTCATTGATCTTCATATTCAACTTCAACCCAGCCCAATCCAAACCCTCCTTATCGGTGACCCCCACAACCCTATCTAAATCTGGCGACACCGTCAACATACGGTGGTCAGGGATCGAATCACCCTCGGTGCTTGACTGGGTAGGTATCTACTCCCCACCCACCTCCTCCCACGACAATTTCATCGGCTACCTCTTCCTTTCCAAATCCCCAACCTGGAAATCCGGGTCGGGTTCACTTTCTCTCCCTCTCGTCAATCTCCGATCCAATTACTCCTTCCGTATATTCCATTGGACTCAATCTGAAATCAACCCTAAGCGTCAGGATCATGATCATAATCCATTACCGGGAACTCGCCACCTTCTTGGTTTCTCTAATGAGGTTTCGTTTGCTGCGGGTCGGGGACCCGAACAGATCCATTTGGCGTTTGCAGATGAAGAGAATGCTATGAGGGTGATGTATGTCACGTGGGATCCAAAGGAGACGCACGTGAGGTATGGGGAGAGAGAGGAGAAGCTGGAGGGTGAGGTTGTTGCACGTGTGAAGAGGTATGAGAGGGAACACATGTGTGATGCTCCTGCTAACCTTAGCGTTGGATGGAGAGACCCTGGTTATATACATGATGCTTTGATCACTGGTTTGGAGAAAGGGAAAAGATACTACTACAAGGTTTTCTTCTTCTGTTTTTTTTTTTAGTTTTATTTACCAATAGTGTTTCGCTTTCTATATGTGCTCCCTTTGACATTGACATTACTCTTTGCTTGTTTTTGGATAAACATTTTTAAGTAGGTAATGCATTTCTTTAGAGGGGTTAAAATGATTTTGTTTAAAATACTTGTTGGGGGTATCAAACAAAGGAACTACATAATTAGAGTGTGTTTTTGAGTAAACGCTTAGAGTTCATTTAATAATGTAATACTCTGTCTTTACTCTTTACCATATCATGCATAGTTATTCTGACTCACACATTACCAACCTTAATACCTTGGTTGAGACTTGAGAGTGGGCTGCGACTGGATTAACATGCGAATTTTACGTACATTGTTACGGGAGTAAAATTCGTAGCCCGGATTTACCTAACCAACAGTCTGTCCAAGAAATCAGTCTCAGTCATATTGCTGTTAAAAGACCAAACAATATTATGCTTCATATTGAAATCTCAATGGACTGTTATAATACTCTTGCTGTTGAAACTTGAAAGAATATCTTGGCTAATGTGGCTCAGTTTGAGGAAAAAGAATCCGAGTCATTATCGATTTGAAGCTACTCAACTTTAATATTTAATTTCTGAATTCAGTCAATTGACTGATTGTAGAACTAGATTGATGTTTCTATCTTGTTTTCATTGATATTTGATGCCCATATTTTCATTGATTCACACATGGCTGTTGTTCTAAAACCATGCTCTGAGAAAACCTTATTGTCTATCATACACAATCCTTTGCATTCCTGAAAATTCCATCTTTAGTATAATCCTTTTTTGAATCTTCTTCTGGTATTATGAATTTGTTTATATCCTTTTCTGTTTCTTCACAATCATAGGCTCCATTTAGGGGATATATAGCATCATATATTGCTGAGGCCTTAATTATGTTCCATTTAACCACATAGTATATGGTAACCTGAAACTTAATTCAGATTATGATCTTTTCTCTGTGCCAGGTTGGAAATGATAATGGAGGTTGGAGCGCAACTCACAGCTTTGTGTCAAGGAATAGTGATTCAAATGAAACAATAGCTTTTCTCTTTGGAGACATGGGAACAGCAACACCATACAATACATTTTTGCGTACACAAGATGAAAGCATATCAACTATGAAGTGGATCCTCCGTGATGTTGAAGCTGTAGGCAACAAGCCTGCGTTTATCTCACACATTGGAGACATTAGTTATGCAAGAGGTTATGCATGGTTGTGGGATCATTTTTTCGCATTGATTGAACCCGTTGCAACCAAAGTAGCATACCACGTATGCATTGGCAATCATGAGTATGACTGGCCTTTACAGCCATGGAAACCTGATTGGGCCAATTATGGAAAAGATGGGGGTGGTGAATGTGGTGTTCCCTACAGTTTAAAGTTCAACATGCCTGGAAACTCTTCAGAACCCACTGGAACTGTAGCCCCAGCAACTAGGAATCTTTATTATTCATTTAATATGGGAGCAGTACATTTTGTGTATATATCCACTGAGACCAATTTCCTTCCCGGGAGCAACCAATATAACTTCTTAAAGCATGATTTGGAATCAGTTGACAGGAACGAGACTCCTTTTGTAGTAGTCCAAGGGCACCGGCCCATGTATACCACAAGCAATGAAATTAGGGATGCTGCGTTAAGAGGAAAGATGGTTGAGCACCTAGAACCTCTATTGGTGAATAACAATGTGACGCTTGCCCTTTGGGGTCATGTTCATAGATACGAGAGATTTTGCCCGTTGAATAACTCCACTTGTGGAAATGGTGTGGGCCGGAAAGCTGGGGACAAACAAGCATTTACTGTTCACATGGTGATTGGCATGGCGGGACAAGACTGGCAACCCATCTGGGAACCGAGACTAGACCATCCTAATGACCCAATCTTTCCACAACCAAAACAATCTCTGTATCGTGGGGGCGAATTTGGGTACATTCGGCTGGTGGCTACAAAGCAGAAGCTCATGATTTCTTATGTTGGAAACCATGATGGTGAGGTGCATGACACGGTGGAAATTCTGGCATCAGGAGAAGTTGTGAATGGTAATGGCAATGATGGTACTGGTAGTTCAAGAGCTGAAGATGAGATTGTGGAATCCACATTGTCATGGTATGTCCAGGGAGGAAGTGTGCTGGTGCTGGGGGCCTTTATCGGCTACATTCTTGGTTTTGTTTCACGTACCAGGAAGAAATCTGAGTCCACGAGTGGTTTTACACCCGTGAAGACTGAGGAAATTTGAATAGTTTATTACCGTTTACTTTTTTTAGATAGGGCATGAAGGGTCGGAATATCCACTGCTATTTCTTTGATCCAAACACCAAAATTGCGACCTGATATGTTTTGTACAAATGCAATTTTTTTCTTGCTAATCTGTGCCATTTAAGGCATCCCTTGTAGGGGATTGTGTTGTTGTATAATATTCAAGTTAAAAAGATCTATGGATGAGACCATATTACTGAAACAAAAAATGTGTTAGATTAAAGATACCAATGTAACTAGTTATTGAAATAAACGAATTTCTTTCTATCCTTCATTCCATGAGGGTCTTTGGTTCGGAATTACTCAGATTAAACTTTTTTTGTTTTAATTTTATCACATAATTTGTGCGTAGGAGTTGATCTTTGAATGCTGTAGATATGCAAACCCCAAGGCCAGTCCAGAAAGTTGACTCGTTTTTGAATGGAGAAGGGAATGGATACAGAGAGCATACTACGTTAACAGTAACCCATTAGTTATTGTGTGGCAAGCCAACTCCTGTTTATCATGTCTCTTGGATTGTAAGCCAGGGATAAGTAAGGAAGGTGGCAGTATTATTTTTCTGTCCCCTGCAAGTGGCCATATTTGGGCAAAAAGCCAGGGGCCAAATTTGGACAATAAGGAGGGGTAAGGGTGTCATTAATTAGTTTCATGCAGCTGCAATCAAATCCCGAGGCTTGTTGATTTTGAGTGGTGGGGGCAACCAACTAGTGTCACAAAAGAAATTGGGACAACTACAAGCCATATTTTGGCTCGTGTTCAATATGATATTATGATATGAGCATCTTCTCCAAATAGCAAGATATTCACTAAGGATAAGACACACACAAACACACACTTCCTCTTTCACTCGTTCTTTATTTTGACTTCTGACAGAACATTATTTCTCTTCTGTGTGTTACTATTTCCTCTGAGACACGTACATACTCAACAGCACAAACCTTGAATTGTAGCAATGGCCGCACTACCCTTCTCAACTACTTGCAAGCATTCCAACTCACATTTGCATCCCAATTCCAAGTCAAGCTTCACAGGCTTCAATCATAGAAACAATATTTGGCAGTTGTTTATCTGCACAAAGTCAAATTCCAGAAGGGCAATAAGAAAGCTCTGTGTGAAGAATGTTGCCAGTGACAAAAAAGAGGAACTAAAAGAACCACTCGCTGAACAAGGTTTCTTGCTGGCATTTTATCTAACTTTGTGACTCTTTCTTCACTACACTACTGAACAAGGTTTCCTGCTGATTTATAATTCTGGATATTTATGTTTACAATTTAGGAAGTTATACTTTTTTTTTCAGTTAGCCTTGCAAGAAATTCAGTTTTGGGAAAATTTGGTGGGTTTAATTGGTCACTAGTGCATTGTTTTAAACTGTTCTAAACAATATCACAGCCAATACAGCAGTGTCCTCTTGAAGCTATAAGGAATAAGGATACTCTAGAGTCTAAATTTCCTCCACATCTTTATGTTTCTATTAGACCAAAATCCAAAATTAGTATTATAGTGTCCTACAATGTTGTTTTTGTGTTCTGCAAATATGGTCCTAAATGTTAGTTCTTTTATTGTTTAACACTTGCAGGCAATTTAAATGAATTTGTACCAGATTCTACATCTATTGCTTCAAGCATCAAATATCATGCTGAGTTCACCACATCTTTTTCTCCTGAGAAGTTTGAACTCAGTAAGGCTTTCTTTGCAACTGCAGAAAGTGTTCGTGATTCCCTCATCATAAACTGGAATGCAACATATGAATATTATGAGAGAATTAATGTTAAGCAAGCTTATTACATGTCTATGGAGTATCTACAGGTTTATATTGGGTTTCCTTTATGAAACACTTGTCATGTTCATTGCAAATGATTTATTAATTTTCATTGCTACCTTTTTCCCAATTGTGAAGGGTAGGGCATTGTTAAATGCAATTGGGAATTTACAACTCTCAGGTCCTTATGCCGAGGCTCTCAGAAAGCTGGGTTACAATTTAGAGGATGTGGCTAATCAGGTTTTCCCCTTCTCCTTTGTTTCCATGTTTCTGCTTTTGTTAGAAGCGATAAAGTGACTTAAGTCTTTTCCCATTTTCTTTACAAATTAGTCCTCCTGATAAGCTTAAGTTGAGCAGGACTAATCCCTCCCTGTCCACTTCACAAAGTTATTATCTGTCATCTTGAGGATATTAGGTGTTATAATCTAATATATCTCTTGTAGGCTTTCTCTTGACAGCAAAATTGGTTCATATTTGGCAGTAAGCAAGTTTAACAGTAAAATGTATTCATCTTTTGTGAAAACATACTCATAAAGGACTAAGAAAACTATAAAAAAAGCACAATAATATGAATATACTGCAATTAATTAATAAAAGCTTATTTGAAAGCAAACTCACATCCAATCCACAGGAGCCAGATGCAGCCCTTGGGAATGGAGGATTAGGTCGGCTTGCTTCTTGCTTTCTTGACTCCTTGGCAACACTGAACTACCCTGCATGGGGCTATGGACTTCGATACAAGTATGGTTTATTCAAACAGCTTATCACAAAGGATGGTCAGAAGGAAGTTGCTGAAAACTGGCTTGAGGTATTACTTATATGAATATTCTATATGAACCAATTTTCAAGTTAATGTGGGCATGCTTGTTCTTTAAGTGTTCTAACTTCTATTACTCTTTTTGGGAGCTGTGCCAGGCTATTTCTATTAGTACATTTCAAGTTCTTATGTTGATTCACTGACTGACACGCTCATTACAGATGGGAAGTCCCTGGGAAATTTGGAGAAACGATGTCAGTTATCCAGTTAGATTCTATGGAGAAGTTATTTCAGGGCCAAATGGAAGTAAACAGTGGATTGGAGGAGAAAATATATTGGCTGTTGCTTATGATGTTCCAATACCTGGATACAAAACTAGAACCACTATAAACTTGAGATTGTGGTCCACTAAAGTTTCAACCGAAGAATTTGATTTGCAAGCTTTCAATACTGGGGATCATGCCAAGGCATACGCTGCCATGAAGAATGCAGAGAAGGTCTGTCTGTGGAACTCTCTTTTGTTTTTGTGAAACTTTGCATCTTAGTTGAGTGTCCTTCTCCAAACTTTTTAAAAGGAACATTCTAAAAGATTCTAAATTCCACTAATGAAATGAGACATGTATTACACAGATATAAAGAGATGCTTATTTTCTAATTGTTTCAAATTGTAGTGGTACCTTCATCTCATCTACCAATCATCAGAGACGTTTCTATGCATTTATGAAAACTAAGCTAAGTGGACTGCCTTCATGAATAACATGTGATGCTCATTTTTTCTTCTCATTTAATGTTGTGTTGAAATCAGATCTGTTACATTCTGTACCCTGGGGATGAATCGATTGAAGGAAAGACTCTACGTTTGAAGCAACAATATACATTATGCTCTGCCTCTCTCCAGGATATTATTGCACGCTTTGAAAAGAGAGCAGGAAAGACAGTTAATTGGGACACCCTCCCAGATAAAGTGGTGATACAAATGAATGATACTCACCCAACACTTTGCATTCCTGAGCTGATTAGGATATTGATGGATGTAAAGGGATTAAGCTGGGAGAAAGCTTGGGATATTACTAAAAGGTGCTTCTTTTATTCAGTTTATTTATAAGATATAACACCATCATTGGGCCATCAGTAGAGTTGCTCACTGAAATGGTATTAAAGCCTCAAAGTTATTCTTGCTAAGTTGAATTTTAGAACAAGGTAAATGTTCATGTGCTTTGTCCACACTATAAGCTGAAAGGGCTCTTCATGGGGGGGAATCTTAATTTTTCTAGGTTTCTTCTTTGAAAAAATTTACTTGCTTGGGGTAACATGTATGTTTTTATTCTAAAGTTTCTTTGTTTATCCTTGGGTGCAATCATATGTTTACAAGACTGCTGTTTCTACATTTTTCCCAGTATCAGCATAGCTACCTATACATCTCAGTAATAACACTACGAATGCATCTCTGGTTCTTTGTAGAGTCACTTTCCAATATAACAACTACTTTGATCTTTACCCATTGTCCGTCTGATACCTCTTCTAATCACTCTTCTGTTAGAACGGTTGCTTACACAAACCACACAGTCCTACCAGAGGCACTAGAGAAGTGGAGTTTGACACTTCTGCAGGATTTGCTTCCTCGACACGTGGAAATAATAAGAACAATAGATGAGGAGGTATTGTTGTAAGCTTTGGTTTTCGAATTGCTATGCTGTGTACATTTCTTGGTTCATATGGCCATCAACATGTCATCTTTGTTTATGAAATCTTATCCATATATAATGTCTTGTATCTTTGTTTTGTTAACCAGTTGATACATGAGATTATTTCCGAGTATGGGACAGGAAATCTTAGCTTGTTACAAGAAAAGCTTAGAAAGATGAGAATACTAGAAAATATTGAGTTGCCTGACTCGGTGATTGAGCTGCTTAATAATACAAAAGAGATGTCTGTCAATGAACCTGTTGAGGAAGTTGATGTTGATGACAATAATATTAAGGCAACGGAAAAGAAAGAAAAAGAAGATGATGAAAATGAAGTGGGGGAAGAGGAACAAGAAGATGATGGTCAAGACCCTGTTGTAGAGAATACAAGCATCAGCATAGAGAGGATATTCAAAGTTAATCCGAAACAGCCAATGATGGTTCGCATGGCTAACCTATGTGTTGTTGGTGGAATTTCTGTGAATGGGGTAGCTGAGATTCACAGTGAAATTGTAAAGGAGGAAGTTTTTAATGAATTTTATAAGGTAACAAAACCAGAAGATTATTTCTCTGTTATTTACCTTTTTTTGGGATTATCGGTATGCATATCCATAACATAAGATGCTCATTAAATTTCTTTATCATTGAACTTTTGACAGTTGTGGCCCAATAAATTCCAGAATAAAACAAATGGGGTGACGCCTAGAAGATGGATCCGTTTCTGTAATCCCGATCTTAGTAAAATCATAACCAAATGGATTGGAACAGAAGACTGGGTAACAGATCTTGAAAAGTTGGCGATCCTTCGTAAGGTAAATTAATTTTACTAAAGCTTTGTGAATAATATTTGAATTGGTTAACGTCTATATAACAACTTCCAAAGTTGTCTAATGACTATATATGCATGATTGGTGACGTTGTTACTTCATAATGGCAACAAGCATTGTAGGTGATTCCTCAGTCAAATGTCACTTCACAACTTTTTAATGCACAATTTCTGTGCTTTTTTATTACCTATATCTTTTTCCCTTATGGATAATTTTGTCAACAGTTTGCAGATAACGAGGATCTACAATTAGAGTGGGTGGAAGCAAAAAGAAGAAACAAGATTAAGGTTACATCATTTATCAAAGAGAAAACGGGTTATGTTGTCAGTCCAAATGCAATGTTTGATGTACAGGTTGGTTTTCTTGCATCAAGAACTTCATTTATTTCTTCTCATTTTTTAGCTAACAGTTGAATTAATGAAGGGAATAACAATGCTGGAAATACTTTTTCATGTCTGGAGTGTTTATTTTCAGGTGAAGCGCATCCATGAATACAAAAGGCAGTTACTGAATATCATGGGAATTGTTTATCGCTACAAAAAGATGAAAGAATTGAGTGCTGAGGAAAGAAAACAAGTGTTTGTTCCTCGGGTTTGTATTTTTGGGGGGAAAGCCTTTGCAACATACATTCAAGCCAAGAGGATTGTAAAATTCATCACAGATGTAGGAGAAACAGTCAATCATGATCCAGAGATTGGAGATCTTTTGAAGGTAATATCTCAAACTTGGGTGATAGATAACTAGACACAGTGAGATATTCATTATAATCATTCCTAAAATTTGGTTTCCTATGGCTAATAATGAATGAATAAAACCTTTTTGCTTTATCTCAAAATGGCACTTCAGAAACTACTTATTCCAGGATTAAATCCCACTGAGGCCGCTCTGCTTTTGCTTTAGACCTCTCCTACAGAACCAAAACTATTTTGTTTGCTTCAGTCTAGAGGATTCTGATCAAGTATAACTCAATAACCAGTTTACCAGAATCTTAAAGTTCAATTATTTAATATCTGAACAAAATGAACTGAAGTAAATAACAGCTTCCTACAATTCTTCAGACCATAGTAATGCAGCCGCGAAAATACAATTATAGGATGTTAGCTGAAAATTTCAGCTGGTTGGGCTACTCCAAGGAAAAGCCAATAAAGGGAGTTAAGATATTCATAAGACTAATATAGTTGTTGTCTTAACCCGTAGGTTATATTTGTTCCTGATTACAATGTCAGTGTTGCTGAAATGCTAATTCCAGGCAGTGAGTTGTCTCAGCATATCAGGTACTTGGCTTTGGATAAGTATTTTACAAAAAATAGATGTTTTACTTTGGATTTACAATTCCAAATTTGAATTCATTTTCTAGAGCTGGTATTATCAATCATCATCACTGTTAGTATTTTTTGTTTCCAACTCCTCTTTTTTGTGTGTTTAGCACGGCTGGTATGGAGGCCAGTGGAACAAGCAACATGAAATTTGCAATGAATGGATGTTTACAAATCGGAACTCTTGATGGGGCTAATGTTGAAATCAGAGAAGAAGTTGGAGAAGACAATTTTTTTCTCTTTGGTGCACAAGCTGAAGAAATTGCGGGGCTACGAAGAGAAAGAGCTGAGGGAAAGGTAAGTTTTAAAAGCCATCAAAATACATGATTCAATGCAATGTTCCCTTTTTCCTTGTTTTTCTTTCACACTTTTTGGTTTTTCATATTAATGGTAATAGCATTCTGATTAAGATAGCTCAGAACCTCATGTTCTGCTAGTCTTTTTGATACCATCATACATTACCAATTTGCTTATCAGCTCAAGCAGTTGAAACGCATACACCTATTTGGATAAACATCATAATCAATCGCCCATAGCATAAGTGCTTATGAATAAGCTGTTTCTGCAATTAAAAGATAAAATAAATTTATCAGTTACTTTAAGATACTTAATTTATTTAAGTCCAAGGCAGTGGAATGATCATAATCTCAATCTTCTATAGTTTGTTCCATAATATATGCAGTTTGTACCAGATCCACGGTTTGAAGAAGTTAAAGAATATGTTAGAAGTGGTGTTTTTGGTCCCTACAACTATGACGAGTTGATGGGATCTTTGGAAGGGAATGAAGGCTATGGTCGTGCTGATTATTTCCTTGTTGGTAAGGACTTCCCTAGCTACTTGGAGTGCCAAGAGGAAGTTGACAAGGCATATCGTGATCAAAAAGTAAGTAACAGCAAGTCACGAACAAAACACGAATTTTCGCCTATTACCTTAACCTACAAGCTTTTCCACCAAAGTTTATTCGCATGAATTCCCCACTCACATAAATGAAATAGCAATCATTTAACACATTTCTAAATTATATTGTAATTCATATTCTTAATGAATAAGTATTAATGCCAAGGAGTTAATTATATCAACCAAGACATGGCTTATGTAATAAGAATCTAAAAATTCATTTTATGTTGGTGCAGAAATGGACGAGAATGTCAATCTTGAACACAGCTGGTTCATATAAATTCAGCAGTGACCGGACTATTCATGAATATGCAAGAGATATATGGAGAATTGAGCCTGTTGTATTGTCTTGAAAAGTTACACATATTTTCTCTTAGTTTTTGGCATGATCTATTGGTTCCTTCCCTCAGAATAAGTCTATTATAAGACAAGGGCTTCAAAACTTTGAGGACGGGTTGAGTTTTGTTAAATCACAGAGCCAGTGGATATATGAACATTTTTTGCTCCAGGAGGATTATTATGTTCAGAGAAATTAATTTATTAATTGTACTTTATTTAAGCATCAATTTTGAACTATGTAATTCATACCAAAATAAAAAGTAATTGCTTTCTTTAAACGCCAATTTTGTTGTCTTTATCTAATCACTATCATAACAAATAATCAAAACCATCCCAAAGGAAAAAAGAACAATCGATCAAAACTGCCCTATGACTATAAGACAAGCTTTGTATGTGTACCAATAATAATACATTCCAGCTCATTGCGTCAATCAAAATGTGATAAGATGGTTCAAGTGTTCCTTGTCTCATAGCTGATCCATGGAGATCTCAATTATTTAGTCAAGAAGATCATGAAACTGTTCCATGGTTTATTTTGTGTGATTTGGCAGGACCACAACGGAACAAGATAAAGTCATCAAGCAATAGTTGTTTTAAAATAGGAAAGCATTCAAAATGATTCATGACATATGATATGGACTTTATTTACTTGTATGATAATTTCACTGCAAATTGACAACGAGAAAGAATAGAATCAAAATTGGAAATTTGGTAGCTATCCACTCTGGCTTCATAATCCTTGTACTATAGATATTATACTGATTGACTACGCAACTTCCTCTTCTACTTTTATTGAGCCCACTCTGGAATATAAATCTTATTAAGGCCAACATAGCACATACACGGTTTAACAAAAATTCTAATGCAGACTACTAAAAGAGGTTAACTGGACCCCTCCTGCGCCCTACATGATTAAATGTAATAATGATAGTGCTGCTAAGGGTTCTGTAGGCTCTGTCGTGTGTGATGGTATTTTTAGAGATAGAAGTGCTACTATTCTTGGTTGTTTTTTTGCCTCTATTGGCAGCTCTTCATAAGGCCTATGTTAGCTATAGAGATTGCTTTTGATAAATGCTGGAATCATTTGTGGTTGAAGTGCGATTCTTAATTAGTGGTTTCTCCTTTCAAGAATTGTAAAATGGTTTCTTGGAAGCTTAGAAATAGATGGAATAA
Organism: Astragalus glycyphyllos; assembly: GCA_963573325.1. NCBI lineage: Eukaryota > Viridiplantae > Streptophyta > Magnoliopsida > Fabales > Fabaceae > Astragalus > Astragalus glycyphyllos. Next base: position 63,631,105 of record OY754310.1, read on the forward strand.
TTACTTATATTTGATGAGACAATGCTTTGTTTGCCCTCACATTTATAGAGAAGATAATACACGTGCTGATAAGTTTGCTGAGTGTGGTACTAACATAAATGGTTTTGTCTGGTGGTGGGACCTTCCTCCTAGCTTCATTGCTATGGATTTCTCCAGAAATTGGTTAAGTTTGTCTAGCTATAGATTCTGATGATTTCATATTCGATGGTTCCAATCTCCTTCTGTTTTTGATGTGCTGCAAATGATTGTTAGTGACTAAATTTATCTTTCTTTAGACTAAATTCCTTTTAATAGGATTGATTATTTTTCCTTTTGAATGCATTGTTGTTTGTTCATAGATATTGGCCTAATCCCCGATGTTGTACTAACATTTATGGTGCATGGAGGAATAACTTAGAAAATGGTTTTCAAGTGGTGACAAAATTACAAAAAAATCAGGGCAAAAAAGAAAGAAAGTCCAAGTTGGGGCATATTGTCTGGCTGAAAAGGCTAGATGGCAGAATCAGCGTCAGTGGGACCAGGGGTGTGTGTGCATACATCAAAATTAGATGAGCACATAAAAAATATCCTGTACTTACTATACCCAGTGGCCCAGATTACTTTAATTTTCAAACTAGTTTGTTCCCACCTTAATATAGTAAATGGAATGGCAAGGTATGCATGATCTAACAAGAAGAAAAAAAAAAGGATAAGTTACATTAAAGAAATGGAAAATGAAAAGAATAATAAAGGGGGTAAGTAATGCATTGCTTCTTTATCAGTCAACTTTGCTAACACCTTTTTCCCAGATATCTCCATGATGATTCTTTTCCCACTGTCCAAACTGCATCATATATATACATACACTACACGACCACTTACCATCATTTTTCACAGCTTAATCGACATTACGACAATAATCTTCCTTCCACAAGTAACATACTGATCGCAGTTCACTGGAAAAGCTGACAGTGGAAATGAAAAAATAATCACTTTTTTAGTGTAATCCTGAAACACAAGTACCAATTTCACTGGAACATCTGTGTGACTTTTGCTTCCATAACACTGAGATCATGCTTTTTTTCTCAACTACAGCAGTATTATAATTAAGGGTGAGCAAGTCCCAACTCTAACATCTGTCCAGTTTTTGTCTCATTTAATCCGTAAATTATCAGGTTTGTTCGCGTCTATTTGGGTCTAAGGATGTATTAGAATTTAAAGAATTGGCTCGAACAAAATTTTGGGACGGGTTAGGGTTAGGTATAACCCGTCCTAACTCATCACTTACTCACTCCTCACCATAATTTGTGGCAATGAGACTTTTATAAATAAAATATTTAATTTGAAACCTATCTTAGTATAAGTAAAAATATTGTTGTTCCAACCAAAAAATAGAAATATTTTTGTAAAGTACTGTTGTAAGCTTTTAACGAATGACTAATCTCGTTTGTGCTTAGAATCAATTTTGCATTGGCCAACATGGCAGGAATCGAACTCGAGAGCATTGGGTCGACCCCGTGTCCAAGAGTAGATTAAGTCACTGAGTCAACGATGTTGGTTACATGTTTTGAGTTTAAATACATAATAAAATACAAACAAAAAAATGTTTTGAATTTGAATAAATGATAAAAGAAAATAAAAATCAATTTATCACTTCTAACTTTTAGTTATATAAGGAGTAAAAAAAACTTTTAGTCATACTTGAGTACTCACCTATAATTTTCTTTCAATTTTCTTTTGGGCCAATTCGATCTCATCCTAAAATAACTCGGTCTTGCTTTGACCCTAAGAATATCGAGTTTATTTGGGTTTAAGCACGAATTAGAGTCTAAAAAAGACCCTGTAAAAACTTAGGGTCGGGAAAAGGACAAGTATAACCCATCCATTACTCACCCCTAATTTATAATGAATAGACCCAAAATTTTCAAAGCTAGAATATGGGCTTTATTAATAAATAAAAGTTTAACTACAGTTTTGGTTTTCTTATTTTATCATATTCGCCTCATTTTATTATTTTTTTTTCAATTTTGAAGTTTTGACATACGAAAGGGTTTCACTATTTTACATGGGTATTTATATTTTTTTTAAAACAATTTCAATGTTTAAAATTGATTTTACAAGAAGCTACAAAAAATAACTTCTACTTTGAGTGCGAGTGATTAACACACATCATTTAAAGAAACATATTCAGCTAGTAGCCGATTTTGATCCCCAACGATAGAACAAATTGGAGTCAAATTTTATTTACTTTTCATCCTAGTGGCAGACCCAGCTGGTTTGTTCCAGGGGCTTAAGTTGAACCCTCTAAAAATTGTACTAGTAATCCTATATAATTTTTTATGAACCTCCTGAAATTTTATATTAGCACTAGTATCCTTAAATTTGCACTCATTTTGCACTCAGTTTTTAATAAATCTGCCTTATAACCTTCGTGAGGTACTATTTATAAAACTTTAGGAAGTAAATGTAACGATATCACATAGTACTTTTACGAACTACTTCTTATTTTCATATACTTTAAGACTTAAATAGGAAATAACATGTAAACTTTTGGAGACTAACTTGGCAATTTACTCTTAAATAAATTTATAGTTAGATAACTTGATTCATTAGTTTCAGTAAATTAAATGAGGATATTTTAAAGAAATCTAAACAATCCTATTAACCCACATTTTTTATGATAATTTTTTTGCATCCCCCGGCTTAAGAACCTGGATCTGCCACTGTCCCGACCGACCTCCGGATTATTTAAGGTCTCTTTCCTCTAGACACCGGAATAGCGTTAAAGACCTCTAAATAAAAAAATAGAAGCTACAATAAGAACTTTTGGGTTACTTTATTAAAATTTATGTTGTTAGATTTTTTAATGTATTTTTTAGGGAAAACCCTAATTAGTCATTAACAAAAAAGTGGAGACTAATTTAATTTCTGATAAATGAAAAGTATAACAATTTGATCTTGGACAACACTTTAGTCTATATTAGAAATCAATTCTATTCACATTTTCTTTTCTCATACAAGAACAACATTAGTATTTACACTATTCAGAAATGAAATTTGTCTTCTCATTTTTTCAAGGATCAATTTGGTTATTTACTCTATTTTTTTCTCTTGGTTACCAACATCACAAATTAGAAACTAGGGCACGTATAATTTTTTTTCCTGTATAGATGGAATGGCAGGAAAACGCAAATTGATATTTTTTAGTTACTATGTTATTGGTGCGTAGTATCTACTGTACTGACAAAGTCAATGACTAGTCTAGTCCGGAGAACCTAATTGGCCACTTGTTTTCAATTTTATCAGTTTGTGTGGTTCTCCCTTCCCTATATAGATTTTGTCATACCCAAGATTCGAACTCAAAATCTTATGGTGGGTTTCGATCCCAATTACCGCTTCACAACCCTTGTTGGTAAACACGTATTGATATAGCTTAAGAAAACACATATTGATATTGTATATGCACTTTGAATTGTAACACCTAAAACGACTTGTAATTCGAAACAGAGGGAGTAACTTTTTCCATCTCTTTTTTTCTTCTATTTTTACCAATGTGTGTACTCAACGTGCTTCCCTCAACTTATATCAACATGGAAAACATTACATTACAATAAGCGAAATCAATTGTTTATCCCATCCCAGTTCCCAAAGCCAAACTACTTCCTAATTTTTTTATGAAAAAAGCAATTGTTTTTATGTAGACAATCACTGTTCACATTTTGGCATAACTACAATGAAGCCAGAAAAGTTGCCTGCTTAGCATTTGCTTTATGTGTAATAGAGACAACAACTGTTCCCTATTCACTAAGCATGATCATTCCATCACCAACTTATTCAACCAAACACTGCCTCTAGTCTTAAGCACTGTTTTCTCTTGTTTAATTTTTCTTCTTACAATATTTAAAATTATAGTGTATACTCATAATTAATCTCTTTTGCAATGATTCATAAGTGAGTTTGGGTGGTACTCTATTACCTGTGTTGAGGCCACCACATGAGAGCAGAAGCTAATACAAAAACGCGTTGGCAAGTGGTCCTCTTATAGACTTGAAGGGGTAAAAGAATTGAATAGAGAGCACCACATATAGTAATTGGCATGAATATAAAGCCATACCAATTCTACTTCTAATAGAACTACGTGTTAGACATTTACACATGGATAGCAATTATAAGCTTTTTCCTACCTTAAGTGCTAGGCAACCTTACAACCACCTCAACCCACACACTTTTTATCTTAAATAAATTTAAAAAAATGATATCCTCACAAACTAGTTTTAATTAGTAAGTAACTACCTCTAGTCAAATCTTCAAACTCAAGAATAATCAAACTATAGATCCATGAAATTAGAGGATAACATAAATTTCTGGTGAGACTTATTAGGGGAATAAGCATTTTCCTCTCTTCTTAAACGCCGCACATTTCACGGGAAAAATAATTGATTGGATTGACCATAGACTTGAAATTTTATGTTAGTTTGTTACGTTTGGTCACAAGAAGTTGGACCAAAAACACAACAAAAAAACGTTTTTTTTAGCTTCAAAAGAAAAAGCAAACCACTTTATTCATTCCACCTCTAAATTGAAGTAGTAATATTATTTACCTAATTGTTGTTCATCACTGAGAATTGCATTAATCCTTGGAAAAACAACAGGAAAGTAAGAAACAAAAATTTCAATTGAGAGAGTAGCAAATTGTAATGTTGGATTAACATGAAAGTAAAAACAGTTACCTAGATAAGAACAAAAATCATTTAACCACATGGCTGGCTGTACATTGTAACAATTTCTTTCATCATGTGGGAAAATGACAAAACCATCATTTATCAGAAAAGAATTGAAGATATTTCATTCAGGTTGGTTACCTCAAATCAAATCTCTTCTATTCATCAACAGGAGCAGGTAGATTGAGATCAATCAAACAAGGAACAGGAACAGGAACAGCAGCTTGTTTAATCACCAAAGTATTTTCTTCATTCCCTCCAACAAAATGTGATCTTTTATGACCTCCTAATGCTTGTCCTGACTTGAAAATTCTGTAACATATTGGACACTCATGTTCCTTACTGCTTTTCTTTGACTTCAACTTCATATTCAACTTCTTCACTTTGCTTGATTTCTTTTTCTTTCCATTCATCATCACAGCTTTACTGTCATAAGAATCAGTTTCTGAACTATTTTCATCACTCTCATATTCTGCTGAAACATCATCATCATCATCAGACTCACTCACCAACCTCTCATATTTCCAACTATTTTCTCCCTTGCTATTATCACCAAGAGAATCATAGTTACCTCTTTTTCTTGACTCAACATTGGTATCAAAAGATGATGATTTTGATTTTTCCTCTAGTAAAAGTAAATTGTTTTGAGAAGCAAAATCATCTATGTAAATGAAGTTAGGATCTTTAGACAACTGAATCAAACACATAGCCCCAATTTTTGCTGCCTCTTGCTCAGGTGAAGAAGCATAAGCAAGAGAAGAAGGGTTATTGTGATTGTGTTTGTGATTGGAAAGGGTAAGAGATTTGAACCTCTTAGATCTCCTTGGAACAGAATTCTCAGTAGTATCAGATTGACTACTAGTATTAGTATCCATAACAACAACCTTAGTGTTGTTGTTGATCTTCTTGTCTTTGTCTGAATGACAAGCCATGTGACCACAAAGAGCTTTCAATGAAGGAAAGCCTTTTCCACATTCTTTGCAAAACTTCTCTTCCACCTCATGTTGTTCAAAGTTGGTGGCAACAGCAACATTAGCATTGGAATCTGAATGAACAAACCTCGTTGATTTCTTAGGATTCTCTCTGAGACCATAAATTGAGGCTTCAGATTCAGACCATAAATCTCTCTTTTTTCTTCTACCAGCACCATCCAACTTGTGATTCAAGTTGAAGGCTGCATCATTATCAGCAATAGCAGCAGAAGCATTAGTAGTTCTTTCTTCACTCGTATGTGTTCTGATGTGACCACCTAGAGATTTTCCACAAGGAAATCTCTTGAAGCAATGCTTGCACACATGTTTTTTCTCCATAGATGTAAAATGTGAATTGTGATTACCCAATAAAGAGAATTAACATTTGATGATAATGGTTGTTAAAAAGGAGAAAATTGAGATCAGAAAGTTGATTGCTTTTTTAATGGGGTTGTGAAGAGAGAATCAATAGGATCAAAGATGTGACAGTTCTATAAGTACACAAGATCCGACCCACAAAAAAGGGGAGAGAGGAAAGACTCCTTAATATCCGTTTCACAATTGAACGATCAAAAAAATTTAATGGGCATGGAGTGAAAAAGGAAAATAAATGAAAATGAAAATAAAAATGAAAATTTTTTGATGAAATGGGATTGCCATTGCCATTGACATTGCCACAGAGAGAATGCCACTTGGTTGCTTGCTAGTAGGGGTGGCCTGGCATTGAAGTAATAAGCATGATGACTCTTTCTCGTTTGTGTTTGGGCGCAGTAGTTGGAGGAGAATTCCATGCATGAAAGCAACTAGATTAATTAGGAAATAAGGGAAAGTAATAAGGAGGGACACGTGTCATAACCATTGGGTGGGAGGATGTAAGTTTCAACGGCTAAGATTTGTGCTAGTTTTGAGGATCTCTAGAGTTTTACTAGGAAGTAAATACAAGAGAGATAGTATGAGATGGCACACCAAAAGTGAAGCATCCAATCCAATAGTATTTTTTCTGAGAGCTCAGATCACAAACGCAACCGTTGTGTTTCTAACCCTTAATTGGTTTTAATTAAGGGTTGCAAAAATGTTAACGCTAAAATGTTGATATTTATTGGTTTTAATTCGTATTTACCTCCACTATAAACTTTTTACACTATCAATCGACGACCAATAAAAAATTAGGGTAAACGTGACGTTTAAGATATTTGAGATAAATATAATTTTTTTTGGTCGAGATCAGAGTATACACTGCCGAATGCAGTGATTAATCCCCTCGCTGAATTGGAGACACCTCGAAGGTTGAGATAAATATAGTTGAGATAAAGTCAATTTTTTATGACAATTGCATATATTTTCTGTTTTATTCTATTGGTTAACGTTGTAAAGAAACTATTACACCAATTGCATATATTTTCTGTTTTATTCTAATGACTAATGTTGTAAACATTAGTTTGCTATTCTTTATTTGAAATCCAATAAATTATCTGCAAAAGACACATAATTTTTTAATTTAAATTACATATCATACATTAATTTATCAATTGTGTCAATTCTTTTTTCATTGAAGTTTTAGATGAAGTCTATTTAGAATTGGCAAAATCAGTTGGACCAAAAAAACATTTGGCTTAGAGCGCAAAAGTTGAGGGTCATATTTCGTACAACCCCCTAGCTATTCAGTAGACACCCTATCACTCTCAAAATTCCCAAAATACCCATATTCTAATATAGTTGATTTTTACTGGTTCAGACGATGCTCGTCTGAACCAGTTCGTAGCACGCTGCTCGAACCTTTATTAATATAACTGAAAGGAAAAAAAAAGAAGGTATTTCTGTGTGTTATTAACTGGTTCGGACGATGCTCGTTCGAACCGGTTCGGAGCACTATACTCCGAACCTCTTCTAATATAACTGAAAGGAAAAAATGGGGGTGTGCGTTATTAACTGGTTCAGAGCACAGTCCTCTGAACCATCGTAGGAGCATAAGATTCATTAATGGCATTTTGGTCTTTTCACGCGTGTAGGGGATTCACTGAGTAGCGGGGGTTGTACGAAGTATCGGCCAAAGTTGAGCTCATTTTAATAGCCAAGCTTTGTGTTCCGGCCCAATAAATCTCGAGCTCGTGTCGGGCTAGCCTGTCGGGCCTCAGGTAGCCTCCAAGCCTACAAAATAAAAATAGCTTTGCAACTTTCTAATTTACCATGCTTCTGTCAAATATTTGACAATGTTTTGAAGCCCCTTGCAGTCTGCTTCATAAGTATGCTTGTATGTTTAGGGATGGCAATGGGGCAGGGTAGGACCGGGGAGTACTTCCCCGCCTCCCATATTGTCCCCCATCCCCATTCCCCGCTTCGGGGGAGTTTTCCTTCCCATCCCCATCCCCACGGATCCCCACAGGGAGCCTAAGAATTCATTTAAAGTTAGCAAAAGTAAGACTAAAAAACAAAAGTTTAACATTGAATATTAAAAAAAATATAAAATTTTGTCTTAGTTTGATATTTTAATATTTAAAAAGTATAAAAATAAGACTAAAAATATAAAAATTAACACAATTTAATGTTTTTATTTAAAATCACATATTAAAAGGCTAAAAAATCTATAACTTAGAATATAAGATATATCTATAATAAGAACATTTATGTAATATATTCAAAGGCCGGGTCCCTGCGGGGCGGGGGATACGGACCCCGTCCCCATCCCCGAGTTGACTGCGGGAGGATTTTCTCCCCCATCCCCGTCCCCATGGGGGAAAATTCCCCTCCCACGGGGCCCCAAGCAGGGCAATCCCAGCGGGGATCCCCACTTGCGGGTAGAAATTGCCACCCCTATGTATGTTCGGTATAATGTCGAGTCCAAATACCACAAAAAAAGTGTTTCCAATAATCATGAAAATATGAAGCATAGTGATATTTTGATATCTTGATATTTATTAGGTAAAGTACATATAATTTTGAGTAAAAATTTACGTGTGGGGATTTTTTAAAAATATTTTTGTTTGTTAAAGTTTACTTTTTGTAATTAGCATTTTGTAAAAGGGGGGCGACCTGAAAAGTCCATAGTATGCTTAGGGCCGAACTTGGGCCATAGAGTATGAGCTAAATTTCAACTCGGTCCTTTTGGCTCAGTCCAATAAAACTTGAATCCGGTGCAAGCCGCATAGCCCATTTTGTCACCCATAGGTCTATTCCATGACTAAGAAAGTGTTGTGAGATATGATTTTTAGAATCTACCAAGTATGATGTGAGCGAGTCTTAGGGAGTGACCCTTAGAGCTTTTTGTGATTGTGAACACTTGTAAGTGGATGCAGCTGTTTGATTGCATGATAACCTTATGACAAGTCACCTAACTATGTGTAGCCACCAGGGGCGGAGCCAAGATTCGATTAGTGGGGGGCTCTTTAAAAAAATTCTCCCTTAATTGCATTAATATTGTATTAAAATATTTTATTAGCTAATTTTGATATAATATAATATATTCAATTAAAAAGAAAGAAAAGGAATGTTGAGCCTAAGCCGTGAACGTGTGATTAAATCCCTATGACAGCGCATCACCACTTTCTTTCTTTCTTCATGTTATTGTTGACTGATTTTTTTTTTTTGACCAAATTGTTGATTATTTCTTTATTTTTATTGTTCACTACATATATAGTAGCATATTACTATTAAGTATAGAAAAAAATTTGTTGCAATAATAGGGGGGGCTCAAGCCATCCCACCTATGGCTGTGGCTCCGCCCCTGGTAGCCACGATGAGACTTAGTTAGCCTATGCATCGATATTCCTAGTCCCGGTCTGTATCCCTCAATGGTTCAAGCATCGTGCCTGAAATCAGGGGATACTTAGCGGACTTAACTACCTCGATCGTTACTCTAGTTATCATCCTTAATTAGTTGAGAGTGTGAGATAACGAAGTCGTCACCATTGATGTGTTTTTATTCAATAGACCTAATTTGTCCTCCTAGTCAACTTTTCCGAGTAGTAAAGTTGGTACCACATACATATGGAGTAAAGTAAGCAAGCAACAGAGGATAACAATACTATACTCTATCCATGCAAGGGCAGTGTAAGGGGGGGGGGGATATGGGAAGAAATAATACAAATTAAGTTATTTCTAATATGAAGAGGACACTATAATATTACTGATATGGCAATATGATGAATATCCAATGAACAGAAACATTATTTGTATATAATTCATATTCATATAGTAATAAGTTATTTATTACATAGAAGCAGGTCAACAAATGGGATTCCAGGTAGCTAAATAAAGTAACATATAGTGCTACTAAGACAAAACATATGAAAAAATAGAACATATATAAGACTAAAGATATAAATTGATGTTTCCTTTAGGCAACTGCAGGCATGTTCTTGAGCCAAGGATCTAGTGGCTTCCCAATAGAGTAAACTATAAACCCAATTTCCCTAAGCTTGCCAGCATCCACAACATTCCTTCCATCAAATACAAAAGCTGGCTTCTGCATACTGTCATAAATTTTCTTAAAATCGAGTTCCTTAAACTCATCCCACTCAGTCAAAATACAAACACCATGTGCATCTTTCACAGCCTCATAAGCATCCCAAACCACAGAAACTTGTTTTATAGAACCAGGACTAGGTGGTTGAAGATGAGCAGGCTGCTCCTTATCAAATTTCCTCATTGACAAATCCTTTATAATCTGTTCTTCAGTAACTTGAGGATCATATATACTCAACATTGCCTTATCTCCTAACAGACCCTTGCACACATCAATTGCTGGTGTTTCCCTAGTATCACCAGTATCCTTCTTAAAAGCAAAACCAAGAATAGCAATCTTCTTAGATGAAACTGTGTTGAACATCGAGGCAACAACTCGGTTCACGAATCGGCTTTTCTGATAGTCGTTCACCCTAACAACTTGTTTCCAGTAATTTGCTACCTCATTAAGACCATTACACTCACAAATATAGACCAAGTTCATAATATCCTTTTGGAAACAAGAGCCACCAAAACCAACACTTCCATTCAAGAATTTTGGTCCAATTCTTGAGTCTGTCCCAATTGCATGTGAAACTTGTGTAACATCAGCACCAGTTGCTTCACAAAGTGCTGACATGGCATTCACAGAAGAGATTCTTTGTGCCAAAAAAGCATTAGCAGCTAGCTTTGAGAGTTCAGCTGACCATAAATTAGTGCAAATGATTTTCTCCTCAGGAACCCAATTTGCATAAATTTTTTTCAATGTTTGTATAGCTTTTTGTCCTTCTGGTGTTTCCCTACCTCCAATTAAGACTCTATCAGGGTTGAAAAGATCTTGAATTGCTGTACCTTCAGCAAGAAATTCAGGATTAGAGAGAATAGTGAAATTGATGCCTTTTCTATTATGAGTTAGAATCCTCTCAATTGCTTCTGCAGTTTTGACAGGTACGGTTGATTTTTCAACGACAATTTTGTCGGATTTTGAAACATCAGCAATCATTCTAGCAGAACTTTCCCAATATTGTAGATCAGCTGCTTTTCCAGCTCCAAGTCCATGAGTTTTTGTTGGGGTGTTCACTGAGACAAAGATTATATCACCTTCAAAAACATGTTTCTCCACATCAGTGCTGAAGAAAAGATTCTTTCCTCTGCATTGCTTCACCACATCTTCAAGACCAGGCTCGTAGATCGGGAGGTGATCGCTGTTCCAAGCGTTGATTCGTGGAGCAGATATATCCACCACGGTTACTTCAACATCGGCACACTTATATGCAATCACAGCCATTGTTGGACCACCAACATACCCAGCTCCAATGCAACAAATCTTCACCATTTTTTTGATTGTTCTCAGCTTCGTCTACTGTGTCACATCATGAGGATCAAAATCAACACAACAACAACGTAAATAACAACTTTGAAATGTTTATTATAGATTAATACCAAAGATGAAAGTTCTATGGACCTTGAATAGATATAGGTACACTCTTCACGGAAACTATAAGATTTTGAAGGAGAAGAGAATAATATTATGATTCAGAGGTCAGAGAAGCCTCCTAACAAAATTACTAACTATTCAAACAATAAATATAACAAGTAATAGATCCTTCTAGATTTAGTTGAGTCATGCTTGTTGATTCTGGAACCATGATAGAGACATAGGAGAAAAATAATATAATCCATCTAATAAACATACTCCATGAAGCATATATAAATAGAATGTTTTTTAAATTTTAAGTGTGTGTTAGTAATATATTAATAGGATCTGTAGTTTTCAGTTGGAACAATGATAGAAGGATTTTAAATCAGAGGACATTGACAAAAAATATAAAGTTAAGTTACTCAATTATACAGATCAGATATCTTGTATTTCTTTTTTCTAGATACATGCAGACAAATTAAACAAGAGACAGAATGAAGAATATGAAAAAAAACAGAATAAGGAAGCAGATCTAGGAGAAATCAGTGGAATAAGAACCTGAGGATCTTGTGATAGACACACGGTTCCGACCAAAGTGACAAAACAGAGAGACAAGGTAACATACAAAAAGGGAGAGAGATGAAATTACCTTGTATAAGTGGCGGTGGTGAAGAAAAAGAAGGATAGGGGTTGTTGTTGTTTGTGTTTATGTTTGTGGGGAGTAAAGAGAGAAGAATGAGTCAGGAAGTAACATGCGGATCTATCTATAAATCAATTAATACTCCTCCTACTAACACGGAAAGGGACAGAGATTATCCAACGCTAGTTTGAAGCCAATAATTTTGGTTATGGAAAAAAAATATATAGATTATTTTATGAGTTTAATTGGTAATATATGTAAGTATAAAATAATTTTATATCTGCCAAAAAAATTTATATTCAATTATTTGGTATATCCCATCTATTTTATATTTTTACATATTAAAGCCAATCAGTTTGCACGTCAAACAGAGGTAGTTATAGACTTATAAGACAACCCACCACCCTTATAGTGTGAGGAAAACGTAATTATATCTGATATTGGGGGCTTTATGATACTGATTTTTTGGTCGGTCGGTATGTTGTTGTTAATGTTTTTTATATCAACTATTGTGCTCTAAAAGATAGTTTAGTTTCTGCATTATATACGTATTCATTGCTAGTTCACATATTTGACATTACTTGTTCATCCAGTCGTAAGATGCAGTGCACAGTTTGGAAGTTATGTTGATGATCTGAACACCTTTATGGCTTCCGGTAAAATGCAAAATGCTGTGGTTAGGCCTGTTCATGGTTCAGTTTAGGGGGAGAATCGAACTGAATTGAACCGAACTGTTAGAAATAGTTTGTCGAACCGAACCGAACCGCATTAATAGTTCTCAGAATCGAACTGAAGTGTGTTAACAGTTCGGTTCACAGTTTTTTTAATTCTGAACTGAATTGTTTATCTACTATACTAACTAAACTAAAGCAAGAATCAAATGGCTTGAAACATCAGATTTTCCTCAACAACAAAATGGATAACATGTAAAATTGGAAGAAGTAGAAAGAAAAAAAACACACAAGATCATCAACATCAACAACTCACTGGTCGTTTCAATCAGATCTAAACTCTTATTATTTAAAGAAGAGCAGAGTTTTACTCTCACTCAAAAAAATTATAACTGAAGATTCAAAGGTTACCTGGATCTTCCCTTGGATAGTTGTTTCAGAGGCGGAGAGTAAAGTACTATAAAATAAATAAATAAATAAAAGACATAAAAAGTAATGGGCAAGTAAGCTATTGAAGAGAGGAATTAATAGTTCGGTGATTTGATTAGGATTGAAATGAAGAGAGGAGTGAAATGGAGAGGGGGTTAAAGAGTTCGCAACCTAATGGGAGCAGTGGTTGGATTCAGAAATTTGATTAGGCTTGAAATAAAAAGAGTATTTAACAGTTCGGTGATAGATCATAGATTGTAGTGTGCAGTGGCCAGTGAGTATCTGAAATGTATCCGTTAACAATTCATTCAATTCACTAACTGAACTGGTTTAACAGTTCAATTAGTGAACTGTGTTGAATAAAGTAAGTTCAGTTCAGAACTGTTACTAAAAGTTCGGTTCGTAACAGTTGGGTCCAGTTCGACAGTTTGTTTGAACAGCCTTAGCTGTGGTGATTATACAGTTCCTTCTATATGATGATGAAGTTGTTGATATGTCCTTTGTAGAAAAGTTATAAGTATATTCAGAATTGCATTAATTGCACTAGATTGGACTTTAACCCGACACGTGATGATTGCAGAAGCCACATTTATTTTTGTAAGGAGACCCATCTTGTTAAAATTTGCCACACCTCAAAACCAGCTCTAAGGATACAAATAAACACAAAAGTTTAATCTACAAATCAAATTTATTGACTTCTAATCAAATCAAATATGATCTTATTATTACAAATACAACCTTATACATTAAATTACTTAGTTGGTTTGAGGAAGTTCTTGAACCATTGAACAGATTGTTTTGGGTATCTCTTGAGGTTGTCTTTGTAGTCTATAAAATACAAACCAAATCTACAAGAGTATCCAGCTGCCCACTCCCAGTTATCCAGTAGTGACCATGCAAAATATCCTTTCACATTGCAACCATCTCTGCAATTACCAAATCAGCAGTTCATTAGTTTATTGACTTTAAAAAATGATCATGAATCTAATGCACTTTACAAGTAATAACAACTATTACATACTTGATAGAAGCTTGTAAGTTAGATAAATAGCCACTGAAGTATCTAATTCGTTTTTCATCCTTCAGAGCATCCTTAATGGAGATAAATGGACTATTTGCATCATCCATTCCTGTAAAAACCACGAGAAAGAAGATTTAGCTCCCAACTTGTATTATCTGCTGCCACTTTCATTTTGTAAAAATAAAAATACTACAATGCATCATTGCGAGCTACTATATTATGTGTTATATGCTTTATCATAAACACTTAGTACATCAACTATGTAATTTTTATGCTAGATTATGAGTTTGAAGATTACCATTTTCGGTGATAATGACAGGAGGGTTCCCATACTTTTGTTTGATGTAATTCATTAAGGTTCTCATACTTTGTGGCACAATATACAACCATATAGAATTTGCCTACAAGACACAACTTACAAATTAGTGAAACTTTGGCATTGTGTGAGAAATATGATTGAGGTATATAGAATAATTTAGTTATGTTTCAATTATGTAAAACTTACCCTTTCTGCAATAACTTTAGTTCCATTGAATGCTGAAAAAAAAGGGAAGGGAAGTAATCATTTGGTGACAGTGCAAAACAACACAATTATAAATCACTCTGATAAAGTAAATGAATGCTCCATTATTTAACAGGAAAAGAAATTATTGCTTAATATTGTTTGGTTTGAAACTTACGAAGGGTAATGGCACCGGAGTCTGCAATAGAATCATGAAGCAAAGTTCCAATTAAATTAGTAGAATTGTTTCTTGCATAAAATGTGGTGTAATGATTGATTCCCACAAAATCTAATGAACCCCTAAGAAGTGCAGCCTCAGATTGAGTAAATTTTGGCAGCCTGTCTCTTACTCTGCTTCTCATTGAGCTTGGATAATCTCCGAACATCAAAGGATCAAGAAACCTATCATCAAGACAATTAACGACATATCGAAAACACGTTATGCTATCATTTTAGATTTTAGACTTAACTCAACCCCATAAAACTCGCATGGCTCATACCAAATAAGAAAATTTCAGTCTAAGATGCTATGTGAATAACTTACCATCCCAGCTGAAAATCTTGAGCTCTCTGAGCTGCTTCAATGTCTTCTTTTGTGTTTGTCGCTGGCTCATACCAAATGACATCAAAAGCTATCCCAAGCGATCCCCTCTGTAGATGCTGTCGAATAACCAAATTCATTATTACTACCAGCTTAAAGGGTTTTTAATGAGCTTACATCATTGCACGTGGACAACCGAACAAGATATGTCAATCTACAATGAATGAAGAGTGCTAGCAACACTCTCTTTGACACCAGAATATCATTAATTTGTCCTTAAATTTAAGTCTACACAAAAACCATAACCTTACCCTATATTTTTGATTATACATAGATGCTACAGCTGCATGAGAACGTAGGACATTGTGAGCAACAATGTAAGGTTCAGTAGCAGAGTTTCCTGCCCTACAAAACAGGTGAAGGAGAATGGAACACCGTCCAGGTGCTTGCAAACCAACATCATATCCTTGTGTAGTAAATGTATGGGGTTCATTAAATGTGATCCAGTGCTTCACCCTATCACCAAATTTCTGAAAGCATGTATCAGCATAAGTTGTAAAGTCTTTTCTGCAGCACACAAGAACCATATGTAAGTATATTTATTTTTCATTTCCAGAATCATAAGAGTACTGTATTAAAATAATTTATAACATTGTATACATGATCTCACTGCTGAGCCACCCATTATACTTGTCTTCCAAGGCTTGTGGTAGGTCCCAGTGGTAGAGGGTCACATAAGGTTCAATTCCTACAAACGTAATTGATCAAGCAATCATAAGAATGCATCTTGGATCCTAATAAGTTATGGTTTGATGTAGGCTCTTTTTTTAGATCGCAGCTAAAATACAGAACTGATCATATGAAACAATTACACCGGGATAAGGAGAGCAACCTTTTGCCAGTAACACGTTGATGAGTTTATTATAATGGTCAACTCCTGCTTGATTGATTGCGCCGGATCCATCTAAAACATGAAATTTTATGATTTCAGATCATTTTAGAAGTTAGAACTACGATTCACAGTAGTGTTAATTAACACTTGTTAACTGCATCATTGTGTTATGAGTATGAGTTCCATCAAATAATGCAACTAAATGCCAATACAAAAGCATTAAACCAACTACTATTTCTTATATTATTGAAGATAAAGAGTATGAAAATTGCTTACTAGGAAAAATCCGAGACCAAGAAATGGAAAATCTATAGGCATCCATCCCCATGTCCTTCATGAGTTGTATGTCTTCCTGCATAAACAAACCATTCAATGTTGAAAATAAATAACCTTTGACCAATCGTTGAAGTAAAAAATCAAAATTCTATTTACTATAAATTACTTAAGTAATTTTAGTAAGGCACAAGCCAGCATTACTTACTTCATATCGGTGGTACTGATCCACAGCAACATCAGCATTGCTGAAATCTGTTACCTTGCCTGTAACAAATATGATGAGATGAAGCATTTGAGATGCAAAAAGAATAAGCATAATGGTATGCAATAAATGTGACATGGCAATAAAACAGACAATCAAGAAAGTCTTACCAAATGTATGAGAAAATTTATCCCACACAGATGGTCCCCTTCCGTCTTCTTTCACTGCTCCTTCATACTAGACACAAGTTCAATCACATGAATAGTCATTATCATTTGTTCAGACAAGAAAGAATTGTTGAAACCAAACAAATTTTACATGTTCCATTGGATACTCCTTTTTTAAGAAAGTTACCAAATATTTTTTTTTACTTTATAAACTTCATATTGAAATGTCAATACCGAAAAGTAAAGGAAAAGGTTGGAAATCTGTAGAAGTCACCTATCAAAAAAGTTACACACGTTTACTATGAAAAATCTTCTAGTTTATACAAAGAAACAATTTGTAGTCTCTTACTTCAAGGAATGACGTGCGATTGTACGAAGTAAAGCCTCAGAATCCACAAATATTAGAAAAAGTATTGGGTTGATTTTTATAAGATTTTAAACCTTCCCCAACAATCGGTTTTTTTACAATCTAACTTAAATCATCATTAATGGATGTATAGAAATTAAACACAATTAAAAATGATTTTGATAAGTTATAATATGAAATCTACTCAACTAATTAACATCGTTTTTTGTTTGGCAAAAACTCTGTTGGAACGGGAGAACCACACGGATCAGCAAAGTCGGGCATACACGTGACCAAATAGACTCTGGCATAGATTAGTTACCGACAAAATCAGTAGATATTGTGCACTAAAAAAAGAGTATCTAAAAAAACTGTCATTTTGGTGTCAGATTTTTCTGACCAAAATGCCCTTATTGTAAGTACAAATTTCTAATAAACGATAACTACCTACTAACACACCAACACATTAACCACCCACTAACACACTCACATAAAAGACGGGCAACCCACTAGTATGATATTATGAACCGATTAACATCATTGATCGTATGCCAAAGATACTGTTAAAGATAATACAAATATCTTTCTGTGTAGTTGTTACACATGGAACAATAAAATTTACAAATAAAATCATTTAACCATATTGAAGCAAATAATACTACTATCCTAATACATGAGCAATGATTAATGAGATCTAGGGAGGAACTTTAATTTGTCAAAAAAAAACAGAGGAAGTTTAGTTAGCAAGTAAGATAAATAAGTTTGCTATAAAAGGAAAATAGATTCCGATTGTTGTGTAAACGGCACAAAACAAATATTGCTCAACAAAAACCGAATGAGTCACAAAGTCAAAAAATAACACTTGTAATTAATGAGGAAAAAAACAAAGTGTCAAAGTCCGTCACTCACTCTCATCTCGAAGCCCACGAAATAAGGCCAAGTAACCGAATTAGAGCAATTAACTACTACTAACTCACAAGGAACGCAAAATTTTGTTTCTTCGTTATTCATTAAACTGTGTCGTTTTCCGTTGTCATCTATCTTCCTTCATTCATTTACGGTGAAACCTTGTTCATGCCCAGCAAGAAAAGAAGAGTAATCTAAAGCGAAAAAGTAAAGACGGACGTTTCAAGAATTGCTTTTCTATTACTTTTTCCTTTATGAAAGAAAAAAGAAAGCAAACAAAAACAAATAATGCAATGTAAAATATAAATATAATAATTAAAAAATTCATTTGTGGCCTTAAATGAAACTAAATTATAAGCAGTGGTAACTAACCTGAAAAGCTGAAGAGGCAGTGCCAAATGTAAAGCCATTCGGAAAATCTGCCCTGGTTATCTCGGATAGGCATGATTGAATCTGAAATAATGTTATCAGCGCTAATATAAGAAGAACATTGACGTTTCTGAACGCCATGGTTTGAAGGGTGAGAGAGAGAAGTGGTAAGTTTTGTAACAGAACTGAGAGAGGAGTATGAAACGCAACTATATATATAGAGAGAGAGGAAATGGGAGGTTGCCAGAAAATAAAATCGTAGACTCGTAGTTAGTGGGAAATGGGAATGGGGGGAGAGTGTGAATGAGGAGAACTAATGTCTTATTGGCAACGCGGTGGTGGTGCATTATTTAGAATGTGGCCCCTAAAATAACAACTTTTCGGTATTGCCGCAGGTTGGATCCATTTGCCTTCACACTCACACACACACACAGTATATCAATAACACCATTCTTTTCCCATTTTCTTTATTTTTTATTTTTCCTTTTTTCACTTTTGTCTCTATCCAATCCAATCCAATCCAATACTCCGTTAACTTTGCTTCCTGTGAAATCTTCCTACAATCTTTTTAGCCTTAATCCAAAATCCATAAATTATTATTTTTCCTATTACAATGAAATGATGATCTCTCAGTTTTAGTGGCATAAATTTTAAGGAAAAGTTATGAGTATTTAAGTATCTAAATACTTAACCCTTTCTATCTAGAAGGTTCCCGCAAATCTTTGTGGTTAGAAATAGGTAGGGGTGAGAGAATGTTAGTTTCTAGTATTTAAGTTCTGGATCTTCTTTTTGCAACTTCTTTATACCTCTTAATTTGCCTACTTGAAGTAATGTTTGAGCTTATGGCTTATAACGACTTGGCTGACCCGTGTAGTTCTCCCCTCTCAACAGAGTTTTTGTCACGCATAAAATTCGAACCCTAGTCTTTAAGGTGGAATCGAAATTCAATTACCACTCAGATCAACCCTTATTGGTAGTGGAAGATTCATATTGGTAGTGGAAGATTCATAATCTGATCATGAAAGAGCTCTCTAGATTCATCCCTTTTACCCATTCGCCAATGAGAAGGTGAAACAATTGTAAATTGGCAAAATTGTTTTATGGTAAATCATTGATATTTTGACATTGTGCAGCATAATTTTACATGTCAATCATGACAATAGCGGATTTCCTCTCAATGTGAAATATATCCCCTAATAATGGTGTCTTTTTATCGGATCTCACTTATATAGTATATTGGTTAGCAGCATGGTATATACCTTACCATTTTTTGACAATACCTTATCATTATTGTTTGTGAAGTGCATATTGTCCGTTAGTTCATTGTTTATCCTACTTTTTTTTTTTGACTAAAAATGATATTCATTCATTCAAATTGGTAGATTACATTAATGATAACATAAATTCAGCATTCCTAAAAACACAAATGATGAATCTGCGAACAAACTCACAATACCCAAGTTAATAGCATAAAATGGTCAAATGCCTGTAAATGAGACAAAATAAAAGTCATCGAAGCATCCATTCCTCCAATTTTATAACTTTGAGGCCTTAGTCATAGGATGAATCTGCAATAGATCGAAGTGGATTTGTCGATCTGAATCAAACGAACACCGCAACAAGACGTGAAATCAAAAACACTGCACAAGGGCGACAAACAACAATAACTCCGCAGTCAACGATAAAACCAAGAAAAATATGAAATAACCACTAGATTTATATTGTAACCACTTATTTAGATAAAAAAAAAAAGCAAAAAAATTGATACAGAGGGGTGGTTCTAGGCTCAAAAAACTGACCTAAAACCACCACCTCCTGTAAGCAAGAAAAAATAAAGAAGTAGAGAAAGGGTTTATCCTTCTAAAGTGAATTAGTCAATTATTTTTTGTATTCTTCGATATCTTTGCGAGAGTAAATGTCATGTCTTGTTTTTATTGGTCTAGAATTTATAAGGAAACTCAACTTTAGATATTGCCAAACCAAACACATTACTACCTACTTGAGGCTGCCATCATTTATGCCTTACCTAATGTGCTCTGTCTAGTACACACTCTGCCAAAAAGGGAACCTCCATCTACAATATATCCTTTAAGTTCTTTATAAGCTTTTGTTACAATTTTTTTTAAAATAATCACTTTTTTTTTGTTAAAAAAATTAAAAGTTTTTCATCTATTTGTTACAACTTACAAAAATGGAAATTTAAAAACAATACTATAAAACTACTTCGAATGAGAATATGATTTGAGTAGCTTCTCATAAAATCATTTTTTATAGAATGATTCTTTTAGAAAAACTTATTTTCATTATACAAAACAACTCCAACTTTCCTTTAAAATCTTTTAAAAAAAATAAATTATTTAACATCAATACCACTTATTTTTTAATCTGAAACAACATGTACGTAAGTCTGTAACCAATTAATGTAACAACCTCTCAAAAAGTTAAGAAATAGTATCAAACACGAGATAACAAAATTCGAGGTGAAGAAAGGAGCCTTGACTAGATTAAACATATGGTTTCGACATCCAATCCAACTAAATTAAATTATTATTTTTTGACCAAAACAAACTCATCTCATTTCATTATAAATAATAGTGTCAATACAGGTTGAAATCAAATCAAAAATCTTAGAGCTAGCATATAATCTAGACGTCCTCGCAAACGTGTGAGCGGCAAGATTTGCTTGTCTCCTAATGAAACTAACCTGAAAGCTAACTTAATTAAATTATATAAATGTAGTCTTTTCGTTCTCGTATGAACAATTTCATTGATCTACATCTATGTAATATGAAGTAGAGTTGATAATTTGCTAGGTCGCAAGGAAGCCCAAATTAAGGAATTAATTGATATTTGTGCCTCTATAGGTAATAGATTGTTATTTATAAACAAATAATAATGATAATTTTCTACCTTAATCTGACATCATGGATTGGCACTCCTTGTTGGATGCGAGACAAGATCAGCAGAGGTGAAGTTTAGACCAACATCTTTGCTGCATTTTACATATTGTGCATTGCCATTTTTAGGGTGTAAATAAGTTAGGGTGATCGACAGAGGCGCTGGTTTACGGTACTAATCATTTCGCTTAGTATCTGTTACTAAAGCATTAGCGGCTTCTGGATTGCTAATATTTCAATGAAATTCAATCTAATGACTATTGGCTAATAAGAGCATGGTTGTCATTTTATATCCCTTTTCAGCCACTGGATCCTATTTTTTGCTTCATCATTCCACCGCAAACATCAAGGATCGGGGACGATAACTCATTTTGTCATCACCAAGACGAAATCAAAGAACTGAAACGAAATCAATCAAGAACTGAAATGAAATCAAAGAAGAAGGAGACAAAACTGAAACCGAGGAACGCGAAACCGAAACAGTTACAAATGAAGAACCGAGACTGAAAATCGAAGGAGAAGAAATGAAATCGAAATATTAAGGCGAATTAAGAAAAAATCCACCCTTAAATGACCAACATCCACTCTTGGTTGAAACTTTTGACTTTGGTGTCCTTCTTTTCCAATTGCATTCTGTAGCGACCGAAAAATCCGAAGGAGGGATCCTTCGAGGTGTCAGATGAAGCCGCCATCAAAGTTTAGGATTAAGGGGCAAACGTTGATAAATCCCCTATAAAGGTCTACGAACCAAATATGGGCTCGGGAGTCGGTTATGCGCGGGGAAGGTACTAGCACCCTACGACATCCTTCATAAGGAAGGTTACCTTTAATTAAATGTGTAAAAAGATTGTTAATTCAAACGTAGTTATTTTTACCTTTTTGCAAATTAAAAATAAAAAGACTTGATACATAATTAGTTATTTTATTATTATTATTGAGAGATAAGAATTAGTTATTTTATTATCATTTTGAGAGATAAGAAAAAAAATCAAATTAGAAAAAAAAGACTAAAAAAAGGTTTTTATTAATGCAATTGACAGAGGTCGGCCGCCCTCTGCTCCTACGTATCTCCTGGTAGAGAATCAAATCACACGTAGTTTTTGGTAGAAAATATTTGTGTGTCGGGTGTTTTTTATTTATGAGAAATAATTTTGATGAGTAACCAAATGGATGTTACGGGTGTAAATAAAAGGGGTGCAAGTTGGAAATTCTATTTCTTAGTAAACCGATTTCCTTTTTTTGTTTTTAAATAAAAGAAAAATTAATAATTAAGAAAGAAGAAAAAAAAGGCGTGGATTAGAATGAATAAAGGATTTCAAATCGTAGGAGCTGACGACATGGTAGGAGGTCAACTGGTTATTACCATCCCTATTAATTATCGTCCTTTGTTGATAAAAAAAAAATATGACGATATAAAATTATAGAAATAAATGATAATAAAAGGGAGGCTATATAAAAGGGAATGAAAGAGGAAGTTAACCCTAATTTCACTCCTCAGCCGCAACAGTTACTGGAAATGAGAGAGAGAGAGCTTCAAGTTAGGAAAGAGAGGAAAATTAGGAGATGCTTCGGGAGAGAGAAATGAGAAGTTGATTTCAACGAAAAAGGACAAGAGAGGAAATGACGACCGGAGGGAGGACCGTGGTGGCGGCGCCGGCGTCAATGACGGAGAGAGAGGGACGGTGATGATGGCTTCGATGAGAGAGAAACGAACGACTCCGGAGTGGACGACGACGACCGGTGAAGACGTCTGGAGCGGTGCTTTTGGGGACTTCGACGGCGACGTTTCGACGGCGACGTTACGACGGCGCCAAGGTGGTGACTTGCGGCGGCGCCAAGGGGATGACGACGACGGTGAGAGAAGAGGTTCTTGGTGGTCGGTGGTGATGGCGACGGAGGCGAGGACGCGGTGTTGCGAACGTGGTTGGGGATTTCGCGTCGGAGTTGCAGCGACGATGACAGCTCCGGTGGGTGACGAAGACGGCAGCATTTCGCGACGGCTACGGAGGGGCGAAGATGACAGAGGACGTATGGTGGTTACAGCGACAACAACACTGTGTGCTTTGACCTAAAAAAAATTATGTTTCTGCATATTTCTGGTCCTCCCCTAATCTTATCTATGTTTAATCATAGCATGAGCTTTGTTTTTGGTTGGTTCTTTTTGTGATTTTTAGTCCCTAATTTCATCTCTTCTCCATCCTGTTTCTATCCCTATACTATTAATTCTATTTTATTGTGTGAAGTCTATTTCTAATTTAAATTTTGTACAATCTGCTCCTTGGTTGGATTTGCCTCCTCTCTGATTTTATTACTGCCACTAATTTGATTTCAATCCTATTTTATTCTTATGTACAATCAGATTAACTAGTAAAAAGAAAATAAGCTATTATTACAAACAGATATAACGTAGTAGGGGAACCAACTTGGGTTCCAGCTTCTGAGTATTCTCGCTGCTTCTCTTGCGCGTTACCGCCACTGCTTTTGCGTTTCTGCATACGATTAACTCTAATTACTCCTCAGAAATGGAACCAGCCCTTTATTACTTTTTGTTGATTAGGGTTCTGATTTGAACCACTAATTCTTTGGTTATTTTTTGATTTTTTCTGTGAGATTTCTGTGTATTCCCCCTTTTTTTTGTTGTCTGAATTAGCCTCCTTTTATAGGCAAATATTAGGTTTTCGGTATTGAATTCCATGATTCTGATAATATTTTCCTTCCTTTTTCAGGTTTTGGACTTTTGAGGGGCCTTGCTCAGCAAGCAAGAACAGGCCCAGCAGCTCATGCTCAAATAATGTGTTTTTCTTAGTTTTTATATTTTTATTATTTTCGTTTTTCTTAATTTTTGGTATTTTTTAGATTACTTTTTTGGACTTTTGGACAATTGGACACATTTGTAATATTACTTTGATTTTATTTAATATACATGTATTTTTATGCTATGTTTCTTCTTTAACGAGATGAATAACTAAGTTGGGCTAAGCCCAATAATGAGAAAGAAACTACAACTGAACTCAATTGAGTAAAGTATCAAGCATAGGCCCAAAACTTGAATTATATTGACACGTGTTAATTAAGTCGAGACCTGCAAACTACCTACTATTTACAATCGTGTTCGAAACATATATACAAGCTAAAACAAAAATTGTAATGATAAAATAAGAGGGCGGACAAAATTGGGGTATAACACATTCAAGCTGTTTGCTGAAGTGCTTCACAGAGATGTTTTTTTTTTTGTCTTTGACGATTGTGTGTTTTTTTGATGTTGCTTCCTTCGAGCACTATGACATGTCGCTTCAGTAACAGATCTGTGTGGAAATCTGTGGTTAGTGAACAGAGTTTTTTTTTTGTGTGGAAAAAAAAGCCCAGAAAACGTCGAATTTTTGTAACTTTTAGGTAAATGACCCTTTTAGCAACAAATACCAAGCATATGTTTAGTATCATAAATCACTCTAATCGACAGAGGTTTACGGCCCAATCTAATTTACCTTAAGCCAAGTCAGATTTTTTTAAAATAGATAAGACGCTAAGGCTTTTTAAATCTCTCTTTAGCTAAAAAGGTCAGACTACAGCAAGTGAAAAAAGCAATTAGCCTATCAGAGGCCTATTTAAGTAAATGTAAATATTTTTTATTTTATTATTATATTAAATTTAGTATTTTGTGTTAAATCATAATTTGCTAATATTTTCTCATATTGACCCAAACATCAATTTTTAATATATTTAAAGTTATTATTATAAAATAGAATATAAATTCCCAACAAGAAAAACACGTATTTTCGGAGGAAAAAGCAGTATTACCGGCGGATTTTTTTTCGTCCGTACATTTCCGACAGATTTTTAAAAATTTTAGCGGATGTTTTTAAAAAGTTTTTTTTTTTTACAAAAATCCGCCGGAAATATTCCGGCGATTTACCAGCAGAATTTTTAACATTACTGGCGGATTTTTTAAAAATATAATAATATTTTTTTTTTAAAAGAATCCGCCGGAAAAATTCGGAGGGAAAAAAATCCGCCCGTAATTTTAAAAATCTACCGAAAAAATTTGGAGGGAAAAAATCCGCCTATAAATAAATCTTTCTCCTACGCTCCTTTCATTCTCTCATTTAACTCTTTCTTTCCTTCTCATTTTCTCTATCTTATCTTTCTTCTTCTTTCTCATACTCTCTAATCTCTATAAATTTCTCTACATATCTCTCTTCTATAATTCTCCTTTCTTCTTCATTCTTTCTCCTTGGTTCTTCTTTCTTCTTCATTCTCATTCATTCTCACTCATTCATTCTTATTTATTCATACTTCTTCATTTTTATTCTCTTCTATATTATTTATTCTCATATTCTCTTTCACTCCTTCCTGCTTCAACATTCTCATTCATTTATTTCTTTTCATTCTTTTCTATATCATTTTTTATCATATTCTACTTCATTTTCGTGTTTTCTTACTTTTTATTAAAATACATATTAAATGTTTTTAAAAAAAAACCGCCGGTAAATGTACATTTCCGGTGGATTTTTCAAAAAATATTAATTTTTTTCAGAAAAAATAATTTAAAAATCCACCGGAAACGACCATCACCAACAGAAAAATCCACCGGTAATGTGCGTTTTCGGCGGATTTTTCTAGCGACTTTTAAGACGGATTTTCAGCCGGTATGTTTCCGGCGGATTTGCCGCGCGCCGGTAATTTTCGGGGCCAAAAATCCGCCGGAAAACGTTTGCTGCGAGCTTACCAGCGCCAAAAATCAGCCGGAAAATTTAATTTTTTGGCGGATTTCAGTCATTTCCGGGGGATTTTGCCTGCCGAAAAATCTCATTTTTCTTGTAGTGATCGAATTGTTATTTAAAATAGAGCTTAATCTCACGAACGTATTAGTTTATTGGTTTATTTACAAAAGCATTCACTCAAAGATTGTAGGCTTTCGTAAAAAGTAGTGGGATAAACTTTTAAACAGGTTTTAAGGCTTTGTTAGACTTTCAAAAAGGCCAAGCCTAAAAAATAAGTGTATGACAAGCACTACAAAAAAAACGCTTATTTGCGAGGGATATTAGCGAGGGAATGTGATTCCCTCGCTAAAACTCATATTAGCGAGGGACCAGTCCCTCGCTAATGGTTAGCGACAGAATTTTCAACATTAGCGAGGGACTGGTCCCTCGCAAATTTTTTTACTTTTTTTTTTCCTTAAATCCGTTTCAACCACACAAACACACAACCACTCTTCTTTCTCACTCAACACACCCTCACTCTTCTTCTCTCCTCTTCACCATTCCTCTTCCCTTCCTCTTCCTCTACTCTCCACCACCACCATCACCGCCACACAACCAACCAACCACCCTCACTCTTCTTCTCTCCTCTTCACCCTTCCCTTCCTCTGCATCTACTCTCTCTCTCACACCTACAAACACTAACCCACTACCACACAACAACCACCACCACACAACAACCACCACCCACGACCACCACCCACGACCACCACCACACAACCACCACCACCACCACCTTCTTTCCTCTTCCCCTCCTCTCTCTCTCTCTCTCACGATTTCCCCCGTCCTTCTTCTTCTCTCCACCTTCTTCCACCACACCACCACCACACAACCACCACCACCACCCACGACACCACACACCACCACCACCTACGAATTTCTTTCCTCTTTCTCTCCACCTTCCACCACCACCACCAACACAACCACAAAATTAATAATATAATATAATATAATTTTCATTAATAGTATAATAATAAATAGCTTCAAAAAAAATATAATAAATATAAATTAAAAAAAACAAGCCAATCAAATTTTAAAATTTGAAAATTTGCACAGACATTAGCGAGGGAATTAGCGAGGGATTCAAAATCCCTCGCTAATCCCATTAGCGAGGAGGGATTTAGCGAGGGAACTGGTCCCTCGCTAATTCCCTCGCAAATGACCATTAGCGAGGGATTTTGGTCATTTTGCGAGGGAAATTTCCCTCGCTAATATCCAATTTTTTTGTAGTGAAGCCACAGGTCAGACTCGAACCTATCACTTTTAACACGAGCTAGACCCAAGTTATTTAAAGCCCAACTCTACCCATCCTATTCCAACCCCTAGACCAATTACATACCTCTAGATATTGGAAACTAATAAGATCACCCTAATATTATTTAGGTTTTTTTTCTACCCCCATCCTTTGAGGTTATACCTCCACAAAAATTGAAAACCCGATAATACCCCCCAAAAAATTGAGCCCAACAGATTTATCTCCCTATGAGGTAAATCCACTTTGAATCCTAGCTCCTAAGGTCGACAATGAATCCTAGTTCTGACCTCCCTTCCACAACGTGCCTAAATTCAACGAGACCAGGTAATTACTCTAAAATTAGTAGAGATCGCTGCAGTTAGGGCTGCACCTAGGATTTGCGGGACAACACTGTTATAAATAGGGGTCTTCACCCCAGGTTTGCTTAACGTATAATCTAACCTAAACCCATACAGCTCTTTTTTTATTCTCTCTAAAACCCTAAATTGATATATTAAGGCATTCGAGACACCTCCCAGTGTGGAGACTCGAAGCCGTCAACCACAGCTTGCAGAAGAGAATCAAATTTCTAGCACATATTTTTATTTACAATTTTTTAATTGCCATTATGGACCCGTTTGTTACTGATTAAAAAATAAGTGATTTAGAAATTAGTTTAGAGATTTTTAAGAAAAGGAGAAGTTGTTTTGTGTTTATGTAACATACTGAAAATCACTTTTTTTAGAAAAATCATTCTTAAAAAACTGATTTTTTGAGAAGCTACTCAAAACAGCTTCTCATGTGAAGCAATTTTTAGATTATTTTTAGCTTTTCACTTTTTTAAGAATCTATAACAAACAGATAGTATGTCGTCATAAGTAATTATTTTTTTAAAAATGTGATTTTTTTATTAAAAAATAAACCGTAACAAATTGCCTCTATATCTTTTACCTACCATCGAGTACTTTATCTATGATTTTTTTAGTAATAAGTCATTTATGTTATATAGCTAGTGATGGTTTGTCTGTTGTTGGAATAAAAATGGGGAAAAAATAAAAGAAAGAAAGAAAGAAAATGAGAATGCAAAAGTTAGATATTTTTTACGCAGTTGTATGATAGAAATATGGTTTAAATATGTTTTTCGTCTCAGCAAATATAGCTGTTTTTTAAATACCTTACAAAAAAAAAATTAAATAACTCCTTGCAAAATAATTTTTTTTAAATATACCATTCTGTTAGTGAGACGTTACAAAAATGCTGATGTGTCATTTAATATTATTTTTTGTTTTTTAATTGCTTATTTGGCATATCAAGTCATCAATTTTAATTTTTCATTATTCCCATTTTTCCCTTTCTCCTCCATCACCAATCACCATCTTCAACCAAAATCCTTTATCCTGACCATCTTGACCAGAAACCCATCCTGACCATCTTGAAACCCAGAAACCCATCTTACCATCTTCAAAAGTAAAGAAAGAAAAAAGGAATAGTGAAGAATTTTCATCAACATACACGAAACGCAAATCACAATAAAGCAATGAAGATTTTGAAAAAAAATAAAAGGAATTAAAACCTAAAAGGTGTGTGAAACAAATCCATGTAACCCCACTTGTTAACAGATCCATGAATCTTCTCGTAACCTCACTTGTTATGCAGAAACCTATGGATCCAGTAATTTATATAATCCTCCATTTTAACCTTAAAATAGATTTTATCTTAAACCAAACATATTATTGTTGGTACCTCCCTACTACAGGCTGTGCACTTGATGAACAAAATGAACATTCCACCTCCATTTCGTATGGCACTATTGTTGGGGAGTCCGGGGGAGCACTGGGAGAAACACCGAGCTATCCAATGAACTTGGACCACCAAGAGACTTGGACGCCACATCTCAACCCAAAACCTTAAGGTATTAAGTATAGGTCTAACCACTCACACTTGAATTTTCAGTGAGTCTGTTGAACGCCTGATTTGGGTTCAACAATTCCAATTGAACCAATTTGCAAAATCAAAGAACATAAAACATAAAGCGAATAAACGAATAACGAAAAGAAAGAGCGGGATTAAGGGAGAAGAAAACATCAAAGATTTGGTAACCCAGTTCGGATTTCTCCTAAGTCTGGGGGTCTGAATCCGAGCAAAAAAACAATCCACTATGATGATGATGATTACAAAGAGAGCCTCTTCTTCTTCCTATTCACTGTCTCTCTCACTCTCAGATTTTCTCTCGCAGAAAATTGCTCATGCAGAAGAGAAGTGAATTACAGAAATGGTGAATAATCTCAACCTCACAACTCTGATTTATACTCAGAGTTAAAACCGAATAACAACTGAACAAACTTCCACAAACTTTAACAGAAAACACGATACTTGGCCCAGAAATCGCGAATCACTTGGCTGAAAATCAATGAGAACGAAACGCAAAATTCATGGCCAGAAACGCTGGAGATCTTCACGCGAAACTAGGCTGAGAAGAGAGGATGCAGTTCGCGATTTGTGGCTGCAATCCATTGGAGCTTCCATGGCTGAGAAACGAAGAAGAAAATGTGCCTCCAGCGCTGGGAATGAAGAGGAGTGATTGACCCGGATTCAAGCTCCACGACCCATTTCAGATCCAGCACTTTACCCAAACCTAAAACAGCAAACAGCCCAAACGAATTAATAAGCCCAATGACTTAAAACCTGCTAATTGCACCACCTTTAATACTAATTTGCACCACCTTTACAAATCTCCACCTTGGTGCAAATCCCATCATAATAGAAAAATTATTTACCGCTCGAATTCAGAATCCATGACATCACTTACTTGATGTCAACACCAAGCAAGTCTAGGCAATGCCTAAACTTGCAATCCACCAACCCTGCCTTGAACCTTGATTCTTCTACACCCGGAATTCCCTCTTTTCTCTTGAATATTCACTTGCTACCAATGACCCTAGCTCCCTTTGGCTTAGGAACTAGCTCCTACGTATCACTACACTTGTGACTAATAGCTCCATTGTAGTTTTTAGGATCTTCATTAATAACCTCTTCCGCGGTGTAGAGTGCACAACTTACCATGTCTTCGTAACCTAACCTTTGAGGAGGTTTCACAATTCTTCTTCTTCTATCTTTTGCTAAGTTGTAATCTGTTAGGTCTTCATCACTTTCTTCAACATCGGTTTGATATTCCATATTTGGTTCTACTACCTCTTGAGTTTAAAATGGGCCATTCTTTGTTGCTTCATGCTCCACCTCAAGCTCAAAACTTTCTAGCTCTTGTTTGTCTTCAACCTGCTCTTGATTGTTTCTAGTTCCCTTGAACAATTCTGATTCTTGGAACTTCACATCTCTACTAATGATGCACTTCTTGTTTTCTTGGCTCCAAATCCTATAGCCTTTGACACCTACAGGATAACCAACAAAATACCATTTTCTTGCCCTAGGGCTTAGCTTTCCTTCATTTACATGATAATAAGCAACACAACCAAAAACTTTCAAGTGATTATAACTAGGAGTCCTATTTAACCAAACTTCTTGAGGCGTTTTTAGCTTAATACCAGTGGAGGGGCTCAAGTTAATCAAATAACACGCCATATAGACGGCCTCGCCCCAAAACTTAATAGGCATACCAAAATTAGAGAGAAGGCACCTCATTCTCTCCAATATGGTCCTATTCATCCTCTCAGCAAGGCCATTTTGCTGAGGTGTGTGCTTAACAGTTCTATGCCTAGCAAGGCCATTTACAATAGTTTGTGAACAAATCATTACAATACTCTAAGCCATTATCCGTTCTTAGCACCTTAACCTTCCTATTGGTTTTATTTTCAACTAAGCTTTTCCATTCTTTAAATGTCTTAAAAGCTTCATCCTTGGTTTTTAAAAGATAAATCCATACCTTCCTACTACAATCATCAAGAAGAGTAATGAAATACCTGTTCCCCCCAAGAGTGGGAATCCTTGCTGGTCCCCAAATGTCACTGTGCACATAGTCCAGCAAGCCTTCTGTATTGCGTTGTCCCGTGTTGAACTTCACCTTATGCATTTTCCCACATATGCAATGTTCACAGAAAGGTAACCCTCCAAGCTTGTCCTTGCCAAACACACCAAGCTTTCCAATATCTGCATACCCTTAGAACTTACATGCCCGAGCCTTTGATGTCATAAACTTGCCCTTTCAGAACTCTCCGATTATGTGCTTGAGGTAGCTACATCTACACTGCCTGTAATTGTTGTACCTTTGAGAATGTATATACCATGATCCCTATATCCTCTCATAACCACATGAGAACCCTTGACCACCTTTATTTTACCATCTTCCCCCTCAAAGGAGCAACCTGCTGCTTCAAGAAAACCAAGAGAAATGAGATTTCTCTTCACATCAGAGACATACTTCACTTCTGGAAGTATCTTTATAGTGCCATCACCCATTCTAAGTCTTACAGAACCTATCCCTTCAATCTTGCATACTGTGTCATTTCCCATTACCACTTGTCCTCCATTCACTTGCCGATAGCCAATCAACCATTCCTTATTGAAGGTCATGTGAAAAGAACAACCTATGTCTAAAACCCAGTGATCCTTGTTGATGGATTTAGAGGCCATCAACACTTCACCATCACAGTACCCTACGACTTCATTGCTAGAAGTTATGTGATGACCAAAACCAGAGTAAAAAATCCACATCTTCTCATTGGTAGAACTTGTACCAATGACTTCTTCCGCAATTAAAACATCTCCTTCATAGTAGTACTCAGAGGCAACTGAAACACTTCCTTCATCATCTGTGGAGTCACCCTTTTTCTTGGATTTCCTATTTAGACAATCCTTTTTCCAGTGACCTTCTTTCTTGCAAATGAAACATTTGTTATCCTTCTTGCTCTTATCTTTATCCCCTTGCTTGTTCTTTTCGAACTTCTCTTTTACAAATAGACCTTCATGACTATGTTCTTCCTTAGCCTCGGATCTCCTCTTAAGTTCCTTTGATATTAGTGCGGCTTGCACATCATCAAGGGTTAAAGTTTCCTTACCATAAATTAGAGCATCGGAGAGATGTTCATACGTTTTTGGTAAAGAGTTCACAAGTAGGAGAGTTTTGTCTTCCTCATCGATATTGACGTCGATATTTTTGAGGTCAAGAATGACTTTGTGGAACTCGTCAATGTGCTCTTCCACGGACTTTCTCGGTTGCATCTTGAAGGTGTACAATCTTTGCTTCAAATACAAACGGTTTCTTTTACCACTTCCTGGAGAGGCTTGTCACCAAGACTCAAAATGAGCGCACCATGAGCTTTCTCTAGTGCCTCCGCCTTTTCTTCCGCGGACATCTTCGCCGGCAAGCCTTCTTCTCCAACTAGCGCACCCGCAAGACCTTGTTGGCCAAGCATCGCTTTCATCTTGATACGCCATAACCTAAAGTCCTTCTTTCCATTGAACTTCTCGACCTCATATTTTGTTGAAACCATCGTTTCTTGATCGTAAACTTCCCAATGCTCCGATACCAATTGTTCGGGAGTCTGGGGGAGCACCGGGAGAAACACCGAGCTATCCAATGAACTTGGACCACCAAGAGACTTGGACGCCACATCTCAACCCAAAACCTTAAGGTATTAGGTATATGGATCCCCTCTCTTATATGTCCTTCATCTAGCTCATTCCTAGCCGATGTGGGACTAACCACTCACACTTGAATTTTCAACAACTGCCAACACCGCCATTAAAATAGATACAGTTACGACTTCACCTCGTCATCTCGCCGTCAGATTCGAGAGCGAAAGTTTGAAAACCTTGGAGTTGGAACTAGATCATGGACTGGTAGTTCCAAAACTTTAGAGCAAAAGTTCGGAAGATTCGAGATTCAAGAGATTCAGCGAGTGACTTGGAACTAGATCTGGATCGGTTTTTTGAGGATATGGCTTCGGCGAGAACCTGAGAAATTGACAGTGATGTTGTTGTTAGTCAAGAATGTGAGATGTTGTTGTTGATGGTGAGAAATCGAAGGTCAGAAGAGAAGATGATCTTGTGCAACGATGGAGATGATGATTTTCTGGATATTAGGATTTGGGGTTTTCCATTTGAGGAAAAACAAAGAGAACTCTAAATTAATTTGGAAAATTATATTATTTCCAAGTCAGCTTTTGTAGAATAAAAGAAATTAAAAAATAGTAATGTGTCCAAGCCAATATGTAACTCTGTTAGCCACATCAGCAGATGGCTAATAGAGAGTTAACAGAAGGGCATATTTAAAACAAAAATATTTTACAAGGATTTCTTTTAAAAAAATAATTTGCAAGAACTTATTTGAAAAATAGCTATATTTGCAGGGACAAAAAAACATATTTAAACCTAGAGATATTAAAATAGAAAAGACAGAAGCTTTCTCCTCACTACTTTTCTCACACAGGAGTTTGTAGACATATTATATGTCTATCTATACTAGAGTATTCCCACCGCACCGATGTTAAAATTTGTTAACAATTAGAGAGCATAATTACATACGTGTTGAGAATTCATAAGCGTGTCCAATCCATCCAAGCCAACGTGTTAGATTGTGTATAGGTTAAGGTGGCAGGTTCACCGCTTAAGCTCTCAAATAAATATATACTATGCCTACGATCGATATATCCATATAAATACAAACACAACAGCGTACGTATAAGCTTATAACCTTCTCTAGACATTCATTTCTTTAATATGGCACAGCAACAACAACAACGCCGTGAAGATGATCAATTTCTAAATAGAAATGAGGATCAAGACAAGAACAACGATGCAATGTTCGGAACGGGAACTGCGGTGGACCCAGTAGCCGCGTATGCTGCAGCTGGTTATGGAGTCCCAGCTGGTGCTACTACCACTACGTATGAATACACTGCTATATATGGCACTACTGCTGCTCCTGCTCCTGGATTTGTCGATCCAGCTGCTATAGGTGCCGGTGGAGGAGGCCAGTGGGGAGGAGGACAAGAAGCAAATGCTGATCAGGGTGCTGCCGGTGGTGGTGGTGGTGGTGGTGGTAATACCGGAGGGAACATGAATATGGGCGGGGATCAGAAATGAAGCTGCGTGCGTGCAGCTGTTACTGTCGTTTACAGGCTAATGTTGTTATAATTTGTGTGTTGTGGCTAAAAATAACGTGCAATGTGTGTTAAGAGTTAGTACACTAGTAGTTTGCAAGAAAGGAAGTCTCATCTTCTCTTGTAGTAACCAAAATATAAATAACTTTCTTTGTTTGTTTACTTATAAAACTCGAAATTAAGGTTTCTCACATGTTTATAGACTATAGCAATATTTTCTTTTTTGGTCCTTAGGCTCCGGTAGTTATCTAGTCTAGCATATATGTTTGTTTTTAAATCAAACAGACATATACTGAATTTATTAAAAAAAGAGAAAAATAATAATAGAATAACAACTTAATTAGACCATTACCATTGACAAACGAGAAAATAACTTCAAAGTAATAATAAGAAGTCACTAACAAAGCCATTTAAAATACTCGAGCTTAGAGACAAAGAGAAAAAATAATAGAAAAAAACTTAACTAGACGAGTAACATTGACAAACAAGAAAATAAAATCAAAGTAATAATATGAAGTATATAACAAAACCTCTAAAATACTCGAGCTTAGAGAAAAAGAGTTAACTTACAATACAATCACGACGTCAAAATGAGATCGAAACAAAAGTTGTCCTTAAACTGGTATTATAGGCTACAATACTCCGGACCAAATTTTATTTTGGTGTAACTTTCAATATCCGGATAAAAAAGAAATTGTTATGAACAGGTTGCTTGTAAGTTAAAAATAAAATACTCTAAATACCATTTTTTTTAATCAAACAAGCATCCTAACTGAATTTATTAATAAAAAGGAGAAAAAGAAAGATGACAGGAGGATTTATTAATAAAAAGGAGAAAAAGAAAGATGATGTGAGAGAGCCGGTGGCAGATGCATAGTATGTAGTGTGGGGTCAATTGCCCTCATAATGAAAAATTATTTTAGTTAGATATACTTAATAATAATTATTTTGCCTCCATAGAAAAAAGAGAGTCCCCATGAGCTAATTGTTCTTTAAATAAAGGTAGAATGACTATTAATTTATTCTTTTGTTCTTCTAATTTTTATTCTTTTCGGTCTCTTTTAGCACTAAATATACACAATCGAAAACTTAAGTATTTTGGTTTTCAAGGAATAATGACTCAAAAGTTTGTTTATGAAAAATAAAGACCTATTTGTTCTTTAAAAAATTAAAATTACTAATTTGATCATTAAAAACTCATTTATTAGTCGAACAAATTTTTAGAGTGACTAAAATGTTCCTAAAATTATTTTAAAATGACTAATTTGACTGATATTTGAAGACTAAATTGATACTTTGTATTTCCCTAAGACCAAATAAGTTATTTTTTTTGTCAAGTAATAGTACATTAATGTCGAGTCTTTGCTCTTTTTTATCGTGAAACTATATATTTTATAAATGTTTATATATTTTTTTAAAAAAATACTAAACTATTTTTTGCCCCCAAGACATAAAATTTCTGGATCCGCCACTGGAGTGAGCACATGGGGAAATATATCAATACCCTACCATTACCAAAAGAGAAGCTAATATCAAATCAATAATAGATACGTAACTCCTAACAGAGACCTCTAAAACACTTCAACCTAAATAATAAAATAAAAGTGCTAACTAACAATAGTTAGATAAAAGAAACACTTGGCAGTCTGACTTTAATCCATTAAGTATAAAACTTACAAATGCACAATGTTGGATAAGAATTTTTGGTCTAGCACAGGAATATTGGAGACCTAAAATTTTGCTTACAATTGCTAGTAGTGTTGGTACATCTATTTCTCTAGATGACATAATGAGTAAAAATCCTCTTGATAGAGCCAAATTCTAATGTTCTGAAAAATCTAGGATCCGCTTACAATAGACAGATCAAAAACAAACAGAGACAAAATTTGTATTTGAATGGGTATTATAGTTTGTTGTTTTCTGCACGAAGCAATATGTAAATCGGAGCGGGGGAGAGGGAAAGTAGAGTGCACATAAATTAAACATGCTCCTGATGCTAATAAAACATGTTTTACCACTAAACTATGCTCTCAGGATTGGTATCTGACTAGACCCATAGAAAAAATGTGGAGCTATAATCTATAGTGATGGTTTGATTGCCTCTTGGACAAAACCTCGGTGCTATAGTTAAATTTTCGTTGGTAAAGGGTCTTCCTCTTGTTTATTTTCATTCATCTCTCATTCTCACTCGCCTAAAACCACCATAACCGCCACACTTTGAACTTTTTCGGTCAACTTTGACTACCCCACTCCCAACCAAGACCACAATTATATTCTTCTCCTTCTCTTCTACAAGAATCACTCATATTTTGACAAAAACTGAGCAAAAACCACTACAACAAAACAGGCAAGCGGCGGCGGTTGAAAAAACATTTTGCGACGGTTTTAACCGCTGCTAAATACCCCTCGCGGCGGTTCGAGAACCGCTGCAGTTACCTTCGCCGCAAGGGAACTCTGCGACGGTTTTTGCAACCGCTGGAATAACCGCCGGGAGCAGTAAATAGCGGCGGTTTAGGCAGCGGTGAGAGATTTGTGGCGGTTTTAACCCGTCGCTAGGTAGTTGGTTGATACCCATATTTCTGCAGCGGTTTTGAGGCATTTTGCGGCGGTTTTATATTTGCAGCGGTTTGCAGCCACTGCTAAATTATCTCTGAAGCCATTATCTTTGGTTTAGTTCAGAACCGCCGCTAAACCGTTTTCCTAATGATGTATTCCTTCTCTATCTGCAGTGATTCTAGCGATATTTGTGGTTGTTCAAAACCTGAGGAGGATACTACTTTTAGCTTTAGAGGCTCAAATAAATTGTTTTGTTATTTGTAGCAACATTTTCTCAAATTATTTAAAAAATAAAATGAAGTATGATAAAGATGCATCAAATCATAAACCTACATAAATAATAAAAGTTCATTCATTCATACTTAAAAGTAAAACAACACAATAATATCAAAAGGTACTGTTGTCCCAAAATATCAAAAGATACGGGGTTTAGGAGTATAAATTTCTCCAATATATAAGAACATGTTTTCAACATTACTAGTTAATAATAAATCCTAAATCTAAAGAGTAGATGTTGGTCCATGATGTGTTGGTGCATGACTAGCAGATGAAGAGCGCAATGCTTGAGCAGGTGGACGTAAATCTTCAGCCTAAAATTACATAAAAATAAAGACTATAAATATATATAAAGACTAATAAATAAAGACTACAAATAGAAGCAACAAACTAGATGGAAATTGAATGCTATAAATATATATACAGCAACAAACTATATATACAGCAACAAAATATATATACATTTACCTATATAGCAACAAACTATAAATATATATACAGCAACAAACTATTAATCATGTTCTCTATAAGTTTTATAAATATCACATCAGATTCAACATGCGTGACACAATAAGCAATATAATTAAAATTAAAATGCTGACACAATAAGCAATATATTCCAACCAAACAAACTCATTAAAACTCAGCCCCACATACATAAAATCGAAATTGTGAAGTGAAATGAGGATTGAAATAGCTTAAAAGTTCAATAAGACACAAGTTTCTAGCCAAACAGAATCATAAAAACTCAATACTACAATTAATATGCCCCACACAAACCCAATACTACAAGCACAAAGCCAAACCATAAAGGAAAAAAAACTCAATATACCCCATGTATGACCCATGATGCCAAGAATAGAATGATCAATGATCAATGTTTATAGGTCTTTAAATCTCATCATTCATGTAAAGATACAATACTAAGATCTCATTTTGCAATTTTATTATACCAGAATCATTACATAATTTGATATTGTTATTTTACTTAGTTTCTTATCAAGCTTTGTGTTCTGTCCACCACATTGACCCTATGCAGCATTTACCAATATTCTTTTGAGTAACCATTCATCATTTCTTATTACAGTCTAAACAGAAGCTTGGTATTATATGGTAAGATCTTTATTGTCATCTGCAAGCCTTGTTAATAATGCTTTCTTCATAGCTACTTATCCGAGATTAAACGTCGCTTAAAAATGTCATTAACTCATTACATGTCTTACTTATATAACAGAACCACCACCAAAGACTTTAAGCATGGACATACATTACACTTACACCAAAAGAGCAATTAGCTTAGGATTGAAATAGCCTAACACTACTCACATCATCACTTTAGAAAAACTCAAAAATAGAAACTACCAAGTTATTATCCTAAACTTTCATCACCAAAAACAAAGTACACAAATTCCACAAATTCATTCAAGATTCATTCAAGGGTAACAATCTTCTCCACATGACATCTAAGATTCATTCAAGAAGAAGAGAGTAACAAGAAATTTATTAGCAATCAGCAATAAGAAATGTAGTTTGGTGGTGAATTATTCAATTAAAAAAACAAAACTCATTCACAGTAGACATGTAGTTTAAGACTTTAGAGCATTGCTTCCTATAATAGCCAATTATAATCCCAATTTCTCAACAACAAAAAAACCCTAATCTCATAAGACACAATTATAATCCAAATTTACCTATAATCCAAACACCAAAAAATAGAATTAAAACAATCAGCAAAAAACAACTGGGAAGAGAGAGAGGGGGGGGGGGGGGGGGGGGGGAGCGTGATACCTTGGTGATAATGCTTGAAGAAATAGTCCCAAACGACAACCTTTCCTCAATTGGAATCTTTCTCCCAGAATCCTGACAAGAACAACAAGAAGAGCATTATTAACAAGAAATTAGGGTTAATGAGAGAGAGGGAGCGAATGGGAAGAGAGAGTGAGAGACACACCGTGACAGAAACGAGTTGAGTGGGACCGTGAGCAGTGTGGGGCGGTGGAGAAGGGAGGTGTGGCGGTGGAGAAAATGATTTTCAAGGGAGGTGTGGCGGTGGAGCAGTGTGGGACGATGGAGAAAGGGAGTAGTGTGAAACAGTGGAGAGGGAATAGGGTTTCAAGGGAGAAGGGGGAATGATTTTCGAGACAGAGAGAGGGAATGATTTTTGAGAGGGAAATTTTTGGGAATGAAATTTTTGGGGAAAAACTGTGGGAATGAAATTTTTGTGGTAGAATTGAGGGACCGCCTCAGGTTGGGTCACAACCGCCGCAGATAACTTTAAAAATTCGCTAAATTGAGGAACCGCCCCACAATGACATATAACCGCCGCAGGTTTATTTTAAAAAATTACTAAATTTTAGAACCGCCGCAGAATTACACGAAACCGCCGCAGGTTATTTAATAATACAGGCAGACAACACAACCGCCGCGTGCACCGCCGCAAAATTAACACCGGCGGCGGTTTTGCCATAACCGCTGCAGAATTACCGCCGCCGGTTACAAATTTTGTTGTAGTGAACGAATTATATTTAGAAATTCAAAATCGAATCTTCTATCTTTTTGGGTGAATCTAGATTTCTAACTGAAAAACCAATCTCATATTTGAAATCCCGTCATCTCCTTCTACATTAACGCTCAAGAATTTTTTGATTCCAAGCACCTTGCTCTGGTGACCTCCTCGCCAACCCACTCTGTCTTCCTCTTCATTTTGGGTTTTCTGGGTTGAGAAAGAGGATGATGAAGGTTATAGTTTTCTAGGTTGAGAAAGTAAAAAATGACCTAATTGAAACCTTAAGATATATCTAAAGGCTTAATTGAAACTGAGACATTAATATTTGTCACGTATACAAGTCACTTAACTTAATTTGTCGCATAAGCAGCTAACAGTTGTGTCATCCTCCATTAACATAGATGGGCGGAATGTCCGAAAAAATGATTTATGTATTACAAATTTAAAACGTAAATGACCTATATATGTGAGAAGAAAAAAACTGAAAACAACAATGTGAATTTTTAAAATAACTTAAAACACTAAAATTTGTATTTTAGCCTAAATAACAATATTTTGTACAAATTTATAATTAATTTAGATCACAATAAACACAGCCCGGGTTGTGATCATTGTGACACGCATTGTATTTTTGGATACCCAGTTTATACTCAAAAAACAGTGCGCGTCACAGCGACCACAACCGCATTCGCAGCTGCAACAATGACAACCACATATGGAATTTAAAATCGTGATTTCATAATCACACGGCTCTCCAACGCTGCAAGGTGCACAAAATCCTAGAAATTCCCAGTTACTATAAGGCATGACCCAACATGTACAGCGAGTATTAGGGGAGAAATCAGTCGCCTTTCTCATTTCCAACGGGGTCTGATGAATCATCATTGTGGAAGAGTCTTGCCAGGTAACAATTCTCATATGTTGGGGTATATTTATTACCCAATAATTGCTATTATTTCCTTAAACTAACATCCACTACTACTTATATTTAATTTTAGGTAAGAAGCACTACCAGGTACATTTATTACCTTTCCTCTCTCATTTTTAATTACTCCCTCCCTTCCAAAATTTTGATCCTTTTGGAGTGTTTCACACAAATTAAGAAATCATACATTTTCAATACCTAATGACTAAAACACCCATTGTAAGCATTAAATGAGTTAATATTGTAAAGAGTGACAATTAATTAAAGATAAAGGGTACACTTGGAAATATTAGGTAAATTGTACATTGGTATCTTAAAAGTACCAAAGTTTTGAAACAAAAAAGAG
The DNA here is from genome assembly GCA_963573325.1 of Astragalus glycyphyllos. Classification (NCBI taxonomy): domain Eukaryota; kingdom Viridiplantae; phylum Streptophyta; class Magnoliopsida; order Fabales; family Fabaceae; genus Astragalus; species Astragalus glycyphyllos. The sequence continues at coordinate 63,672,153 of OY754310.1, forward strand.
AGACCAAAAGGACCAAAGTTTAGGAAAGGAGGGAGTAGTAGTTTCAGTGAGACATCTGTAATGCGCCAAACTTCCATTCCAAGAAAAGCCATAAAGAGATTAACGAAAAGAGTAGTACAAGTTAGTGCGCCTACCCCTCCTGAAAAGTGAAGAACAAGTTAGTTTACTTACTCTCTAAATATGGATACCACTGAAATCTCAAGACATCGATGGGCCACCCAACGCCACCACTTAATGACACCCTCTCCCTCTCTTTTGGCAAATTTTCGCTTCTAAATCTACAACCAACTCCTGCCTCCAATATAAGTCAAAAACAATCAATTAATGCTATGTATATAGCTTTGTCAAAAAATTAATGTTATATATATAATCGGCAGTGATAGATGTTACGAGACGAATCGTATGAATAGACTAATAACAATAGACGGAGTGAATGCATCACCTTTACGCAGTGTATTTTCTCCACTTTTTTTACTTTTCATTTCGTACTAATAAACTTTTCAATATATTTTTGGTAAAATACCATCTAGAGTCCTTTAACTTATTTCCAGTTTTCGTCTAGGTCCCTTAAATTTTCGGGGTAACGAATATGTCTCTTAACCTTAAAAAACGTTGCATCGTTTTCACATTTAACATTTTGACACTAAATGTGTGTGTAACCAACACTGTTTCTTAGTGGCTTAGTCTACCCTGGGTAATAGGGGGTCAACTCGATGCACCCAAGTTCTATTCCCACAACGAACAGATTTGGTGTCGGAGCAAAATTTGATCTTGAGTAATCTTTTGTTGAAAGCGTTAGGACACTTAGTGGATAGCCGACAATGGTCCGAAAAAAACAATAGTATACCTTTTCTTCAATTAGATTTGCAAACTTTTATTTTATTTTAAATTAAATAAAGTTTATGATAAAACTTACAATGAAATTTTCCATCTAATGTATAAATTATATTTTTTTTAACGTTTAGTTATACATGGTTTAAAAGAAAATAGTAAGGATAGTTTCAAATAATCAAATACTACCTCCTTTTTGATATATAAAACTAAATTTAATGATAGGTTAAAACCCAAATACAGGACAGATTGTTCTTATTTAGCACTTTTAATAAGTATCTTAAATGCACTGGTTAAAAAATAATTTTTTATTAGTTATGTTCATAGAAGATCAGTCTAATTTATGTGATATTGACATGAAATTTGATCTAATAAATATATTATTAAAGTAGTATTAAAGAATGTATTTGGCCACACCCTTAATTATCATTTATTAGTTACCTTATTTGATCAAACTGAACATTTTACTCACTTTAAAAAAATGGCTTCCGGAAACATCTCAAAGGAGGATAATTTCGGAAGCTTGTTTTTTGTTGAAGTTTTCCGAAAATACCTCAAAGATGGATAATTCCAGAAGCAAAAATGGCTTCCGGATTTATCCTCATTTGAGGTGTTTCTGGAAAACTTTAAAAAATTAGCTTCTGAAAGTACCTCAAAGAAGGATAATTCCGGAATCCATTTTGATGAATTTTGGTTTCCCGAATTATCCTTCTATGAGGTGTTTCCGGAAGCTATTTTTTTGAAGTTTTTCGGAAATACCTCAAAGGAGGATAATTCCGAAAGCAAAAATGGCTTCCAAAATTATCCTCCTTTGAGGTAATTCCGGAAAGCTTTAAAAAAAAATAGTTTCCATTTAAAAATTGGCAAAAAAAAAAGAGAGGTATTTTGAGATAAAACGTAAAATGGGGGTATAAGGGATAAGAGGGGGGCCAAAAACATGTTGTGGCAGTAGTAGCTGGACAAGCAGCATAAAAGATGGTTTTTGAGCTGTACCACTATAAAAATGAAATGTCTGCAGCACGAGAATGCTGTCGTCCCAAATGCAAATGCACATCATAGTATTTTTTTTGACAGAAATGCACGATTATTAAATTTAGATTAGTTAACGTCACAAAAAATATTTTTTGGACCCTTTTTTAGGTAAACATAAAAATATATTTTCATATAGTATTTTTTTGACGTGATATAGTAGAAATTAAGTTTACATCTAAATTTATAAATTAAATTAAAGTATTAAGCACGTATTATTGCGTTCAATTCGTGAATGACTGGCTGGCATTGAATAATAGGGGTTCTTTATTATTTTTTTTATCAATCAACAATAGTTGTGGTTCTAGTACATCCTTATAATATTTTTTGACAAAAGTACATCCTTATTTTTGTTTGTAAAAAAGGTATTTTGCTAGGATAAAAAATGGGGGAAAATAAGGGGTTTTGTGGGCGCGTGAGTGATTGGGTGCCCCACAAACACACCAAGATAATGTTGTTTTCGTGGCTTATTTATTACTAGTACTAGTTGGATCCAAATAGCGAATCCCAAGTTTAATCCCACAAGTTAAAAAACTTAATTATGAGCAATTATTCCATCTCTACTTCTGACTTTACGCAAAGAATAGATATAGATAAAAGATTATATACATAAATAGAAAATTATGTTATGTTTTTGCATCCGATTAATAAATGAATTAATAAATGAAGTGGAAAGGAAAAGAAAGAGAGAAATACAAAGCTGTCAAGAGAAGTAAAGTTAGCAATCCAAACAGTTTGGACCCCCAACCGGAAATAGCGCTCGTCTTCACCATTTGTAATTGCTTTCTGGAATCAACAATAATCTCCCTCTCTTCTTCCCCCAAAACCCTAATTCTCCGTTTCCTCTTTCAATTCCCGCCCCTAGCTTCGATCGGATCCGTGTTGCGTTTTCCATCAGGAAAATCCACTCACTCCATTCAATTCCGCAGGCGATCCGATTGATCAATTTGCCATTCCTCCGATCGGCATTGCTCGACTGTGTTCTCAAATTGTGCGGTTCAACGGTCAAATCTGCGGTGATTCTTGCTCTTCCGATTTGCCTGTTGTTTCAATGCTTGCAGGTGTATCTAGGATTCATGGTTTAACGATAGGTTATGGTTGGAAAACCAGGTCTGAAGGATTTTCCAATCTTGTTTGCTTTTGAGAATTTCTGTTTGTGAGGAATTGAGTGGCAGTTTCGCGATTTTGGACATGAGAAGCTCCCGGTTGAATAAATTGATGATTATTATTGGTCCTAAACCGCCAGTGAGCTGGTTAATCTTGACTGTGATTTGTATTCTGGCTCTGATTTCAGTGTTAGGTTCTTCGTCTTCCAATGTGATTGAATCGGCACCTCGGAGACCAGCTTCTCTTATATACACAAACTACAGAAGGATAAAAGAGCAGGCAGCGATTGATTATTTGGAGTTGAGAACTGTTTCAAGCGGTGGGACGAGGCAAAGGGAGATAGGTGTTTGTAGCAAGGAGAGGGAAAACTTCGTGCCTTGCCACAATGTCACCGCCAAATTGTTGTCGGGGTTCAAAGAGGGAGAGGAGCTTGATCGGCACTGTGAACTGTCGTTGGAAAGGGAAAGGTGTTTGGTTCGCCCTCCCAAAGATTACAAAATTCCCTTGCGGTGGCCGAGTGGCAGAGACGTCATATGGAGTGGGAATGTCAAGATAACCAAAGATCAATTTCTTTCTTCTGGAAGTATGACCAAAAGGTACTTACTTCCCTTCTTTTAGTACTACATAGCTAGGGTGGGAAGTTGACTTCCTTTGGATTAACAAAACAACTGTTTCAGCTGGAAAAGTTTTAAATTGCTATCTTAGTTGTATTATGATTAGTAAAATTGTGACCACTATTTAAAACCCTTGTAATAATAATAACTACTGATTGCTTAAATAATTTCTAATTTTGGATAATTTCCCTGGTTGTGTGATGTATGATAGTACTTTTTTTTTTCTAGTTTTTTCCTTGCTAATCTTAAACTTTGTGACGATTTCTCAAGGTTGATGCTACTTGAAGAGAATCAAATTGCTTTTCACTCAGAGGATGGTTTGATCTTTGATGGTGTGAAAGATTACTCTCGCCAACTTGCTGAGATGATAGGGCTAGGAAGTGACACGGAGCTTCCTCAGGCCGGTGTAAGTCTTCTTCCATACACCATTATCCACCAATTGTTGTTCTTTGGGAACCATAATGTTTTACACGGTCAGTGTTTGTGCAAAATTGTTTCATGTATATATAGTAAGTACAGGAAGGAAGATTGTGTTATTCAGCTGCCAATATCCTCTTCACAATTCTCATTAAGGACTGTGGTCTTTTTGTTGCATAATATATCTGATTGATCTATTTTGATTCATATTTTAACAGATTCGGACTATACTGGATATTAATTGTGGATTTGGAAGCTTTGGGGCTCATTTGTTGTCACTTGAAATAATGGCGGTTTGTATTGCGGCATATGAGGCAACTGGCAGCCAAGTTCAACTGTCCCTTGAGAGAGGCCTTCCTGCTATGATTGGGAACTTCATTGCAAGACAGCTTCCATATCCATCATTATCATATGACATGGTTCACTGTGCTCAGTGTGGCATCATTTGGGATGAAAAGGGTGATTTTCAATTTAATGAGCATTACTCTTTTATTCTTACTATATAAATTTCCTTTTAGGCGTCATAAAAAATTCATGTTTGTTAGTATAGGTTCTCACGTGCTTATGAACTAATTCATCTGTCATATTTTCCTTTTAAATTTAAGCCATAGTATTTGTCAATAGTTGAATTTGATGACAAATGAGGGAGAGAACTGAGCAAGCTGCACAATATTTGGTGTTGTAAATAGGGAAACCCAAATCAGTATGATTAGTCATTACTACTTGTCAAATGTCAAATTAGTGATTGAGCTATCACTAACCCTTGAAATGATACTCTTAGAATTTAGATTTAGGCCTAACTCAACCCCAAAAGCTAGCTCATCGAGTGAGGGCTGACCCCCACTTATAGGCATTTAAATGTATTTGGATTTACTTTAATTATAAGATTAAATTTTTAATAAATTTGTTTGTTACCAATCAAATTGATGGTTCAAACAGATGTCTGAAATGTTCTATGAGAAAGTGTCCCCGTTTCCTTTCTTTTTCTTGCATTCTGTCTACATAACTGCTATTTACCTTTTTAATCTTTTATCCTTCCATGACTTTTCTATACTATAGTGAATATTGTTTAGCCTCTGTATGAACTTCTGTCCTTTGATCTCTAACATGTGCTTCATCCTACAGATGGACTGTTCCTGATAGAAGTTGATCGTGTTCTTAAACCTGGAGGATATTTCGTTTTAACCTCACCTACAAGCAAGCCACAGGGTTCACCACGGGAGAAAATGAAAATCATGTTGAACCCAATGGAAGAACTAACTCAGCAACTCTGTTGGACTCTCCTAGCCCAGCAAGATGAGACTTTCATCTGGCAGAAGACTGCTGATTTGGATTGTTATGCATCTCGGTAAGGGTATTTGTATTATTGTCAATAAACTGTTTATTTGAGATCAATGATATCAACTACCGCTAGTTATAATAGTGTCTTGCTCCATTGAACACATACTACTATATCTTTAGCTTTTAATTGGTATTTGTTTCTTAATTGTAGCAAGCAGCATGCTATCCAGCTATGTAAAGATGGGGATGATGCTCAATCATATTATCAGCCTCTTGTACAATGTATAAGTGGGACATCTAGCAAGCGCTGGATTGCAATACAGAACAGATCCTCTGATTCTGAATTGAGTTCAGCTGAGCTTAAAATTCATGGCAAGTATTGTTTCTTAGAAGCTTTCTGCTTACATCCTCTTCGTTCCTTCTCCAAGATTTCTTTCCCAGTTATACTGCTTTTCCTTTTGACAAGTTTGTCTTTATTATTGCAGGAGTTGAGCCTGAGGAATTTTATGAAGACATGCATTTCTGGAGATCAGCTGTCAATAATTATTGGTCATTGCTCACACCGCTAATTTTCTCTGACCATCCGAAGAGACCTGGAGATGAAGACCCACTGCCTCCATATAATATGATCCGGAATGTTATGGACATGAGTGCTAATTATGGGGGTTTAAATGCTGCAATGCTGGAGGATAGAAAATCAGTGTGGGTCATGAATGTTGTTCCTGCTAGGACTTCTAATGCACTTCCTCTTATACTAGATAGAGGTTTTGCTGGTGTTATGCATGACTGGTAAGTTACTCTTTGTTCATGATCTAGGCAAGTGTTGTGTATGATACAAAGTTTTAATATGATTTAAAAATTATTTCGAAGTAAGATTGTTGAGTTTGAGAATGAGAAGCTGATAATAGCAGTGAAGCATGATAAATGCAGTTCTATTGCATTATCACTGGCAATTCTCATGACAAACAAAAAGTGGTGTATACTAGTTGGAAAAGTAAGATTAGATAATTTACTTCAAAACGTATGGATGTTCTTCATTATTTTACTACTGAAAAATGATATAGTGGTGTTTGTAAAATATTACTCCAAATACATTTATTAGTAAACAAGTGGCTAAATTTGGTGGCCTCAAATATAAGTACATGTCTACTAATCTACCCATATTTAATGTTATTATTCGATAGCACCCTTAAATTAATTCAGTAGTATTGTGAGGAGAGTACCAATATAAATAGGTGTAATCAAGAATACACTTGACTATTGGCTTATAACTGAGTCCAGCCGGAGTATGTATAGAATAATTCCGGTGCAATTTTGTAAATTATTAGATGACATATGCTTCAGTTAATATAGATTTGTTAGTTTCATAAATGCACCCGTAATTTCCTTCTGAGAAACATTCAACTTATCAGTTCTGAAATTTCAGTACCAAATATTCAGTTTTTTTTTAAATAAAATATCTCCTTTAGCTTTCGTAGTTTGTTTTCCTTTTTATAATGAATTTGAAGATAAATTAGCATGCACTTGATTTTTTGGATTGAAACTCCTTGACCTAGTTTAGTACAAAATCACCTTTAGCTTTCTTAATTTGTTTTCCTTTGGCGAAAGAATTTGAAGGTAAATTAGCATGCTCTTGATTTATTGGATTGAAACTCCTTGACCCAGTTTAGTACAAAACCCAATTCTGAAGAACTTTGTCCACCTTTCGGCAATTCTGTATATCTTTTATTTGGAATTCATTGAGAAAACACTTTGTAAAATAATGTTAATGCGTATGAGCTTTCAGAAATTAGTTTTGTTCCTAACTGTTGATATTGATCTTCAGGTGTGAACCTTTCCCCACTTACCCCCGAACATACGATATGCTTCATGCAAATGGACTTCTCTCACAGCTCATTTCACAACGGTGCAGCATGATAGACTTATTTTTGGAGATGGATAGAATACTACGACCAGAGGTATGATCCTTCTTTTTATATTTCTTTTTATGATTGTGTCTGGAAAGTTTCGTCATTGGTTTTTTTTACGATGTAACACAACACAACACAACAGTAATCTGGTTCTTTCCATAGTCTTCCTTTCCAACATTTTTTTTGCACATCCTCTAGAAAAGATGATCTCATCTTTGCAGATGATTGTTTATATGCGATTTGACTCTAATGAAGCGCACTCAATTCTCATTTATTGTTTGATCCCCATATTGTTGGTTTGAGTTTCTAATACCAGTAGCAGCCAGTGTCAGTGTGTTGTAAATGTTTATGAAGCCTAATTTTTTTATTATTCGTCATTTTTTTTGTAGGGATGGGTCATTCTTTCGGATACATTGGGAGAAATAGAGATGGCTCGGACGCTTGCAACACAAGTACGTTGGGAAGCAAGGATTATTGATCTTCAGAATGGCAGTGACCAACGGCTACTTGTTTGCCAGAAACCCTTTTTGAAAAAATGACTGAGAACTAGTATATCTCACCATGACAGATGAACCCAATTTTTTTTACTCTGGTAATTCCTCTAGACTTCCTTTTTCTAAACTGGGTAACGTTATCTTGTTTTGGTAAACTGGGCAGCATTGAATTTAGTATATAATTAATAATAATAATTAATAAATTAGACATTATGGCTGCATTTGAAAAACTAGTGTAGGTCATGCCAGGCGCAAGGTCTCTAATTAGTCTTGATGCGGACTCGTTTGGATACTGGTCCTATGTTTTTTGTTGGGGTTCTAACATGCTAGTCATATGTACCATCTGTATACTTTCAAATCTAAGTGTCGTCCACGATAGCTAAATTCCTCCTAGAAACTTCCCAATTTAGATAATGGTGTTTGTATTGAGAGCTATGAACTCACCTATAGCATACATCTGAAATAATCTCTCACTGATTGTACAATTTCAGAGAATGGATTGTTTAGTTGGCACGTGTATATATAAAGCTCAGAGCCTTGCCTTCAATCTTTACCACAACTGGTCAGGAGATTGAAGAAGCTGTAGATTGTGAAGGTTCATGTTAAAGCTCCAGTTCATTTTTTTGTCAAAGTTATTTGTAATGATTCATTCATCTAATATCTTTGCTATTTATTCCTTCTTGATTTCTTTGTTGATCATTGGACGTCTAGCATTTCTGTTGAACAATCACTAGTTTTTGAGAAAGAATGTGAATGGCCGCGAAATTCAAGAATGAAATGTAGATATTAGCACAACTTTCCCTTGCTCTACGTGCTCTCATCAGGTCGACTAAGAATAATCTTCATATTTTTTTTTGAATTGAAGAATAATCTTCATCTTGCTGGAACGCCACCGGTGAATCAGCCCACGCTGTGAACACAGCTTAGGCACAGCAATTTTGTTTGTTGATCTCCTGATGCAAACTTTCTTCAAATATGTATTTTCTATTTTAACTTTTTAAGAGACCGTTTACAATACATAATCGATCTTTCAAAAGAAAAGCATTCAAATGGTCAAATCTACAGAATTCTTGCAATTACACAACTAGATCACCACAGGTGTTTTATTTTATAGGCTAAATTGCAGTTTTGACCATTTATCTTTAGGGTTGATGTCACTTTGGCCCTTCATCTTTTTTTTTCTCGTTTTCACCCCTCATGTTTTTTTGTAGGTCATTTTGGTCTCTGCCATTAATTTTTTCTAACGGATGCCGCTGGCAGTTAACTGTTGACGTGGCGTCTTAAATGGCAGGACTGACTTGGACTTGGTTTGGTGATGTGGCACATAAAGGACCAAATCGAAACTTAAAAAGAACATAGGGGACCAAATTGAAACTGAAAAATAAAATTAACAAAAACAAAAAACACATTCATCTTCTTCCTCTAAACACCACATCAATCTTCATCTTCTCCGACGAGCCACCACCACCAAAAATCAATAACTCTTCCACTCTTAATCACTAACGTCTCTCCCTCAAACCCAAAATCTCCAATTTCTCAAACTTGATCCCCAACTCCAAACCCCCAATTTTTGGACGACTTCACAATCATCCCTTTCATCTCCACTCATGAAGCTTTATATATAATAATAATAACATGTGACAGAAAGCAGAAGGACAAGTTAGGAAGAGGAAGGTATCTAAGATTACTTGAAATAAAACTTGAAGGGAAGAAAAAAGCTTGGAACAGGGCTGAAATGGAATAAAGTGCTATAACCAGCTAAAGTGAAGTTACTGTGTTTTAAAGTTCAAAGAAAAGAATCATTCACCTACTTCAAGCATATTCATTTGGCGTCAGTAATTTGACATGCTTAACGAGATAGTTTAGTGTCTGCGAGGGAAACATTGGACTGAGGAATTCTGCAGTTCCAAAAAGAACTTAACATGAATGTGGTGGTGGCGGCTCGCCAGAGAAGATGAAGGTGATGTGGTGTTTGGAGGAAGAAGATGAATGTATTTTTTGGTTTTGTTAATTTTATTTTTTAGTTTCAATTTAGCCGCCTATGTTCTTTTTAAGTTTCAATTTGGCTCCTTATGTGCCACATCACCAAATCAGGTCCAAGTCAGCTCTGACATTTAAAACGCCACGTCAGCAGTTACCTGCCAGCGTGACGTCCGTTAGAAAAAATTAACGGCAATGACCAAAATGACACACACAAAAAAACGTGAGGGGTAAAAACGAGAAAAAAAATAAATGGCCAAAGTGACACCAACCCCAAAGATAAAGGGCTAAAACTGCAATTTAGCCTATTTTATATTACTGTATTGTTCCTTTCTAGTAACCCAAGTGACTATATAGATCCAGATAAGATTGCCAATGATGGTTGGCTCAGTAAGGAGTTGGCTCATTCTCCACAAGATTATGAGTTCAACTCCCGTTGCCGATGTGAGGACTTCTTTGGTGAGTGATTCGTAAGTATCTCAGTAAGCGCTCAAAGAGTCTTGAGGCTTGTCCTGACTCCTGGTGAGCCCTTGGAGTTCAACTCACCTAAAGTTTTTGTCTTTCGCTAAATTATTAGTTTTTATGTAAAAATCATTTCTCAACTTGAATCGATACTACGACAATTTTGGTGACATGACATGGAGGTGCATACAGTAAGTGAGATGGTCATTACTAAACCTGGAAAGACAATAAAATAGGCTCATACTTCGTCCAACCCCTGACTACTCAGTAAACACCCCTAACACGCGTGAAAAGACTAAAATACTATTAATGAATTTTGTGATCCTACGATGGTTCGGAACGGTTGCCCGAACCGATTTGGAGGAGGTCCAACCGAACCAGTTCGGTAGTGGAACCACCGAACCAGTTCAACACTGTGAGTTAAAAGAGAAGATGTAAGATTATTATTTTTGATGACTCCACGTTTAGAAGGTAAGACGTTCTAAAGAAAACGATGATCAACATCAACACCTTAAATGAAGAAAAGGAGTATTCTATGATCACAATGACCAACATCAACACCATAAACGAAGCACGATGACCAACATCAACACCATAAGCTTGAATATTATTGGACCGAATTTGGTACACTGTCGTTCTATTTTCTTAACAATTAAGATCTAAGGATTGTAATGTTTTGGTGTTTTTTCAAAGCCTGTATGAAGGTTTACTGATGTACGATGATGAACATCAATTTTGTGAAAGAAATAGAGAGATGGAGGTAATGCCAAAAACCAGATCTGAACAACACCAACAGTGGTTCGGATGATGAACTACCGAACTAGTTCGGCGGCACCTCCTCCGAACCAGTTCGGTTGACCGTGCTCCGAACTAATTAAAATGCAGCGTGAGGGGTGTCCACACATGAGGGTATTTTGGGAATATTTAAGGGATTGGAGTGTCCAGTGAGTAGCTGGGGGTTGGACGAAGTATGAGCCATAAAATATAGGGCTAAATGGGTTTTTTTTCTACAAAGGCTAATATGCTTTTTGTCTCTATAAACTAATAAAAGGGTTTGACTTTTCCCACGTCTCCTCCTACTGACCACACACCTCTTAATACCAAATATTTCAAAAATACCCTTAAGAAGAGGACATGTCTACGTGTGGTTCGGTTGAGGCCAGCCGAATATATTCGGCTAAGGCCGACCGAATATGATATTCAAGTTACTCAACCAGTCTAGCTTATTTAAAGATAAACTGAAGGATTCGGTTGTGGTCAACCGAAATTTTTGGTTGAGGTCAACCGAATAGTGTAAAAGAGGGGTGTATCTCAAAAAAAATACCCGTTCGGGTGTGCCTAACTGTAAGTTTTCGGTTGACCCTAACCGAATCGCTAAAAATTTCAACAAAAAAAAAACACGGAGTGCGCCTCATTAATTGCATATTGGTCATTTCGCAGGGTTTGGGGGGGTGTGGGGTGAGTAACAAGGTATGTGGAAAAAGCTAAACCCCTATAAATTATTTTCAATCTCTAACAAATTGTTTTTTTAACTTTTGGTCCTCACTAATATTTGTGTTTCTATTTTTGGTCCCCAATTATATTTGTTTGCACTTTTGACTAACAAACTATCGTAATGGCACGTGTCACATTACACTTTAATGACCAGGATGCCCAATGATCTAACGTGACAGGTGATTCGACGACATCTTATTCATTAAAATGTGTAATGTGTCGGGTGTCAGTCGGGTGTCAACTGATAACTCACTACAAAAAAAACGCTTATTTGCGAGGGACATTAGCGAGGGAATAACATTCCCTCGCTAAAACTGACTTTAGCGAGGGAATTAGCGAGGGAATGTGATTCCCTCGCTAAAACTGACATTAGCGAGGGAATTAGCGAGGGAATTTGAAAATTTGACCGTTAGCGAGGGATTTAGCGAGGGAATTTGAAAAATTTCCGTCGCTAATTGTTTGGAGGGAAAATTCAGTCAAATTCACGCGAATCAAGGAAATTAGCGACGGAATTAGCGAGGGAATTAAAATCCCTCGCTAATTAAAGTGGTTTTTAGCGACGGAATTTGAGTTCCCTCGCTAATTTTTTTAATTTTTTTTACTTAAATCTGTCACTCACTCACTCACTCACTCACTCTTCTTTCTCACTCTTCTTCCCTCCTCTTCACCCTTCCTCTTCCCTTCCTCTACTCTCCACCACCACCACCATCACCACCACACAACCAACCAACCACCCTCACTCTTCTTCTCTCCTCTTCACCCTTCCCTTCCTCTTCCTCTACTCTATCTCTCTCACCTATAAACCCTAACCCACCACCACACAACAACAACCACCACCACACAACCACCACACAACAACCACCACCACACAACAACCACCACTCGCGACACCACCACCACCACCACCACCACCACCACCACCTTCTTTCCTCTTCCTCTCTTCTCTCTCTCTCTCTCTCTCTCTTACACAATTTCCACTTTCACTCTTCTTCTCTCCACCTTCTTCCACCACCACCACACCACCACCACCCACGAGACCACCACCACACCACCACCACCCACGAGACCACCACCACCACCACCACCTACGAATTTCTTTCCTCTTTCTCTCCACCTTTCACCACCACCACCACCACCACCACCACAACAACCACAAAATTAATAATATAATATAATAAAAAACTGATTTTAAAAATAATATAATAATAAATATAAAAAACAAACCATTTAAATTAAGACACGTGTCAGTCAGAATTTGAAAATTTGCACAAATTTTGAGGCAACATTAGCGAGGGAATTAGCGAGGGAAATATCCCTCACTAATTAGCGAGGGATTCAAATTCCCTCGCTAATTTCATTAGCGAGGAAGGTATTAGCGAGGGAACCGGTCCCTCGCTAATTCCCTCGCAAATGACCATTAGCGAGGGATTTTGGTCAGTTTGCGAGGGAAATTTCCCTCGCTAATCCCTGATTTTTTTGTAGTGACTCATTGATTAATTAAGCACCAACTTAAAATTTGATGTGGTTGAATGACAATTATATTAAAAATAATAATCATATAATTTCAATTATTATTATTTAAAAAATATAATTATGATAATCTATAACTATTAATAAAGGGGATCAGATTCTAAAAAAAACTGTCATTTTGGTGTCAGATTTTTCTGACCAAAATGCTCTTATTGTAATGATAACTACCCCACTAACACTCAACACATTTCTATTTCTAATTCTAATAATAATAATAACCCTAAACCCTAAACCCTAATACACCAATACACCAACACAGGAAAGACGAGCGCTACTAGATATAATGATAGGAAAGAATCAAATGAATAGAGTGTTGGATGTCATATAACAATTTGAGATAAAATATTTGCCGAAAGATGGACAAAGTGGTTTCCTTTCCCTATAATATAATTTTTTTAATAAAAAACAATACATTTTTTTCAACAAAAATATAATAGATATAATGTTAATAAGTCGTAAATGATAGATTAAACTTTAAATTTAAAATTTAAAAAATTCTACTTTAAAATTTTCAAAGTTGAATTTGGAAACTAGATTTGAATTTCCTATTTAATGATCACAATATTTTAGATAATAATATTTAACTTAAGTTAGTTATATTTTGAAAATTAGATTTTTTGAAATTCAAATTAAATAAGAAATGTTCAAATGAATAAATATTTATTTGAAAGCGAATAAAATATTTTTTCAAATATATTAAACTATTTTAAATATATTTTAAAGTTTTTATTATATTAGTGTTCAAACTAGAAATAATAGGGTGTTGGCAGAAAATTTAACAGAAACTTTTTTTACCTATATCTATATATGCCCTATACTATATATAAAAATAATAAGTCTTGCTTGACATCAAGTTTGATCTCATATTTTTCGTCAGTACGAAAAGCAAAATGTTGAACATATAAATTTAACTATTGGTTATGAATCATTCTAATCCCCAAATATTTATATTTAAATTTGAATTTATCTTTAGTTCACTCAAACCTAAATTTATCTATAACTCTTTTTTTGGTTACGATTTTTTTTTTTTGACAATTGGTTACGATTTATCTACACCTCTACTAACTAAAATTCAGATCATTATCACCCACACACTATCTCCAAACCACACATACAATCATCTTCTTTTCGAAATTAAACTTCTTAAAGGAAAAAACGCTAAAAAATATGGAAAGACGATCATCGTGATAGATTATACTATAGATTACCTAGTTGGAAATTGTTACTTTTTGCACATTTTGAATTTCAGTAAAATTGTTGCATTCTTTAATCCATATAATAACTAAATTATCGGTCTCTCACAACTAGTTGCATTGATAATTTTTAGCAATAACTACAACTAGTAGGTTCGAAAACGGGTGTATTCATATGATAGTGTATGGTGCTTATTTATTATTTTCTTTAAGCCGACAAAAAAAACATAAATTATCACATACTAGAAACCATGATTTTGTACTACTTGAAATTTAAATTTTAAATTATAATCTTTAGATTTAAAATATCCTCTGTTTAAATGTAAACTATATTCAACTGATACTAAAAATATCTTAAAATTGCATCTACATTATGTTGCAAGTTTTAAATTCAATTATTTTTATACTATTATTTCAATTTTAATTTACTTATATTAAAATCTGAAAATAAGCAACGAGAATCGGTCTGAAGGATAACTAACATGAAAATGAAAGAAAATTATAAAATTGAGATATAATTTTACAACAAGGATAATCCTTTTATTTACTTTTTGACAAAGGATAATCCTTTTATTTATATTATTTTACATAAGGAAATTGATAATTTAATGATTTTCGATTTGAACCAATTTTTTTTAAAATATTATAGTCCTTATTTAAACGCTTGGTCGATTGGCGTTATCTAATTATTATTATCTAAGTTTAAGAAAGAGTACAGATAATAAGCGTCGGATGCAGTCCTTCCATTCCAATTTGCGCGCTTCTTCTTTCAAAATCTTACATCTAACGGTCCAGATTTGGTCTTACATTCTCCCCCACAAGTAGCTCCACCACCTATATAACCACTCCACCTCACATTCCCTTCTTCATCGCGTTCTTCTTCTTCTCCACAATCAAATCACGCGATCACAAACGTGTTTTTTTCCCCTCTGCCACAACAATGTCGACGGAGAAGGAGAGAGAGACTCAGGTTTACTTGGCCAAGCTTGCTGAACAGGCCGAGAGATATGAAGGTTTCCATTTTATTTCCTTCTACCTTTAATTTTCAACATTCATCGCATTAATTTATTGTGCCTCATTTCAATTTGTTCAAAAAAAATCATAGAATCGGATTAATGCTTTCCTTTTTATCTCACACACCTGATCTATTCAAAAAATTCGAATCAATTATATCACAGTCTAAAATAAACGGATTCACATATTACGCAATAATGTACAGAACTATGCATGGTTAGATTTACAATGAATTGTTACGTAGGGTGCAATTCGTGGTGTCAATATACAAATTGTAAAAAAAAAAAATGAATAATGTTATGTGTTGAATGCAGAAATGGTGGAGTGCATGAAAACAGTTGCAAAACTTGATGTTGAATTAACGGTGGAAGAGAGGAATCTTCTCTCAGTGGGATATAAAAATGTAATTGGTGCAAGGAGAGCCTCTTGGCGTATTATGTCTTCAATTGAACAGAAGGAAGAATCTAAGGGAAATGAGAACAATGTGAAACTGATTAAAAGTTATTGCCAAAGGGTTGAGGAGGAACTATCCAAAATTTGCAGTGACATTCTCACAATTATTGACCAGCATCTCATTCCTTCTTCCACCACAGGAGAAGCTACTGTTTTCTACTATAAGATGAAAGGTGATTACTATCGATATCTTGCCGAGTTTAAGACAGATCAAGATAGAAAGGAGGCAGCTGAGCAATCTCTAAAGGCATATGAGGTTTGGTGCCTTATTTCACCATTGAGTTATTTCATATGAATTTTTGTTATGTTTATTTTTATTGTGTGTGTGTGTGTGTGTGTATGCTGTGGTTTTGATGTACAACAAATTTGCATTACTAGGCTGCTTCAGCGACTGCAAACACAGACCTTCCATCAACACATCCAATCCGTCTTGGACTTGCACTCAACTTCTCAGTCTTCTATTATGAGATAATGAACTCTCCTGAAAGGCAAGTTACTTATACTCTCCATAAATTTAATGAATTGCTTATGTTTGGTAACTTTGTTTTAATGTTGTTAATGAAACATGCAGGGCATGTCACTTGGCTAAACAAGCTTTCGATGAGGCAATTGCAGATTTAGACACTTTGAGTGAAGAGTCATACAAAGACAGCACTTTGATCATGCAGTTGTTGAGAGACAACCTGACTCTCTGGACCTCCGATTTACCTGAAGATGGAGGTATATATATATCTGTTGATAATTCAGACTTACAACGCTTTTGGGCCTTGCCTTGCGATAAACCTTAACATGATTTAGGCTGCGTAATTAGTCCAAGTCCTAGATCAATAGAAGGGCTTGATGTACAGTGTCACCGCAACACCAATTTTTTCATTTGTTTTACACAATTACTTTCAGAATTTACAACAGTGACAGAAACATAATGCATAGCTGCTAAGAGAGCACCTAAACATGGCAATATTGTATTGCTTCCTTTTATCAATTTTGCAACATAATCATAAGAACAAGTAAAACTACTCCTATCCTAGCCACTTACTACTTAATGATTGGCGCCCATTCAACTAAGAGTCCCTGCCCTGACGCAGCATACCAGCTACATGGCCACTGACAGAAGGCTTAAATAGATTATGGGAAAACCTTAACAATTAAGATAACAAACATCACGTGGTAATGGCATCCAAACAATAATTTAGAGAATCCACTACATCTTTGAAACCTTGTCACGCCTTAAGCTCTTCGGAACTTAAAAACTATAACAAATTTTCTGATACAAATTGCACTTAGAACTCTTGACAGTAGTACTCAAATAGTAAATGCTCTCATGCAGGCGATGAACTCAAAACAGAAGAAGCCAAACCTTCTGAACCTGAGGTATGTGTATGATTCATAATTTTGCCTATGTTTGCATGATTCTTCTGAGTGGGTGTATGTTTGGAATGGAGTAAACTCTCTCATATTAGTCCCTAAACTATTGCACTCTCTAGTTTAGTCTTTAACCTATGAAAACCTATGAAATGGTCCTTAAAGTTTATCTCCTTCCATTAATCTAGTCCCTGGAATTTGCTCCTTAATCTTACGCCAAAATCTCACATGAGAGGTGCTGCTTATGTTATGTTGGGTCTTTCAATTGGTCAATGTTTCAACAAAAAGCCATCATGATTAAGTTGGATGTTCAACCAGCCAATGTTTCAATTAGTACTAGTACCTTTTAATGTTCCTCCCGATTTTCTTTTCAAAAGGGGCACCCTGAACGATTTTGGCACCAGCATATTGTGTGTATCACAATATCTCGTGACAAGAATTCATTTCTCTCCAACTACCACCATTAGTTTGTCTATATTTATCTAATGTTCCTTATTCTTTTTGTGCAAAAAATCAACGTGCATACGTTTGTTGACATTTATTGTTTTTTCTTTTTATTTACAGCACTGATATCCCACGTCTGACCCTGGACGCAGTTGTCAGACATAATGGCTTGCAAAGAGAGCATTTTTGAGCTTTTCTTGCAGTTCATTTTGGACCGGAATTCATTCTTTGTATTGTGCTCTTGACAAATGCTAGAAAGTTCGATCCGCGGCTTTTTTCTCTTTTTCTTATAATTATCGAATGGATGATTTGCAGTGATCAACAGATTATAGATGTAATGGATGATTTACATATACCTTAATGCATCTCTTTTCCTTGCTGTTTACTTTTGAATGGATTCAATCCAATTCTTGCAACAATAGTCATTCGAAAATACTTATTCTTGCATCACATATAGGTAACAAAAGACGACTCACTATGTTAATGTTCATATTATCAGTCTTATTTGAGTTTCCATACCTTGATCGATTCAATGAATCTACCACTATAGTCGACAAAAAAACGGGTTTAAATTCTCTTCAATTACCAGACAGTTCTAGTAGGAGAGAGAAATACTCGATAAATAAATTTATTTTATTGATTGGGTGCTTCTCTCTCCTACTGGAACTGTTCTGAAGAGGATCTCAACCCAAAAAATCCATCATCTCGATTCTCATGTAATGAATTAGTACAGAAGATTAAAATTTGTACCATTTCTTCACGTGAGAAGTATTGATCCGGCAATTTGTCCAAACAAATTGAAATATCTAATCAATTGGCAATGTTGCAAAATTGTTTAAAGATTACACTAAGGCTCTGTTTGGAAAAAAGTAGCGGATAACGGATAAGCTGGCGGATAGCGGATAAGCTAGCTTATAGCGGATGAGGTAGCAGATTGAAGTATTTGGTAAAATTAGCGGTTGAAGTAGCTTATAAAAATAAAATTATGTAAATAGACATTTGTAATTAATACTTACAAATTGCAGAGAAATTCATTTAATGGAGGATAAGTGAGGAATTTAATTAAAGTAATGAGGGTAAAGTTAGGAGAAAAAATGAAACGCTATAAGCTATAAGCTCAAACGCTACTTCAAGTAGCGTTTCAAAAAACGCTATAAGCTAGTGGAAAAATGCTAAAAGCTAATTGTGTCAAACACTTACAACTAGCGGATCCGCTATAAGCTACCGGATGAGCATTGCCGCCTAAACTATTTCCTAGCTACTTTTTATTTTGATTGTTATCACTATAATGTTATGAAGTCACGCACGCAAGCATCGACTGAAGGCAAACCCTCCCTTTGGGTTAAGATTCTCTCCGGTTAATGGAGTATAAAATATTATTTTATTTTTAGATTTAATTTTTATACAAAATAGCTAGGTATATAATGTTCCTCATTCTTTTTGTGGTAAAATATTATTTTATTTTTAGATTTAATTTACATACAAAATAGGTATATAAACGGGTTTGAATGAAATAGATTAATTCAGTTAACATCATGAAAAAATTTAGTCAATTAGTAATCACCTTGTAAGTCAACAATATCATAAATTGTTATTGGTTGTGGTTGTAAAAAAATTATGTTGATAGTGCATAGTAATTAAACTCTTATTTTTTGTGTTTTTCTCTCATCAAATGGATTTCTTTATTAAGGTTCTGTTTTGCAAGTCCCATGCATCCCGCTAGCGGATAACAGATTTGACTAGCGGATGATGAATAAACGTTTTTGATAAACACTAGCGTTTATCGTTTTTCGAATAATGTTTAGCGTTTTTTCAAACACTACTTCAAGCATAAGTTGATGCTTCCTCTGCTTAAGGTGGGCGAACTAGTGTAAAGGTTCACCGCAAAAGCAACAAAGTCTCTTGGTTGTTCTTTCTTCAATATAAGTAGGGTTATAGGTATGGTTTGTTTTAGAAAAGAGAGGTTTAGGGTTCGGGTCAGAAGGTGTAGGGACGGTTTGGCTAGATGAACCGGGTAGATATGTGGCTTTGGTTGAAGACATGAGAGGTTTGGTGAAACGGTTTGGTGGTTTGGAAGCTTCATAGAGGCGGGCTAGGTGAACAACTTGAACAACTCTTGTAGGGTTAAACATTCTAACATGCATTTGTGTAGAATGTTCAAGACCAACTAAGAAAATGCTTAGGGAGTGTTCGGGTATAAGGTTGACTTGGGTAATGGCTAGCTCAAATTCATCTACATACTGTTGAATCTTGTTTCATTGTTTGATTTGTACTAGGATGGATAAAGGGTCATCATATGGGTCTCCATACCTAGTTGCAACATCAGAGGTTAATCCTTCTAAGTTTATTGAAGCAAGACGAACACGATTAGCTTGGGATGTTTCATCTAGAGAGAAAACTGATCACATTTATATAACCAATCTTTCACATTCTTACCATCAAACTTAGGAAACTCAACCTTAGATATTCTAGTAGAATAGGGTGGGTTCGAAGTTCTGGGAGGAGGAGGATGGGTGGGTTGTGTTACCTCAACTAGATCTGGTTGCGAAGCAAGGTGCATATCTTCTGCATACTCTTATTAATGTGTGTGTTCAGCTGATCGATATCGTTTTGTCCCTCTTCCAATTGTCTCTCCAAATCAACGATGGTCTAAGCTCGAGTCATGGTGGCGGTGAAGCAGGAAAGATGCTATGATACAAATTGTTAGGGTAAATTTGGATTGTTAGGTAGACGAGCTCCGGTAACTCTCCTGCAACAAACCAAATGACAGTGTACCACTTGGTGGGAGATACGATAAAGACAACATTAGGGCACTTAAAGAGAGGAAAAAAGTAAGAGAATATCGATTGTTTTACCGACGGTTGATTTCATTCATTAAATACCCTATATATAGGCATATTGATTACATAGGATTTTAATATTCCCTAAGGAATATGCTGACAACTGACAGCTCGACTTCTAGAAATTAGTGAAAAGGACAATCAACAATAAATACCAAGTTTTTACTAGATAGGTGACATGCACAACTTTCAAAAGCACCTCATGCGATTCTATTTTTCCTTTTTACTATGACTCAGTTTGGTAAAAAGTAGTGAATATTAAGTAAATATTTTGAAGCCATAATTCAAACAATAATACTAGTATTAAATTGGATTTGAATTATACAAAAAGTCAATTTAGGATATTAAACGCATGAAGTGATTTGATTAGATTTGGATTGAATCAATAAACACTCTTAATCAAGGTAACAAATCAAAGTTGAGATTTGAGAACCTCTCTCCCTCATGCCAAGTCAGTTCCACGGTGCCACTGCCAACCTAGAAAACATAGAGGTCACTCACATTTTAGTATACATGACCGTTTGACAAAGATAGGTAAAAAGTGGAAGCCAATAATTAATTTAATTTATTTAATTCTCATACAAAAGCTTGAGACTTTTTTGTAAAAAGAAAAAGGGAAAAGCGTGAGAATGTAGTATGTGTACAATTCCCAAAAAGACACGCACACCCCAAAAGTACATAACGTAAGTAAAAGCCGTCCGCTGGTTAAAAACACGCGTATCAGACAACACAAAAAACCATCCTCAACATATTCCATTCCAAAACCCTTCTTCTCTTTCTTTTTCTCTGACTCTTCCAATTCAAATCAAAATAACTTTCTTCGTACTTCTCAAAAAAAAAAAACTCCTTTAATGGCTCATTTGCTCTATTTTGTGCTTTTCCTGGCCCTGATTGCTCACTCAAGTAAGCAGCACAGATTTTTTTTTGTATTTCTTTCATGTTTCAACAGCTTCTTTATTTTCTCTTTTTTGATTAATCTTGATCACTCATTCCTTCTTTATTTTCCTTGATATGGGTTCCTTCCCATGATCATTTTTGGAAGTTTTTTTTTTAAAAAAAAAATCAATCTGGTTTTTCTGTATTCTGATGAAAGATTTTAGTGTTTTGATCATCATTCTGCTGGTGCTCTGGATAAACCACAATGATTATTGAAACTTGAGTGAGTAATTTCAAGTGCTGAAGAAAATTGTGGATACTATTTTCCCTTTTTTTTATAAAAAAAAACACAAAATGAAGAGGGGATCATTGCATGCATTTCATTCTATTCTTATTATTCCAATAAAAGACACGATTTTGTTGTGAACTAACCAACTGTATTTCTATGCCTGTTTTTTTTTGTTGTTCAAAAGGTGCTTTTTACTGTGTATGCAAAGATGGTGTGGGTGATCAAGCTCTTCAGAAAGCAATAGATTATGCTTGTGGAGCTGGAGCTGATTGTACACCTATTCTACAAAACGGAGTTTGTTTTCAACCCAACACTAAGAAGGATCACTGTAACTATGCTGTTAATAGCTACTATCAGAGAAAGGGTAATATTCAAGGAAGTTGTGATTTTGCTGGTGCTGCCACTATCAGTCAAACACCACCTGGTAAATGTCCTGTTTAACCCCCAATTATGACACATATTTATAAGATTTCATTTCAATTTTATTAATCTTCTCTGTTTTTTGTATTTTTTTCCACTACAGCTACATCATCTGGATGTGTCTACCCTTCAAGTCCTGGGTATGTTTCTTGATTATCGATCTTATTCTTTATTTTTTTTAATGTTTTGTACTATCCAGTAAATTGGGTGAGTTATTTGGTAAATTTTTAGTCTATTGAGTGTGAAGTGGGAATCTTGTGGAAAATTTCCTTCCTCTTACACATAGTTAAGCATAGTATTAGTAAGAGTGATTTGCCCAGTTTTTCTATTCTTCAAGAAATTGGTTACTTTTACCATTATATATACCCCATTTGTTTCAGTTAGTATCATTCGTCTAGAAACATGACTTTTTATATATTTCAATATTGTCAAATGTAGCTCTGATACTAGTTTACTTTGTGCATTAGCCTAAAGCCTTTTTTTTTCATGTACTCACCTTCCTTAATCAAGATTCTGAATTATATTACTGCAAAAAAGTTATCTTTACTAATTACAACCCATGTCATGCTTGTTCTGTTGAAACAAGAGCTACATGATTTGGATGCTTGACAAATTGGTCTGTTGTGCTCATGTATAACACTTACTTGAAAAGGGTTATTTTATTATGCATCTCATATCACTTCAAATGCAATGCTGATCTTTTTATTTTGGATCTCTTGCAGCACTGGAGGAACAACACCATCAACAGGTTCACCAGGCACAACACCATTGACTCCTGGCACCGGCACTGGAACTGGAACCGGTACCGGCACCGGCACCGGCGCTGGGACAGTGGCAGGAGGTCCTAATGTGTTTGGAATGAGTCCAACAGCAACAACTACTGGTAGCAGCAATGCAGCTGAAATGTCTTATTTGGGTAGCACCAACACTAAGTTGTTATTGATCCTTGTTCTTACCTTTTGTTTAGCCTTCAGCTTCTAAAGGTAGAATGCTGCTATCAGTAGACTAGTAACAAAACTAGTGGGGTTTGATGTGTGGATGAGATTTTGGCTTTGCTCAACAACAGGATGATTAACTTGTAATTTTACTTCTGAGAATCATCTACAAGCAAACCCGATTTTATTTTCTTCCTCTAAAATGGAATGAAAAAAATTACAGAATTTGGTTTTTAGTGGTAATATATTGTTATTATGACAACAGAAGTAGAACTTTATCGGTTTCCTTTTAATTTTTTCCCCATTTGTATATCTAAGGTGGGGTCTAAGGTGGGTCATCAATCACATGGTCCACTGGTGCACCATGATAAACAACCATTTTATTTTATTTATATTCATATTACAAAATAAAGGAATGGTTAACATAGACTGATATTAGTTTAGTATATCAGAAGTTAAGATGACATATCTTGCAAGTATGTATTAAGCTGTTAAAAAAATAAGGGTTATACTTATGATACATATTTTTCCAGCAGAAAGAGCAACGCATGTTAATGAACGAAAAGTATAGGTAGTTAAAAGGTCTCTGTATCAACAATAGAAGATCGTTTGTGAATTTTCTGCCTTTTCTTTTTCCATTTTGGCGTTTGCCCAATTTTTCTCTTGGACGTAATTGCTCCAAAAAGTCAATAGCAACTGAGAACAATTCGGTTTGACGCATGAGGACGTGCATAGCCGACAAATCTAAAATAAATAAATAATAGTCATACTACATTATCAATAAAACATTATTATCAATGATGGATTAGCTACATAAAACGTGGATTAGCTACATACTAACAAAGATTATCACTAAACAATATTATTATATGCTTCAAAAGAGTTCATTAGTCATAACCCTTTGGAGTTTTATAACATTGACATAACATAAACATATTTAACTCTATCACTGCTGGCTGCTTTTCCAAAATGTCAGCTGTTCTGTTCTCTTTGCTGTTATAGAATGACAAAAAGGTGTTCAACCTTCAAACCGGTGAAACACATTGATTTATTGTCTTGGACTTGGTATCCCTCTGAACAAATTCAACAAGGAATTTGACTACGGAACTTGGTCTTTCAACGTGAGGAAGGTGACCACAATCAGGTATTTGGCGTATAATTGCATCAGGTAATTCACAGTGCAGTCGCTGAAAGAGTAAAAGTTACAAGTTAATTACAACGGATGTACTAACAGGGAATTCATCTCCTAACAATCAAAGCAACTGAAACAAAATGTCATGTCTTATAATATCTTTCTTGTTCATAAGTCACCATCACACACGTCATAGAGGAATGCTATGTACTAACTAACCACTGCAAGCTTATTGCTGATTATACGGTCATTCTCCCCCCAAATGATGAGTGTTTTCTGCTTTACCTGTTAAACAATTTTGAAAACCAAAACTTCTTAGTCCCAGCCATATTCACCTGCCTCATAAGAAACAATTCGAGGGGGCAAATCAGAAAACACAACTGCTTCTAATTTGTTCAAGAATAAGAAACTCTGAACAGTTGTACCACCAATCTGACGATTGTATTCAACAATCTCAATTATTATATGGTTAACTGAGATGTTCAAAAAAAATTATATGGTTAACTGTGTTTTAACTTTTACTATCTAATAACTCTGTTGAGTAAAATTTTACTGCAAGCATTTTCCAAATAAGATGAAGAACTGTGAATATCCATATTCATATTTCAAAGTCTTAATCTATGTTAAAGGGCATCTACTGGTCAATGCCACAGAAAAAGAATATTACAAATACAACAGTCATCAACTCAAGTTATGCTTATGCCAGAAATACCTTTTCTATCAGCGAGGCAACATTATAGCCACCACTAGTCATAAAATTAACTGTGGCATCCTCCCACCAAGGCAATAAACAATGCAAGCGGCCGATCTATACAAGATTAAATACGAAGAATATATTATTTAACTTTGTTCTGCAACATACAAAGATGACAAGTATGTGACTGTTAAATGTCAATTAGTATGATGCTATGTTGAATCCTTCAGAGACATGAAAGGAAGGATGTGCTTTCTATATCCATTATACCCAATAAAGACAAACAGCATGGCAGAATCCTACAAATTGTTAAAAACAAAAGTAGAATCGTTTGATTCTCGGCTATCCTATAGACAAGCATACAGTGCTTCAGCTTGTGATGCTGAGGTGTCAGAGTGTGCATCAGTGCATGTGCCAAATGGTCCATTATGTACTAGAAAATAGTACATATAAAAGATGCACATCATATCATCTAAAGAACCTGATAATTTTAGGAACAGGCAACTCACATTAGTCCAATCAAGGCTGGTACTGAAGGATATGTTAGTGAAGGACAAAAAGTTTGCATATACGCGTAACGGAATGCTCTTCAATATGTATACCTGATTCAAAATAGAGCTACTTGTGAGTGTAACTTGCATCATTTAAGACATTAACATCATCCTCTCATTCATATTTCTCCCCATAAAAGTCAAAAATTATAGTGAAGAAAATAAACACGCATTGCTGAAGAAAACTATTGCAAGTATGGGGTTAAGGTAGAAAAAGGAAAGAGTGAAAACAGAAGGACTATGAGTAATCAATAACACAAGAAGAGATAGAAATGAGATGTATAATAATGCTATACAGTGAAGTACTACTACTAGCAGTCAAGCACATGCTCATCCTACTAGGACTACTTTCCAAGCCAAATTCTTACCCATTCTAATATTCTAACACTTCCGCTTGAGCTAAAGCTTACTCATCTTTATGCTTGTTATTATAAATAAACAACATACTTAGACAAATTAACCTATGTACAATGTGGCACCCATAATCCTTGGATGGAAAGACAACTCAAAGATGTCAGAGGCACTAGAGAGGTATACACAGGAAATAACTAGCTGCACTGCACCACTGTAAAATAACTCAACAAAACTCTGAAAAGACTCCAAAGACAGAAAAATGTGTTGGAATGATGCATGGACAAGGAGGAAGGGACATCACTAGAGAGGTATGCGGTGGGTATTTCTTGGTAAGCAATGATGTACAACAGGACTTCATCAAATTTATCATAAAAACGGCATTTGGAAGTTTTAAATAGTAGAAGTCACAGAACAACTTCACATTTGGATTTAGGAGACCTAAAACCCTTGCAAATTACAGCTTGAACCTGTCACAAATGTAAATGACATGAGCTAGGAACCGGTAAGTAATTGCTCATTCCAAGAGGCCACGAGCCATCCAAGATAAGTTCGTTAACTTATATTTTATTGGTTTATGAGATGGCAGGAACAAGAGTACTGATGTCAAAGAAACAGAGCTGTAACGTTCAAAATATGGTATATTGAGAATGATGCAGTAGCATAAAGGTATCATGAAGAGTGAAGCCCCCAAATAATCAAAATTACGACAGTATGGGGAACTTTGAAATGAATAAAGACAGTATGATAAATCTTTATGGACAATTGCCAGTTATATACTCACCCCAGCATAGGCCACCGCTCTAGGTAAGGTAGCTAAGTTTCCAGTTCCTTCCGCATATACACTAGCATCAATCAAAACAAGTTTTTCCACCTGAAAAATGACCATATCATGCCAGAGGAACTTGATAAAACTGTTTCATAATAAAGAATTTCCTCACAAGTCGGATTGTTGTAAATATCAGAAGTTAAATTATTGCATAGGACGTACCGCTTCTGGATAATTGACTGCAAAGTCAATGGCAGCAGCAGAGCCAAGGCTTGGACCAACCAATATCATTGCCTTTTTGATGTGGGACTTCCAAAACTGGTATAGATAAATTCAATTCATCTTCAAAACAGAGTGAAACAAGTGGAAGTAAAACAAAGAGGAGCTGAAATAAATTTGTCAACCTGTGAAGACAATCATTTCTTCAGAAGATAGACTGATGAACAAGCTTCAGACACAGCCTATAATATATCTAAATTCTTACTCCAATTCACACAATTTGACAACAAAGGATGGAATATCAATAAGTACACTTTTCAGAATTATTTACAACTTCATAATCTCCTCCCAAACAAAGCTGTCGGGGTTTCATTACAATACAAAACTAAGGATCCAAGAAATACATTAGTTAAGACACGTGTACCTGATACATGTGTTCACGCTTTGATACCACATCACATGGAGGAAGTTTTTCTGATGGTATATAAGAGAGATAGAAGAAAACATGACTAAAATGTTGAGGGAAAGGAATGAACATAAGATAGGAGAAGTACTAAAACTAACCTAGATCAGAGAAACCCCAACCAAGAATGTCAATGGCCCATGTCTCAAAGCCAGCTTCCTCAAACAATGGATATGTGTATCTCCATTCTAAGCATGAGCTGAACAATAACAAAGAGTGAAATCAAGGATAACTTGGAAAACAAAATGTACAAACTAATTCAGCTTCCTACATAGTTTAAGCACCTGTCAAAACCATGTAGAAGGACAACTGGATTTGCCTCACTATGTATCAATGGCTTCACACAACTACTCATTATAGGATTTTCAGCAAACCTAACCTGATTTATATGGAAATATGAAATTAATCAGTATACCGTTGGCAATTAGATAGAATGAAATGGAATAGATTCTACCCGTTCCTATCATACTTCCTACTATATTATGTAGCACCGAAACTTCCAATTGAAGACGTGTCAGGGTGTCACACCGACACTTCAATTACTTATATTTTTCAAAAAAAGTCAAAATAAAATCAGTGTCTGGGTGTCCATGCTTCATAGCTACTATATAAACAAAATTAAAATCAATATCATTTGAAATCCTAATTGAAAAACTCAACAGACTGCATTGATAAGCAATTTAGTTTTTCTCAAACATCGAGTAATTTTCTGAGCAAGAAAATAACTTGCAAAATAAAGGCAAAAATAACTGCAACACAAAAACAGTTAAATATCAGTATCCATTTGCAGAGAATTATGGAAGCAAACATTGAGAAAATGAAGAAAGTTACGGATACAGGAAGTCTCTGAACCCGCATAGCGAGGCTTCGAGCAAATGGGTCTTTGATTCTGTTAACGTCTTTTGGAAGAAAGGAAGGGAAAGCATCAGCTTCAGCTTCAGCCACAACCTTGAATTTGGGCAATGCGATTGCGAGGGAAAACGCAACCATTTTTTTTGTGAACCCAAATGTAGTGTAACGAACAAGCTGGTAATAGCAACAGAAAGAATTGAAACTGAAACGACGCGACCGTCTTCCCAGTAGTAACTGCCAATCAATCTTCATCCATCCTCAATTTCACCAACTTACCTCACGCGATCTTCTTCGCGTGAGTTCACACGCTTCCATCTCAAAGTTTTTTAGAATAAGGCAAGATAAAGTAAAATTCAATAAAAAAATTAGAAAAAATAAAGTGGTAGTACTAATTTATATAGTATACACATCCCTTTGAAAAAGATTAGCGACTATTTTTCATAAACAAAATAATCAGCTTTTTTTTTTTGACACAAAATATTCAGCTTTTGTAATATAGAAGCCACCGTATATTTATATTTTTGTATCATTTTTTGTCTATACCAGGGTATACACCGCTGAACGCAATGACTAATCCTCTCACTGGATAGAAAACTAAATAAATAAATGCAATGTCTATTTAACGAGTGCCTCAACAATATTAATAAAAAAAAGTCATAAAAATATAAATTAAACACTTTTTATTATTAAAAAAAAATATTTCCATATAATAAATAGGCTTAAATACAGTTTTGGTCTCCCAAGTTTTACCAACTCACGATTTTGATCCCCAAGTTTTAATTTCACGAATTTGATCCCCAAGTTTCCCAATTTGTAAAATCAGGGTCCCCCACTAATCACGAAAAATTGATGCTGACCTGTCCGCCACTTAAACTACGTGGCAACCACGCTGGCATGCCAAAGTGGCTTTTGGCTTTTTTATATTAAAATTTGTTATTTTTATTTTAACATTTTGTTTATATATATATATTATATTTAAGAAATTAGAACTTGGGGACCCTGATTTTACAAATTGGGAAACTTGGGGATCAAATTCGTGAAATTAAAACTTGGGATCAAAATCGTGAGTTGGTGAAACTTGGGGACCAAAACTGTATTTAAGCCTAATAAATACATATTTTATTCAAAGTACTCAAAGTGTTCTCCAAGCTAGCATTCTAAAAGTGGTATGAAGTGTCGTTACTCTACTGTATATTTTCAAGAAACCTTCTTGTGTCATTACATATTTTCAAGAAACAAGTTACCAGCGAAAACGCAAAGAATCGGAAACACAAGAAGGTTTTGTGATTGTGACAGAAGGAATTGTCCACCGCCATGGATTCGCAGCAGCGGCAGCACCCAACTCAGACGCCACAGCAGGCCGGCGATTCCACCGCCAGTGGCATTATGTTGCCCTTTCTCTCATTCATTGCCATTGCCGCTTTGGTAACTCTCCGATTATTCCCTCTCTTTCCTTAACTGTCATAAAAATAAAATATTACTCGATTCTGCTTTTGTTTTCTTTTCGGTTGTCTATGGAAATCAAATAACCCTTAAACAACGCCAGATATTGATAACATAACATTGGAAACAATCTCACATGGAAAAGTAGTTTAGTAAACGTGTCAGTGTAAATGCAATCCACACATTAACTTTAGGGCACTCTTGTTTCCAACTATTACACCTGCATCATGATGAGGTCGCCTTTGTTTTTGCACCATATATGATCTGGTAATGTATATAGTGCCACTTGAAATTCAAACACACAATTCTGAGGTCTAGGGTTTGAACTCGTGAGATGATATTCAACCTAACGATTTCGGCATTTTCCGGTTGAGGCTTTATGGATTGACATTGCACATTTTAGATAAAGGAATGTCAACAGTTATAAATTACCAAATGATAATAAATAGGCAATGGGATTTTTGTCTTAGTTTGTTGTTATTTAGGCTTTAATTCTTGCTTGCTTTGTTGGTTTATTTGGTTTCATGTTACTGTTCTTTTATACTACTATTTACTACAGTTGAAAATTGATTTTACTCAATATCTAAAGCTTCAAACATGTCTTATTATCTACAGTTTTTGGTTCCTTCAGCATCACCATCCTTCCAAAATTCCCTATCAATTCTGCACCAAGTCCCCGAAGGCCATGTTGGGGCTTATTGGATAGGAGGTGCTCTTCTGAATACAATGACAGAGCCAGGTAGGTGTGAAATGCCTCCTTGCTTTTTTGATGCTAGCATACACAAAAATTTGCTTTATGTTCTTAATTATAATATTTCCAGGTTTCCATGTGAAAATACCTTTCTTAACTCAGTATGAGCCTGTTCAAGTGACACTTCAAACAGATGAGGTAAATTCCTTAGAACTGTAGCGTTTGGAATTAGAGTATCTGTTGGCTCTATAGTTGGATTTTTGAATTATGGTGACAATTGCAGGTGACAGATATACCGTGCGGTACTAAAGGAGGAGTTATGATCACTTTTGGGAAGATTGAGGTATATCAAACATAATTTTTCTTGTATAATCTTTAATTAGCAACTGTCTGCTAATATAGTATTCTTCTTTTAGGTTGTTAACCGACTCCATAAGGAATTTGTCTATGACACGTTGCTCAACTATGGTGTGCATTATGACAAGACATGGATATATGACAAGATTCATCATGAGATTAATCAGTTCTGCAGCTCTCATAGTCTTCAACAAGTATATATCGATGTGTTTGATCAGGTAAGTGTGATTTTACAGCCATTGCTTATTTTATGCTGGTAACTTCCATAATTCCGTCTAAGTTGTAATTGTTAAGTAAATTAGCAAAATATGAAGGGTTAACTTAACAGGAAATAATTTAATCTTTAATGTATGATTCGTGTAAGTTGTAGTTTCTGATGTCATCCACTAAAGTAGTTTATGCAAGTCTTAAGTGTTTTTCCAAAGCTTGTGATTCTCTTGCTCCGTTGTGCACATGCGTTAATCAAATATTTATTTTTTGCCTTCTATTTTTTTTCATTCTTGTTATCTCATCTTAATATGTTTACAATGCAAGCATTGGGGCCTTTCAGATTGATGAAAAGATGAAAGATGCTCTTCAAGTTGACTGCACCCGCTATGCTCCAGGCATTGAGATCATCAGTGTTCGCGTCACAAAGCCAACTATTCCAGAAAGCATAAGACGCAACTTCGAACAAATGGAAGAGGAGCGTACTAAGGTATATTTGACTAAAAAGGGCTGCGTCATTTGTATTTAAATACAGATGCAATGTAGAGTTGACCATCTCATTAAAAGAAGTTGGGTTTAAGCATGTGCATGCTCATGTTATTTAACTTTATAATTGGTTCATACTCTCATTTTTTTGAGATGTGTTCGTAAATGCTTCTGCAAGTTTTTATATACTAGACTCTCCATTATTCTATTTTAGTTTAAATTTGTGTCTTCTAAATAGTGTTAAACACTTCTTGGGTCACTATTGGATAGGTCTTAATTGCTATTGAGAAACAGAAAGTAGATGAGAAGGAAGCAGAGACGAAGAAGAAGATGGCTATAAGTGAGGCCGAGAAAAATGCCAATGTTAGCAAGATCCTTATGGATCAAAAGTTGTTGGAGAAAGATAGTTCTAGAAGACAGGAACAAATTGAGAATGAAATGTACCTAGCACGTGAAAAGAGTCTGGCAGATGCAGATTTCTATCGGTGAGATTTTCCTATTGCTAATACCTTTGACTAATATAACTCAATGAATATCAATTTAAGAAGTGATTAATTTTATTATTTTACAATTTCAAGGGTAATAAAGGAAGCTGAAGCAAACCGGTTGAAGCTAACTCCTGAATTTCTTCAGCTAAAGTTTATCGAGGCCATTGCTAATAATACAAAGATTTTCTTTGGTGACAAGGTATTCTTCTCTTCCCAGCTATTTCAATGTTTACCTGTACTCGTGCACAGGTTTAATCTTTTTGTTAACTCTGCACTCTGCAGGTTCCAAATATGATTTTGGATCAAAGGCTGTTTGGAAACCTGCTTCAAGAAGTTTCTAGAAGCGCAGCTGCAAAGGCTAAAGTAGATATCTGACCTCTATCCTTGAGTACTCAAATGACTCGTACTTATAAGAAGGATATCATTGTCTTGCAATCCTTTTCTTTTTATGTAGAGGGGACATGTATAATAGGTGGTCCTTTTTGAGACCGCAAAAACTAGATTTTTGGGCCTAGATTACAATTATAACAAGTTTTCGAGTTACATTTTCTCATCTACATGTTATCGTGTGTTTTCATGTATGAAAAAGTGTTCAGATTGAGGCTATGCATTTATTTTTAAGTCAAAATTATGACTTCATAAAGAAATAGTATTTGCTTTACGGAGGGCTAAATATTGTACAAACCAATGGTTTGCTGAGCTTAACTAAACTAGCTTGCTGCAGTTTCAAGACTATCACTCCCATATTGGTTTAGGTCTTTTTTTCGTTTAATTGCATGAGCCTTTTGGGTTTAGGTCTAATTCAATCATAAAGTTAGCTATCGTAAAGTTTCATGAGACTTTCAACACATCCACCGCACCTAAATTTGGAAATTTGGAGGCCGACTCGAACAACTCAATAACAGACTGATATGATACGAGTCAATGAATATGTAAGTGAAAAACATTAGCTGTAAGAGTGTTTTGAATTCATCAAAACTTTGAGAAAAATATTAGAAAGAAGGCAAAAGAAAATATAACAAAATTATGATACCTCCGTAAGAAATCCGTTGGAAATAGTCGATTGTAATTTTCAAAAAAATGCAAGGAAATCATGTTCTCTCCTATAAATAGAGAGCCTGAAGACATGAGACATTTCCCTTTTGGTGATCAATTGGAGAGGTGAGGCATCCACATACCCTTTGGGTGATCATATTAGGGCAGGTTCTGAGATTTTGAAAGCCCTGGCCTGGGCATACCAACAAAAAGACGTCATAATTAAAAAAACACAATTAAATGTCTAAATTTTAAAATACGAAAACTAAAAATTTGGACTTTTGAAAACACAAGATCAAAAATATACTTTAGTCTAAAGTTTATTAATGTTATGTGAAATAATTTGTTAGAGTATATTTATGTGGTAACATTAATTAAATTTATTAAGTCTCTGCTCGTGATTGTTCCCAGGCGGTTACGCATGATGAGATTGTTGATACGGCCAGAGACTACTTTCATACATTATTCCTACAACAAGATACAAGTTTTGAACCGATTACTGCAGGTCTTGATCCCGTGGTCTCTGATGACGATAACGTCCAGTTGTTGAAGCCTTTCACTAGAGATGAGTTTTCTTTAGCCTTGAACGAAATGCATAAGGATAAAGCTCCGGGCCCCGATGGCTTAAATCTTGGTTTCTATAAGCTTTTTTGGCATCTTTGTGGTGATGAGGTCTTTAGTGCGAGTGTCAGCTGGCTTGAAATTTTCCTGCTCATCTTAATGATACTAATGTTGTCTTGATTCCAAAAAATGTTAATCCCTCATCTATGCGTGACTTGCGCCCCATATCTCTTTGCAATGTTGTTTATAAGATCTTGTCTAAGGTACTTGCTAATCGTTTAAAACCTTTGCTCTCTAAATGCATTTCTTCGGAGCAATCCGCTTTTGTGGAAAATAGATCTATTCTTGATAATGCTATGCTTGCTTTTGAAACTATTCACCATATGAACTGTAAAGTGGGGGGAAAGGAGGGTGAGGTAGCTCTCAAA
The DNA here is from genome assembly GCA_963573325.1 of Astragalus glycyphyllos. Lineage (NCBI taxonomy): Eukaryota > Viridiplantae > Streptophyta > Magnoliopsida > Fabales > Fabaceae > Astragalus > Astragalus glycyphyllos. Next base: position 63,705,855 of record OY754310.1, read on the forward strand.
ATTGATATCAGCAAAGCTTATGATAGGGTCAGTTGGCAATACTTGCGGGCGGTGCTTATGAAGTTTGGTTTTCATGATACTTGGGTCCATTGGATGATGATGTGTCTTGAAACTGTTGAATATCAAATTCTTGTTAATGATTATAGTGTTGGTCCTGTGAAGCCTGGCAGGGGTCTTCGGCAAGGGGATCCACTCTCTCCTTACTTGTTCATTCTAGCTGCTGAGGGCCTCACAAAACTTATTAAAAGGATGGAAGGAAGAGGAGATTTACATGGTATCAAAGTGTGTAGAGGCGCTCCCATCCTCACACACTTGTTATTTGCTGACGATTGTTTCTTATTTTTCAGGGTAAATGAAAGGGAGAGTCGCACAATGAAGGAAATTCTTACTATGAATTAGCATCTGGCCAAGCTATTAATTTTCAGAAATCAGAGATCTTTTTTAGTAAGAATACTCCACCTGATATGTGCCAACTTATTTCTTCGATTCTGGGAGTCGCTGAGTGTCAGGGAGCAGGAAAGTATCTGGGCCTACCTTCTATGGTGGGCAAGAAGAAGAAGGCTATTTTTAATTATCTGAAAAGCAGAGTCTGGAGAAAAATACAGGGCTGGTCAGGTAAACATCTTTCTAAAGTAGGTAGGGAGGTCCTAGTCAAATCTGTGGCACAGGCTATTCCATCGTACTGTATGAGCTCTTTTCTTATTCCCACCTCTCTTGGGGAAGAAATGGAGCGTATGATTAATTCTTTTTGGTGGGGTACGAATAGAGGTCAAGGAAGAGGCATAAACTGGTTGAATTGGGACAAGTTGTCTATGCGCAAAGAACATGGAGGTATGGGTTTCCGTCACTTTCATATCTTTAATTTGGCAATGCTAGGGGAGCAAGGTTGGAAAATTTTAACCAACCCAGATGCTACTATTTCTCGTGTCTTCAAAGCTAAATACTTCCCAAGAGGGGATTTCTTGGAGGCTTCCATCGGCCATAATCCAAGTTTTGTTTGGCGTAGCATTTGCGCTTCACGGGTAATTATCAAAGGGGGATTGCGGTGGCGTGTTGGTGATGGTTCTAAAATCAGAATTTGGGAAGACCCTTGGCTTCGTAATTACGGTAATCTTTGTGTGAGTTCTACTCGTCCTTTGGGCTCCAATCTTACCTACGTGTTGGACCTCTTGGACACTACTACTAATGATTGGAACTGACCTCTTATTAATGCTACTTTCTCTCAAGTAGAAGCGCGAGAGATCTTGAAAATGCCCAGATGTATTGCTTCCAATGAAGACCATATGATATGGGATGCGAGTAGAGATGGTTTGTATTCCATCAAGTCAGCGTATTACTTAGCCATGGAGCATTTGGTAGATACCTCTCATTTACGCGTTGATGGGAAATGGAAGGCTATTTGGTCGTTTTAGGTACCCAACAAAATAAAAATTCTGATTTGGAGGATTGCGCGTGGGTGTCTACCTACACGCGATAGACTTCTTCGTAAGGGAGTTCATTGCCCGAGCATTGCTCCTCTTGCCCAGATTTCTTTGAAAATGAATGGCACCTTTTCTTTGGGTGCCCGAAGGCGCAGGAGGTGTGGATCGCAGCTGGTCTTTGGTCCCAAATTTCACCAGAATTTGACGTTGCGGAGGGTGCTAAGGAATTGATTTTTCGCATCTTTGAAGTGCTGGATCAGAATAGTAGAATTGATGCAGCTGTTGTCCTTTGGGGGCTTTGGCGCAGGCGTAATGAATTGGTGTGGAACTCGAAGGAGCTGCCGGTAAATATCATCCTCCATGATGCTCGTTTGTTGGTCTTGGATTGGATCAGGGCGCGGCGTTCCGAACAAAGCCACAGTGTTGTTGTTACGTCACCTGCTGGTTGGATCAAACCAGCCCGTGACCGGCTCAAGTGCAACGTGAACGGCGCTTGGTTTAAAGACTCTACTCGTTGCGGCATAGGTATTTGTCTTCGTGATCATTTTGGTTCTTTTATTATTGCAAAATCTATTTGGATTGATGGCTATCTAAAACCTCCCGAGATTGAGGCGCTTGGTTTGTTGGAAGCACTTACTTGGTTGCGTCAATTGGGCTTACAACACGTTGCTATTGAGCTTGATTGTAAGCAGGTGGTGGATGCGGTCACAAAAAGATCAAACTTGATGACGGAGTTTGGGCATGTTATCACTAAATGTCGGGGTTTATTATCTTTATTTCCTAACTGTAATTTCAGTTTTATTCGGCGACAAGCCAATTGTGTTGCTCATGGCCTCGCTAGGGCGGCTCAATCTTATGCTAGTCACCATGTTCACAATTTAATTCCACTTTGTATTGTTATGAATGAAATGGCATAAGTTTCTTTGGTTCAAAAAATAATAATTAAATTTATTCGATCTTATTTTATTTTCTAAAAATATATCTTATAAAAAATATAAATTTAAATATTTTATTTTCATTAACTTTTATTCTTTTGGGTTATAATAGATGGAGCTTCCAGAGTGGAGAGATCTTGTGAAAACTGCTAGATTTAAAGAATTGGCTCCTTATGATCCCGATTGGTACTATGTTAGAGCGGGTGAGATTCGTCTCTATTGCAAATTTGATCTCTGAATGTTACAAACATGATATTTCTAATGAGATGACAGTTCTTGGGTGATTTGATTTCTTACTGGTGATTGCAAAGTTGCATTATTAAATTTTGTGTTGAATTCAAGCTATGTTTCAGCTTCCATGGCAAGGAAGATGTACTTGAGAGGGGGACTTGGTGTTGGTGCATTTCAGAGGATTTATGGTGGGAGCCAGAGGAATGGTAGTCGCCCTCCTCATTTTTGCAAGAGCAGTGGCGCCATTGCTCGTCACATTCTTCAACAATTGCAGAACATGAACATCATTGAGATGGACACCAAAGGGTATGACTACTTATGCCTTGTTAAATCTACTTGTGTTTTTATTTTGTTCAATAGTAACCTTAGATGATCCAGTTTTGGAAAAATAGCTTATTTAAGAGCTTATAGCAGAAGCTTATCATATTAGTGCTTATGTATAAGTTGCTTATATAATAAAAGATAAAATAATGTTAAACAATATATCTATAAGCCATAGCTTGTAGAAATTAGCTGAAAATAACTTAGGAGCATGTCACAAACTGTTTCCATAAGCTCTTTTGCACAGTCTCACAAGTGCTATGTTAATAGATAAATCCAAATAAGCTGATCCAAACGGACCCTCAATACTTTTGCGTATGAGTTTTATTGTGGAATTTAGCATTGCTGTGCTTATGAAGTTATTGATCCTTTTCTTAGTATTGTTTGTCTTTTCTGCATGATCAAATTATAACCTTTATATCATAATTTTGGAGAATTGATCCAAATATGTCTTAAACTTTCAGTGGAAGGAAAATTACATCCAGTGGCAGGAGGGATCTTGACCAAGTGGCTGGAAGGATTGTGGTTGCACCTTGATTTGTGAACTTCTGAGGATTTGATACTCGGCACAAAATTTAGGTTAAACATGTGTGTTGGACCGAAGTGATTGCCAGTAGTTTTTTTGATACAAGATTATGCCAATATTTTGGTTTTAGCAACGTGTATTTTCTAAATTTTACATTAAAGTTGTCTTTTACTTCTTGATCATGTTTTAAGGAAATGGTACACTGTACTATTTTTGTTTCAGACTTCTTCACAACGGTAATAAATCCCACTTGACCAGTGCACTTTGACATTAGGCAAAACTGGGGAACGTATGTTCTAAAAATCTTTCACTAGGTTGCTCACGCATTGGTTAAACTGGGGACAATATCACCTTTTATTGCAGGTTATTAATACCAGTTCTTTTTTTTTTCTTCTTTTTAAAACAATCTATTGTGTAGTCTACATATTTGAAACGATTGAATCATTAGTTAATTCTTTCTCCCCTTTCAATCTGGTACTCATATCGTTCAATTCAAGCAAAGCTAATTTCAAATGTGATCCCAGCAAAGGAAAGGGATTTGGTGAATATTTTTTACCCAACTTGCTTCTACGGCTACCCACCCAACTCGACCTTCATGTTGATGGTCGACTCATCAACTGGTTCTTTAATCAAGCAAGATGATGCACGAGTATTTTTCTCTTTAGTGATGGAGGGAAAAATTATCTTCTAAACCCCTTAAAACCTCTCTCCTAGTTTATTTTTTGAGCTCCTCTAAAACCCGAAATTTGAGGGACAGTTCAAAAAATAAACTAGGGGAGGGGTTTGTGAGACACCATCACTAAAAAGTTAAGACTTAGTCTCATGCCCTCCCCTCCTTTCCTCTCCAAACACATCCTTAGGGGTTGTTTGGTTTTAAAAAGGGGAAAGGATTGGAGGAATTTTAGTGGATTGCAAGACAGGGAAGAGATATAATTTGATTTAGGATTTGGTTCAAAAAAAGGGAGAGGGTTGGAAGAATTTCAGTGAATAAAAAAAATATAATCACTACTAATTTAGCGATTATTAGCATGCAACATCAAACATTACAATTGTAGTAATAAGAATTAAAAACAAACCTAATTCCTAAAACAATAAAAGATATCAATAGAGGGTTCTTAGAAAAGAAGATTGGCTGAAGACCCTAGAAATAAGTCACCCATTACAAATAGCATGTCCATAAGAAGAATCATAAGACAAAACTAAAGAAAAGTCAGATGATGAAGAGCTCTAAAAAATGTAGGCTAGGGTTTTCTTAGCAGTCCTAGATGTGTCAAGTTTATTTCAAGTGAGGCTAGCACTCCTATTTATAGATGCCTAAAAATTTCCACGCCAAAAAAAAGAGCAAATGCACGATTGTGCGTGTTAAGTAACATTATGTTAATAAGCACGATCAAGTTCAATACATAGACTTTATTCGATGCACGACAGTGTATATCTGCACAATTTAGTACAAATCGCTAAACAGAAAGTGATGTATGATTGTTCATATCTCTTGCTTGCCCGTGTATAAGGGTTGACTTGAGTTTCAACTTCTAGTGGGATTCACAATTGTGTTTGGATCCTCTCCTTCCCTCCTTCCTATCCATCACAATATATAAGGGTGAGAGGAGAGAGAAAATGATTAAAAAAAATATAAATAATGATGAGAGAGAAAATTTGAGAGAGAGAGATAGAGAGGATGGAGGGAGATGTAAGATGAGTGGGAAGGAGAGGATCGAAGTCCCCCAACTCGCCCTTAATGTTGATGGTCAACTCATCAACTGTGTTAGGTTCTTTAATCAAGCAAGATGATGCGGGGGTATTAAGGATGGAAATTTAGGGTTTGTTTGGTTCGAACGAGGGGAAAGGATTGGAGGAGCTTTAGTGCATCGCAAGGGAGGGGAGAGATATAATTTGATTTAGGTTTTTTTCATCAATAAACTTAGGGTTTTGTTTGGTTCAAACAAGGGGAAAGGATGGGAGCAATTTCAGCCAATAAATAAGAGTTTGCTACTAATATTAACATGCAACATCAAACAATATCATCGGAGTAATAAGAATTAAAAACAAACTAATTCGTGAAACAGTAAAAGATAGCAATAGAGGGTTCATAGAAAAGAAGATCCACCTAAGACCTTAGAAATAAGCCACACATTACAAATAGCATGTGTATAAGAAGAATCATAAGACAACTAAAGAAAAATTGATGATGAAATTCTGCATCTATTGTTGATCATCGACTCCAACTTAAAACTTCTAAAAAATGTAGGCTAGGGCTTTCTTAGCGGTCCTAGATGTGTCAAGTTTATTTCATGTGAGGCTAACACTCCTATTTATAGATGCCCAAAAATATTCCACGCAGAAAAAGGATATGCATGATTGAGTGTGTTAAGGAACGTTCTGTTAATATGCACGATCAAGTATATGCACAACCTAGTACAAGCACCTAAACAAAAATCGATTGTACGATGGTTCATATTTCTTGCTTGCCCGTGTATAAGGGTTGACTTGAGTTCTAACTTCTACTGTGATTCACAAATGTGGAGATCTCCAACATACGCCATGCATCATCTTTTTTTTGACCAAACACCATGAATTATCTAAAGATGCTTATTTGAAGGGTTTTTCTCCAAAAACTTCATTTCTCTATTATTCCCTTGATCCCAACCTTCCTTTACAAAATTAGAGTAAGATCGAGTTTCATCAAAATATATCATTCTAATTTAAAGTTTGAGATAGACCTCCTAAAAATAACTTTCCTAACCCTCAAGCAAACAATTCTGACTAAAAAAAGTCTAAGATGTAAAGATACACCATAACACCACAAAAAGATCCAAAAAGACATTGAGCATAGTTGATTATTAGCCAACTGGACCAACCTACGCTGGCATTCTAGAATCAAGTTCTAATTGTAACATCTACTGCCAAAAACTATATATATGATGAGAATTTTTCATTTCAATACAAAAGGCATGGCCCTTAAATACTGATACATGGGAGGAAATGACAAAATATTGACCAAGGAAAAAGTGACATGACAAATAAAACTAACACATTATTTTGCTTTAAAACGGCCACAGGTCACCCCAAATAGATTTTTTAGCCTGATGATGCATTGTAGGATTCTTGCTCTTTGTTACAACAATACGTTCAAATGAACCCTCTGAAGCATCCCTTTTGGTAGACCTGCACACATTCATTGTTACCTGTCTACCCCTCCTAACAGGCATGAACACAATTCTTCCCCACCCACCTCCAAGATCAGCACTAGCTCTTTCTTCTTCTCTTTCCTCATCATCCTCTTCATTATCATCGCCATCGGTTTCCAAAGGATCCGAATCATAAGTTACTGCTTTGGAATCATTATTTCCTGCTTCTACTACTTCACGAGGTACATCTACTTCTTCTACTACTTCATGAGGAGCATCTACTTCTTCTACTACTTCACGAGGAGTGTCGTCAGCTTGTTGCAACTTCAACCAGTCCTCTGAAAAAGTTAGGGAGAAATTAACACAAATCGGAAATGAAAATACTCTACGAACTGTTTTGTTTCAAAAAAAATGTTCTTATTTTTATTTCCCATTTCCACTAATAATTATAAGTTTGTAACAATGTCGCGTTAAGTTGTTTTCAGCATTTTCTATACAAAATATTAAAAACGAGAAATAAAATGAAAATAGTGCATCATTTCCGTAATTATTAGTGAAAATAATGCATCACTTGTTGCACAAACAAGTACCATAGTCGATTTCGAGATCCTCTGGATTTCTTTTAGCATGCTGCTCCTTCAGAGTATCGAATGTGATACCGTCGAGGGGCCAAGGTTCCCTGGTCCAAAGGATTAGTAAAGAAAGACATTGATTATGCCATTCAATAGTCAGGGAAGGAATGATATAAGTATTGCTGAGAACAGAAAATATTGTTGTAAAGATTGATTTAGAACACTTACGTTGGCCTTTGTCCTCGTCTAAAAGCAACATAGGAAAATTTCTCATCTTCAAAACCACGCAAAGGTTTGTCCTTTGAACGCTGCAAAATTTTGAAATTTATAACAGAAATAAGCTTTGTTCTGTTAATCCTTACTGATATCAATGAAAATAAAAAATTAGAAATGCGGAAACAACGCGACTTTTTTCAATAGAGCGAGTAAATTATGGATTAAGAAGTAACCTTGTAGGCACGTTGTGATGATGTCCTTTCTAAGCGTTGAACAAAATGACAATATTTTCCAGATTTTACCAGTGGACAAATCCCATCATGAGGACACTGCATGAAGAAATAGTAACAAAGATAAAAATAAAACAATGGGACAGGTAGATCAAGAAAGAGAATGAGATTGACAAACTACAAACTGGAAAGAGGTTGAGTAAAAAATTTAAAATGCAATGTACTTACAGGAGCAACCACAAAAGCACATGCCTGCTGAGTAATCAAATCTTTACAAACTTCATTGTTCTTCTTAGCAGATTTACGAGATTTCTACAAAGGCAGAAAACTTCATTTTTACTAAGAAAAAATATCTGAAGATATAACTGCATTGCCATGATGGGAAATGAGAGGGCACAAAGACTATTTGTCATTGATTAACATTGTATTAAAAGTAGTTAACTTACCCTCCTTTCCATCCATAATATGTGAGATCTCATCTGAGCTATAATTTTAGATCCATGAGGTGTTCCAGGTTCAACTAAAACCTACAAGATTTTGATTTCACAAATGGAAATAAATTAGATATAAGATTGAAAAGAATTAATGGAAAGAAGCAAAAATTTATAAAATTCAAAAGTGCTCCCATTATTTTGTTTTCAAAGAATTTTTCCCGATAATTCATGTATGTTTTTTTCGCTCCACCGCTCCTTTTTGTCTCTCGTTTACTTTGTTTGACTTTCCAAAAAATGTCAAAATAACACCATTCCAGTAAGTAACATAAAATAGAAATAGTAGACACTCTCCTTCATAATGAGGGAAATAAAAATAAAAGCTTGAAATCATACCAGAACATCCTGTGTTAGATCCCAAAGCTGGCGAACTATGGTAATTCGATCCTTTAGAGATGGGATCTCTCCGAGCACATATGACTTCATCCCACAAAACAGATAGCAAGCAATCATCAGTTCAAGAAATCACGCAAATACTTAGACGCCCAATGTTTAAAAAAATTAATATAAAAAAAGTGTCCCTTATGATATTAGAGAAAAGGAATTTCGGGCACTAAAACTAAAGGAAACTGAACAAATAGAACAAATTCAGCTGAACTATTAAGTTTGGTTCAATCTAAATTTAAATACTGAGTGAAAAACAATTGCCAATATTTGAACATATGAACCATATACAACTAGGTGATTATCCTTTATGTACTTGGATATACAACTAGTTGATTATGCTAACCTTATTGAGTTAAGCAGAACTAAAACATCACAATGTAGTTAAGTTACACATTAAGTACAAAACTTCACGTAATTTTAAAGTTGGGCAACCAATGTGATGTACTTGGAGACTTAGATTGTTTATAGGTTTCCATTGATAAGGATGTTGCTGAAAATTTACTGTATATAATGCTCATGCGATTCTTTTGTATACAATTAGAAATATTTTTATTTTAGCATACTCCCTAAAGTTGAAACAGAATGACTAACCAATCCAACGGGATTTGATTTTAATATTGAAGTTCATTTTATCTAATAGAGTCTAACTTCACATTTTTCAAGGCCTATTAATATCCGGGAAACTAACAATTCCCCCTCCCCATAACTACTAACCACTAACATTTGCCTATAAAAAAAAAGACCTATTAATATGGTTGGTTTATTTTCACCTCAAGGCTGCACAATATAAATTGAAGAAAAAACAACTTGTTGCTAATATATGTAAATAATCCCGAAGTATAAACTTACAGCAATAACAAGGTCATGCCCTCTCTCTGATTTACCGATACTTTTCGACAGTGCTTGAATGCTATCATAGCTATGAATAAGTGGCAAATTCTTGAGACCTATACAATCAACAGTGGCACAAAATTATGTAACGATCAGCTTTTCTCAGGAATCCCAAGTAGGTAGCTCAGTTGGCGAGCTAAGGGATACCGAAGGAGTGCACCAAAAGAGTGCAACAAGGAGGTCCGGGGTTCAATCCCCGGAAACTAACATTTCCCCCACCCCCCACTAACATTGCCTATCAAAAAAAAAAGCTTTTCTCAGGAATTTCAGAAGGGAAAGGATTCAATAAATTAAATCCCAAGAAGAGGAGCTCACTATATTATTTGATGTATGTAACAAACTAGCATTTGAAACAATTGATAAGGACTATTATCTCATTTCAGTGACCGCTATGAAATAGCCACCGTCGCTAGATGAAGTATTTCAATATTCTAATGAAGAACCAAAAATAGTGAGACCTGTCCCAGTAACTTGTAAGAGAGAATATCTCTTTGTCAAACTTTAAAATCTAGTAGTTCTTCTGACAATTTTTCCTATAACTGATAAAATGAATCCTCGTCTGTCTTCTTCTAAACTTTTCCTATAACTGAGTACCGACACCCAGAGTAGCAAATACTTGAAGGCCACACATGACAAACAAATCTAGCCTTGTGGTGTACCCCATCATGATAGTTATATTTGCACTATAATGCAACAGTCACTGCTGATTATTCATCACTGCAAGCATAATAGGACGTGGAAAGGTGCTCGGTCCTCTAGTCAAACATATAAATATGTTTTTACTTTTTAGCACTTATCAATTTGCACCAAATTCACTAGTAATATACAAATCTGGATAAGAATAATGTCAAAATGTGAGGAATTCGATAATTCATAAACCATAAGCTTTCTATTAAAGTTATGTGATTTCAACATAATTGTAAATGTACATCTTAGTGGAACCTCTTCCATTTCTTCGAATGTAAATTCCAAGCTGATTACCCTTCTATCCTTCTCCTATAACTTAATAATATTTGTCCCCCTCATCTCTATTAAAGATAATTAAGAGTTGTCAAAATGTTACCTTGTATGAGGCTCTGACCTGCACGCTGCATCGACTGTGATGGTTCTATTAAATTAACTTTCTCTAAAGATTTTGGCCAAACTTCTCGCAGTGCCCTTCGTCGTCAGATTTGGAAGGCAATAAATAAATTTAAGAACATCAATAAACTTATAATATCAAAGTTAACCGTTCACCAGAACAAAGTTCTAGAGTCTTTTACCAAAAAGCTGAACCAGTCCCGGAACCAAAATCTAGCACCTTAGTAGGGGAGAAACCAGGAAGCCTTCTACGAATCTAAAAACACAAATAAGGCATTCCATTGAGTTAAAAGTGAAAATAAGTAAAAAGTTACATGGAACACACCATAAGGAAACTGAATCATAAAATAGCCAATCCTACACCCACATGATATGCCTAAAATTTACCACCACTGTTCTTGCTTCTATATGCAGTTCAGGTATTGTCTGATTTCCTACCTTCATCTCAAAAGAGCATTCACTTATCAATATTCCTCTTTATTTTAGCATCAATTTAAGCAATCCCTGCCTTCAAAGAAATACTTTTAACTGGAATCCTAATGTTTATATACATTATCATGAATGCACACAAAACCATCTTTCACAGATGCAGTTTTATTCTATTTGTTTGAATAGGATTCATCTATTTATTTTTCCAACCAAGCAAAGGATTGTTACATAAAACAAATAACTCCAAAATACATATCACCTTATTATGGCATAGTTTTTAACATCTATTTAATGATGTACCCTCCCTTTGTTCTTTGTTCATTCATATTTTTTCTTTATTTTTCCCCTATCTGGATTATGTTTCCCACCAACCTCTTTAAGTACTCTGGTGCAAGCAGAGTAAACAGCAGGCATACGAGAAGCCACATAAGCAATTGTCTCCTCATCCCTGTAAGTGAGACCAATGTCGCCATAAGAGCTGTTAATCTTCCAACGTTTTGATTGTTCAAAAGACTTTAAAGGGTCTTCAACTAGCTCCCTCGATGTGGTGTTTGCCAGCTGTAGATTGACGTTCTTAATTTCATCGAATGATTGAGACAATCTCAAAACTTTCCTCTTCATATACGGCTCCTCCTGCTCTATAATCCCAAGACTACCATTAAAATTTGCAATCACAGAAATATGAATATGTACAGATAAGTACTGCATACAATCAGAAAAAAATAAACTCAGAAAAGACAAAGGACCTTTAAGATATTTTTTAATGGCACGACGGAGACGAAGAGAGACAGCAACGCAACGTTCGGATTGTCTCGCTGCATGGCGAAGGGTTTCAGGGGTGACGATTTTCTGCACAGTTTCAGCTATTGTCTGTGCAGCCATGCTGCTCGAAATTCAACAATCCTCTCCTTTTGGTCCAAACAACCAGGATCCTCTATCACTATTAATTAGTAAGTTACATTAAACTTCAAAAACGAAAATAAAAAACTCATCAAGGCACCTTGCAACAAAAATAAAAACAAAACAAACTAGACTGAATCAGACAGATAACATTTTTTCACACCGATCCATCTTATTTCCATCTCTATCTAAGGAAGAAAAGAATGACAATTGTCACGACCCACCATTAGGCCATGACCGGCGCACAAGCTAAGACCAACACGTCATAAGCTTGGCAAGCCTAACACACTTTTAAGGTTACAAAAACATCTACAGAAATTTCAGCAGAGTCTCCTCTGTTTTTCGGACATTCCATACACAAAGTAAACCTGCATTACTATCAAGTATATATCCAGAATATAACAACCAAAGCCTTCATCTTATAATTACAATTTTGTCAATACAGTTCAAAATAAGCAGTTATATTACTTTACAAAATTCCTATTTGACCATAGACCATTCTAGACACAAAAGTTCCTATTCCTATAGCTGCATCGCACCGAAGTCATCAAAATAATAGTTATCGCTTAAGATGAGGCCTACCCAAAATGCAACAAGTCTTGGGGTGAACCGTAGATCCCAAGGACAATCTACTCTGATGTCTGCAAATCTGAAAAACAATAAAGAAATGATAGTGAGTCACAAAGACTCAGTGAGAGCACAATAAACAAGTGGACAGAAAGGAGAAGCAAAGATGGCACGAGTCGTTTCCAATCAAACACGATTTTTATACAACGAACGAATTAAACACGGAAAACAATATTATCTTGTACATAAATATGCACAACAATCATACTTCTTCAACATGTCTCAAATCAAAAACATGACAAGCAAGATAAGCTATCTACTATGTGCACATAGACCACATTATCTCTTCGTCGTGGCAAACGGTAGTCATAGGCCGTATTATCTCTTCGTCACGGCAAAACGGTAATCACAGGCCGTATTATCTCTTCGTCACGGCAAAACGGTAATCCAAAAGGGCTATGAGCATTTAGCTCATAGGCTGCATTATCTCTTCGTTGTAGCTAACGGTATCCAACAACAACGACCACAACAAAACACATAAAATAGAAATACTTTTCAGCTCATATTTGAGAATAAAATCTATTTAAGAAAATTTGTTTGCTTCCATTGCCTTCAACTATGAAGATGAAAGCTTTATATTTTCTTTTCATTGCTCAACAGAAATTCAGAGTTCGCCTGTTAAAATTTCTTTTCAAAACAACAAAGGGGTTACTTTGGATTTGTCTTCATTGGATTGAACTAAGGTTGAATGGTAAACTTTTTGATAACTAACAAGTATAATGCTACTGAATTACTAGTTTGGACTGAGTTTGAGAATCACATCATCTTTAGCCTCCCTAAGTTTTTCAATAGTCTATGATCACATTATCTATGCTTCTTGAAAATTTTGAAACACCATGAGAGAATGAAGAAGAAAATGAGTTGCTTAGCTTGTAAGAGAACAAACATGGCTAATGGATATTTGGTTCTTGTCAATTGTTGAAACACACCGTTTTAATTTAAGTAATACAAAGAGAAAAAAAAAGAATAAACTAAAACAAAAAAAAAAAGAAAGGAGAATGGGGTTATTAGTGTCGACCCCACCCCATTTCACTCTCAAAAACAAACCCATTTCTCACGACAGCCACACCCAAACCCAAACCCAAACCCATTTCTCTCTCTCTCTTTTTCTTCAATCACTCTTCTTTCTCCTATGAAGAAAGAGAGAGAGAGAGAAATGGGTTTGGGTTTGGGTTTGGCTGTCGTGAGAAATGGGTTTGTTTTTGAGAGTGAAATGGGGTGGGGTCGACACTAATAACCCCATTCTCCTTTCTTTTTTTTTTTGTTTTAGTTTATTCTTTTTTTTTCTCTTTGTATTACTTAAATTAAAACGGTGTGTTTCAACAATTGACAAGAACCAAATATCCATTAGCCATGTTTGTTCTCTTACAAGCTAAGCAACTCATTTTCTTCTTCATTCTCTCATGGTGTTTCAAAATTTTCAAGAAGCATAGATAATGTGATCATAGACTATTGAAAAACTTAGGGAGGCTAAAGATGATGTGATTCTCAAACTCAGTCCAAACTAGTAATTCAGTAGCATTATACTTGTTAGTTATCAAAAAGTTTACCATTCAACCTTAGTTCAATCCAATGAAGACAAATCCAAAGTAACCCTTTTGTTGTTTTGAAAAGAAATTTTAACAGGCGAACTTCTGTTGAGCAATGAAAAGAAAATATATGTTGGGCTTATAAGCTAAAACTAAAACAATAAAAAAAACTGTTTTAGTTCAAACAATTATAGTTTTGTGGCTTATATTAAATAGGGTAGTTTCAAGTAATTGCTAAAGTTGTTATAATAAACAGTTTAGTATTTGTGGCTGAAATTCAACAGCCAATTTCAGCCACATCCAGAGAAAGCTATAAATGTACCTATGTAGTGTAAATTATTCCTCACATTCAATATACAAGTTTTCAGTTTTAAAAATTCTGAGCATTCTCTTCTTCCTTCTGCATTCTTCTTCAAGTCTTCTGTGTGTGATCTTCTGAGAGCTTTGTAAGGTAAAGTTGTACCTTGCAAACAAGAGAGAAACAAAGCTAAGTGAGTTTCTGTTTCTGTTACACAAAGAAAGAAAGAAATTGACGTACAGCACTATACCTTCATTGAAATCGTTTCTGAAGACCTTCGTGGTTATTGATCCAAAAACTCACGATCGAAGAACAGAGAAGCTGTTCGAGGGAGAAGTGTGCCTCTGTGGTGTTCTGTGAGCAAAACCAAAGGGTTTTTGCTGGAACATTACTCTATTCGCCATTTGTGAGTGATGGAAGCATTACCTTAGCGTCAAAAACAAGTTTGGTGGTGAAATTGAAAAACCCTAGAAGAAAGGGTGAGAAGATTCGCTCAAAATTGAATATCAAAACCAAGGGGTTTTTGATCGTTGGCTTCACGCGAGTAATCGGAGCCAAAAACGTAACCGATTTCGTGCTTGAATTCGGTGCTCTCTGGTTTTTTTCGAGTGAAGAAGAAGAAGAAGAAGAAGAGAAAGGAGAAGAAGAGAAACAGCGTGAGAAAAAGAAAGGAAACAGTGAAAGAGAAAGAAAGAGGGAATTTGTTTCAACAAATAAAATTGAACCGGAGGGCCTGGTTTCAGCCTTGATTGTTTTTTGGGCCTGTTGAAAAAAAAAACTTATTTTTTGCACCTCCTCTATTACTAAATTCAACTTGAAGGAAAAAGGAAACTAGTCAATTTTAATGGTAAAGATTGCAAAATCAACAATATAAAGCTTTCATTTTCCACGGGTAAATTAGCTAACGATGCAATTCAATTGAGACAACAAATAAAACTAAAAACCCATATCGGAAAACAATTGACTTTCTCTAGTAGATGGCCTATGTTGTCTACTCTACTATAATCAAAACTAATTTTAGCAAAATGACATTCATAGACATCTTAAAATTTTGCCATTTGACAAAAAATAAGGGTAAATTAGTAAATTTACAAGTAAAAGACAAAAAAACAGCTTTTTCAACTTTTTTCAAAAAAAACGCTCTCTGCCGCACCGACACGCTGACGCGCTGTCAGCTGACACACTGACACGTGTCAGTACCCGTTTTTTATTTTAAAAAAACTGTTTTACTTTTTATATAGAAACTTATTTTCTTTTAAAAAAACTTTGTTTCTTTTTAAAAAAACTGTTTTTTAAATAAAAAAATATTTGTTTTTCAAAAAAAAATTCCAGTTTTTTTGTCATAAAAATTACATTTTTTATCCCTTTCTACTAAAAATACTTCTCACTATTTTTATAATTTAGTCAAACTAATTATTTATTTTTTTACAACGATCAAATTAGTAATTTTAGTCACTATCCATTGTCAAAAAAAGACGTACCTGTACTAAGCAACCGGAGCTGCAACCGGAGTGCCAACGAGAGGGCCAACGAGGATGCAAACGGGAGGGTCAACAGGGATGCATATTTTACCTCTAATTTACTTTTAAAAAACTGATTTTCTTTTTAAAAAACTGTTTTTTTAAAACCATTTTTTAAATCAAGCATATTTTTGTACAATTTTTTTCCAGTTTTTTTTTGTCATAAAAATTCAACTTTTCCCCCTTTTTTACTAAAAAAACTTACTCACTAATTTTATAATTTATTCGAACTACAAAAACTAATTATTTTTTACAACGGCCAAATTAATAATTTTAACCACTATCCATTTTCAAAAAAAGACGTACCGGTGCTAAGCAACGGGAGCTGCAACAGGAGAGGCGACGAGAGTGACAACAGGAGAGGCAATGGTGTGACGCCATTTACACCGAAAGTAGTTATAAGTAAAAAGTACGAAAAAGAGTCAATTTGTTTTTCAAATATAATTGCCAAATCATTTCTTGAAATATTTTTCGCGAGTAAAAGATGTCGTCTAACTCTTAAAACAATTTATAGTAATAATAGAGGCTATGCGACAAAGCCTTTCTTCAATAAAATCATATAAACAGTATTTATAATAATATCAAAAACTGTAGCAATAAAATATTTCTTAATACAGCAACCAAAATGACTTGAAATATAATATGTAAAAAGTACAACCCAGATCCCAATGTCACATAATTAGAGCAATCAACATTTAATTCAATTAAATAAAAAGAGTAACTACAACACATAGTATCATCCTAAAAGCTACTAGCTGATCCATAGTAATCACATCTCTGCCGATTCACGATCGTAGAAGGCTGCTCCCTTGACCCCTGGAAGTCAATCTAAAAAAGTGGTGCACGGGTGAGAAAGAGCGTCCAAACCATATAAGGAACATAAGACTGGGACTAAAACAGCAAAGACAACCACAATCCATCAAATCAATATCAAACAGTCACTCTCGAAGAGTGACAAACACAACATTTACAGCAAGACGTCACAGAGTGAAGCCACACAGGGCTCGTACGTAAAAAGTGATGAGGTCACATCACACCGTAACAATCACTACAGTATACACGACAAACATAACCTGTATACTCGGTTAATCATCAACCGAGATCATCATCTTCAAGGAACGTAAAATACCACACTGGTGAATCCAACGAACATGCCACACGTGCTCGGTTATTCATCAACTAAGGTCGTCCTCCTGAATCTGGTGCAACGTCGAGAAGATCCTACCCACTACTCCGCGATAATTCAGGATCCATCTAACTCTGGGTAAGCGGATGCAAGTGCCCTCACATCCCGGGAAATAGATAGAGTCTAGTCAGGGTACCCCAGTGTTTATGGAACGCCCCAGCAGTGCCCCACTTAGGACCCTCCCACTGGGCCTACCCGCAAGGCCGAGTCGTGGCCGTCTCTAATACTACTCCCATAATCGTTTGCTTACCACCCCACCTATCATCATCCCTACCATCCTTGAGGTACGGCTCGCCCCTACTGCAACGAGTCCTTGCCCATACTGCGACAAGGTTCCTCCTATACAATTTCAACATTTGGGGTACGGCTCGCCCATACTGCGACGAGTCCTTGCCCATACTGCGACAAGGTTCCTCTTACAATCATCAACTTTTAAAGTACGGCTCGCCCATGCTGCGACGAGTCCTTGCCCATGCTGCGACAAGGTTCCTTCAACGAATCTCGATCACGAAGATACCCCTCGTCCATACTGTAACGAGTTCTCGTCCATGCTGCGACAAGATTCTTCAACACGAACCAGCTTGCTAATCATCGACGAAGGATAACTTGCCCATAGTGCGACAAGTCTCCGACAACAATATCCATAAAACCAACCAGCAATCACGACCAAACATGAACGTCAAGTCGCTTGACAATTTTAACGACTCCAAGTCGAACTTGGCTACACTAATCGATGTTAAGGTATCACTCAAGATCTTACACAATTTTAACTTCTCGTATCAGGTAGACTTACCTATCACTCTAATCAATCAACACTATACACATTAACTCATCCTATACCTTATCACTATCTCTTCATTCTCATTTAAGTAACTTACGATTCGTTATAACTAATTCTCTGGCTATATCTACTCACGTTGGAGTCATTCACTAAACTCAGCACATTAGCTACAGTCATCCAATTAATAAAATTACAGTCATCCAAACTATGTACACACATTACAGTTATCCAGAATAATTACAGTCGTTTACAGACATTTAAATTATTACAGTCATCCGAAATAATTACAGATATCCAAATATGAATCAAATAATTAATAAATAACTAAGTAAACGAATATATACATGAAAATCAGAATAGCGGTAATCTATACTATTATAGTCCTATCCCCTATTCCCCATATAGAATAGAAACCCTTTCTCCCCGTACCTGGAATGAAAACTCGTGCAACGCGCAGAACTAAGAGATATCTGACATCGACATATTCATCGAACCAACTAATGTGACCGCACAATATAACTTTGAGGGGTCTCAAATAGTGAACTTCAGAAAAGAGTGACGTAATTTGCCTTCCATACATGAGCTCCACCAACGTGACATACTCACGAAAGTTTGTTTCAAATAGACCTTATACCTATTGGATTTGTGAATCACAATTCTTGCTCCCAATAGTGAAATGTATTCGGACATTAAGTGCATAAGATAATGCACAAATCTGATTGGAGGCTTGCTTCCAAATTGACGTGGCCAATAGAGTGAAATGATGAGCAGCAATAGAATCAAAGAGGTGGGGAGAATAAAAAGTGGTGAATAACTTATTGTAATTGAAGAGAGAAATATACTTGAAACTTTAAGGATGTTAAAAAGAAGAGAGAAACGAAATTAAACACCATCTCTGTTAAAGGAGAAGAATGGCAATGAACATAATTAAGGGTACGTTTGAAGAACCATTCGCGACTGGAGAAGCTCCATTGGCGGCGGTCATGGAGTTTTTCGAAAGGGGTGGCGACTGGAGAACGAGGAGGAAGCTGTAATCCGTTAAATTGATGCCAGAATCGGACTTAGGGGGTGATTTCGAGTTGGTCTGTGTAGCTTGGGAGTTGGTCGTGGCTCGTTGAGCGAGAACGCGTGGGAGAGAGAGGATGGGGTTAGGGTTTGGGCGCTGTTGCAGGCATGGAGTTAGAAGAAGAAGTCGCGGGTCGGGTTTTGGTTCCAATGGGTCACGCGTTGGGCTGTGTTGTGGGCTGCGAACTGGTTTAAAAACAGGGGTGCAGGAAGTAAAAGGAGGGGTCTTCGCGAGTAAAACTAAACTGCTCAAAAATAAAATCAGTTTTAATTTTAAATAACTTTTAAAAGGCCATTTTAATATAAACAATCATTTTAACACTTCCTTAACTCAACTATTTTTCTAAAATTAAATTATACTTTAAACACTAATACTTCATAAAATAAAATAAGCAAAGTAAAATAATAATATTTCAAATACAGCGTTTCTAAAAATCAAATAATAACAATATATTACTATAGCATATAAAAATACATTTAAATGTGATTTCAACTAAATTTAATAGCTCAAATACATACTAACTTAAAATGATTTAATCTTATCCATTAACAATAATTCATAAAACAATCACATAATAAAAGGACCCCAACACACAGAGATCGGGGTGTTACAAATGGGAGTCGCAACGAGAGAGGTAACGAGAGCCAACGGGAGGGCCAACAAGGACCCAAACGGGAGGGCCAACGGGGATGCATATTTTACTTCTAATGTCCAAATACATTATTATGTTTCAATGTAATTCTGAGTGTCAATTTCCTTTAATTTCTTCGAAACAATATAATTTGCATTTCTATGTTATATGACATAATATCTATCTCATTCCACTTTGAACTTCAAATCATACATTTTCGGCATTGTTCACAACTTATGAATATCTTCCAAATTACTATTATGACTTCATGACAATACATCGACTATACAGTATCACCCGTGCGTATGCACGGGTAAAATACTAGTTATAATATAAAAATGCTGAGTGATTGAAATTGTATGAACCAATATGAAATCTCAATCATTCATAGTATTTTATATCCTACGGTCAATTTAACTGGTACACCTCGGACGAACTTAGTTGATATCTCATGTTGTAAAACATCTATAACAAACAACACCTTTTAAAGATCTAATTTCTCTTAATAATGGCAATGAAACATGATGAAGTTACGGTATAACTGTATAAGCATACCCAATGTTGTTATGGATAAGTTGTTGTTGAGTTGCTCATCAAATTGAAAATTTACAGTATAACCCACAATCCTTGAAATTGGGGTTCCTAATTAGCTTTGTAAAGAAAATTTTTCTTTTGTTTTCTGTGTCAGCTCCTAAAGTAGTTTTCTTTTGTTCCTAATTAGCATCACAAAGAACCATTTTTAATTATTAAACCCTAAGTACACAGGCAATAGCGATAAACAACGACTTAATCAGATTTTTACATGAACAAATTTGGATAAATGAAAAAAGAGAAAATGGTGAAATTGACCAAAATGGCGCTGCAATTGCAAGTTACAGTAATTAGGTCACGAATTTCGTTGCTAGCAGAGCGAATTAACGAGGAAAAATGCACTGAGAGCAAAAGGCATTACACCGTTCTAAACGGAGCATGCTAGGTTTTGTTGGGTGTCTGTGCGTGGAGCTTCCAAGAGGAAGAAGACACGCTATAGTGTCTTTTAAGTGGAGGAGGGCGCAAGTATGAAACAACGAGGTGCAAAGGGCTGAAAATAAATAAAAACGTGGCTCATGCTTATCTCACTCCCCCTGATGAATAGAAATGTTCCAAGCGTGCCCCTTTTTTCTGGGAATTCATATGTCCGGTACAATGAACTGAACCAAGTACAGTTGTCTGGTGTCGTGGTTGATGTCTTGTGAGTTGCGACACCCCCGTTTGTTGAAATTTTATAAGGTCCGACGTCAGGTTGTCGAACCCGTCCAACCAATTGCTGTTGTATGTTGTAAAACTGCAATAACCAAGTATGGTTGCCTAGTGTCGTACCTGTTAAGAATTATAAATTCCTGCATATTTTTAAACAGAAATGTTGAATGTACGGTTATGCCTTCGATGAATAAAATTCTAGTTTTATTTTCTATAAATATATCTTATAAAAAATATAAATTTAAATATTTTATTTTTCAAGTTGTATTTAGCATTGTTATTCAAAAATAATTTTTCTAAATAAAATAGAAAATTTTAATATAGAATGGAAGGTAGTGAGAATAGAAGGAAAATAGATATCAAGTTAATGAGGAAGAAAAGGTGACTGAATAATGTTTTATAAGGTAGAGTGGCTTTGTTATCATGTATGAGTATCACGTGACAAATTGACAATCATGCTATCAAGCAACACTATTGTGTTTTCTGTTTAAAAGTTGTTACTAGTTGTCATGTAAACATGCAATTTTATTTGCAAAAAGAACATACAATTCTAATGTGGTAGTTTTTAAAAGCAATTTTATTTGCAAATAGATATCATTTTAACTAACACGTAATCCGTTAATTTTTTTTTTACTAGCTTATTAAAAGATACATTGATAAGTACTCATAAAAAAGTACATTCATAAGTCAAAAACAATTTACCAGAATCTTATTATGGCATAGGGAACTCAACACTAAGTTGTATATTCTTATGCATTTTGCCGATTTTGTTTATCCTGGACAAACCAATAAATGGTTCCCTTTGTAGTTAATTGAATAATTGAATAATATCCGCCTTGTATTCTTAACTTTGTTGTATTTGAATAATATCCTCTCCTTTGTATTTGAATAATATCCTCTCCTTTTGGTGGTCACGCTCACCGCCGCATTCTTATTTAGATACACAAATACAACAAAGCTGCACCATTTTGATTCTAATCTTTTCACTGCTCGTTGATTTTGGGATTTTAGAACATGCACATTGTTGAATTTGACCAAAATTCCATTTAAGGTTATGTTTGGCTTTATTAGAATAGAAGATAAGCTAAATATATGAATGATTGACGTTCAAAACAGGTGAAAGATTGATTCAATACAAATACAAATTAAGAACAGAATCATCGAAGCACTTAAGTACAGCATTTCAGACCAAGGACAGTTTTTTTAGAAAGATTGATTGTGCGCATATAATGACCACAAGATATAATACTAGCAAGATTAAACAGGAATGGACATAGCTTTTGAATGGAGTTGAATTGATGAAAATCTTACATTTACCATGGTAAATGACAATAACAACTCATTATCAATTATTTTCAACCTCCTGGCTACCAATTCTAAGCAGCCTGATAATTTCCAATCTAATATCGCTTGTAATAAACAAACCACAAGGAGAAGATTGAATTTTGTAACTAAATGGTATATAAATCCAAAACAATCGCGCGAGAAAATTAGGTACAAAATGTGACAAAATTGGATGAAAATGAAGAAAAAATAGAAGGGAAGTAAGGTATGAAGAATCATTTGACACGAAAAGATCATGAAAACTAGAAAGGAAAATACTCTAACCAAATTGCAAACCAAAGATCCCTAGGCGCCGCTGCTATCTATTAAAGAAAACCCCTTAGCCACTCAATCACCAACAAAAAGAAGCACCTTATTGAACTTGAACTTGCACCGGTTGACGAGAGACTTTGACTCCATTCTGATGATTCCTTGCCACTTCTCCATTGCTACGTGTACTATTGCCTCCTCTAGGTCTTCCGGAGAAATCGCCTCGCTTCTCAAAATCATTCCTATTGGTATAGCCACCACCACGACCACCACCGAAGTTATCATTTCTGTCATTGCGGTCATTTCTGTATCCACCGCGGTTCCTGAAGCTATCATTTCTGTCATTTCGGTATCCACCCCGTCCTGATGGATATCTTGCCCTATCATTATTAGCTGCAAGAAACAACATTTAAGAATGACAATAATATCAGTACCAACTTTACATAATGCTATGTTCAGAAAACCGTGAGTAGGTAACATTATCAATACATCACAGAAACCTCCTTTTTGATCCGAATTGGAAGCAGTAACAATTTTACAGCATAGTTAGAGCATAAATTAGAGAAAGAGGAATATGGTACACTTGCCTCGCCTTTCTTCAATGGAAAGCCTTCGGTTGTCCAACATAACAGGAGGAGAGGCCTGAAATAGTACATATAATTTTTCAGGTGAAATAGCTTGATAAATGGCACCATCCAGCCATAGAAAATCAAATAAAGGAATATGGTAAATGTGTCTCTTGATAAAAAAAATTAAAAAAAGCCTACAAACATTAATGAAACCTAATCTACAATCATAACATGACCTTGCCGTCAATAGCTATTGATAGAAGTACTCTACCTCTAGTGCACTTTGCATTGAAGCAACAGATTCAAATTCCACAAAACCAAAGCAAGATCCCTGTTGCTAAAAGAACAATATTTTATCAATATGCGTTCAGTAAAATCGATGCTGAAAATGCTTATGACAGACTAACCTTATTACTTCTAACTTGAATGCCATTGGGTTTGATGGGTCCAAATTTCTTGAAAACCCGATCCAGTTGCTCCACAGTTGCATTCATAGGCAAATTTGCAACAAATATTGCATAAGCCTTGCCTGTGGAAAGTACATTGCAATAGTTATGAAAGAACATCCCAGGTGAATGAGACTCTTTTCCGCGAATTATATTAATAATTAACCATACTAGTCATAAAATAGGGTAAAATCACCTGTATTATCATTATTCTTGTCTGATGGACTGCTGTCTGTGCTAGCAGCCACAGCCAGGGCTTCAGGTGCAGGCACGCTAGGTGCACGCAGTGCTTGCTCTACAGGTTTTGCAGGAGAAGTCCTCACATGGAAGGGAGCAGAATTACCTTTCAATGCACTCACCTGGAACAAACAATTGCAGAAAAGTGGTTGTCATGTACTAGTTTAAAAAAAAATGAAAACATTAATAAATGAAACTTACAATGGATGCAAAAGACTTCTTTGGAGCATCCTCCTGGGCATTGGAAGCAGCTTTCTCGGTGCTTGGGTGTTGTTCCTGATGACTCGACTCTTTGACATGATTAACAGGAATCACCTTTTCAGCAACTGGTAATTTTCCATTCTCAAGTGGTTGACTCACTTCTTTGCTGACACTAATGTCAATATCAGCAATTACAGTTTGACTAGGTGGAATCTCATCAGCAACAGGAATAGGAACAGGTTCTGTTTTCACAATCACAAGCAAAATTTTAGAGCCAAACTTTCATCAAGAAAACAATTGGAAGGAAAAAAGGAAAACAAATAACAAAATATATTTAAGTAGTAAATATCAAACGGAATAGAGAATCAAATTCAATTATCTGTAGGTTCATGCATCTAAGTAGTAAATAACATAAGGAATAGAGAATCAAATTCAATTATCTGTAGGTTATAGCCATAAAACGGGAATAGAAGATTTACCAGGTTCAGGAGTAAAAGCTTCTGATGGTGGTTCACTTTCATCAGCATCATTAACTGGCACAGACTCAATATCAGCTGACTTATACTCATCCACGTATCTAAAAATATCATTCAAAACATAGAAGCCCTTGTCCTGCGGAGCTAGGAAAAAGGTCTGAGTAAATTTCCGTTTCATATCGTCACTTCCAGTCAAGCAGCCAGTCACAGTCACAAGAACACCATTGTAATATGATAGCTGAGAATCAGCACTCAAAATCTCTACCCTGGAGCTTGTATCCTGAGAGAGTATCTTTTTATTAATTTCCTGTATCAAACAAAGATGATTGAAGTCAGAAGATGTTAAACTATTTGTCACACTATAAAGTTAAACGACAATTAATTAGTGCGCCTAAATACTCAGTTAAACATAAACATAAACAGTAAGAAGGGGTGCCAGAACTGCATTCATAATAATGAAATCCACAAATGTCAATCGTGATTATTATTTGAAATTGTCTGCTTCACAGAAAACAAAAAATGCCCAACAGCCAACTAAGATGATCCTTAGTGGGTTGACTTGGAGCATCAGACATGATGATAAAAAGGGAAGAGAAATTTCACACAGGAAGGTTTGAGGAGTAGCAAAAAAATAATAGTTTAAATATAATAAAAAAAGCCTGACAATGATTATATCCTTAATTGTGTTTGGTCTCAGATATCCCCCCAGAGAAATCCATTCGCGTAGCCCTGACTTGGCTAACTTTGCGACATTTCCTTACTTGATTGATATGAAAATAAAGCAAGCCAAATACAGCAACTGCAAAGAAAAAAGTCCCAAATTGGCAGCATATGAATGATAGTTACCTTAACTACAGGCTACACGTGCAGTAAATATAGAAAATATCAACAATCTACTAAAAATATGATGCCATCTCCCCATGATGAATAAGATGCATGGAATTTGAAATAAATCAATTTAGGACAACCATTGTTTTAACATGAGCTAAATCTGCAGTTACATATTTCCACTGCTTGCACTTACTTCAATAGTAGTCACTGTTGTGGCGGTACCATCAGCTTGGGGTCGAGTGAAGTTACTTGAATCTTGGTAAAACCTGTGAACCTGTTCTGGGCTTTGATGCAGAATGCAGTAATACTGCTCCACAAAAGCATTGCCAACCACATGAGGGGATGGGGCTGGGGATCCTTCAGATACTGCCATCTCTACAACAGGACAAAACATAACACAGACACAAACATGCGTTATTTACACATACATAGACAGTCACAAAACCGAATTATTAGAGACAATAACTAACAACTATTCAACGAATACAAGACCAAAATTCAATCAACATTAGCCATGGGTTGCGAACGCATATTAAATCAGGGATGATAATAAATAAATAAATTGGGAAATAAAGCTATGATTTTTTAACCTTTTTATTTTAAAACCCTAAATCTCATCATAACAGATTGACAACACTACCCTAATCAACCATCGCGGTGCACTAAAACTGCGTAATAAAACAACATACAGAGAGAGAGAAAGAAGGAAGGAGTGGAGCAACTGAGTTGAATCGGCGATAGAGAGAAGGATCGATCAAATCAGAATTAAAATCAAAATCAAGACAATGAAACCTAGTTTAAAACGAAAAATAAGAAGGTGTGGGTGAGTAATAAATAGAAGAGTGGGAGGTGAAAAGACATACCTCCTTCGATGGAGAGATCAGAATGAGGGAGGAAGAGAGAAAGGGGGTGGCTGCGGCTGATGAGTAGTATTGAGTAGAGAAGGATCTCTCGCAAGGTGCGTGCGAGGGCAAAGTTATTAAATAATATTTATAGCCGTGTTTTTTTTAATATTCGTTCGTTCGCGTGTGTTGTGTTGTGTTGTGTTGTTGGAGCCAACAACCCGGTTTATTCACACTTGGGACCAGGCCCAACGTTACGCTCGTTTTTGTTGGTTTAAAACATTGATTCAACATTAGGTGGGACCCAGCTCGAGAAATCCCCGTTAATTTGGCGTGTACTCGGATTTATTTAAACGCACATTTATTCGGCTTGCTGATGTGATGTGATGTGATGTGATTTGATTGGATTCGGTATTATTATTGTTATTTATTATTGTAATAAATTTTATTACCATACTTTAAAAATGTCTAAAACACTCCAACAATATTAACATATCTAACCAACTCATTTTTCCAATTCAAATTCATTACCATAATATAAATAGCTAATTAAAGGAACGACCATTAAACAACAATGTTCTCACAAATATTATTCATATTTATTAATATTTTAAATAATAAATATATAAAAAATCTAATAAATACTCCTTCTGTTCCATAATATAAAGCTCACTTTTGATAGTTATTAAAAAAAGTTGGTAGTGTAATTAATATATTACAGTATTGTATGGCTATTACTAAATTACCCTAACATTCAATATTAACTTTTCATATATTAACATAATTTAGTGCTATTAATAAGGATATGTTTGAAAAAAGAGTAATAAATGTATCTAGAAAATTGTAGGGGGCCTTATATTTTGAGACAAATAAAAATGAAACAGAGACCTTATATTTGAGACGGCGGGAGTATATATATATATATATATATATATATATATATATATATATATATATATATACAAAATATTAGATGTTAAATAATTAGAATATAAACTGTAACAAAAAAAATTAGATATAAACGTAATCATAATCATATCATATCATAAGTAAATACAATCAAGAGTTTGTCCACATAGGCTTACAACTAGGACCAATCAGAAAAAGCCACACACATCTCCAAATAAATACGTGGCATCCACCTCAGCTTTTATTGAAAATTAATTTCGAAATATATCTCAAAAATGAAGAATCAGGAGATCGATCCCCCATTCTCAGACCCCCAATTTCCAACACTAACCATTTGAGCAACCACATTTTGTTGTAACTGAAACGTATTATATAATATATACCATTTTTTTCCTTTTATTTCTAGCAAAACCTATTACCTACTAATTATATTTATTTATATGTATTTTAATGCTTATATATTACATTTATATATCATATTTATTTGACATCTAATATTTTGTATCACTTTCCATAGATTTTAGATTCTATATATTTATTAACTAGAATGTTATTAAATATGAATAATTTTATTCATTTTCAAATTTATTTTTTAATTCAAAATTATATATAAGTAAAAAATATTGACTTATAATATCTTACATTTTCTAATCCTCATATTAATTTAACGCCAAATTTAATGATATCGGGTCATGCGGGTCAATTAGTGACCCCTCGGTTCGACCATTGACCCAATGACCCAGTGACCTACTCGGGTCAATCACCGGGTTGGTTTTAATAATATTGATTGCAGCTGACTGTTCCAAAAAAATAAAAACAGCAAGTAATGAATACAATGCTAATTTTGTGGATCCAATAAAGAATACAATGCTAATTTTGAAAATCCTTTCGGCCGGAAACACTATCGAGAGAAGATGGAGACTATCAGAAGCACAAGAGCAACAAGGTAGCCGGGTTGTTACAACATAGGTGCTGAACCTGTTTTGGATTCTTTCCGTAAGTATTCTTATAATTGCATATGGTTTTCCCCATTCTTTTCAACTTTAAATTTTTTATTTCATTTACAATATTCTGTCATTTGCATTGCTCTTTCATTTTAGTACATGTTGGGGTTGCAAAATATAAAACTAGAATTCAATTTTATTTTTCATTTGCACATGGCATTCAACTTACTTTAAGTAGTAATTTTGGTTTCGTGTAAGTAACTACTAAGTAATGATGGATATGATATGGATAGAGTGAATACAATTATTCAAATCCAAATATTAAAATTATCATAAATAGTGGTGCAATTAGGATATTGTGAAGCTGTCTGTCATATATAAATTTATCTCAGGTTATTGTGAAGCTGTCTGTTATATATATGATATTGAATTTGCAACTTTTATTCTGTTTAATCACGATGCAGTGAGCCTGATTGAAAAGTCTTGCTCATAGCTTCTTGAATTCTCGGAGGAGCTTTTAGTGTTTTAAATAGGGATACTACTGAATATCCAACAATATCTAATACTTATTTATTGAATATAAATCCTATGGGTTTTCGTAGGAACATATCTGACCTCATTGGTAGGTTCTCTTCAAAGTTCATATGAGGGACTCATCGAGAATATATTTGAGAAAACATTTCATGTTTGAGGGATTATGATTGATTAGGACTTGCTTAAAAAGTTCAAAGATAAATCACTGGCGTTCATAGTTTTAAGCTAAGACTTTCCAACAAACCATAATCCATAACATTACTTACACTGTTAGAGACAATGTCTCGATCGTCAATGTAAGAGGATTTCGTGGATACAATTTCACAGCTTTCACCAAGAGAGAAACCCTAAGATAAAATAAAATTTGAACTAATGGTTCTTTTTTTGCACAGTCACTATATCCCACTAAATTTGAGACTTCTCTCAAACCCTATCGCGTGATGTGAAAAGCGGTGCTGCTCTGTATTCCTTTTGTTTGCTCTCAATCTTTTTTTTTTATCATCACTCTCAATCTTATTCCTAATACTGAGTAATGATAATTAGATTGCAATATATCGTTCCATATTTAGTTTTTTTTACAAAATTAAATTAGTCGCTAACAAAGTCGTTGGATACTAACAATATGATAATAAAAAACCTAATCTAATGCATCATTATGCTTTTATTGATTATTAAGTAAAATATTTACCATTTTCCAACTACTATTGTATATCTCACGTATGATACTCTAATATTGATTATTAAAGTATGGGGAATAAGCAATACTAATATTGATACTCTAATTTCGTTTTGTATCTTGCTTTCAAACTTATAACATCAAATATTTTAGGTTTAATTACATTTTTGGTTCCCCTATATTAGTTCATTCACGATTTTGGTCCCCTAGCCAAAATTGGTCAAACTAATGGTTGAAGTGGTACTAAGATAAATGACGTGACATCCCATGTTTGAGTGCCACATGAAATTTTTAATTAAAACATAATATTTTAATATAACAATTTGTTTTTTAAATAAGTAATAATAAACATCCCAATATCTGGTAATAAAATATTTTTAATTTACTTTTTTCCAACTTACTGGCTCTCTTTCTCTACGATGAAGGTTCGGAGATAGCAAAGTTTGATGTTACTCAAGGTGGAAGTTTGATGAAGATCATGAGAGAGATCTTAGAGTGACCAAATGATATTTGTTATGTATACTTATGGATTGATGTATTGTTTCATCCTTCCCTCACAGTCTCACACTCGACTAAACGAGTGCTTTCTACCTGTACGTGGGAATCTCGACGGGGACTTTTTCCATGTGGAGACGGGGACGAGAGAGATAATTCTCCCGCTGTCAACTCTGGGATGAGGTTGAGGATGGGGACGGGGATCATTCCGCTGTCTGAGTACATTATATGTATTTTTTAATTAAAAATATTTTTAATTAAAAATATTAATAAAAAATAAAAATGTGCTAACTGCTATCTTTTATTCTTAATTTTATTTTTTGAATATCAATAAATAAAAGGATGACTAAATTTTATATTAAAATATTAAACTATGATTTTTTAGTTTAACTATAATATTTTTTTAGTAAACAATCTAATCTAATAAACGTGTCCTACTAAAATTTGTCAAGGTGGGTTTATTTTCTAAGGTGTCCAAAGTAGTCAATTTTTTGACATAATATACGTAAACATTCAACTGACTCTTTTTTAATCCCCAAACAACAATTTCAAAATTTAAGTTAAAAGGAAATGTATACCCGTGCTGGCACGGGTGATACATACTAGTATATATATATATATAAGTATAAGATATAAACCTATTATCAATGTATAAAAAATTAGTGTATATTTGTTGCTTAAATACCAATTTTACTCTTTTAATTTGTAAGCCAGATTACAAAAAAAGAAAGAGTAGTGTAGTGGTAAGACATTGGTCAGCTTTACTATTGGTCATTAGTTCAAATCTCACCTTTGCATTTTTGTAAGTATGTTGACATAGTTTAATTTTGGGAAAACAGGTTCATCGGACCAAAGCTATTGGGTCGGGTTCTGCCAGTTCATATGCATGCTCGATCCTACAAGTGACTTGAGTCGGTCCTTCTACCGAGTCACTAGCTGGCCGATCCAACCAATCGGGTCGGCCCGCATTGAATAACATTGTGTACTAGTAGCTAATGTGATTAAAACGGGTTATAACATGACTTGGATCCGTATTTTTGACTACAAGAGATCTTAACCATAGAATGTTTTTTGGACAATGTCATAAACACTGGATTTAATTGTCACAAAATATCCATAATATAATTATGAAGAGACCTTTTTGTAGAAACGACCATTTTGTACAAGTTAATTTATCTTTAAATTCAAATTCCAGCTAACTTTTTTTATTGTATTATTGGTGTACGGTATCTACTAACTTTGTTGGTGACTAATCTACATCGGGAAACTGATTGATCATGTGTGGCTTTGTTGCCCCGTGTGGTTTTTTCCTACCAAGTACCAACAGAGTTTTTGTCACACCTAATATTCAAAAGCAGGACCTTGGGAAAAGATCTAAGCTCAGTTATCGTTCGGACCAACATTTGTTGGTAACTCCAACAATCTTAATAAAATGAATGTGTCAATTTAAAGTGACACTCATTTTAAAACTGAGGGAGTATGTGTCAATTTACCATATTATTGGTGTACGGTATCTACCATCTTTGTTGGTGACTAATCTCCACCAGAGAACTGGTTGACCATGTGTGACTTTGTTGCCCCGTGTGGTTTTTTCCTACCAAGTACCAAAAGAATTTTTGCCACACCTAATATTTGAAACCAATACCTTGGGAAAAAATCTGAGCTCAATTACCGTTCGCACCAACCTTTGTTGGTAACTCCAACAATCTTAATAAAATGAATGTCAATTTAAAGTGACACTCATTTCCTAAATAACTCCAACCACTCTCAAAGTGGGTGAGGATCTCGCCCTCCTGCCTTGTGAAGAGAGGATATCGCCCTCCTGCCTTGTGAAGAGGGGGATATCTCCCTTTTGTCTTCTAAGAAGAGGGATCTCGCACTCTTGCCTTCTAAGAAGGGGGGTCTCGCCCTCTCCTATTCTACTGGCCATAACGTTGGTTGTGGTGGTTCGATTGAGGCGTGGGAGCATGCGTTGGAAAACTAAGAAGCAGACCTACAATTCTTATGTTGAACTCAAAACCTGATTATGATGTCTTAAAGGTCTAAACTGCAATGTCTAACCCTTTCTCTTATTTTTGGAGGGGATCTCGCCCACGAGGAGTGAGATCTCACCCTCTCTCTTATTTTTGGAGGGAACCTCGCCCGCAGGATGTAAGATCTCACCCTTTCTCTTATGTGTCAATTTAAGATTGAGTGTTATTTGGACAAGACCTCTGTCATAAAGACGAGATCAAATTGTCACAAAATATCAATAATATAATTTTAAAAATGTTATTACATAATTTTCAAAAAAATTGTTATTACTATATTTAATTTTATATTTTATATTTTATAATAAATTTAATAAATAAATTCAATAAAGTTAATGTAGATGTGAGTCCAACTATGTTGAAATTAAAAATACATTAGATAGTTTTATTTTTCTATAAAATATAAGTAAAATTATATTGCTATTGCCACTACTATTAAATTAAAATAACGATGGTACGACTATGAAGTTAATGTCTCAAACTATCAAATTTCAACTTCAAACTATTTGTTTTGAGTTTAGTATTTGATTGGGTTACCACGATTCACAAGTACTAATGTTTTAACTATATATTAATATAGACAAAATTGTGCTTAGGGTAAGTTTATTTGAAATTCTGAATCCATCTTTTAAGTTTTTTTTCACACTTGAGTTCTTTTATGTTTTCGATTATATTTCAAATTGGGAATCAATGTCAAAATGGCTCTCCATATTGAACTGAAGCATGTTAACAACCTTTCTCTGAAGAATAAATTATAGAGGCTATTTGGAGTTATGATGGGAATAAAAGCCCAGGTCTGGATAGGTTCAACTTGAATTTTATCAAAGAATGTTGGGATGTGGTGGGGAAGGATGTCTCAAATTTTGTATCGGAGTTCCATTCTAATTAAAAGTTGCCCAAAGCAATTACAGCTTCAATAATTACTTTAATCCCCAAGAAAGACCGGCCTCAATTCTTATGGGTAAGATGGAGAGGTTGGGATTTCGTCACAAATGGAGAACTTGGACAATGGAGCTACTCACCTCTTTTTTATTCATAATGGTTGCGGAAGGTTTATTTGGTCTCATAATAAAAGACGTGGAGGAGTCTTTTTTTTATCAGTAAGGCATGGAGGAGGGTTGTTATAATTAGTGTTGAAGAACATGACATCCATGGAAGATAAAAGAAGAAAGCGTAGATGACTCTCATATTCAAGAAAATAAAAGTGATGTAAAATGAGAAAAAAAATTGTTGTACAATAAAATGATTACATCTAAGCTTATTTATAGACATACACTAACTACTAACTAACTCACTTATAACAACTAACAATCTCACTTTAATACCTAACCAACTAACTATATCTAATAGCCCCCTGCAAGCTAGATGGCATTCACAATACTTCTAGCTTGGAATGAACAATACGAAGTTACATCAAAACAAAAGAAATTTACAACGAGACATGTTAGAAATACATCGGCAAAAATCAAAGTCATAAGGCAAAAATGCCTTAATTACTTGGAGGAAGCGACGATAATGCTATAACCAATCGAAGGAAGCGACAGTGCTATAACCACTCAAAGAAAGCGACAATGCCATAACAACTCGGAGGAAGCGACAATGCCATAATGCTCGAAGGAAGCAACAAAAAAAACACATACAATCATTAAAGACAAAAAATATATCTCTACGAGGCATTTCAGCAAATAGCCTAAATGCTGTTTGGTAAAGAAAAATGTAGTAAAATAGAAACAATCGTATTCCCTGATTTAACATCTCTATCATCTTTATGAGGCATTTCAGAATCACATTCAAATTCAAACTCACAAAAGCAGAAAAACCTAATAAAAGAGTAGTGTCGGTCAGAAGACAAGAATATCAAATACAAAGAAGAAAATCATCACCAATGCTATGCAGAAAGCCTTTGTGAAAGAATACTAGAACTTTAACTTTGGAAGCCGGTGAATGAATCGGTAGCATAGGTCCATCAGAACGCTCCAGCTCAAGATCAACCAAGGGTGACAGAAAAACAGTCAGCAAAGTCAACATGTAGTTGGTTTCTGGATGGAGGTAACAAGGATTCGTGGCAAAATCTGAGTAAAGTGCGATGGCTATGGAAGAAATTGCAAGCAATTAGGTTCTGTATTGGAATTAAGCAGTGCAAAATTTATCCTTAGCACGAGCGGAGATTAGTCTTTCGTTGAAAGCGGTTGGACACTCAATGGGTAGTCATCAATGGTCCGAACCAAAAAAAGAAATATGTTTTTGATATTTGTTTGAAAATCTTTGTATTTAAATATCTGTTAGTCTTGGTTTGGTTTTAAATATTTGTTAGTCAATAAAACATATCAATTACTATTTAACTTTGATTCTAAAAATATTTATAGTGACTAACACGACACAAACCGCCTATAAATATCAATTAGGAAAAAGTTTTTTGGTACGAAATGTAAGAATTGTCCTGCCAACGATTTATGTTCTCAATCACAGCTGACTCACCTTGTATTTTTTTCTTGATAAAAAGCGAGGCTAACAAGTCCAAAAGAGATTACACGATAATTATGCGAGGAGTGATACATTTGACAACAGAATCAGAGTCCAAATAAAGGTCACCTTGTATTGTTAGCAGTACAACTTGTTTACCCATTTACGAAAACCATGTACCAAATATCACTTATGTAATAAATTTATTTAAACCGATTTATTTTTTAATGAGTCCATTCAAGTAAAATTGTCTTTCTCTTGAAAAAAAGTTGGATTTTTATCAAATATTGTTAACAGTAGTAACACACAAAAATTATATGATAGTCACTGCGTTTGGCGGTGGATACTCTGATCTCGACCAAAAATTACACGTGTATTTTGTCAAAAAAATATAATTAAATACCTATTTTTTTTGGTATACATTAAAAGCCTTTTTTTTCTTGGCAAAAAAAAATGGAGGTTTTTAATTTTTTTTTGTTTTTATCATATTATATTGTGCATAATATAATACAATATATGTGTTTTTCCTTTTTTTTTGTAAAAGAAT
This sequence comes from Astragalus glycyphyllos, assembly GCA_963573325.1. Classification (NCBI taxonomy): domain Eukaryota; kingdom Viridiplantae; phylum Streptophyta; class Magnoliopsida; order Fabales; family Fabaceae; genus Astragalus; species Astragalus glycyphyllos. The sequence goes on from OY754310.1 coordinate 63,740,283, forward strand.
AAAAAACGGTACAACATCTCTTTGTCTAAAAAATTTTAAAAATGCCCATTTTTTTTGGAGGCTTTTAGTTTTTTTGGTTATAATGTGTGCAGAATACAATAAAAATACAAAATAAGTGTTGGTGCAACATCTCCGCAGAAAAGTATATTTATAGCTCCCAGCGAGGATCGAACTCACGACCTTTCGCTTACGAAGCGAACGCACTACCACTATGCTATGGAAGCTGCTATGATCTTTAAAACATTAAATAAAAAATATGATGCCGTCACCTAACAGACCCATTTTCACTCGCAAGTCAAAACCCTATTAAAACCACATTCCCCTTCCGCTGCCGCGGAAATGTAGAAGCAAAGAGCGAGATGTGCGGAATTGCGTTGGTTGTCTCTGGCATTCGTATTGATTTCTCATCTCTGCCATTCGATTCAACATCTCCACATCGCCAAACCGAGAATGTAAGCACATAACTTGCTCCAACACTTCAAAATCAAAATATCTTTATTCTTTATTTGGCACCATTCATTTATTTATTTTCGACGCTCTTTTCATTTAATTTATCTTTTTTTTTTTACACCTGGCGATTTGGTGCAGTTGTTGTTCTCTTTAGATGACTTGAACGCAGCTCTGCGGCGAAGGGGTCCTGATAGCTTGGGTGCCAAGAAAGTTTTTCTGCAACACTGTGTCTCAGAGGAAAGCCAAATTTCATCGTTTACAGAACACGATGAGATTCTGTGTTCTGGAAACAAAGATAGTAGCGGAGAACTTCATTTCATTGGTTCAACTTTGCAGCTTAGGGGAACTATTCCACTTGTTCAGCCCTTGATGGATGCATCTGGAAATGTTCTTGTGTATAATGGTAATTTAATCTGTGCTACTCCCTCATAAGTTAGATTGCTTTATTGTTCCGGATAAGTTAAAGTCAACGAACATTCTCAGCATTTGTTTAATAGGGTTATCTTTGTGATGAGTGCTAAATGTTTGTGTTATTTAATGTCTGAAATGTTAATCTATTTGTCTGTATGGTTTGGATTAAGAGGTTTTAGATTTTAATTTCTGTTGTGCTTTTTAGGTGAGATTTTTGGAGGACTTCAACTTGCTAGTGATTGCAACGATGCAGAATTTCTCATGCAGATTTTGGGACAGTGTTGTTCGTGTGGTTCTTGTTTGACTAATCATTGTTGTGAATGCGGGAAAAGTTCCATACCAGATGTTCTTTCTAAAATTAAAGGACCATGGGCTATCGTCTATTGGCAGGTAACTTCAAGTGGTAAGTTTCTGTGTGTCAAAATTTATTACCGTGTTTTTTTCCCCTTGTTGATTCATAGGTGGTAGTGGTGCTTTTTTCTTCTTTTGCAGAATTGTTCAAGGACCCTTTGGTTTGGCCGAGATGCATTTGGTAGACGGAGCCTCCTTGTTCACTGGCCTACAGAAGATGATTCAACCTTCCTGCTTTCTTCTGTATCACCTGTTTCTCCAGTTCAGCAGGCCCCTGGTACGTAGTTCATGGAAACAAACAGCTACTGTTATCTTGCTCTTATGGTTAAATTTCTGTGAACTAGAGTGACCTGAATAGAACAGATTACAATTTAGTAAACAACTTACAGGTATTCTAATTTAGTGCGGGGGGATTATCCTGTAAAATATGTACTTAGTATGGTCATGACATAGATGAACGTGGCATTATGAAGAAATCAACAAGAGAATGTATGAATGTTTTTAGGAGATTTCACGTTTCCTTATTTGATGCTGCTTGAATGACTCCTGAGTTCTGTTACAATGTTTTAAACAGATAGAAAAAAATAAAGAAACTTTCCCTGATTACAGAATAACAATGCATGTTTTTTAGAGGCGTTTTCTCCCTGCCCCAAGGCCTCAACACTTAAATGCCATGATAGTTTCCCACTCATCCCTTCTGTTAGTTATACCAAACATTGCCAAATTCTCTAGCTAGATCAGCCATAACTCACAACTTATCATATGTAACTCATTCACTCTAACTCCTTCTTCAACTAATAGCATTATAACAATTGGATTTACTGATATTAATTTGCTGCAGAAAATGAAGCTCATAATGGAATAGAACGTCTTAGTTACTGGGAAGAACTACCGTGTGGAATATATAGTATGCACGTGGATGCTTCAAATTCGAATGGATTTCTGGTTGGTGATGTCATGGTCCATGAATATACAAACTCAACATTAAAGGAGCTCATCAAGTGGGAGAGAATTTCCATTGAACCAAGCTCCGAAGATCTACAGACATCCTATAAGTTTTCTAGGAGTCAACTAGATGTATCGGTTTCTTTAGAGACAATGCCATGTGAAGGTGATTACTACATGATAGGGCCGTAATACTCCATTTGTTTACTTATTTATTCAATATTTCAGTTGATATCCCCATACATTCTAGTGCGGAGTGCATTTAGCATTTTTTGGCAATTTTATTGTAGCTTGTGAGTTTTTATAGGCCGCGACAATCTTTGTCTTCACCAAGCAGGCTCAACTCAAAATGCAATGCCAATGCGAGCTCATATGTTGCTAAATGTTTTAAAGGAATCTGTAATACGGCGTACATCATTGTATACTATCTATCAGGTAAGCAACTTAATTGATACTGGATGATAAAATTTGTATTTGCATGTTACTGATAAGATGTATAACTTTCTATAATTTTAACTTCTAAGGTATTGTGTTCTCATCAGTCAGTATGTTGTTGATAAGATATTTTCAACTGTGGGATTGTCAAATAGTTTTTTGATGAATATTTGTGCCTTACATTTAGTTCTTTATTAGCTTCGATATTGGGCTATTCCTAAGAGTACACTGGATGATTGGCCCGTTTAAATTTTTTGTTAGATTTTTTATGTCATATATGCCTAAGTGGCATGAGAGGATGTCCACGCAGGCGTAAAATTGGGGAAAATGAGAGGGACCATGCAATTGCAGTTGTGGATAGCCATGGAGGACTCACTTTGCTCGTTTGAAAAGTGGGGGGGGGGGGGGGGGGAGGGGGGGGGGGGATCTCCAAATGGTGACACTTAGGGACTAAAAGTAGATTTAAGCCAACTTATGAATGCACGTGAAATGCATGGGGCTAGTTTTTCATACTTTTGTCCAAGTATGAGTACTGCCCTATGAAGCACCGACACTTCCGGTTGAAGACGTGTCCGACACCAACACGACACTTTAATTACTTGTATTTTTCAAATTAAAACCGATGTCTGCGTGTCTGTGCTTCATAGGTACTGCCATGAAAATCAAGTTACACTGCCATATAACTTCTCATTGGATGCTTTGCTCACTAAATCCAATGTTGGCTAAAAAGGAAGGAAATGGGGCATTAAACAAGAGTGATGGGATTAGGAAGTGGAGAGAAAAAAACAAGAGTTGCATTATCCAATGAAACATAGTTTTTTTTAATCTTTGCAAATTATTATTCGTCTGATTTATTTATCCAACAAACATTTTAATGAACATGTTTATTTGGAAATTTAAACAACAAAAGGTGAATATTGGAAAACTTCCAGAATTTTCATCACAAGAGATAATACTTATTCAAGGAAGCTCAACTAAACATTTCACTTTTCGAGTCTGCCACAATACTAGATTGTGAATCAAATTATTATAACTTTCATGTTTTTCCCTAATGGAAAATGCAACTACACCACGCTCCACCAACTTTTTATGTTTGGTATCTTTGGAAATTCTTGTCAATAAGAAATATTCAAATACTCAAATCTGGATTTCTATATATTTTGTAGGGATTGTACATCCATTAGCTTCTAACTCTTCTGTAGTTTATTTTAATGGTCAAATGAATTATTGAATGCCATCACCTTAGAAGCTTAAACGGCATTTATTTATTCTTGTACCCGCTTTTGTTCTCTTTCTGTCAGCGTCATTTATATTTGGCATGGCTCACGATTGAACTCTTTGGATTTGATTGCATAGCCAGTGATATGTAGTATCAGACAAGAGAATTTTGTTCCTGTGGCAATTCTTTTCTCTGGTGGGCTGGATTCTATGATACTCGCAGCATTATTGGATCAATGTCTGGATCCCAGTTGTGAGTGCTACCAAATAAGCTTAATTTACCTTCTTCTATGTTGGTTATATTATACAATCTTAAATATTTTTGTCATGAGCCAACTATCTTAGAAGCATAGGCTGTTGGATGAAACACATAAATGATTTATGTCTAATATGCCCCCTCCAACAAGATCCCTTTGGACTTGAAGCATGGATAACACACATGCTCATCCTACCTGATGCTGAAACTTAAATGTTTACTTACAAGAATGGGGTAACAAAGACCAACTTGTAATCCACATGGCTTTGGTACCATGTCACAACTCACAAATTAACTACCCCATCCCAAAAAGTTTAAACCATTAGGTTAAAACACATGAATGGTTTTATATATTTGGCGTTGGCAGTTGAAACACACAAAGTAGGAGAACTGGTTGAGTATGTCTACTTTACTATTTTTTTAAGGAACAGGGAACCTTTGGAAGATGATCGTCGAACCTTTTCTTTATTGACAGATGAAATAGATCTACTCAATGTAAGTTTTGATGGCCAGTTAGCTCCTGATAGAAAATCTTCCAAGGCAGGGCTGGAAGAACTAAAAAGAGTTGCACCTTTGAGAAGGTATGCAATCCGTGTTTACTTCATATTTTTATTGTTGCTGGGCAATTTTTTTTTTTCTTGGAATAGAAAATAGAATTTGACTTTTGTTTTCAATATTAAATTGTTGTCCATGTTAATTATATCTGTTAGGCAAGTTTCTCTTTTTTTGGGGCTCAATGGCTCTAAAGTCCAAACACCAACTAAAGGACTTCTAAAAGTATTTCTTGCTTTGTCTGTTATAATGAGTCCCTTGCTTTTGCTCTTTTTATATAGAACCTGCCAATCAGCTGGAGTCTTTTATAGTTATAAAATATAATTAGTGTTCTGATCATGCATTTATTTGACATGCTTTATGTTAAAATATCTTTTATAGCATCTGTCATGTTATGGTGAACTTGTACTGTAAGTGCAGGTGGAGACTTGTGGATATTGATGCCGACTTGCCAGACTTGGTGTTTGAAACTAGGCATGTTATGTCCCTCATAAATCCGGCCAACACCTATATGGTACTAATTAATTTTCTTTACAATTTTAATTCTGTCTCATGTATGAACATATCATTTATTTAATTAATTGCTTAGTTTATTTATTTTACATTTTTCTTTCTTAGTACTACATTATGAATTATGACTAAACTAAAAGATTAAATGTTATTTGGTAAATATCTCTTGGAAAGAAGAGACAAACTAAAGATGCATACAAGGTTGAAAAGGAAAGTTAACGAATATACAGAGTTTGAATAGTGGATAATAATTTCAGAACACATCATCTAGGGAGCTATTACTCATTCTGCTTCAGCATCAGGGCACTGAATAAATTCAATGTTTTTTTTATTAGTAGTATTATCTTCCGTTTAATGCTTCAAACAGATGGAGCAGAAATTTCAGTCTGAAAGCCCTATTGCTAAGTTTTCAATCACCTTATGGTAGTTGACTATTGGTTTGTGATAAGAACAGCAATGTAACAGTAAAAGGAAGCAAAGAATTGGGTAAAATATGGTATATTCCTCTGATTCAGTGTAAATACAGAAGAAGATTCAAGTACATAGTATAGAAATGACTAGTGCAGTACTCTAGTGATAGAGACTGTACTCCCATGCCCCAGCCAAGCCAATCCTTGCCTAAAAAGTAAATGACGACACCCCTCTACTTTTATTGCTAGCATCACAACATGTGTGCTGCAAATCCCAACAGAATGATACTCTCTCTCTCTCCTGCCCGCAAGGCAGATTCCTTCCACTACTCCACTACTTAGATGAATTCCCTTTCTTACCCTTTCTAGAGTAAGTCTTGCCAAACTTCTTACTAATTCCTGAATTACCCTTGTTCTCATCAATACTTCCCCCTTTGAAATTCACCTTGTCCTCAAGGTGAAGGTCAGGGAACTGTTCTTGCATCTCTTGCCAGTCCTCCCAAGAGTTCTCAAATTCAGGTAACTGTTTCCACTTGACCAGTACCTCCAGCAGACCTGCTGTGTTCTTCCTCACAGCTAAGATATCCTCAGGATCCACCTGCAGTTCCCAATTCTCATTCAAGCATTGTGGTAAGGGTTGTACCACTACATCAGCCTTTACAGCTTTTTTCAACAATGATACTTGAAATACTGGGTGTACTCTACTCTCTACAGGTAACAGTAGCTTGTAGGCCATTGAGCCAACTCTCTCCAAGACCTCAAAGGGACCATAGAATCTTGGACTAAGTTTTTGATTGATTCTCTTAGCTAGTTGCTTCAACTTGTAAGGCTGAATCTTCAAATAAACCAAGTCTCCTACCTCAAAGCTCACCTCTCTCCTTTTCTTATCAGCAAACTGTTTCATTCTGTTCTGAGCCTTGCTTAATTGATCCCTCAACTCATTGAGCAAATCATTTCTTTCTTGAACCATCTGTTGCACTTCATCTATAGATATTCTGTTCTCATCTACTCTCACTAACATAGGAGGTCTTCTGCCATACAAGGCTTCAAATGGAGACATTTTTAGAGAGGAATGATAATTGGTGTTATACCAATACTCAGCCCATGGCAACCACTTGGCCCATTGCTTAGGTTTGCTCCCAGTGAGACATCTCAGATACGTTTCAACACATCTATTCACCACTTCAGTTTGCCCATCTGTCTGGGGATGGTATGCTGAGCTTAGTTCCTGCAGTTCTGAATAACTCAGTCCAGAAAGCACTAATGAATACCCTGTCTCTGTCAGAAACAATTGAACTAGGAAAGCCATGCAGTTTTACAATTTCTTTCATGAACAACTGAGCCACATCTTTAGCATTATAGGGATGAGATAAAGCTATAAAGTGAGCATACTTAGTTAGTCTATCCACCACAACTAGGATAGTGTCTACCCCCATAGATTTGGGTAACCCTCCAACAAAGTCCATTGAAATATCACTCCAAACCTGTGTAGGAATGGGGAGAGGTTGTAGAAGTCCTCTTGGACTGAGGGCTTGATATTTATTCTGTTGACAGATTGCACAGGATTGCACATATTGTTGAATCCTCCCCTTCATGCCTTCCCAGTACACCACACTGGAAACTCTTTTGTAAGTCCTTAATATGCCTGAATGACCACCACTGGCTGTATCATGAAATTCCTCTAAGATTTTTACTATCCTGGATGAGTTCTTAGGTAACACAAGTCTATCCTTGTAGTACAGGCGCCCATGTTTAAGAGTATACCCCTCATGAATGTTTTCTTGCACAAACAGATCTTGAACTATCTGTCTCAACTTAGGATCAGCTTGTATCTCAGTTTCCAATCCCTCCCACTCTGTGCATTGAATGGTAGATATAGCATTGCAGGAAAGCTGTCTAGAAAGAGCATCAGCAACTCTATTCTCACTTCCAGGTTTATACTTTATATCAAAGTCATAACCTAAGAGTTTGGTAACCCACTTTTGTTGTTCTTCACCCATCAATCTTTGATCAGTCAGAAATCTCAAGCTTCTCTGGTCAGTGTGCACAGTGAAGTGCCTGCCTAGCAAGTAATGCCTCCACTTCTGTATTGCTATCACTATAGCCATCAACTCCCTCTCATACACTGACTTGTTTTGTGCTCTATTGGAAAGTGTTTGACTCATGTAAGCTACTGGTCTCCCTTCTTGCATGAGGATAGCTCCAAGACCCTTCCCAGAAGCATCTGTTTCTACAATGAAACTCTTGGAGAAATCAGGAATTGCAAGCACTGGTAAAGTTGTTATAGCAGTTTTCAATTGCTCAAAGGCAGATTGAGCACTCTCATTCCAAGCAAAGCTGTCTTTCTTTAATTGTTGAGTAAGTGGCCAAGCCATCTTCCCATAGTTCTTCACAAACCTCCTGTAATAGCCAGTTAACCCCAAAAATCCCCTCAAACTCTTCACATCTTTTGGAGTAGGCCAATTCACCATAGCACTGATCTTGGCAGGATCAGCTGCAACTCCCTGCCCAGAAATCAAATGACCAAGATATTCAATTTGTGCTTGAGCAAAAGTACACTTCTTGTGATTTGCATACAGCTTGTTACTTCTCAGAATCTCCAACACAGTTCTCAAGTGTTCTATGTGGCTCTCATCATCTTTACTGTAAATAAGGATGTCATCAAAGAATACTAACATGTATTTCCTAAGAATGGGCTTCAGAATTCTGTTCATTAAGGCTTGGAAGGTGGAAGGGGCATTGGTGAGCCCAAAGGGCATCACAAGGTACTCATAGTGGCCCTCATGAGTCCTAAATGCAGTCTTAGGAATATCTTCTTGCTTCATTCGTATCTGGTGATAGCCTGACTTCAAGTCTAGCTTAGAAAAAATCATAGCAGCCCCTAGTTCATCCAATAATTCATCTATGACAGGTATAGGAAATTTATCAGGCACTGTGTGTTTGTTCAAGGCTCTATAGTCAATACAAAATCTCCATCCACCATCTTTCTTCTTTACCAACAAAATTGGACTTGAAAAAGGACTAATGCTAGGTCTAATAATCCCAGCAGCAAGCATTTCATTCACAAATTTTTCAATTTCATCCTTTTGGTAATGAGGATACCTGTAGGGCCTGATGTTAGGTGTTGGAGCTCCCTGCTCGAGGGTAATAGCATGGTCCTGTTCTCTCTCAGGTGGTAGCTCTTTAGGTTCCTGAAATACATCTGAGTAGTCCTGCAACAACTGAGAAACCTCCCACTGTAACACACTGATCTCCTTGTTGTTCACCATTTCACAACACTGAAGCAGGTAACATTCCTCTTCCTGTTGAATTGCTTTCACCATTGTCTTAAGTGAAGCTTGGTATTTGCTTAAAGATGGCTCTCCCCTGATCTTGAATTTCTGTCCTCCACCCTTCCACTTAATCACCAAATTCTGGAAGTTAGCTTTGATGTCTCCTAGGCTAGCAAGCCAATCCATACCAAGCACTAACTCTGTTCCTGCCAATGTCATCAGGAAGAAATCCCGAGTGAAGTTGATGCCCTGCACCTGCACACCCAAACCAGCACAGACCCCTTTGTGAGTGATTTTCTCTCCATTCCCCACTTCAATAGTGTATTCAGAGGTGTCCTCAAGCTTTAACTGTAACTCTTCTACAAGCTTGTAAGAGATGAAATTTAATGAAGCTCCTGAGTCAATGAGAATCAACACTTTCTTGCCATTAATGATACCCCATACCTTGAAGGATTGGTTGGTAGTCAACCCCTCCTTACTCTTTAATGACAATTGTAGAGTTTTGATTTCTACAGTGGCTACTGGTTCCTCCCCTATTTCAGGCTCTATTAATTCTGCTTCTTCTTCTCCATCATCATCAACAAGTATCACTCTGTAATGTTTCATTTTACAGATGTGATCTTTCCCCCATCTCTCTCCACACTTAAAGCAAAGCCCCTTCCTACTCAAATCTCTCAATTCCTCCGAGGACAGCTTCTTCCCCATCCCCTGTTTCACGTCCACACCTCCATTATGTGTTTTTGTCTCAATTGGGACCTCCCCCAGTCGGGTTTGACCCGGGTTTGGGCTTAGGTACGAATGTTCTGCTCTGACTCGCTTCCCAACCCGAACTACTCGTTCCGGATCTCCACTTACTTCCTTCGTTCTTCAATGCTTCGTCACTTTTCTTACTCGCGACGTTCTTCTCCTCAATCAACAACGCGCGATCCATCAATTGCTGCAACCCTCGCGTTTGATATAACTTCAATTCTGCTTGAATGTCTTCGCGCAACCCATTCAAGAAGATGCTCTCCAACATGACGCGTTCTTCCCTTTTCAACGGCGCCATTAGGAGCTCAAATTGCTCACGATACTCCATTACCGTTCCAGTTTGTTTCACGCTAAGAATAGGGCCAAGGGGATTACGCACCAACGACGGTTGGAATCGTCGTATCACCGCCTGTTTGAACTCCTCCCAGCTGGGATTCTGATTCTGATCCTCCCACCATTGATACCAGTTCAGAGCCTTACCATCAAGAGCTATCACCACCGCTTCTAACATTTCATCTTCCTCCACACCATTGATACGAAAGTATCGCTCCACCTTAACCAACCATCCGTAAGCTTCTCCACCTTCAAACACCAGAATCTCCAGTTTTCGTCCTCTCACATGGTGGCGACGAGGAATCGTGCTTCTCTTCGACGACGTTTCGGATTCTGCAGATGATCCATCACCTCCGCTTTCGTCATTTTCCACCGTAGGTTCACCCTCGTTCGTATTACGAGGACGAGGGGGTCGTGGTCGTCCATGACGTGGGCGAGCCTGTTGCTCAAGTAGTTGCTTGAGCTCATCAAACCTTGCATCAGAATGCAGCTTCATCTCCTGAAGCTCCTGTTCAATCTTCTCAACGCGTTCATCCATGGCAGTCTTCTTAACCATAGTTCAAGCTCCGGAGGACTGAGAGCTTTGATACCAAATGATAAGAACAGCAATGTAACAGTAAAAGGAAAGCAAAGAATTGGGTAAAATATGGTATATTCCTCTGATTCAGTGTAAATACAGAAGAAGATTCAAGTACATAGTATAGAAATGACTAGTGCAGTACTCTAGTGATAGAGACTGTACTCCCAAGCCCCAGCCAAGCCAATCCTTGCCTAGAAAGTAAATGACGACACCCCTCTACTTTTATTGCTAGCATCACAACATGTGTGCTGCAAATCCTAACAGAATGATACTCTCTCTCTCCTGCCAGCAAGGCAGATTCCTTCCACTACTCCACTACTTAGATGAATTCCCTTTCTTACCCTTTCTAGAGTAAGTCTTGCCAAACTTCTTACTAATTCCTGAATTACCCTTGTTCTCATCAGTTTGCAAATATCTTTTCAGGACCTTAATATTGGAATTGCTTTATGGCTTGCCTCCGCTGGTGATGGATGGGTGTCGGATGCAAATACCGATGATAATGATGACAATCATACACGGATTAAGTACAAGTCCAATGCAAGGATTCTCCTAGTTGGTTCTGGTGCTGATGAACAGTGTGCTGGTTATGGAAGACATAGAACAAGTTATAGGCGAGGAAGGTATTACTATGATAATGGTAAATCATGTTTTAGTATAATACGTATGTTCAGAACTTACAAATGATAATATTCTGTTAATACTATGTTGTAATGAATAAAACTTTCTTTTCCTTTTTATATTAGCTCTGGTTTTATAATTGTCTAGCTGTAGGCACATGTCAATGTAATCTTTGTTTTTATCTTTGCTTTAGTTGTGGCCATTTAAGTGTTAGAAAAAGTGGAAATAAATGATGTACCTTTCCACAGGAAAGAGAAACACGGTGCAAATAAAAACAATGATATGAACCATATAGTGTACAATGCATTGCATTGAATAAATTCTTCCGGGTCTTTAATGTTATTCAGTTCACCTTGATACTTCGATAAAACCTCTAATTTCTCCAAAGATACATACAAGCACTGTTAGTTCGTCCTCAAATTTTTGTCATCATTTTAGTGTCTTATTCAAAATATCAGTGTTTTTTCAATGGATTTGAGGAATGAGTATAATCGAGTCCTAATTTAGGGGCTAATTTGATGGCATTTTGCACAATTGAGGGACTGAGTTGTTGACTCTTGTCATTATTGTGAGTAATGGATATCAAAATGAGAAATCAGAGAGAGAATTCATCTCAGAATTGTATTGTATTTCTTGATCCGAACCTTCTAGAAGCTACTAGTGATGTATTCTATCAGCGAGAGTCTAAATTGACAACAAAAATATTTGGACCAAAGTGATGACACTTGCATCTTTGAAAGACAAAAACAGGGGCTTTTTTGGTTGGTAATTTGGGAGATTCATGTTCTGCTTTTATGTGGTAGTTTTTTTATCAGAATTCTTATGTGGTAGTACTTTTTATGTAGTAGTTTAATATACTTAGAGATGCTGCATTTCAAAAAAATTAGATTATCATCTGAGTGTTAATTGTGAACTTACTAGTAGTCTAGTACTGATTTCTGTACTATAGAATGTACATGCATCATATGCATAATCTCTTAATGGATTTGATGGCATAATATGCCTTGATTAGTTGGCTGGGGCTACATGAGGAAATGAAACTAGACATGCAAAGAATTTGGAAACGAAATCTAGGGAGAGATGATAGATGTATTGCTGACAACGGAAAAGAGGTAATGTTCAAATTATAGCAAGAAACAATATTGATTCCGACTTCATTAATCTCAGAGTTACTTATCATTTTTTGATTTCAAATTTTACTTAGGCTAGATTTCCATTCTTGGATGAGGATGTTATAAAGGTTTTGCTCAACCTTCCATTGTGGGAGGTTGCCAATCTTGATCAACCTAGTGGCATCGGTGATAAAAAGATTTTAAGAGAGGTATTTTAAAGTTCCATTTGGAAGAGCTATTTTTTCTTCTTTATATATATGCACTTCTTTTATTTTACCAAATTAAACTCTTTTCTACTGAAGATTGAAAATGAGTTGACTCCTAAACTTAAATCTCATGGTTAATATATTTTCTGAAGGTTGCGGGATTGCTTGGTTTATATGAAGCAGCTGTTCTGCCAAAACGAGCTATCCAGGTCTGCACTCTGAAACTTTTCACTTAAGAATTTTACTTTATATGTAAAATGAACAGTGGGGGTTACCCTTTTTTTGGGAGGGGGGAACAAGCCAACAATCAGAATGGATTTGCTGCATCTGATTGAAAAAAGATAGCTTCGATGATTTCTCGGTTTTTAATCCATCTTTTTATGGGAAATTGTTCCATCTGAGTCTAATATTTTGAATCTTCCACTCTTGCTTTTTACTGGAGAACAAAAATGTGTATTTGGGTTGTATTATTTTGACCACAAAATCAAAAATAACACTTTACTATACACCAAAATTATGTGTTCTTCAAGCTCCTCCCTTGCTAATTTTTTCCACCGCAACTTTACTTTCTACCTGAAAGTAATAACTGATTCGACTGTGGTGAAAACTGAGCTTCATTTTTCTCACAAGTTTTGTTTATAAGGAAATAATACTAAGAGGAGGCAACGCCACCGGAAGACAACGGTGTAATTGGTTAAAAAGTGGGAACATGTTTTTTTAGCTTACCTAATTACAAGTCTTTTGGATAGTGATTAATTTGTCGTTATACTATATATGTCTATTGGTGTAGTTTGGTTCTAGAATTGCGAGGGAATCAAATCGGAAGAATTTCGGAAGCAATCGAGCAGCAAATCAGGCGTCTGCAGGCAGTGTAAGGATTTGTAGGAAATCCAATTTTGGTTGATTCTTTGGTTTTAGTTTTTGGAGCATGTAGGAAGCCTTTTTTTGTATGACAATGAAATGTGCTTATCTATCGAATAAGTGAACTGGATTGCATCTTGATATCACTCAAAAAAATATGCTTTGGCCTTTTATTTGGTTGATTTTTTTGAATTTAAAATAATTGAAGTTATTGGTTCAAACCTGTTCACCCTACTGGTTTTTGGCTAGTTTTCTCCGATTCTTGACCGATCCGGTTTTGAAACAAGTCAGTTTTCTCGATGAATTGGACTCGACACTTGACTGGTATCCGTTCAATTGGTTGAACTGGTTGGTCTGGTTTGGTTTTCTAAACCAGGGACACTTGGAAATAAATGTAGGAACACTTGTTTCAAACTATTATAAACAAGTCAAATTATTAACAAAAACTACATAGAGGGCACACGATTAGAAAACTACATAGAGTGATAGAGGGCACACAACTAGACTTATAACACAAAAACCCTCCATCAAGATGATGCATGAGGTTGTCCAAGACATATGCTCTACATACACATCAACAAACAACATCAATATCTACGACAAGTTTATAGAGTTTGATTGTGATTTATCATTTATTTGCTCTTCATTAATGGTACATTTTTTTTAATCTAAAAGATCGCAACTTCGAATATGGAATTCAAAGGTATCAAATAGAAAAAGATACTATGAATCGTAGAACTATAATGAAATACACGATCAACCGACATTTATCAAATTGGAAAAAGAGTCAGAAGAAAAGGTTCGATCTGCTTTCAATTGACCGTTGAATAGGGATGTGGAAGTTTTGCCATTCAAAAAAGAAAAGTGGATGTTTTACCATATACCGTGATAGTAAATGCTCATTTTCATCTTAATGTGTGAGTGAAATGATTCACATCTAAGAAAAATAACACCTCTAAAAGCATTCATCATTGGTTGGTTTGTTATTATATTGAGTGGATTTTGGGTCATTCACATAATTTAGTTGTTTTAATAAAATAGTAACTACACTCTTATTATAACCTTTACTAATAGTAATAAGAAACGGTTTATAGAACTTAGATTCCACATCGTATAAATGACAGACACACATGCATGCATATGGATATGAATATTTATGAAAAATCATTAATAGTTAAAAAGAAAGGAGTACAATTTCTTGGGCTAAAAATCGTAGGAGTGACAGTCCTACTAAAAAGAACAGTGAAAGTACAAAAATGTAATGACATTTCTAAAAGAGTTGACCCAAACTGATCAACAAATCTAATGCTTGAAAGCCCTAAATAAGTTATTCTCCAATTCTCTCCTCTGTACAAAACCTCAAGTTTTGTTAACGAGTCTCACAGGGAGGAAAGCTAGTTACATACTATAACATAAAAGGAATAAACTAGTTATTAATATATGGTGCTGGCTTTGGGAGACTCTTGACAAGGCCACAGAGCAAGGTATTATCTGGCATGTTGTACTCATCCCTAAGAGAACGTTCTGGTGTTATAACACTAATGTATAGCTGTTGACCCAAGTAACGATTCTCAGCAATCTCTGACCTCAAATTCCACACTCCACAGTTGTCGAATGTCAACATTATTGCTGCCCATGATTTTGGAAACACTTGAACTGTGTGTCTGCTCACTGCATCAAGAAGGTTATAGCTTTTCCTTTTGTCTGGTGTCCATGTCCCTGGCTCTATGCTGCACATATATATTGAGCAAACATAACACAAAAATATTCATTGTTTTTCTAGTAAAATAAAATAAAATGAACATGAACATGCTAGAATGTACGTAGATAATTAAATATACTCACCCGACTGCGAAGAATGAGTATCCATTCAAGTTATATGATTGTATGCTTTTCTCGTGATTCTCAAAAACGATTTCGATGAAAGTACGGTGGGCAAAGTTAAGAACATTAGGTTGCAATTTAACGGTGGTTGGAGCACTTTGTGGGTTATCAGCAATAACATCGTATTTAAAAACCTTATCAGCGACTCCGTAGTATTCAGCGAGCTTAAGTGGGGTTTCAGGATCCACGTGGGATACGCCGTTAAGTGCATAACGGAGCTTCCCATTATCTCTACTAACTGTGTTAACAAGCTTAACGGTGCGGGTTATGTTGATTTGACCGTAATGGTAAGAACCTTGTGGGTTGGGCCTGGCAGCACTAGCAGTAAGGTTCCAACGGAAAGAACGAAATTGGTTCAAAGACCAAGCCCAGCCCACTGGAGCTTCAGGGACATCAGGAGAAGCAGGAGCCTTGCCATTAGCATAACGCATAATACCTTTACCTGTTGTAACGGATTTGGTAAAACGGGTAGAAGCAACCAAGTAGTAATCCTTTGGTTCCTTGTCTGCGGTTACAAGGACGCCGAAACATTGACCCACGTGGACGTCGAGGGAGTCATAATCGTTTTGAACGGTGTGGGACCCTTCCATTTCAACGAGTTTCATTAGGTGGCCTTGGATCCTGAAGTTGAGGGAGTTCTTAAGACCCACGTTGCAAATTCTATATTTGTAGGTTTTTCCTGGTTTCATTGTGAAGAGTGGTTTGTCAGTTCCATCACCTTTGGCGTTTTGACCGTTGACGAGAACAGCTTGAGGCCTTCCTATGGAACGACCACTGTCGAGTAATTTGCTAAGAGTAGAATGGCTTTTGGTGTACCAATCACCGATGAGGACAGTGTAATCGTCTTCGGGATCATGATAAGGAACGGGAATCAGTAACCTACTATTTACCCTAAGGCCACCGAAACCACCGGCTGCGCGATGCATTCCCAAACTGGGGTAGTAGAAATAGCTTCCAATCTGGTCCTTCACTTGGAATTTGTATGTGAAGTTTGTTCCTGGCAGGATTGGGCAGTTTGTTCCTGGTACCCCATCTTGCCACGAGTTCTTCCTTTGTTGTATTCCCGCCCTACAAATCAATCAAATATTCAATTAACCAAAACATTAAAACAAGATGTGCAATGTTTTAAACTAATTTGTGGCAATATATATATTATAGTACCAATGGAAAAGGAAAGGCTCGTCCAGGTTGTTGAAGACGTTAACCACCAGATTATTGTTGCTGGTGGAGTTGATGTTGGGTCCAGGGAATTCATTGTTAATGAGAATAACTTGCTGGGGTACACCTGCAGGGGAGATTGTACCATAGGTGATGTTCCATGTGAAGTAGAAGTAAGGATCTTCACAATGCACCATCGACGTTGTACCAGCCAAGAGACATATAAACAGCAGAAACATTACCCTGTCCATATTCTTCATTTGTTAACTAGTTTTCTTTTTGAGCTACTACTACCTTTCAATATTTTGTAATGGTAAGGAAAAGAAGAGTAATTACCCCATAGCCTCTCCTCTTGCCATGTTATATACATTTTGAAACATGTTTATTCACCACTCAAGGTCTCCGCTAACATCTCTCACATACCTTTGCTCCTGCTCCTTAGAATGCGTACTTCCTCTTATGTATTTTCTATTTCTGTGTCAAAAACTTGTTCTTCGTGTCTATAGTTAGAATATTGGTTGAACAAAACTAACCATCAGATCATTAGCTAAGTTACCCATCCATTCCATCCATTATTTATCCTCCCCACATTTTTTCTCTATAAGCTTCTATATATCATCAAAGAAATTAATTCCATTAGTTTTTTTTTTTTTTTGAGTTTTTGTAGCTACTTTATTCAATAGTTCATATTTATAGATAATTATTGTAATCCTTAATTATTTTTTTGAGTTTTTGAAGCTACTTTATCCTAGTTTCCATGATTATTAATCCTGAATACTTTTTATTATCGATATTTTGGGTTCAAATTCAAACCACCTCAAACAAAAATTGCAATAAGACCCAAACCGAATTGAAAGTCACAAAAATAGTTTTGGTTTGAATTTGATAGAGCCACTTTTTCAATTAACCGATCAATTTGGATGATCTTTTTTTTTTTTCATGCAACCAAATTAAATCAAACCGAGCCAAAGACAAATATTCATACACATACCTAACAAAATTGAAATTACAAATTAAAACCTCGGTTCGATTCTGATTTCAATATATGCTACTACATATGATTTACTACATATAATGTAAAAATTTCTACAATTCATGTGTATTAAATTTTTATTTAGCTTATTTTTTTATATTACTATAGTTTAATTAATTACAACTCTAGATTAAATTCTGTTTTTCAACTTGTAAAAATCAAAACTATCCAAACCACATTAGTCGTTATCAGTTTCGTGTTTGGTTTTTTTTTAAGGAAGCCAACCGAACCGAACCAAAACTCTGCAATTTGATTGACTTTTTTTTATTTAAGCCAAATCGGACTTCAATGTATTCTTATATTTAGTTCATTTATTATTATTATTAAATTATTTTTAATTAAGTTAAAGTTATTATTATATTTTTATTTTTCACACTTCATGAAATGATATATATTCTAATGAACTCCCATTAGATTTTTAGAAGTAGCACATTAGCAAGATACACCTTTTTGATTTGTTGGATCAATATAACCTAACTCATACTTTTAAATAATCTCTCAAATTAGAAGGCACTAATATAAATTTGATTTTTTAATTTAATTTTTTTTAGTAATCTCTTGATTTGGATCAATATAACCTGACTCACACTAGTAATTATTTGTAGATTCCTGCTCTCTTCGTAACTAATGTTTTGATAAAATGTTTTATTAAAGAAAATATAAAAATTTAATTACTCTCTAGAACCGTGGTGCAGCAAATAGTTAGAGGGGGAGTAGTTATAAGTAAGAGGATATATCTAAGAATATACCTAATATACAACAATTTAGAAACCTCTAAAGTTGGAAGAAGGAAGTAGTTCGTAAAAATATGTGATATTGCTTAAATTACTTTCTAATGTTTTATAAATTGTCTCTAACGGAAATTAATAAGACGAATTTAATAAAAATTAGGTGCAAGTTGGGTGCAAATTTAAGAATATTAGTGCAAATTTAAAATTTCAGGGGATTCAAAATAATTTTATATAGAGGTATTAGTACTAATATTTAATTTCCAGGGGATTCAATTGAACCCCTTGAGAACCATGTAGGTCCGCCACTTACACTCGGATCATCCTCATAACTAGTTACTCATCTCTTCTTCCCCTCCTTTAACCTATGTTTGGAACCACAACTACTATGCTCTCTTCTGCATGTTGATATAGGAACCACAAACTACTATGCTCCTCTTACCCCTTCAACCTGTCTTTGTGTTAGCTCCCCATGGTGTCGAAGATTCACTACTACAGATTTAGTCTTTAATTAGTAGCGTTTTTTAGGCTTTAGTAGCGCTTTCAAGCGCTACTTGTTCACGCGCTCCTGAAAAGAGGTTAGAAACAGTAGTGTTTTTGAAGCTCTATTAAAGGTTGAGAATAAGTAACCTTTTTTTAGGAAGCACCACTGAAGGTTCATTTTTTGTTGAGAGTAAGTAGCGCTGCTATTGGTTGAGAATTAGTAGTGTTTTTTTATTATTTAAAAAGCGTTACTAATGGTCGAGAATCAGTAGTATTTTTTTAAAAAAGTGCTACTAATTCCTACTTTTTTTTTAAAAAAAAAGTACATTAGATAACGTTTTCTTAAAAAGAGCAACTAATTATCTTTTTTAAAAGAAAAAAATATTTCCGGCATATACATGTACTAAAATTAATTTAAATAATATTAAATAAGTACCTTTATTAAATAAGTAACTTTACACTTTTCTTGGTTGAACACTATTACTAAAATTAATTTAAATAATACATATATTAAAATAATATTAAATAAGACTTTTTTTGCAAAAGTAAAAAAGGGTTTTTATTAATGAAGTTAGGCCAAGGCTTAATACAAATCAAGACCATAAAAATTACAACTTTGTCCATGAATAAAGTTAAAGCAAATGAGTCACAATGACCTTACATAACATATACTCCCTCTGTCTCATATTAAGTGTCATGTTTGACATTTTTCTTTGTCTGAAACTATCTGTTACTTTAGAATCCCATACAACATTCATTATTACTTTCCAACAATACCCTTACTTTAGAATATCAATAACCGTGTCTTTGCAACAACCAAAAAAAGTGTAAGGGTACTTTAGTCTTACCACATTTTTTTACCATAAAGTTTAGCATATCCAATCATTTTCTTAATACTCGCGCATAACCTTAAACGACACTTAATATGAGACAGAGAGAATATTACATTATACTAAAATAATTTATAAATAAAATATAATGTACTAACACCTGTCATTACTCTGAAACTTCTAAACCATAACTTGAAATGACAAAATAGAGTGAACCAAACCCCAAACTGCACACTGTTTTGTAAGGCCCTTTGCAAGCTTCAAATTTTCTAAGTCTTCAAAGTTAAGCATATTGTTTTCCACTGTGTGTTTCTTTGTAAGGCCTTTAGTGGCACCAAGTGCAAGAGTGCCAGGTAAGAAACACACCTGAATGGAAGGCATCGAACTTTACATCAATGTTAGTTGGTAAATGTCATCACTTATCAGTAACTAGATAACTCGTAATTATGATCAAAGAGCATTATTGATTTTTCGCGAGATGAAAACAAAAGAGGGGAAAAGCAAATAACTAACATTTATAAACTGTAACAAGTTAAAATGATGGAGGTAAATTTCCTATTTGACTGAACTGCTATTTGATGTTTTGCAATTGACCTGAAAAGGGAATTTATATGGTAGGAATATTCGCTTAGTCCCTTACATATAATTTCAAAGGCAGTAATTTTTTTAATCTGAAACTGAACGTAGATACACCATGAACAAATGAAAAATTTCTAATAGCAAACCATCCACAGTTGAGGATTATATAGATAGCAAGGGCAATATACTATGGTACAAAAACTTGATCAGTCCTCTTGGACTATTTATGGAGAATGTTTTAGGTTTTTTTTTTTTTTTTTTGGAGGGGAAAGATATAGAAATACTTCACCATAATTGAGAGAGTAATTTCTTAGACAATGATAAGAGAATGATTATGGTTAGTATATTTTTAATTTTAAGATTATTATAAAATGATGTAAGTGATTTGAAAAAATTGCCTAAACCCTCCTCGAGTACATTTTTGGAGTTCCTCAAAATTGGGAGTGTTTGGTTTATGAAGAAAAATATACTCCTTAATGAAATTGATGGTACATCCTTCATTCTATTTGTCTTTCATCCTTCCTCCCTCCCCTCCAAACTCCAAAACAGACGTTTAGACTTTCCATCTTCCCCCCTTCACCTTCACTTTCGTGCTCTAATTTGTGTGTTTTTTATGCTCTTTCCCCTTGCTCAACTTGGGTGCAGGTCTCTACTGTGGCCAATGACAGCAGCTTAGGCGTGGTTATGGTTGATAATTTCTAAATATGTCTTTGATTGAAATTAATCGTAATTGAGTGCTTGAACTTGTTGATAATTTATAATTGGTTCCTAGATTTTAATCATATTCTTAAACTTTTAAATAATTTATAACGTAGGCCCATGAACTTCCAAATAATTTGTATTTTGATACCCGTGTTTGGGGACCTAATATTAATGAACTTTTTTTTAAAAGTATAGCAACATAATCAAAAATAAAATTATTTAAAAGTTCAAGGATTCGATCAAAATTTAGAACTCAATTACATATGATTGATAAGTTCAAGGACCCAACTAAATTTTTTAGGTCAGAGACCTACTTAGAAATTTCAAAATAATTCAAAGACCTACATATTAAAATCTATCTATATATATATATATATATATATATATATATTATTTTGCTAAAAATACCATTCAAGTATTTAGTTATTTTAGGAACGCAAGTTTATACATTGTGACGGTTTGGCTAGTGTGAAACGAAATGCACAACCCAAATGCAAGGTTAGCTTTCCCTTTTTTGGCTAGTGGCAAATGCTTAAAAGCCAACCATTTTTACATTTCGTAGATAAAATCTTCGTACCACACTAGCCAACCATTTTGAAGAAAGAGTAACCATCTAAGTTATAAGACTGAATACTCCATTTTAATAATATATTTAACAATAATGGCAAATGCTCATATATTTAATAATAATTAGTCACTTTTGTTATTTTGGATATATTTGTTTTATATTTGATTCATTTATAACTTAAGAATTAAATTAAAATAGATGAAAACTTAAAATTGTAAACGGTGAAATGCATATATTTAGATTAAAAGAGAATTTGAAACTAAAAAACAACAATAATGTGGGTCATTTTTTGGGGATTACAAAATAAAAAAATATTAAAAATAAATATACTCCATTTTTTGACAATATAACGTGAACTCATACTAGCAGAATTATTTGTAGAACTTGATGCTTGTTTTTTGATATATAAGTATAATTACATGTTAGAAAGTAATAAAAAGAAAAATATGTTTGGTTACTTGAAATGAGAATTGATCTGCGTTTTTACACACACACACACACACACACACACACACACACACATATATATATATATATATATATATATGCAAGGGATCAAAGATATATAATAGGAGAGACTAGAGAGGAAGATATTATTTATAATTTATAATCTAAATAAAAAGTTAAGAAGATTTAAATGCTAGGGAAGGAGAATTTTGAATTTATATTTGTGCGAGTATACATATTGATGCTAATATCATAGCACAGAGGAAAGGGTCGATTGATACATCAGCTATATAATCAAAATGAATGAATGGTAAAATCAAATGAAGCGATTATTCAACTTTACGCTCCTGCGTATTTTGGTGCAGGCCTTGGCATATCCTTGACAATTCCGCAAACAAGCTGAGTTTCTGGTAGATTGTATTCATCCCTGAGTGATTTTTCAGGGGACAATACACTAACATATAATTGCTGACCAAGATACTTGTTCTCAGCTTGCTCCGACCTCAAATTCCACATACCAGCATTATCAAATGTCAACATGATTGCAGCCCATGACTTAGGATACACCTGAACAGTGTGTCTGCTAATAGCATCCAAAAGGTTATAGTTCTTCCTCTTCTCTGGTGTCCATTTCCCTGGCTCAACCGCAACGTTGAAGAAAGAGTAACCATCTAAGTTATAAGACTGAATACTCTTTGTGGGGTTCTCAAAGATGATCTCAATGAAGGTACGGAAAGTAGCGTTGATAACATTGGGAGCAACAGTAACGGAATTGATTGCGGCGGGAGGGTTATCGGAGATGGTGTTGTATTTGAAAACCTTATCGGCAACATCGTAGTACTCGGCGAGCTTGAGTGGGGTTTCAGGATCAACGTGAGAAACACCGTTAATAGAATAACGGAGTTTACCGTTGACGTTTGAAGCGCCGTTGACAAACTTGATGGTGCGGGTAATGTTGATTTGACCATAATGGTAAGAACCTTGTGGGTTAGGCCTGGCAGCACTAGCGGTCAAGTTCCAACGGAAAGAACGGTACTGGTTCAAAGACCAGGCCCATCCTTGAGGTGCAGGTGGGAGCTCTGGGGAAGCAGGAGCATTGGCGTTAGAATAAGCGATAACAGCAGTGGCGGATAAAGCGTACTTGGTGAAACGTGTGGAAGCAACCATTTTGTACTGCTTAGGTTCCTTGTCGGCGGTTACGAGGACAGACATACACTGTCCAACGTGAACGTCGAGTGAGTCGTAAACATTCTGAACGGTGTGGGACCCTTCAACCTCAACGAGTTTCATTCCGTGACCTTGGATTCTGAAGTTAAGAGAATCCTTGAGACCAACGTTGCAAAGTCTGTATTTATAGATTTTACCAGGCTCCATGGTGTAAAGTGGTGCAGCATTGTTGTTTTTTCCCATGATGTGAACACCATCGGGTCTTCCAATAGAACGACCACTGTCTAAGAATTTCTTCAAAGCGGCGTGGCTCTTGGAGTACCAATCGCCCATGATGACCCAGTACTCGTTTAAAGCATTGGCGGGATCAGGATACGGGACAGGGATCAACAAACGACTGTAGATTCTCAAACCACCAAAACCACCTGCAGCTCTGTGGAGAGCGGTGGTTGGGTAGTAAAAGTAACTACCGATTTGATCCTTCACCTGGAATTTGTAGGTGTAGTTAGTGCCAGGGGCAATGGGGCACTGGGTTCCAGCTGTACCATCTTGCCACGAGTTCTTCCTTTGTTGGATACCACTCCATGTGAAAAGGAGAGGCTCGTCCAGGTTGTTGAAGACATTGACCACAAGGTTGTTGTTGCTGGTGGTGTTGATTTCAGGACCTGGGAATTGACCATTGATGAGAATGCCCTGTTGGGGAATACCAAGAGGTGCAATGGTACCATATGTCACATTCCATGTATAGTAGAGGTAAGGATCTTCTCCCTTTACTGCTGCTGCCATAAGGCATAAGGCCAAAGCTAGGAAAGCCCCACAACCCATTTTTTTGTATTAGCTTTTTTAATATCTATACAACCCTTTCCTATCTCCTTCCTTGATCTTTTATTCGGAAGAAGATAGATAGTTTCTTTTTCTTCTTCTGCCTTTTGCTTCAGCCATTTCCTTCCCTTTTATAACCCATTGTTACTAACATTTCAACCACACATGTTTTGTTTTCCCGAACTTGTCTCTCAACCGTGATCCATCTTTGGTGGACCTTGTGTTTCGCTCCTTGACTTTCTATTTCTGTCTTCCTTTAGAATGTTTTTTTTTTGACAAAGTCTTCCTTTAGAATGTTATTTTGTCTTTGTTATTTCAGTTTGTGGTTGGAAAAAGAAAACCACCCAAATGTTAAGGGGAATAAAACAGATACTGTATTTAGTTTTGTGTGTTAATAAATCCCTTTCTATAGGCAGTTTAATCGGGGTATAACATAACACATCGTTTAGGACAACTCAGCTACCATGCCACTAACAGCTAGAAAAAGTATATTTTTGCTAGAAATATTTTGAAAATACAGTTGTTTTTAAAATTAAAAATAAATTTCTTCTTTTATAAGAAAAAAAAGAAGAAGGAAAATGTCTTCAAACGAAGTCACAGTTATGACTATTTTATTAATTGTTATTACATCACAATTTAATTGGAATCTGTTTCTTATACACCCCAATACTATTATTATTATTATTATTATACACTTTTGAAAGAGAATTTAATGAAATAGCGAGATGTTTTCTTTTTTAACAGCAATAGTAAGATATTGTCAAAAAAAACAGCAATAATAAGATGCTCTTTGTTTCACTTTTTTAGTACTTTATATAACAAAAATACCGTTGTCAATTATCATACTTATTTTTTAGTACTATAATTCTTTTGGCAATCTTCGTATAATTTTTTGATAAAAGGAGAATTTTACTGTCCACAACTATTTTCATGTGCTTCGCACGGGCAATATTCTAGTGTGTGTCTATATATATATATAATGTTTGCCTTTCAAAAAAAATATTATAATGTAAAACAACTTTACAAGACATACAAATTACTCTTATTATTTAAACTCAATCCAATATCATTCCTAGAAAAACGGCATGGATATGTGTATGCACGAATATACAATTTTTTGGACAAAATGCACAAATATACAATTAGTTAAGTAATGAAATTGAAATACATACTAATTATTTATTAATTAAACTATTAATAACACGGTTACTACTTATAATTATTAGTCAATGTATAATGCAGTTCCGCATGGACTTTTAGTATATACTAGAGGAATATACCCACGGTTGTATGGATTGTTCTAATATTTTTTATTTAGTTTTATTAAATTGGTTCATAAAATATATAATTGTTAATATAAATATAAATTATATACATATATAATAATGTAATATAATATAAATATAAGTTTTATTTTTCTATCCAAATTATCTAATATATAGGCAATATCCGCATATGGAATCCAAGTCTTTTAATACAAATTATTACTAATATTTGTTATCAAATTTTGTTTCGAATTTAATTTTAAAAAAGCCAAATGAATATTACAAAATTTATTAAATGATTTATTGTTGGAAACTTCCTTCGGGGCTTCTTCGGTTCTCTTGACTGCTCAGATATAACCCATGCTGAGTTGATGGCTATTTTACATGGGCTAAAAATCTGCTGGGAGTTGCGGTTACAGAACATCGTTTGTTATTCTGATTCATGTCATGCTTTGCAGTTGGTTAAAGAGGCAGATGTTAGATACCATTGCTATGGTAATGAGATCTCAATCATTCGAGACTTGATAAATAATGATTGGGATTGTCAACTTCTTCACACTCTTAAAGAGGGAAATAGTTGCGCTGATTTTTTAGCAACGATGGGCTCTCATGGAAGTGATTTCCTAGTCGAGTTGGTTACTCCTCCTTAAGATTTGGTTGCTCTTTTGCGTGCTGATGCGATGGGTACCTCTTTTGTTAGGCATTAGAGGCCTCTTTTTTGTTTGTTTGTTTGATTTTTAGCGTTTGTAACAAAAAAAATGATTTATTGTTGAATATTTTGTAAGTATGTACAGTTTCATCTTAATTTTGAAAGTATAAATGAGTTTTATTTTTACTATCAAAATTACCTATTATATAAGCAAAATCCGTATATCTAATCTATGTCTTTTAATATACATTATTACTAATACTTGTTATCAAATTATTAATTTTGAAATATAATTTTAAAAAAGCGAAATGAATTTTACAAAGTTTATTAAATGACTTATTGTTGAAAATTTTGCAAGTATATATAGTGTTCTCTTAATTTTGAAAGTGGTTAAATAATTTTCATTATATTTAGTAAAAAAAATTATAATGCTATTTAATATGTTAAATTTATAGGCGTCAATTTTAATATAGACAGAATGAATGTTTATGGTGAAACATAAATAGTAGAAAATGAAAATTAAAACTAAAGATAAAATTCAAAATAAATGTGATCTTAGAGATATACAAATATACTGATATTTTTTCTTTAATACATGGAGTTTAAATATAAAAATATACAAATATACAAATATTTAATATAAACCATATCTATCAAAAATATATTATTACATAATTTTGATGGGGTGATTGTAGGGTGAAAGAGCAAATTAAATATTTTATCACTAAAATTGACCGTTGGATATTGTTTAAAATGCTATGAATGGGTAAGATTGAATCAACCAATATTAAATCTCAACCATTGATGAATTTTTATACTACATCCAATAATCAATTTTTGTGTTTCACCGTTGTTTTGCTCTCTCACCCTAGAAACACCTATTTTGATGTTACATTTTTATATAAAATAGTAGTATGGTGTATAAAAAAATTATATAGTGTGTGTGTGTGTGATTTTAACACAAATTGCTGTCAATAATATTTTTATATTATTTGTTAGATTAGTAAAACATTTTTCATTATATCTATTAATATGAGAAATAACATTACTTAATGTTTTGAGTTTATGGCCACAAAATTTATAATTGATTGCTCTTTATCATTTAATTTAGATAATGTTATTATTTAGTGAATTTGTAGGCCTTTGAAATTGTTGTATTGATTGAAAGGGAAAGAATTCACATTAATATGAATTATTCCTTTAATTGCTAATAAAGTCTGGAGTTAGTAGAATAATAGTGGAAGATGTAGAGTTTTAATTAAATACCATATATTTAATTACTTTTTATAGTGATCATTTCATTCTATTTTGATAATTAAATTATGTATTTGTTTATATTTATCATTCTAAAATTAAAAAGACTATATACATAATAGAAATCAAATGAATTTATAATGAATAATAATTATAATAAAAAATGACATTTTAATAGTGTATGTACGTACATAAAAGGCGTAAAATTAAAGCCTTTGTTATATGAAAGTTATATTAAATAGAATCAGAAATAAGAAAACAAAATACGTAGCATCATAGATGCATCATTGAAGATATCATTATATTTTCTTATTTGAATGAATCCTATAGGATGCTCTCATTTTTTTTGTGTTACTTATAATTTTAATGTATAAAAATATATTACTCTTTTAACCGAAATAATATTGTTACTTCATTTATAATTCTGTTGCAACAGTTTTGAAATTGAAAGGTTTTTATTAATTTATAACTTTTAATTTTAACTCTTAAGATGCCTTACCATGTTGTTATTACTATTGGCTTGATATTTGGTTCAATTTATCTTCTTTTTTTGGTATTGCAATTTATTGTCTTTATACGTTGAAAACATATATGGTGAAATTACATAGATGAATTTGGTTTGATTTAGATACTATTACTTTTTTGTGTGTAAGGTTGCTATTAGATATTATATAAACTCCTAAATCCTACAAAATAAAACTGTTTACATGAATTCATATTATATATTGCTTATTTAGAACTATAATACGACATCCTTGTTTAAACTTGTCAATCACGGCTATCTTTTATTTTCATAACAAATGATGACATTAACTAAATGAAAAACTATGGTTGGTACTCAATAGTATAGGTTGGTACTCAATAGTATACTGGACAGAAAAATGAAAGATTAAATTATAATAGAAGAAAGCATTCTAGACACTTCTTTACAGTTTCCTTCACATATGTAATATATATATATATATACCTAGAGAGAGAGAGAGAGAGAGAGAGAGAGAGAGAGAGAGAACAACAGAATCTCAATTACAGTTCCACCATACAATTAAGAAAATTACGATAAACAGCTAAAGAGGTTCTGTTTATAAACTATAAAAATATGATGAATACATTAAACTTGAAACCTATAACAAACTTAATATTTAATCAACACGTAAGAAAAAAACTTAATATTTAATCAACAATCAAGAAAAGCTTACAAATAAGAGACCAATTTAGACGAATAAATTTCGAAACTCCAACTCTTCAAGCCTGAATTAGTGATGTAAAATGTAAAAATTTATATAAATGATGTAACTACCAAACAAAAGTGATGTAAAAAATGAAAATATAAATGGTGACCTCTCTTCTTAGGTATTTATAGTATTTTTGAAAAAAGACTTAAAGTGAAGGAAAATGAAAAGATTGTAACTAATTTCTAATAAAAAACCAACTATATATAATAATTAGTACTAATCATGATAATAATTTAGAGATACCAAAAGGCTAACAAAATCATAACATCAAGTAATGATTTAAGAGTCAAGCTTCTTTATATATATATATATATATATATATATATATATATATATATATATATATAACATAATCTGATGATTTCTATGTATAAAACGTAATACGACTTGACATGTAATGTGTAAGATCAAAAATAAATAAATGTTGACATTAACTTACAATGAATAATATATAATAGAAGGTTGGTGGTTAATTAATATTTAGTAGTAATAATAGAACGAAGCTCATATATAATATAAAAAAATTCAAAATATTGAGAAAAATTGGGGAGCTTCCTTTGAGGTTTTCTACACACATAATAATAATAATAATAATAGAATTAATGAGAGCATTGTGGAGCTTCCATCCAAACTTAATATTCCACTAAATCATTATTTAATAAGTTAGTGTGTAATTATGTGTTTTAACTATATTTAATTAAGAGCTACAATTATAATCTTCTATTTAAATTATAAATATATATTATTTTCAACAAAAATGATGTGGAGCATTGTGGAGGCTCTAAAAAAACTTCCTTTAGTAATTTATATAGATAATTTCTACGTTATTAAAAGTTTAATGAATATTTAATATTTTTCAGTTTTACCACTGAGTTAGTTAGCATTATATTTAACATAATTAACTATCTTAACTATAATTTTTTATATAAACATTTCATGATCATTTCAAAAGCAAAAAAAACAATGTAAGAAATCGAACTTAGTTTAAAAAAAAATCAATTGAGCAAATTTCACTTTTAAAGTGCACTTTCTCAAAACAAAAAAAAAATTGTAGTTGAGAAACTACAACAATGAGGTATATTACATTTTTTTTTAATTAAAAAAGGGATATTTGTATTCCTTTTGGCAAAAGCAAACCAACAACAACTTGATGTCTAAATAAACAAGTTGCAGAAAATCATAGTTAAAAGATACAACTGATAAACTAATAAAGTCATTATAGCTTCACAATAAAATAAATTACTAGTACAGCAGAGAATCTAATACTCATTTGTGTGTATAGAAACACTACCGAGGGTACACTTGAGTGATAGATGCTTCATCCACAGAGGTTGTGCCTGACTTGTTTGAGTTCTCAAAATCTTTTATTGTGAAGCTTTGTTGAATTTCGCTATTAATATAACCAGCTGGTCGTTTAGGTTGTTCAAGAGTAACAGAATGACTGCTCAACATTACAACTATTGTCCGCATGGTTGGTCTTTGAGCTGGATCTTCTTGAACACAAGATAACCCAACATGAATGCATCTTAGGACTTCAACTCTTGAATATGAATCTCTTAAAGACATGTCCAGTAACTCCAGTGGTAAATCATCACTCCATTTTTTCCAAGCCTGTCAACAATACATACATTTTAGGTATAGAAACGAGATTTTTTTTAGGGACAATTGATACTAAAAGTAGAGGTGGATCCAACTCACATAGCTCAACAGGTCCTCGGCATAGCCGGATTCGTGGAAGGATGAGATCTTTTTTCCACTAATTATCTCAAGAACAAGGACTCCAAAGCTATACACATCTGTTTTGAGAGAAAACTCTCCATGCATTGCATATTCCGGAGGCATGTAACCTCTATAATATAGAGCAGAACAAATTAATATTGAACAGACTAAGAAAATTTTAATAATGGAAAGGAAATGAAACTCACAATGTTCCAACAACTCTGTTTGTGAATCCTCGAGTTTCATCAGCACCAAAAATTCTTGCCATTCCAAAATCTGATATTTTTGGATTTAAATTCTCATCTAGTAATATATTACTAGGTTTAAGATCACGGTGTATGATTCTAAGCCGAGAATCGTCATGAAGATAAAGCATTCCTCGCGCAATTCCTTCTATTATCTTGTATCGTCTTGGCCAATTCAACTGGTGTACTTTTTCTTGGTCTATGTATTTTACAAAATAAATACAGTTCAATTTATGAAATAAATAAACTGGGGTACCAATAAAAAAAAAAAAGAATAGTCGACAAAGGTATTTTCATGCACTCACCAAATAGAAAATAATCGAGACTTTTGTTAGGCATTAACTCATAAATGAGCATCTTTTCTTCCCCATCCAAGCAAAACCCAAGAAGCCTAACAAGATTTCTGTGTTGTAGTTTGGCCACTAAAAACACCTCATTCTTGAATTCAGCTATGCCTTGATTAGAGCCTCTCGATAGCCTTTTCACAGCAATGTCTTGCCCATTAAATAATGTACCCTGAAAATTTACAAGTGTGGCAGAATAATACGATCCAAAATCTTGAAGGGGAGGGATCACTCATACCCTACTATGAAATTAACAAGTGCTATAATAATACCTTGTAAACCTCACCAAATCCTCCTTCCCCTAATTTATTCTTATCACAAAAGTTGTCTGTGGCTGCTACAATTGTATCAAAATCAAATTGCAAGGATTCCACTCCTGAGATTTGAACTGCCAAAAAGAAACACTCATGAGTTAATTTCTACAATGTGGATGAAAGATTTACACTAAGTTTTACCTCAAACTTGTTTTTAGAATAAAAAACATTCAAACATAAATTACTTCAAGGTCAACTTGGAATTACAAATGTCTGATCTTTAATGAATGACTCAAGGTGAGTGAGACAGCTCCAATTGTAAGCTAGGTAAATTGGATTTAAAAGCCAACTTTGAATTACAGCTGTTTGATTGATTGAATAGCTCTAGCCACGTGAATGCTTGAAATATACAATTGAGGTGATAATTCTAACTAACGAATAGAGCTGTCAAACTAGTAGGGATGGCAATGGGATGGGGCGGGGCTGGGAGTACTTCCCCGCTCCCCGTCCCCGCCTCCAATAATGTCCTCCATCAATGAAGCACTGACATCTCTGAGATTAGATGTGTTCCGGTGTCCGACACGTGTCAGTGTCCGACACTCGTACGACATGTGTCTAACAGTACCTCAGACAAGTGTTCCAAAAAAACTCTTTTTTTCTTTGCTTCGACACATCTTAGACACTTCTACAAAGATTAAAGAAGTGTCAAAGTAGTGATAATCAAGGAAGGGTTAAAAATATTAAATTTGATTACATCATTTTTAGGTTATCATATAGTTAATGGAAAATGAATATGAAAAACTATCTTATTTTGTTTAAGAAGTTTTATTGTTATGAAATAAATTGCTCAATTTAAGTCTTCTATAAGTAATGTTCATATTTTATTTAATTATAATAAATATATATATATATATATATATATATATATATATATATATATATATATGCGGTGTCTCGGTGTCCTATATTTTGGACATTAGCGGTGTCCACGTGTCTGTGTCCGTATCGTGTCTGGTGTCCGTATCGTGTCTGGTGTCCATGTCAAAGTCCGTGCTTCATACCATTCTCCGCTTCGGGGAGTTTTCTTCCCCCACTCCCATCCCCATGGTCCCCGCGGGGAGCCCAAAAATTTATTTAAAGATAGCAAAAATTAAAATAAAATATAATAAAACTGAAAAAATATATAAAAGTAAGACTAAATAAACAAGAGTTTAACATTAAATATAAAAAAAATATAAAATTTAGTCTTACTTTATATTATAATATTTAAAAAGTATAAAAGTTAGAATAAAAATATAAAAATAAGCACAATTTATTTTTTTATTAATATTTTTATTTAAAAAACACATATTAAAAGACTAAATAATCTATTACTTATAATATAATATATTATATCTATAATAAGAGCATTTATGTAATATATTTGGGGCGAGGGATATGAACCCCATCCCCGAATTCACTACGGGGGATTTTCTCTCCCATTCTTGTCCCCACAGAGGAAAATTCCCCGCCCACGGAGCCCCAAACGGGGCAATCCCTGCGGGGATCCCCACTTGCGAGTAGAAATTGCCACCCCCATGCACTAGGTCATTCACCCCGGTCCAATGGGCTAAATTGCAAAAGCGAGTTGTGTACAACTGTGTTTTTTAACCCAACCAAACTCAAAATGCTGGACCTAGCAGGCCGGTCCAACCCACTTAAAGGAAAACATAAAGTGTTCAAAAATGTATAGAAAAATTGACCCAATTTGGCCCATAGACCAATTCGGTTGGGCCGATATGGCCCGACTTTTTTGGGACTCTATTAAAGAGTCGGGCCCAACTCAAAACACCAAGCGATCGGGCCAGCCCGTTGAGTTGGGCCAAAATTGAAGCGGAGCTAATTCTCAAAACATACCACCACTTTCCTCGGGCACCGAATTGTACTTTTTTCTCCTCCTCCTCCTCCTTTTCTTGGATATGATCCAGCAGGCAGCAAAGGTAATTAGCAAAAAAATCACAATAGGAGCCACAATTGCAACAATTATGACTACCGAGATCCCAGATTTTTCTGCACAAAATTGAATCATAATTTATATATATGAATCATAATTCTTCAAAAAGTAGGAGTGACCAGATAGACAGAGAGTTTACCTTGTGGGGTTGGTGGGCTTGGGGTGGATTTATCTGGAGAGGGCACAGTAACATTTGCCTTCACATTTACCTTTTGGTAAAAGGAATAAAACTCATACCTAATATTACAACTAGGAAACAACACTCTTCCACCTTGTTTACCATTACAGCACGTGGGCAGTTGCGCAATTGCAAATTTGAGACATTTTTGGCAATCTGATTGTGACAAATCTGGGGTGCACTGTGCGAGCGTGTACATAGTTTGAAAACTAGACAAATTTACTTCTTTCGTTGCAAACTTATTGTTACCGTTTGCAGCTTGCACTGCCACAGCGTTCATGGTGTCACCCAACAATTGCATGAAACGACTTTGTTCTTGCTCCGTCACACTCCCCGAGTTCCAAAGTAAATACTCAGGAGCTTCCGAAACTACGTTGAAGAACGACTGATCGGAGTAACGTATCATGCACTCGGCGAACCAAATAATTGATACCTTTCTTTGTGGACAACTTTGAAGTACTTGTTTGGATGCGATGGAAACACAGTCTTGGCATCCTTTTGGTGTGAGATCTCCACGGCAAAGGAAGGCGCCGTACGCAGTGTTACTGTTATTCTTGGTGCTATCGAGATTGACTGTGGTGTAGTAGAAGCCGTTTTGACGGATGGAATTGAATGAAAGATGATCAAGTAGTGTGATGAGGTTTGTTTCGTAGGTACTGTTTGGAGAAAATGTGTTTGTCTTTGGACAGTAGTTGGAAACGTAAGACTCGTCAGTAGCTGCTTTAGTTGTTCTTGTGCTTATTAGTAGTACTGTTAAGCAAAAGAAAACATAAGCAGCGACGGAGGAGATTTCCAACTGCATAATCTTATGTTTTTGCTGTTATTCTATAATCTATGCTGCTTAGCTAGCTAGGTTTGAACCATATATATAAGAATTTCTACTTGCTATTTTGTAATCGTTGTTAACGAGTTGCGAGGAAATATTAGACCTACCAGCCAGCAGTTAACAAACAATAGTAAACTTGACCGACGAGACGATGATGCAGCATTAGAATTTAGTCTTTTTAACTCATTCCTCACTCCACGACTGACTCTGCGTCAATGCCAACTGTTACGAGGAGGAAAATATGTCTAAAGTCTAAACAATGAATCTTCCTCTTAGGAAGCTTCCTCCACCTCATCTTAGAATAAGGCCCCCATGTGTTGCACGCGGCACATTCCAATGAGTGAGAAAGGAATAGAGGAGAGGACCTATTTCACACTCGGTTCCAATTCTATGATGAGGGAGGAATAGAGGCCGGATTTCATAAAAATTAAAATCAAGAGTTCCTATTTCACACTCGGTTCCAATTCCAAGAGCTTTGATTTCATTCTCATTTCTGCACATAAGGCAGGCCGTAGAATATAAACATCCATATATTTGAATTAATTAAAAAAATGCCGTCATACTTCATTCCTTGTTTGTTTTATTCCCGTCCATAATATACCTTAGTGATCACTTAGTTCAAGTTAGTCCTGTTAATGATGTGCTCCCTTAAGTTTCACTCGCCTTTTCACTTTTGAAAGCATCCCCACCCTTCGACTCGTTGTTCCCAGATGTAAGTGTTTAATTTTTTTTAATACACAAAAGATACACGACGATTTATCAAAGCTCAGTTTATGCAAGATGGAAACCAAACCATACAAAATAGCTATATAACCAAGTATGGTACGAATAAGTGGTTGATACCTCAGCCTGGAACTTAAATCCATGTGAAATCTGTTCAGGAAAGCAAAATAAACAATCAAACAATCATTATTACAAAGTATAGCCCCCGGTGCCAAACTACCCAAACAAGTACAAGTCTCTGGTCTGTTTTTCTTCCGTTATTACCTATTATTCATATTAACCTTGTTGCCAAGATATTCCAATTATTCTGCTGACCAACCAGTGCTTGGATTATTTCAAAAACATTAATTGTAGAACAATATGAGAAGGAGAAAGGGCTGAGGATAATTAAAATAAAATAAGCGCAAATCAGATTCAAAGACAACACCCATTCATGTATCCCTAACGAAACCTTGGCAGAGAGGGACTACTTATTGTCACCCAAAACCCCAATTCATCTTTGAGGGGGGTCAACTGTGCGGACATTAGCAACTGACATACCCTCAATTCGGTCCTTGGTGATTTCCACAAAGTGACCAACAATCTCATGAAACTGCTTGAGCCCTGACAGCGGAAGAATGATGGAGGATCGATCAGAACCTGCAACCTGCAATGAAATAACAATTTACAGCAGAGAATCTTCCAACACTAAAACAAAATAAACGACAAAAGGAAGAAGGAAAAGCTAATAGCAACAAACCTCAGATATTCTTAAGAAATGACCTCTATTATTGTTCCCAAGATCAAAGAAGAATCTTTTTTGATCAGCCCTGAACACTTTCGAGACCCCCAAGTTCCCAATTTCATCCTGAGCTGGCAAATCAACAGATCTGTCCACATTCAATTCAGAAGAGGTAGCAGGCTGAGTACTGTGACCAGATATGAAGCCGGCACCAACATCATCCGAAAGTCCAACAAGTCGCTCTGGGGATTCAGAATCTTGCTGTTGTGGAATGCAAACAAATGAAATCAAACAGATGGAATAAGACAACGAGGAAAATTCTGGTGGCTGTGCTAGCAAAGAAAATGTCTACTTTCAAAAGAAGAAAACCTGATTGGGTAGAAGGAAAAGCCTTGAGGCTTCATTGATCTCTGCCAAAATATTCCTGAATGCTGCCCATCCTTCATCCCTGGAGCTTCCTGCAGGAACAATTATAGTGCTGCGGTTTCTGCTGACAGAAGCTTCAGACACCTTCACAAAATAAATTAGGATCATTACCTTGAAACAAAATAAGTATACATGTAAAAAATTTCATTAGGTAGAATTTCCAAAATTCAAGTAATTAGGGAATCCGAAAAAATGCAAACAAGCTAACAACTTTTTATGAGGACTTATCTAGCCTCATTAAAACAGTTTAAGTTAATTGGAAGATCCAATTGCCCGAGTTGCTTGCACAAGATTTGTGCAGATGTTAATAATTAGTATCGACTGTCACCAAAATCAAATGCAAATCCATTACAGGGACCTATTTAGAAGATGGAGGAATTATACGCATGCTTTAAAGCTTGCTTAAATTTGATTGATTGGTGAGAATAATAAATGCTTTTACGCCAAAAAATAGGAACAATTTTTTCACTGTATAACAGCAGTAGCACATGTAAAAATAGACATCACTCAACAATGGCAACATCCCTAGATAAGAAATGATCAGCTGTTCTTCAATGTCTTTCACACCTTACCTACCCTCAAACCCACATTGCAAGCACTCTGGTTTTACAGGGGGACATTGAAGATACTCCTTAAATACTAAAACAGAAGTTTTTACAGAAACAAAAATAAAAGGTTGACTTCCATATATAATGTACTGGGCAACAAAAAACATATGAGCCCTTCATTGTTTTCGGACTCTATCTTGAAGTTAGAAAAGGAACTAAGAGAGGAAGAGGATCTGGAGGAGGAAGGAATCAAAGGTTGCTATTTTGCACACAAGCTGCAGAATAAACAATTGTGTTAGTATGACATAAGTAGTGTGACTGTGATGTGATTTATACAAATAAAGGCTAAGGGAGTGTCTTTAAAATAAGGCCATGTTGGTGAAGATTTTAGCATTAAAAATTCCCTAAGAAGTAACCCAAACAGAAATTATCAATCAAACATCAGAACTAAGCTTCAGAAGTCTTCCTTAGAAAATCAGACATTCTGCCATGACAGGACTTCTGCATAAAATCACTTGTTTTACCGTTCTAGTTTTGTATACGGGGTTTTACTTGCAGTTGCAGAGTTAAAGTGATAGAAATCTAACATGTTGACAAGCAGGCTTTTGGTTCCCAGCTCAACCAAAATGGTTCAACTAATAAACTGCAAAACACAATTTATCCTCTCTATCCACCCATGACCATGAATGTGGTGAAATTCCTAGAGCTTACAGCAGTATTTATGCATTTCAAGTCTCAAGCAACCACATTATGTCTAACAAAATCCCCAACATTTACAGCTAAATCCAAATTAAAACTTCCATTTCACTTTTCTAATTTTGGTATCTAATCTTCATCTAAATCATAAGATTATTAATGTCCTTACTTACCTGCTATGCATCAGGCTCTTTCGACAAACAAACACGTTATAAAATGGTAAATAGTTTAAAATATTCCTCATTGTCACTTGTCACGACTGAATTTTCTTATCGCTCATGAAAAAGCATATTTGCTAAAATTGCCAATTGAAAACCCCACAAAGCCTAGATGCGTTGACCTTCATTCCAAGCCTTACCAAAAATACAATCAGAGAATGCAAACAT
The DNA here is from genome assembly GCA_963573325.1 of Astragalus glycyphyllos. NCBI lineage: Eukaryota > Viridiplantae > Streptophyta > Magnoliopsida > Fabales > Fabaceae > Astragalus > Astragalus glycyphyllos. The sequence goes on from OY754310.1 coordinate 63,777,413, forward strand.
ATAATCACAGGCACAGGTAAAAAAAACAACAATGAAATTCGAGCTAAGAGAAGGAGAAAGATAGTGAGAGCAATTGAGAATGTGTGAGTACCTTCAAGAAACGGCCCCTCCTATTCTCCCCAATATCGAAGTAGAAAACCTGAAGAGAAAAAAAAAAAAGAATTTAAGAATAAGCATGAGAGAAAAATAGAGAGAGAAAAGGATGGTGAATGAATTACCTTGGTGTCAAGCTGCAATTCCTTGCTGAAAAGGTCTTGATCATCGGAATTGACATAGTAATTGAAGAGATCGAGGAACCAAGAAATGCCAGAGAAGGGGACGATGATGGTGGACCTTGTAGCAGAAGTCTTCTCAGAAATCTTAAGGTAACGACCACGAGGATTCTCCTTCAGATCGAAGTAAAACAGCTTGTGCTCCACCTGTAACGTCTTACAAAGAAGCTCCACGTCAGCACCACCTCCTCCGCGCTCTCCACCGCCGCTACCGCCGCCTCCGCCACCTCCTCCTCCTCCCGAGTTCCCTTCCATCTAAGCCAATCCAATCCAATCCAATCACCGATATCGATAATTGATAATAAATAGGGAAGTAGATCTGAGTAATAATTGAACCCTACTAGTAGGGTTCGCAAGTTCCAGCACCGAACAACAGCGACAGTTACGAATTAGAAAGCAATGAAGTCATTGATAGAAGTGGCGCGGTGAGATGATTAGAGTGGAGTGAGTTGAGTGGAGCTACAACTAGAAGGACGTATTCCCCGATGTCTGTCTACACTACACATTCGACGACAAGTCTCTTCGCAGATCCATCTCATCTCATCTCATCTATCTTTCTTTTCTTTTCACCTTCCCAAAGTCAATTAATGGGAATTACTAGTAATAATTTACTGAATTATTTACATACAAAATAAAGAGTCTATCATCCAAGAGTCTTTGAATGAATGAGATTATGATTATGCGTCTTTTGGCTTAATTAAGATTATGGGTTGAAATCCAATCTTGAAAATCCATCAGCGTCAAATCTCTTAAGTAGGAATGACAATTTGGCTCATACCTATTGGACACCCACAAAATTTACCCATGACGATGGGTGGGTATTTACCAGCTCAAATGTTTACAGACCCGGATACGGGCACTATGGTGCCTAGCCCATACTCGCATATATGTATATATATTATTTAGGATAAATTATATCAGAGGTTCTTTAATTATTTAATTGTAACAAATTGGTCATTTAAGTTTTTTCGTACCACTTAGGTCCTTTAAGTTATTTAGTTTTAACAAGTTGGTCCTTTAAGTTTTTTCGCATCACTTAGGTTCTTTAAGTTAATTAATTGTAACAAATTTGTCTTTTAAGTTATTTAATTGTAACTGTTAAAGGTCGAATAATAACTTACATTTTTCAGCCCCAAATTGTTACAGTTAAATAACTTAGAGGACCTAAGTGGTACGAAAAAATTTAAAGGATCAACTTGTTACTATTAAATATTAAAGGCCTAAAGTGGTACGAAAAAACTTAAAAGACCAACTTGTTACAATTAAATAACTTAAAGGACCTCTGGTGTAATTCAGCTTGTTATTTATTATTTATTAGTACTAGTTTACAATAAGTGTAACCAATATTTTTTAAAAATAAATAAATGGAGTGAACATATACCTAACTATTAATATTTTAGATTTTTTATTTCGATAAATATGATAATTTGTGTAATAAATAGATTCGAAAAAGAAATTGATCGCTCTTTTAATTAAATTATGATATTTTTTATGTCATTTATTATTTTTACGCATTTAAAGTGCGAGTATCAGGTGCGGGTATGGGCACTAAAGTTACTGCCTTGCATATGCTAGCTCTGGTACAGGTACTATAGTGTTAATTTCTTGCACTAATATTTCTTTATTATTGCAAGGTGTCTGGATGCAACTGGTGGGGTGCAAATATCAACTTTGCTCAGCCAAACCTGAAGGCCCAGTCCACTTGTATTCTTCTCTGGTTCAAAAACAAAAATGCGGAAGAGATCGGATCCTGTAATGGATACACGCGACCCGAAAATAACCTAAAGTATATAAGTGGAAACCCAACTTTTCGTTCACTTTTCAAATATTTCCTCTCTCTTCTTCTTGAATCTTTTCTTGATTCTTTCTTCTTCTTCTCTCTCTCTCTGCGAAACCCAGCAGCTCTGCTAGGGTTCACTGTTCTCACCTCTTCTCTGGTGATTGAAGCGGTGAAACCTTGCGATCTGTTGCCAATGATGCTGTGTGATGATGATGATGTAAAAACCCCTTGGTTTTTACACTGAATCACTTGATCTGAGGCTCTTCACTTACAAAGTTTCTTCTTCCTCAGTAGTCTTGAGATTGATGGCTCAATCTCTTCAAATCTTTGTTGATTTATGCTCAGGTACCCTTTATATGCAAAAGCCCTTTGGTTTCTTGTTGATTTCTTGTAGATCAGCAAGCCCCAATGTCTGACGTTGCTTATTTCCGGTACACGAGTTTACAAACGTTCAATTGAAGGTTCACACAAGGTAATAACACTTCTTATCTCTTGAATTGGTATTTTCCTTGCTTACTTCTTTTGAACTCAGAAGAACCCCTAATTTCTTTCTTGCTTCTTCTTATGTGCTATGACTTGTTGGTTTTTTGCTTAACACACGCGTAACCACCACAAAGAACTCCTCCCTGAGTTCCTCAGGTAATATGCTTCACCTTTCTCTGCACTCTCCTCTCTCACGATATTTCAATCACTGAAATATAACTCTCACTCTCTGTTTTCTCTTTGTGAGGAACCTTCAACCTCTTGTTGAATTTCTGGAGCCTCACGGACTTGAAGAACAGAAGAAGAAGAAGAAGAAGAACTGAGAATATTGAAAGTGCACTAGGGTAAAAAAAACGACTTGTAAATTTTTTATTAAATTTGTAAGTTTTTCTGTACAGAGATTGTAAATGCCATAAGGCATATATATACACAAATTGTAAACTGAAATAACAAACTATTTGTTTGTTGGGAGTTAGTTATAAGGTATAACTAACTTTCAAACTCTCATAACTGAATTTTAGGTTAGAGAATCGGCCGTGCAACGACTAGCTGGTTGTTTCTAGCCGTTGCAAACAACCTGAGGATGTTTTTTAGGATTTTCATTATAAATCCAACATATAGTGCCCTGCCTAGAGGGTGCCCATTGTCGAACCAGGTTTGTGTGCAGCCAAATTTGGATGCATTTAGAAAATCTGAACCATTAAATGCATCTAGTTTTAATCTGAACCCTTAAATATTTTACGAGTGCTTCTAGGGTGAGGGAGAAAATCAAATCCCTCACCGGTGAACCACTAAAATGATCGTAGGATATTGTGCAAAATGCTAAGAGTGGTTAAGATTGAATAAACCAATATTAAATCTCAATCGTTGATGAATTTTTATACTACATCCTACGGTCATATTTAGTGATTCACCGATGAGGAATTTGATTTGCTCCCTCACCTTAGAAGCACACATATTTTACATGTAAAAAAATAAAATAAAAAGCAGGAATAGAGAGATAGACATAGTTTTTTCGATTGCACTGGATGCACCCAAAACCGGCTACATAGGATCCAATTCCCCCATTGGCATCTCAACTCTTGAGGGAGAGTTTTGCCACTCATTGTAGTTCTACCCGACAGAGGGATTAGTCTCTGCATTTGCGCACAGAGGATATTCGGTTTAAACCTAAAAAATAAGAGATGTGCTAGGTGTCTTGGTGAAAGCTAAATCAATGTGCTTAGTGGCTTTAGGATGAAGGACGAGACGATATGCACATAGAACTAGATTGTAGACGCTCTTCATGGGGGGTAAAGATTCCTTTTGAAATTTTAGTATTCTCATCTCTAGGTGCAAGTAGGGGTGGGAGTAGGCCAGGTCGGCCTACCTGGGCCTATGGTCCAGCCTACATCAGGCTCAGGTCAGACCAAGCTTTTTTCGAATAGATAAGTTCAAGGTTTTTTAAAAGCCTATTTAGCTAAAAAAATCAGGCTATAAACCATTGAAAAAGCCTTATAAACCTACCAGACCAACCTATTTAAGTAAATATAAATATAGTTTTTTAGTACTACTATTTTTTTACCAGAATTACTATCATATTAAATTTTCTACTTTGTCTTAAAATCATAAATTTGCTTATATTTTCTGTCTATTTTAAATATTTACATACATCAATTTTTGACATATTGAAACAAATTGTTATTAAATAGAATTTAAATAGGATGTCATGTAAAGATAGTTCTTGAAAAGGTTTTGGTAGATCTCGAATTAAAACTTAATCTCAGTGACCTATTAATTTGTTAGTCTATTTGCAAAGTCTACACCATTGAAATTGGCCTTGCTAGGCTTTCAAAAAGGTCAAGTCAGACCTCAAAAACTGGCCTATTACAGGTCAAATAAAATTGGACAGAGGTCAAAATGGAACCATTAAAAATTTGGAAGTTAGTTAGTTTTGAAAGGCCTATCAAGATTTCTCTAAGGTTATTAAGTGGGTTTTTCTCCAAGATTTCTTAGTCTCTTTCACACACACAAAAAAAAAAGCATTCCTTATCTATCTTATTGTAAGAGTTCTGAGTTGATATCCAATGGTCGGCGACACCTTCTCGGGCTAGCCTTGTGATCCAAGCCACTAGATAAACCCTCTGATGGTTCAATGCCGACGTTTTATTCTTCATCCAAGATTAAGTTTTTGAATCTTTTTAGATATGTTTCTAGTTTTATGGTAAATCCTCTAGTTCAAGTTGAGCTACCCTCTAAGGAAGATTATATGCTTCGCAACGAGAACTCGGAAGAATATTGTGATATAAAGGTCGCGGCGAATGACTCTGTCATGGAAGCTTCCTTCTCCGATGAAGAATGACGTCAATGGTCGCCCCTTACAGAACAACCTGATTTTCAAGGTTTTGGGGTGCTCAACAATTAAGCTTTTTCCATAGGCATTGGACGAAAAATTGAGCAATTAAGCTGGTAGACATGTCTCATGGATTCATTTTGATGTGATCCTCCTATGATAGCAACTACCAATTTTCCCTCTACAAAGTACCATGGATGATCTTCGACAATTACCTTATTGTTCAGCAGTGGCGTCTTATGTTCCTCTAGAGTATGAAAAAGTGGTTGTTTGTTTACAATCCGTTGTCTCCTTTTCGAGTTCTATAATGCTAGTTTTCTCTCGTGCATCGTTCTAGTTTTGGCTCCATGTTAAAGACTGACTTCCTTACTTCTATCGATTCACGAGGCCAATTTGCTAGAATTTGTGTAGAATCAGATCTCGAACAACCCCTATAGTCTTATATACTGGTTCATGGTCATAAACTATAACTGGTATACGAGGGCCTTCATCAAATCTGGTTCAACTGCGGTCTCTTAAGGATGCCCAACGTCCGACAATCAAAGAAAGTGAGGCTTGTGAATACGATAAGATTTCACAGAGAAAAGTGAAGCTTGTGGATACGATAATTCAAAACTTGGTTTATGTGTGCAACATTCGGAAGACGAGGGAAATAGCGTTTTAGGGTTTGATTTGGGAAGATGATGATGACTAGGTTATTATTTATTTAAAAGGAAATCCATGTCAGCTATGTTTTTGCCAACGTCAAACTAGTTGTTACTTGTGCCACATAAACACATAACGGGCAAGTCAGCATCTATTAACTCAATTGGACGGAATGTCTAAAACAATATTTATGTGTAACGAACTTGAAACATAGAAAATCAAATTGGGAAAAAAAACTTTAAGGACCAAAGCGAAACTTTAAATAACTTAGAAGGACCAAAAGTTAATTTTAGCCAAAACATCAGAAATTTACTTTACTAAAATTAAAATTTTAAATATTAATATAACAAAATTATACATTGACAGTTTTTTTGGATAAAAGCTGTTGAGAGCAATCCGAAAGAAACAGAATTGATACCAGAGAATTCAAATAAATTTGATATTTTGAATAAAAGTTGCAAAGAGAAAATTTGATATGTTGAATGCAATCTTTGATTTGTATTCTTTTTTATTTTATATGTATTCCTTGTAATCTCTTGGTGATAAACCAATTAACCTCTTTGATGTCAAAAAAAACCCAAATAACCTCTTTTGAGTCCAAAAAAAACCCAATCCAAGACGATATATATATATAAAAGAAAAGAGTACTTGAATTCTCTATATACTTAAAAGATGAATTAATTATGGACATATTATCTACTACAATATCCAACAAATATAGGTTTTGTTTCCTTTTATGACGGGCTAGCTTTTGTTACCTAAAAACCAGACATATCCTTTGCTGATAATGTTCCCCAAACATGTGTATGCCTAGTTTTGTCGTTCTGTGATTCTCCTTTCCCAAACGAGTTTTTGTCACGCCTAAAATTCAAAACTGAGACTTTGGGGTGGGGATCCGAGCACAGTTACCGCTTGGACCAACCCTTATTGGTAATTATTTTTATTATATATATACACACACATTAATTTTTTGAGTACAATTAATATATTAACATTAATAGATCTGATCAGATTATAAATTGATGATATCATCTTATATATATTGTTCCGTATTAATAGATCTTATATTTATTGTTCCGTATAAATCTAAGATATTTATCATTAAACACTCGAAGATCACGGATTGGATAGGATGATACTAACTTTCATAAGGGATCATAACTAACTAACGCATCGATATCTATTTAAATTTGAAATTCAATTATGCTAGTCGAGATTTTAGGATATCACAATAAATCGGGATTTTAAAAACTAGATAAAGAAACCAACTTATCTTTAGTTTTTTTTTCCAAACTTTTTGTACCTTCTTATATATACTCTCTTCTTTTTGAAGAGTTATAATAATAGTAACTAAAAGAAAGCTCGTGCTAGACAAAAGAAAGCTTAGTGTCGCAGAGAGACATAGCAGCCAGCCTCCAGAATGGTTGAAAGGCATGGAAGCGTGACGAATCATAACCCCAACCTCACCTATTTAGAAAAATCAATTCCTGAAGAGAAGGAACCAGACCATAGGATGGAACAAAAGCATGAATGCAAGAAATTCAGGGTGGAAGAAATACCTTTGGTCAAAAAAAGGTTGGAAGAACTTAAGGGAAGAAAACCTTTCAACCCTTTTGCTCATTTTACTGTCACTAATATGTTGTCGCTGGCTAATCCACAGTTTTATACTGAAGAAGAGTTAGCAATAATAAAGGAAATCCGCCAAAGCCGCTACCAACAATCACTTTCCACTTCACCCAACAACACAGTGGAAGAAGGAAGCATGTCTAAGATGAATAAATCAAAAAACAAATCAAAAAAGGGAGAGCCAACATCATTGCCACCACTGCCGGATTTGCCTGTTCATGTCAGGAACATGATCGCAAAGTTGAATGGTATGGATGTTAGATTTGTGATGTGCAAGAAGTTGTTCGATACCGATCTCAGGCCAAACAATAATCGTCTTTCGATGCCATTGAAAGAAATCGAATGTAATTTCCTTACTGAGATAGAGAAGGCAAAACTAGACTCAAAGGAAAATGGTAAACCTGTTGGTTTGGAAGTGACTGTCTTGGATCCCTCCTTTAAAGAGTACACAATGCAATTGAAAAAGTGGGAAATGCGATCATCATATGTTTACAATCTTGTTACAAATTGGAAACAACTATTGTTGAAAAACAAGCTGCGAAAAAACAGCTTTCTCAACATCTGGTCTTTTAGAGTCAATGACAAACTATATTTCACACTCAACAACAAGAGGGAAGGGTCTTAAGCTGCCACACTGCCTACGTCTCTTTGAAATGGAGTAGTTATCAATCGAGTGCAACTTTTTTGTGATCTTGAATAGTTTAATAGAATATTATTGAATGGTACCTATATGTTCAAGTTCTTAGTGGCTCTGTTTCGACCAGTCATAAAGTACTTAATGTTATACACGATCAAAAACCACAACTCTTGTTTTTTAGTACGTAAAATCACAACTGTTCAGTTTTGAATATTAACATTGACATTACTGTTCAATTACATGATGGTACTATAGTTATGTTTCTTTAAAGGAAGTGATCATTAGTTGTTAATTATGCAATTATGCTTACAACTTACTGTATTGTTTTTGTTAACAATTTTGCTTACTATCTGATTATATAAAACAGAGCGACCAAAATTACGTATCATGGATGCTTGGGGTGCTATGTGGGCTGCATAATGAAGATCCATGACTAGCCCATCATGATCCATGATGTTGGAAAAAGCCACACTTTTTTAATTCCCATATTCCTGGTGTAAAAGAAGTGTTTCTTTTCACGTAAATTTAGGGCATTCATTTGCTGATGATCCTAGAAAAATATGCAAACAATGAAAATACCTCACTTTCACAACTTGAAACGCTCTTTTGTTTTTTCAAGCACAACTTGAACTGCTGTAACGCTGTAATATTCAAATACCACTTTTTTAGCTGCACCTTTTATTAAGCTATCCACATCAAAGGGAGAGTTATTCAACTAAATTGGGATAACTAACAATGGGTGTGCATCCAGAGAAGGTCCAAAACTTGCCAGTTGCTTCACACAGAAATCCCTAACTCAGAGATCTTCATTATCCGTTTGTCCACAACAGATCTCTGCCGCTTCAGAGTTGAAGCCAAAGAGGCAACCTAATCACGTGTTTGTGGTGGACATAAAATAGTAAGTAATGCAACATGACTGAAGTTTTGGAAAATACAAAGAGGATAAAGTCAGGGCCTCGCCTCAGCTCGAAGTGCCAGGGCTTCACGACTAGGTATATCCCGCAGCCTGTCGATTAAATCTACAGATGATAACAGAGGGTAAATTCCAAAGTGACAATAGATATCACAAAAAGATACGCAAAGCAAATATGAAAGGAGAATCAGAAAAGAAACTCCTATTTTTTAAAATAAAAACGACAGCAATAAAAAGGGGAATGAAATGAATTGTTAACTCTGCATATATACTAGCATACCAGTAGCTCGTGATTCAACCTTGTATGCTGATTTTGACAGCCGTTGTAATTGGGTTCCAGTGTTCCTATATATTATTGGAATTAAACATTCAGGCATATTTCATCTGGAATCAAATAACTCAGATATTCTTTCCTTAACTAGTAATACATACATTAGTTCGCTATGCCCATATTTCATTTCCTTCTCTGCAAGAGTTGTCCTTTGAAGCAATTTTATGCTCTCCTTCTTCAGTAAATCTACTGAAAGGTTCAAGTCCTTCACACTCTTCTCAGCACTTGCATATCGCGCCTTCAAAAGTATTCATGTTAAAAGGTGAAGGAAACAACAGAATATGCACAAGAGAAAAATTACAAACTTTTAAGACGTGTCTGCATGTATCTTGAGATAGAATGTCCTAAATATTAAGCTACAAGACATGGAAAAAGCAGATTATGCATCGCAAATAGAGAGAAGCTCTGTGTGTGTGTAAACATAGGTTCGGGATGCATTCTGATTGTTCAACAAAAAAATACCTCCTCACTCTGAAATCGACCCAATGTGTTGCGAAAAAGAAATCTTCTTGGAGCTGCAAGAAGATAACATACTTTAAAATAAAATAGCATCCAAGACAGAATTACAAATTAATGGTCTCGAGACAGAAAACAGCACTAGAAAAAACTGATTTGAATCATAAGCAATATACAGTACAGAACAGTCATAATGATCGCATTCTCAGTCTAGAATCTTCCACTCCATGTTCAAAGGTATTTTGAAATTTTGAATATTTCAAAGCCTTAACATTATTATTTCCAGACTTGTTTTCTGAATTTGAGAAATCAGGATCCTTTCCACACGCATTATTAACTAAAATTATTAACTAAAAAGCTTGATAAATCAATGGTTGAATGGTGTTCGATTGGAGCATATCTGCCTCAATAAAATCAATATTTTCGAACTGGAAATTCTACAATGTATGGATCTAAAAATTTGAAGTCTCCTATTGACATTTTTAAGAGGAAAATTTTCAGGAATATAACATGGATAACTATTCTGGAGTCATTGATCTGGCATGTCATCCTCCACTAACATAGTGATTTCTTGATTGGATTGATGAAAAATGCATCTACAGGTAGAACCCTAGATGTGGCAAATCAGGTGCCTTTGAAGGATCCATGACTCATCCGGATAACATAGATAGGTGGAAAAGTCCATTGTACGATGATATATTACTTCAGACGACCTTCCAGATTGCCCACAAGGTCGAGGCTGCCTGCGTGAGTTTTGATGTGGGCTCCCTCCCACGTGATGCTTGTTGTTTCAAAGAATGTAATATATGAAAAAATTTCAAGATCATGTTTTAGCAACCCACAAAGGGAAATAGAAAAAAGAGGAGTGTTTGACTGAAAAAGTGAATACAACACGCAAAAGATCCCCACTCCAATGGTTTCCCCTTACAAATGGGTGAAGCCACTGTTTACTCAATGCTAACAAATCTCAATGATCGATCTACCCCTGCATTCTGCTACTTACTCCCTCAGTCCCAAGTTATAAGACCCCTTTGGCACTTTTGCTTGTCCCTAAATATAAAACTCTTTACAAATATCTAGATACATTTATTACTCTTTTTCCAAACATATCCCATTAATATTACTAAATTGTCTTGGTATATGGGAAGTTAGAATCGAATGTTTCTATACACAAAGGGTAATTTAGTAACTGTCATACACAAATTATACACATTAATTACACTATGATGGGAACCAAAATTCATCTTCACTCAAATAGAAATGTAAAACTGTATATTAATGAAATAGGGATAGATCAAAGTGATTCATGACCTCAGAAACAGAATTACACTAATGCAAATGTAGAAAAAGTAATAGAAAAGAACACTCTAGGCACTATAGAGGCCTAATCTCTCCCAAAGACCCTAGGTCTATTCTTAATTCTTGCTTACCTTCTAATTTCCCTCCCACTACTATTTATAGCACTCAACTAATGCTCACATTTTCCCTCCAATTTGCCACATCAGCAAGTTGGTTACAACCATTTCCCTCCCTAAGCCATAATCCCCTACATCTCATATATTTAATTTCCCTTCCTACATTTTCTTTATTTAAGATCGTATCAATACTCTCCCCCTAAACATTCACCTTGTCCTCAAGGTGAAGATACCAAAGACAAACAATTAATACTCTTCCACCCGGGTCCCATAGCTTGAAGCAAGTTGTCCCAATAATGCAAGAAGTCGAGTAAGGTTCACCCGGATCCCATTGCTTGTGATGTCTTTCGGCCATGGCGATTCTTGAAGACTCCCCCCTTTGAATCAAGTGCTCAACCATAAGTTTGTGCCACTCAAACTTAGCAATACTAGAAATATTTTCCTCATCTTCTTTCAAGAATTCCATCAGCTTATTTTCCATCATTTTAGTTGAATCACTAACAAATCCCATAAGCCACTCATAAAGTAAATCAACTACACCCTTTGTAATTTTAGACTCACTGTGCAAACAATGGTTAGTGTGACCCCATGCTTGAGATTCAACTCCATCTCCAAAGACAATTCCTGCATGCAAACATTGGTTTCCTTTTGCCACACCAATTTCAGCTCCTATGCATTGCTTCCAATTCAGAAATTCATGAGCACTAGGAAGTTGCTTTTTATCTTCTATTTCCCCTGCTCTTTTCAGCCACTTCTTCTCTTTATTACATTGGGTAGCCTGCTGCTGCTGTGGTGTTTGGTTTCTATGGCATGCACATGTGGTGGCACCTTCCAGTATGCTTTCACCTTGTTTAATGCCACCTGGATCCCACTTATGGGCAAGCGGAGTCATTACCAAAATTGACACATGTATTGATTGCATTAATCCACTGCCACAAATCCTACCGACCTCCATTAGTAACTTGACTATTTTACCAACTCCTTTAATTTGCAGCTGAACACCCTTGCAAACAACGCTATCAATCCCTACTTCTTGGATTTCACTCAGTTTAAGCAAACTAGTGTCACAGTTCTCCACTTTCCTTTTTTCTTGCAACACCCCCTCTTTACTAGTAAAGGAAGTAGAAGTGATAAAAAGAGTTTGGGCTAGGGCCATTTTAGATGAATTCAGATCCACTTTATTAAAACTGCAATCAGACCCACTTATTTTATTTTCCCCTTTCTTTTTTTCTTTTAACACCTCCCTCCCAATATGAAATAAATCAGACTTACTAACCAGCATTTGGGCCTGGCCCAAAACGATGTCAACAAGATCCACCTTCATGGCAAAGCATTCAGCCCTTAGCTTCCTTCTCTTTGTCCATTCTGCTTGTAACTCCTCATTTTCTGTAATTTGGGCAGGTGTAAGTAACAAATAATGGGCCTGACCCATTGGTATAGTCCAGAAGCCCAATTCCCATGAGATCCAATCAGCGCTAGCCTCATTCCCTTCACACTCTCTATCGCTGAAGATCAACGCAAGAGAGAGAAGTGGTACTCCACCATCACGATCTAGTCCCACCGCCTCCACGGTGGCTCCGTCGTCTTCCTCCTCCGGCGGCCGACCCCAGTTTTCGTCATCACGGACCCTCTCGTCGCAACCTTCATTCGTGAGAGAGACAACCTGCTTACTCGATTCAAGAGGAACGCAGCCCTCCCCCATGGTTTCGCCAACCTCTGACGTCTTCGACGACACATTGGCCAGCGCCGATTTCTCCAGCGGCGGTTTCTGGTCACCACCGTTCCAGTAGCACGCACCGTCCTTGTCACAGCCACCTTCGCTTTTACTGTTACTCATGTCGTGCTCTGTTTTCGATTCGTCTCCTTCCTCTTCCTTCGGAACTTCTGATTTTGTAACCGCAACCAAGAGGTTTCCCTCCTGCGTTTCCGTCTTCGCAGCATCCACGACTTCCCGTTCATTCATCTCCACTAGATCGGAAGGAATTTCTTCACTCCAGTCATCAATGTCTCGTTTCTTACTTGGCTCTTCCTCTTCGTCTGGTTTATGTGTTTTGGCAGTAACATAAAACGGTTGCAACCATTCCAATTTCATTTCTAAATAGATCTCGAAATCCTTTTCTGAGAGTTCATCGCACGATGCGTGATCATGCCGCCATCGACGTCCTCCATTGTCTTTCGTTCTGCGTTGCAAGTGTCGCTTGATTTTGTCAAGCTCTTCCTTCCATTCTGGTTTTCTGTGCGGTGCTTGTTTCTCCAGAAATTCTTCGGTGGCAGCAACTTTGTTCTTCCTTTGAGCACTTAGGATCGAGTGCTTTGATACCAATTGATGGGAACCAAAATTCATCTTCACTCAAATAGAAATGTAAAACTGTATATTAATGAAATAGGGATAGATCAAAGTGATTCATGACCTCAGAAACAGAATTACACTAATGCAAATGTAGAAAAAGTAATAGAAAAGAACACTCTAGGCACTATAGAGGCCTAATCTCTCCCAAAGACCCTAGGTCTATTCTTAATTCTTGCTTACCTTCTAATTTCCCTCCCACTACTATTTATAGCACTCAACTAATGCTCACATTTTCCCTCCAATTTGCCACATCAGCAAGTTGGTTACAACCATTTCCCTCCCTAAGCCATAATCCCCTACATCTCATATATTTAATTTCCCTTCCTACATTTTCTTTATTTAAGATCGTATCACACTACCAACTTTTCTTTATATGCATAAAAGGTGTCATCTGGTCTTATAAATAGGGACGGAGGGAGTATTGTCTAACTAATTCCCTTTAAGAAACTACCACACAGCTCCAATTGTCTCTAGCTAACTTTCCCTTCTCTTCTGTTCTAGCAGTGGACTGCAAGTCTGCAACAAGTCCAATTATACTCTAACACAGAAAGCCCCGCCATGGTTTTAATATCACTTGTTGCAAAAAACACAAAACAAATGCATCTTAATAGAATAATAGTTAAAACTTAAAAGTAAAGCTGAACACAGTTCTAAGGGCTATTTATACCAAGTTAATTGTATACTACCAAGTCCACCCCCAAATTATACACGGTCCATTAAGCTCAGCTAGTAGTCATTTAAAGGACAACTGCTAGTCTTGTGTGACCACTACATTGAAGATAAAACAGAAAAGAAAACAACTCGCAAATAAAAAAGATATAAACATTGACCCTCTGTTAGTTTCCAGAGTTTGGCCACAATATGATAACCTGTGACAATGTAAAGTTAAAGATGCAAAAGTCTTTAATTAAACATTTTAAGAAAAACTTTTGAGCGGTAGGTATCACATAGGAAAACTTGTTACTTGTACATGCAGACTAAGGAAAAAATACCTCTCATAGCAAGTAGGGCAGCAGAAATAGCAAAACCAACACCTATAGCTGGATTCTCCCGTGCCACCATCAATCCATCTGCAAAAAGGTTAAGATCATAAATTGGTGATGATGCTACATACATAAAAGATTACCATAAAGCAGGAACAATTTTGCTGTTTTAATTGTCAACAACTCATTTAAGGATTGATACCATTGTGCATTTAATTCATTAAAAAAACAAATTTCAACAATAAGATCAATGGTGCCAATTTCTTTAGAAGTGCTAGAGTCCTGCACAAGGCGGGCGAGAAAAAAATTAAAAACTCAATGCAATAAAACCATCTGAATCCGAAGATTCAACATGTAGCAAGGCTGCCGCTCTTTCTGCATCAGATCAGTATTAAAACCCTTGAAAAAACAATAGTTTGAACACCAAAAAGAGGCCATAAACATAATACGGGGGGAAGAGCAATCGTTAGAAATGCGAGCATTCAGCTCCAACCAAACTTAATAAATAAATACGTGCATGATAGTAACCTTAATTAGTTCGTAGTTAGTGTGTTAATTAGAGAGTTAGTTAGGGGGAAATAAGGGATGTTTTGTCTATAAATACTGCAGGGGATTGAGAAGAAGGGTATTTTGCCATTTGTATAGACTGAAGGGCCATTTTGGCATTAGGAAAATCCAGAATCTCTCGAATAGGGAAACCATTTGTAATCAAGGGATTTTCCTGTTGTCTTCAATAATACCAGTTGGTTCCTATCAATGCATTACCCAATACCGAAAAATGTAGCCTAATTTTTGCCAAAACCTTTATACCGAACCATAAAAAGGGGCTTCAAAGTTGAAGGACATATCTAGCACTCATAAGTTTGATATTACTACAGTCTAATCACCTTCAACTTTATTGAAGAAAGCATCTTCATAAGTTTTATACCGTGACGCTGCTTCTGGTAAAAAATTCTGCAAAAGAAATCAAACATGGATGAGTTTTGGAGCCAATCATTTTTGGTGAGACAAAAAAGGGATCACACCTGGTCAGGAATTTCCTGTATTATTACACAATACAGAACATGTAAACAAAAAAAATTAAGAGAATGTGAAAAGAAGCTATGGCAATAGGAGAATGGAGATTTTCTATAAACAGGAGTAGAGTAGGAAAGAAAATGCAAGAACCCCGCCAATCACTAATAAAATGAAAAAAGGAAATTCAAAATAGCAACCTATATTTGTTTACAATGTTTCAAAAATATTATGTGATATGATACTAATATTGTATATTAATGGAAATAAGGGCTGAATCAAATGATGTTAGGCCCTGAATGCAGAAATTACAAGAGCACTAATGCTAAGAAAGAAGATACCAGAAACTTGGACAATATGAGAGTGCCTTATCTCTCCAAAGAGTTCCACCCAATTCCAGCCTACATCCCTGATTCCTCACTTTTATACTATTCATCATCATGCACACACCCTTGCCCGCCCCCCCCCCCCCCACCCCCCCCCCCCCATTTCCAACCAACCCAGTAATTGGTAATAAAACAAAATCATCTCTATTCTCTCTCATGGCTGTGATTCTCTATGGCACACCCACTCTTTTTCTACCTTACATCTATTTATTTAGGAGTTCCTAACAATACTCCCCCTTAAAAGATCCGCCTTCTCCTCAAGGTCACTCAGGAATAACCAACATAGTCCATTGGGACCCCATCTGAAGCCTATGTCCAAATTGTGCAAGAAGCAGATTAAGGTTCACCTATATCCCATTGCCTGGGATGCGTTGGCTGGAAGGAAAACGTTGAGGAATATGAAGCTGCTAATTGACAATTGTATTGCCTTGGGTTTCCTAAAACCCTTTCTTGAAAAATAACTCTCGTAGAGCAAATAGGGGTTCCCCAATTGGGATATGCTTAGTAATAAGATTAACAACCCTATAATCATCCACACCTTGAACTGAAGGATAGCTTCACCAGTGTTCAAACTTTCATTTTTAGTAAAACATTATCTCTGACCCTTGAATCAAGTGCTCAATAACTGGTTTGTGCCAACCAAACTTAGAAATAGCAGAAAAGTTTTCATCATCTACTTCAAAAACAGCATCAAAATCTTTTCTGCAATTCCAGTTTAATCACTGCCAGAACCCTTAAGCCATGTAGAGCATATCAACGGCTTCCTTTGAAATTTTAGACTCACTTGGTAGTTGGTACACAATAACTAATGTGTTTCTATTCTTCGGATTCAACCACTTTTAAACCTGGTTCCTGGATACTTCAACATTAACACTCTCAAAGCTGCATCAACCGGCGATTCTAAACTTAGTTTGTTGATACTTCAGCATTAAAATCTCTTTGATCTTAAGCCTAAAACTAAAGATAGTGGCAGGCAACACATCTAGTCTAGTCAGAATATGCCTTTAATATGATGTACTATACATTGCTGCAAATGTAACAGAGGAAGAAGAATTTCTTATGGTTGTAGAAGCGCAAGAGGGAATATTATGAGCCAGGGAAGTTTGGTGGGTGCCCTACAATTTTTGACTCTTATTACAAATCCAAAGTATAGGCTTGCATCGTAAACAAAACAACTTGCAGATATTCTCTTCTATCATAAAGCATCATTGGATTGAAAACAATCCATACCCGTATTTTACCTAAAACTTCTAAAAAGCTTATGAAGACCCGTGAAATTTGAATAAAGAAGAGGGTAACAGAAACCCTCTCAGTATAAACCTTGAAACAGATTTAAATGAGATTAAGCAAATAGAAAAAAAGGGTAACAGAATCTACATTGCTTATGGACTATAGCGTCATGAACATACAAATCCAGAAAAACAATAAGGCGATGGAAGAAGCCATAAAACGGTGAGGCATGGAGAACGAAAAGGTGAGGAAACCTGAAAGGTGCGAAAGTGGGTGGAAGAGTTGTGTTGCACAGTACGAGCCGATTGAATTGCAGAACGCTGAATATTCTCTGCCATCGACGCCAGCGATGCCGATGCCAGTGCCGATGCCGATGCCGATGCCGATGCCGGCGAGGAGGACGCGTCCCCATTCGAAGAGGACGATGAATCTGTCTCAGCCATTTTCTGATGGGGCGTGGGTTGCACTGCACTGCTTTCGGTGGATAAATTAACTCGCGAATAAACTACATCTTTTTGACAGCAATAAACAACATTTTTTTTATTAATTTGAATAAATTAATCTTTATCTTTATTATACTAAACCATGGAAAAGTCTATGGAGGCGTCCACGTCAGAAAATCAGAATAATGACATTAGTTTTTTCGAATTCCACGTCAGTTATAACCCACGAGTCAGCCTACACGTCAGCGTTCAACAAATATCAAACGGCTAATATTATTCAGCTAACACAGATGCACAAGATCAACGGTTCATGTTCCTTAAAATTGCGGTTGGGAAAAGGACGGTTACGATTTGATGATTAAATAACAAATCTCAGAATCAACGGTTACAACTTATTGCCTTTGACCCAAAGGACCAAAATCAGGGATTAATTCAATGCTAAGGGACATGAAGGAGTTGCAATATTGCAAGAAGGAGGTCCCGGGTTCAAATCCCGGAAACTAACATTCCCCCACCCCCACTAACATTTGCTTATAAAAAAAAAGAGATTAATTCAATGATGAGCAATAATTAGAATCCCTAAAAAGGTGGACCAAATAGTCGAATTTAATGCTATACACCCGGGAGAGATCCAAGGAGTTCGCTAATATTGTTGCTGAGAGTAAAACCATCCATATCTAAATATTTGTGTTGGTTATCTTCCTCCTGATATACGAACCTAAAAAATGCAACCACATCATAAGCAATCGTCAGGTTCTTGATAATATTGTCTCCTACGCTAAACCACGTACTACCACCAAAAATACATCAGTAAACCATGTAGGAGAAGTTTGCTAACGTTTTTTTTTCATTACAAATTTTGAGGCCTGCACACCTGGATTGTCAACTTTTCAATTCCACATTCATTATTGGTAAGCAGTTTATTTGCGTTTTGTGATTTTTATAATGATTTTTTTCTATTATATTGAGTGTCATTGCATACTAATAATCTTCCACTGTTTCAGATTTGTAGGATATATTGTCTTTGCACATTCTCAATATTCTAAAGGATGTTATTGTTACTTTTGAATACGTCGGAGGTTAATATACGAGATGAGAATGAAGGTGGACATGGAAGAGAAAGGAAAAGGGATAAAATAGTGAGAAGTTTGGTTTAGATTAAGTTACGAAGGAGCTGAAATACAAATGTGACCCTTTGAAACATTATTTATCTCACTCAAAAAATATCAGAAAAATTTATTGTTGGAGTCGAGAAAAATTTATTGTGAAAGAATCAGTCAACTAGAGCAACAAAAAATACATAATTTGGCTATTGATACATTATTTATCTCATTAAATCTACTTGATATAGATTCAATTGTTTTTGACACTTCAGGAGGGTTCCTTTGTTTTTAACACTTACGGATTTCTTAGATCTATCTTTTCTCCGGAGCATGTTTCAATTACGGGTCATTATATAGTTTCAACTTCGAATCTCAAAATAAATATATGTATCTTTTTGCCAATTACAGTAAACCATGTAGGAGAAGTAGACATGCATTTTCTGTATCTAAAAATACATCATATAGAGAAGCAATTGCAACAAACATGAATCAACCATTGTATCAGTTGCTTAATATCTTGACCAGAATCATTATTTATACATACTACTTATCAATTCATGACCCATATTTATAACAAAAATCACTCTCTAACATCATGCAAATTGGGTTACGGTTGATGATCCGATTTGTAAATAAAAATAATACAAGGCTGAAATTAAGATCACCGATTGATTTACTTCAGAACGAAAAACAACATTTCAAATCCTATTTACCGAAACCCCCAACGAAATACGTTAACAATACATTTGGAAAAAGAGAATTTCGTCAACAAGATTAATACCTGATTCTCTTCTGGAGTTGGGTTTTCGGTGAAAGCACTCACAAATCCTTTTTCGATGACCCGGTGTGAGGAGGAAGATCCACGCTCCGTCGCCATTTTTGGTGGATGTTGCGCCGTTCACGGTAGCACACGAAGAGGAAAGTGAGCAACGAAGTATGAAGACTGAGGGTTCACGAAAAGGAAAGTATACTCCAACTCCTCAGTGATTTACGCATGTACCCATACACTTTTAGGAAAATCCAAAAATAACCCTACCTATGGGTTAGCTGATTTTTGTTATAATCTATTTTGTTAATTTATACCAAATCCCCCTTTTATTATGCCCCAACAAATCAATTTTGATCTCTTCATTTTCACAATGCCCTTTTGCTTTATTAAACATAACTCATGTAGAAAATAACGCTAAACTTTAACAAGGGCTTAACAAAACTCGCTTTTTTGTTATGTCCCAAAAATTATATTTAGAAATCGTGATTTATAATTTCTGTATGTCACGTCAGCCTTGCCGTCAAAATAGAATTCAATCACTGTGTGCAAAATACTACATATATATATATATATATATATATATATGTATGTATGTATATGAAAACATACTTAATTACTTATCCACAAATATAATTGATTACAGTAATTTGTATGACTTTCGAAAAATTGTAAAACTTTAGCCTAATTTTCTCCGTAAAAAAAAACTATTTTACGACACATTTTTGGTCGCTAATTGTGAATTTAAAATGGTGAACAGCTTACGTTTCAGTAAAGAGCTTAGGTTTCAATAATAAAAAACCTATTTTTACGATACATTATTGGTCAATGAATTTAGTCAACAAATATCAAATATTAGTCCACTCATAAACGTTGACCCGTGCAACGCACGGGTGTGGCATACTAGTTTGATGTGAATGTGAATAAACAACATTTAAAGCTAGTTATGCCTTGGTAAAAAAAAGCTAGTAAGGCAAATATTTAAAATACTAAAATCTAAAAATATGTAAAATATTAATATTTATCGTGCTTGGGATGATAAAATAATCATATAAGATTTTTTTTGGTGAGTAAATAATCATATAGGAGATTTCAGTGCCATGAGGATATTCTCAAATTTGAATTTAGGCATTTCCATGTGATAATGTGTGATATTTTCTTTGTCATTTCGTCTAAGCTCATAAAAAAGCACATAGGATAATTTTTGAAAGATACAAAAATCACATTTGGAACACTTTGTTTCTATTAATAATCTTTATTGGGCGAAATTCCATGGCTTTGCTTGAAAAGATAGAAACTTCATTGTCTTTTCTCAACAAACCAAGATGGTACTGATATTTTACAAAAGTGATAGTAAGTGCTATCGAATTCGGAAGTAATTTTCCTATCCTCTTGCATTTAAGGTTGATCATACTGAATTTCAACTTACATTGGCAACCTCGTCCGAGTGATTATGTTAAAGTCAATATTAATAGTTCTTCTATGAGTGGCCACTGCTCCTGCGGTGACATTACTAGAAGTTTGGTTTCACCCATGTTATTCTTGAGACGGATCCGTAAATGCTAGTTAGTGTCCATGATTCATGATAGCATTGCTTATTCACTCCCATCTTCAACATTTACTAGATAAGGTCATTTGTTTCTTTAGTCTTCTTGGCTAGTTGGTTTATATTAATCACATTCTTAGGGAAGCTAATTTTTGTGATAACGCCTCTATTTTTGATTCATAAAATAAAATAATTAATACACATGCATGTATTTTTAAAGACTAATAATTTCAACTATTTGTGGAGAAAACATTGAAATATATATATATATTTTCCTCACTCCCCTATCCTTAAATGAATAAATATATTTAAATCGATAAGTGAAATAATTGAATTGCTGTGGGAGCGTGAGCAAGAGAGGAAAAGTTGGTTACAGACTTACACAGGTGGAAAGAAAAGGGGTCACAAATTATACAACACACAAGTTACAGTTGCAATAGCTCTGCAACTACAACACAACTACGAGTACCGATTTACTCCCCAAAATTGGCAATTTCTCGCAGGTCGCCAGCAAAGAGAGAAGCAAGAAAAAAAACGCGTGCGAACAATACAACAGAGCTTTAGCTGTTTGAAAGAAAACCTCAGCGACGGAGGAAGAGGACGATGCATTCTTTTTTCATTTCATGTTTTTCATCCGTTTGATTCAAATTGAACGCTCACACACTAAATCTCTATGGTGCTTTGTGGTTCATTTTGTTTGAATTTGAGAGATCGAATACAGCCATGGATACGCGATTACGATAGGCTTCAGTCATTCGCTGTCATTCTCATTTACATTCAGGTATTCAATCGTTAACGTCAGGATTATATTCTTCTTCTTCTTCTTCTTCTTCTTCTTCTTCTTCTTCTTCATCGTTTTGAATTTTATGTTAATGCGTGCCTCGAATTAATCGAAAATGCAAGATTGGATGCGCGTTAATTGGATCGCTGGGAGCTTCGTACAATGGCGTGTCGATGATAAATCTGGCAATCGCGTTGTTCGCTTTGGTTGCTATTGAAAGTAGCAGTCAGAGCCTCGGTCGTACCTATGCTTTCCTTCTCTTTTGCGCCATTTTGCTCGATATTTCTTGGTTCATTCTTTTCACTAACGAAATTTGGTATGTCATTCAATTCCTTCTCTTTTCTTTTCTTTATTGATTAGGTTTAATATGGTTTGTTCGTTATGTACGGTTGTAGACTATAGTTGAGACTTTGAGTGATTGAATTTTAACCCGCTTTTGTAAATGATTCTTGCCCCTAAGGAAGGGAAAAGGAAGCATTAAGTGGAAAAGAGTTGATTCTTAGATATCTTTCCATCATTTGATACTTGATAGCCGTGTAGACATGTACTATATATCTCGCGTTATAAGGCATTTCCGTTTTTTTTTTTTGCATGGTGTCTTCTGGTTAAATAGAAAAAGCATGGAATTCTGGGAATTACGGACTCTAAATTCAATGAGCATTGTTACCCCCTTCAATGTTTTGTTGACAGAGTTACCGGACACCCAACATGCTTATTTGCAGTTTCATTTGTTTTACATTGTGTTGGAATATATTGAAGGGCCATTTGGTGAATGTAATTGAACCTTCCAGTTCCTATTATCTTGTTTGGTGTGTATACTAGATTCAAGGTTTTAAATTTAAGTACAAATCCATGTTCGTACGAACCAATTTTGTATGCCTTTATGAATCAATCAAGTGATCACGATTGTGTTTTTATTCTTTTCTGATGAAAAACATTATGTGTTCGCAGGAATATTTCTACGGATGATTATGCAGCATTTTTCATATTTTCAGTGAAACTTACCCTGGCTATGCAAATTGCTGGTTTTATAGTTCGGCTATCATCCTCATTGTTATGGATTCAAATTTATAGGTTGGGTGCTTCCTGTGTGGACACAGGTTCTCGAGCAGCAGATTTTGACTTAAGAAGTAGTTTTTTGAGTCCTATGGCACCTGCAGTAGCGAGGCAATCCTCTAATTCCAATGAAATACTTGGAGGCTCTATATATGATCCGGCGTACTATTCATCCCTGTTTGAAGATAGTCAAGAAAACAAAGATACATGTGGGGTATGCAGACTTTTTTCACAGAACAATACTGTTTGTGTTTGCTTCAATGATTAATTTTCAGTTGGTATTGGTTAGACACTTTGCTTTGCAATTTTTATCTGTGTGACAGTTGGTAGGTAGACAATCTATTCTACACTGGTGCCTCAATACACTGGTACCCTAACTTGTTGGCAGCTATATCACACCTTATCATTAAGATCTGTATCACACCTTTTCCGAAGGTGGATACATGATCTGCCTATTTATTTCAAGCGAATGAATTGATTTTTCTTTTACCTATTCCTCAGCTTTTTAGTCATATTATACATCCTGGGGGGGGGGGGGGGGGGGAGGGGGGCGCGCTCTATACTAGTCTGGTCTCTATCATGTTTCATACATGCATTGCACTCCCACCCACAGTTTTAAGTTTTCACACTCTGAAAGAGTTTAATATCTCGTGGATTTGTTTTCAAGGAGCCTTAATTATAGGGATTTGTTTTGATATTGTACTATCATATTCTTACTATTTTGGATATAACCCATTAGGCTTTATCTACATTTGGTTGGTTGTTTTCAGATTCCCAATCATGACATAACCCAGAATGGGTCAACATCAGCTGCT
This sequence comes from Astragalus glycyphyllos, assembly GCA_963573325.1. Lineage (NCBI taxonomy): Eukaryota > Viridiplantae > Streptophyta > Magnoliopsida > Fabales > Fabaceae > Astragalus > Astragalus glycyphyllos. The sequence goes on from OY754310.1 coordinate 63,800,776, forward strand.
GTAGTTTTTAAGAAGTCATCTATGGAGAGATCTTTCCAGGCTGTCGATGTAAGTATTTGATTATTATACACCCTTCTGTAGACTATTAACTTTTGCAACAGCATCAATCTGTTTTACTTTTCCTTGAACCTCTTTACCCTGATCTCTTATTTGTGAGTACCTACATATTTATTCAGAGATTCTGTTCATTTATTTCAGATAGTTTGGTGGTAATTATGGTAAGTTTGGGGTTATATTTGGATACTTTAAGAAGAAAAGCGTAACTAAGTGCAATCATCATGCCTATAAAAGAGCCTGCTATGTGTAAATTATGAAACAACTTATACTCTCAGTAGTGCTTTTTATTCAATGATTTTCATGTATCCTAGTTTATTTAAAGATTTCCTTTGGATCAAAAATCGATTTGATTCATGTAGTTGATCCCACCTAGTGGGATAAAGCTTGTTATTGCTGTGTTTTTCTTCTTGTTGAAAAAGTTGATTTGAGATAAGATTAGACAATTGGCAGCTACTTGGTGTAGAGAACACGGTCTTTTTGAAGTGATAGTTTCACTTACATTTATGTTTTCTTTGATCTTATTTCTTTTTCTATGACAAACATAAAAGCTACATCAACAATCAAAACCTTTTCTTGCTAGATTGAGTCAGCTACATGGATCAAACAACTTCATAATCTTCAATAATGAATCATGTCAAATGATAAACCTATTTAACTTGGAAGTTGGAACCCTATTTAGGAGTTTGGCCAATACTTTTCCTTGGTACCCTTAGACTTTTAACAATTTGACTATCCTCCATTTGGTCTATTATCACAACATAAGGTGCATCTATAGATCTTCTCGACACATATCCAAATCACCTAGAAGGAGACTATTACCTTTTCTGCAATTGGTTGGTGCAACTCCAACTTTCTCTCTAATGTTTTCAGTTTTTTATTATTAGTCCTGTCAAAAAAGAAAGCACAATTGTGTATCCTTTCGCAGTGATAATGTAAAAGCCTTCAAATCCTTGCAGGATTACACGATAAGACAGGGAATCTTACAGTGGGCCACTTTTCTCCATATTCCACAAAAAAATGGAATGGCTAAGCATAAAAATCGTCATTTATTGAAGAAAAAAGTGCAGACTTTACTCTTGCATTTCGTCTGATATATGTTTGTAATTTGATTAGCTGCATTTGCTTATGTTCCCTACCCCTACCCTGTTATGTTTCCTGATACTCCTGTCTATTCTTGTTATATTTTTTGATGTTCTAGTTTCCTAGTAATCCTACTCCCAGTAAGGACAGTTCACTGCCAAGGCTTTCAAATGTCTTTCCTTGATTACTCTCTTCATAACCCTATGATTGGCTTAGCTTTCTTTACTTTTCAACCATGACTAGGACTGCTACTGATGCTAGCCTGGTCGTGATATTACTCTTCACAAAAGTAAATAGCATGCCACAACTTCATCAGTTAGATGTCAGCTTTAATTTCTTCATATGTAGGTTGGTGCAAGACTATGATGATCAGTTATATTGGAAATAAATGAACTAAAAGAAGATAATATAAATGGATTGACCTTGAAAATTCTAGTATTGTTTGCCTGTACTGCATAAGTGCATATATACTTTTTCTGTACGCAAATATAGTTTCAATAGAATTAGATAATTGCCATTAATATTTCTCACGCGTTTCTTACTTAAAGTTGATGTCATGTCTACTCTCATCTTGCAGGAAGAAAATGTATAAATCAAGATGGAACTTTTTTAAAATAGAGACCAAAAAGCGTTGTTCTCACTCCTGTATCAGTCTAAGTTTCTTTTTCGTTATCCAGCAGCCTGTTGGAGTGGGTTTTGTATCATATGCATCTGTTGGCAACTCTCTCATTGTAAATGTTGGCGGAAAGGATAGGTACGGGACAGGTGCATTCTATGACAAAAATGATACCCGGAGTTTTTCCTTGAAGCACCTGAATATATCTGAAATTGAGCTAAGGAAGACATTTTAGTTACGTGTCAAAAGATTATAGTTTTACATTTTTGACAGATCTGCCTATGGGCAAGCAGTTTGAAATGCTGCACTCTAGCTTTGCATGCTGCATCTAGGTGAAAAGGATGCCTGGAATGTAATATTTTGTTCCGGGTTCTTTTTCTTGCTTCTTTTTTTGACAGTGATTGATTAGGAGGCTAGATGGTAGTTAGGAAGGAAATGCATGCATTTTTTTTCATCAATCATTTTGTTTTTAAAACTAGATCATGAGGATATACACGATATAAAATATGCAATGAAATCAATTAGTGTTCATATTAGATTGAATGTCAATTTTAACGCTTGCCGGACTAGACTAACATGTGGGGTAAACTAAAAGTATATAAAATCCAAATGGTCCCATACTTTAGTGTCTGAAAACAGAAAAAAAGGTGGAAGTACCCCCTTTTATGTACAACACCACAAAAAAAGGAAAAGATTATGAACCTAATGATCCAGGAGCTAGCTTGGATTAATAAAGCATCAACTGATGTGTCGAAATGAAAGGTTGCAGAAAATATTTCATATATTATTTCCACGATAAACTTTATTCCTTAACTCCAGTTAAACAGAGCTTCAAACTCGGTTCAATTCGGCTCTCATTGGTTGCAGTTGTTTACAATGGTAGTACCATTTGTTTAGACCTTTGTTAATTCATATCTACAGAAATTTGAATTTTTTTTATAACAAAGTGCACTTTAAAATAATTAGCACCAACTCCTAAGAAAATCAATGTGTATATTTGTAACAAATAAGCAATTTGATACTAGTATATTTTGCTAAAATTTAGAAGATCAGATCATCAAATTTCAAATAGCAACGAAGAATTAAATATGAAACACATACACTTAATCACAATCGATACTGCATCACTTCAGTAATGTTAGTCAGTAAGAAATTCAAAAACCAGAAGTTGGACACTTTTTCGAATACCAAAAACTTCATAAATAATCTTAACAAGTGAAAAGAGTTTGTCACTTGCTACAATTATAACAAAAGAGTTATTTGCGAATAAGTGAAAAATAGGGGATCACCCCAATAGAAGCGTGAAATGTAATTAACGTTTTGAATCAATGTAGACTGGAAAAAGGTATGACAAGACCTCTATCCCAACATCAAAATTTTGCCACAAAACAGCAAAGAGCTCCTTTCAGTGGGAGATCACTTCACGGTCAAGATCTTGATGATAGATGCAGTGCCCACACGATGGAGAACCACCACTGAATCCCCGTTTTTGCAGAGACCCTTTGTCTTGGCATATTGAATAGCAAACTCTATTGCTTCTTCGGTTGTTTCTGCATGAGAAGCTCTAGCAGAAGCCGCGCTTAATACTGGAATCAATCCTCGGAATATCAAGCTATGTCTGGCAGGGGCCTCATCACTGCATGACCAGTCAAAGGCATCAGGCTTAATCTCGGGAACAACAACAGAAAGAATTGGGGTGCCTGGCCTGTACTTGGCCACTAATTTTGCAGTACTCCCTCCTCTAGTCAAAACCAATATAAGAGCTGCTCTAGCTGAGTTGGCAGTCCTAACAGCAGAAGAAGCTAGACTCTCCAATGGGCTCATGGGTACTGGTGAGTGCTCCATTATCCTTTTAAATACATCTCCATAGTTAAGGGTGCTCTCAGCTTCAACACATATTTTAGCCATAGTTCGAACAGCAAGTTCTGGATAAGCTCCAGCAGCTGTCTCACCACTAAGCATCACACAATCTGTGCCATCCAGAACAGCATTGGCAACATCAGTAGCTTCAGCTCTGGTTGGCCGGGGAGACTTGATCATTGACTCCAACATCTGAGTTGCAGTAACAACAGGTTTTCCTTGGATGTTGCACTTATAAATCATAACTTTCTGGGCGAGAAATATCTTCTCTATTGGGATTTCCATTCCGAGGTCACCTCGCGCCACCATAAATGCATCTGAATTTGCAAGGATTTCATCAAAATTAGCAACCCCTTCTTGGTTTTCAACCTGCCAAAAACATATGAAGTAGTGAGGAAAAATGTAGCAGCAAACAAGTAATTAAATATAACATGTAATAGAAATGGCTAATATCAGTAGAAACAAAAAAAGTTAGATTCTTTAAAGAACATCCCAATTTTTGATAGATGATATCAATGTGTGTGCAATAAGCATAGCTCTGATTCAGAAATCTTAACACATTTTTTATCCAGTTGAAAAATGACTCATCTTTCCATGAAATAAAACCACAAATCTACAATATACCATACCTTTGACATAAGAAGAATGTTCTTAGCATGCTTTCCCAGCAGCTTCCGAACTTCCACCAGATCCGAACCTTTACGAACAAAAGAAAGAGCAATCATGTCAATTTTATTGGGAACTCCCCAGTTCAAGATATCTTCCTTGTCTTTCTCAGTCAAAGTTGGGAGATCCACCACGACTCCAGGCAGATTGACATTCTTCCTCTCGCCAAGAACGGCAGTGTTCTCACAGCGGCACTGAACCAAACCCAATTTAGTGTCACATGATAAAACCTTGAATGATATGGTTCCATCCGAGCAGAGTATGACCATACCAGGCTTCACATCCTCAGCCAACTTTTTGTAGCTCATACAGATGGTATTCTCATCTCCCTTTATGCTATAGTCAGTCGAAATGGTTATTTCCTTTCCTTGTCTGAGTTGGATAGGCTTACCGTCCTTGAGAAATCCAGTTCGAATCTCAGGCCCCTACAGCAAATTAGTTAGAAACATAAAATCAAAGATACAAAAGAAAGGAACTTCACAATACCATTCAGTGAAAGATAGGTAACATAAAATCAATATTAATTCCTTAAATCCCATCTTAGCCATACATGAAATATGCTTTGTATATATTACACAAATTAATTACACAGTCTCTACTCCGATCAGAAACATTAGTAATCGGAATCTCAAGATGTACAAAATAAATAAAGTAAAATTAGGGATAATAAGAATATAAAAGAGCAAAAAGAAGGTCGATACCTTAGTGTCGAGCATGACGGCGCAAAGAATACCGGTATTTTCCATGGCGGCTCTAAGATTATCAAGGGTTTCCTGATGGTATTCATGAGAACCATGAGAGAAGTTGAAGCGAGCAACGTTCATGCCTGCTTGAAGAAGCTTCTCCACCATCGGAATAGACCTAGATGCGGGTCCCAGGGTACAAACGATCTTCGTTTTTGGTCTCGTCTCTCCCACCGCCGTCACCATGTTGTTGAATCAACCAACTTTCCTTTCTTTCTTGCCTCTGACTCTGGCCGTCAAATAATTGTGTTGTGTTGTGTTGTGTGACCTGTGAGTTTTGTGCTGTTATTATTCGCCAAAACAATACTATCTATCGTATTCAGCAAGTTTTTTTTTTTGGTAAATATCGTATTCAGCAAGTTATTAATTTTTTTTTTATCACTACTAACAATTTACTCTTGTCAGAAATAAATCTAACTATTTACTAGTATCTTTTTTTTTGAGAAAAAATTACTAGTATCGTCTTTGTCAAGAAAAAGATATTTACAATGGTCATTCAATAATTTCGTCAAAAAAAAAAACTTTATCATTCAAGGCTATGTGTCCGTTAGAGTTGATAATGAACTGAATCAACGCAAATATAGTTCACAACTCGACTCGATAAATAGTTTGTTGAACTTAGTTTCATGACCTAAATGAGCTAAACTTGAGCTAGATGAACTAAAATGTGTTTCAAGAGCAATGTTTTTTCTTTATCGATTGATGCAATTTGTTTAACACTAAGTATAAAACGGGATAAGATATTAAACAGACATAGGCAATGGTTTAAGGTGTTCAAGGGTGTGACTGGAGTTGAGGATGAAAATAATTAAATATATAATTTCAATATAATATACAATACAATAAAATAATAATAATAATAATAATAATAATAATAATATCTATAACTTCAGAACACTACATATTAAACTCTATTTTGTAAAAACAAAATATTAAACTCTATTTAAAAATTTTAAGAGTAAATATATAAAATGTAAATATATATATATATATATATATATATATATATATAACAAAAATCATCCTTTGACAGAACATCGATGAGTTTAACAATGAATATAATGATTTAGAGGAGAACTAGTTATATATCTGTGCATACGCAGGGTACCGTCGTGTTCTTTATATGAGTTGACTCATGCAGAATTTAATTAGGCTGAACATATAAAAGTAAACTAATATATTTTAGATTAATTTTATCATTAAATTAAACCTAAAAAAAAAATATACTTAAAGGAAAATATGATAATTACTTTGACAACAAAAAATATATTTTTTGGAAGTCAAAATAAATTATGAGATAAAATGATGTGTTTTTTTTTTGTAAAACAATGTATCCCCTACACGCAATTAGGATATTTTTTTATTTACCTATTCCTACAAAAATATTTTTAAATATTTACCCACTAGTGCACTTGAGGTGAGGTAAATGTAATTTCATTAGTAAGTGCTCAAAGAGCCTCAAGGTTTTCTCTATCTTGGACTAGAGCATCATCGTCTCATCCTAAAAAATTTGTAAAAAAAAATGTATTAATTAAAATATTATATATATATATACATAAATAAATAATTAAATACATACAAATAGCTAAATAAACGTATCATTATTTATGTATTGTCATATAATAATCAAGTCTCATGCTCGAATCTTTGATGTAACAAAAACTCTGTCTGGAGAGAAGAATCACACAGGCCGGCAAAGCCATTGCACATGACCAGTCATATTCCTCAACGTAGATTAGTCATCAGCAAAGCTGGTAGATACTGCCTATCAATAACATGGTAAAAAAAACATATCAATCAATATATAATGATAGTACTACGAATTATTGTGCTTTGTGAATGCCTACAATATTGGGATTTGGATGAAAGTCTGGTTGTAATATTGGGGATTTAGGGTTCATAGGATTTTGGGGATGATGAAGATTGGAGGTGTTTCCCAGATTTTCTAATTTTGTTTTAGTGTTTTTAGTTTTTGTTAATTTTGTGAATTTGGTCCCATATATATATATATATATATATATATATATATATATATATATATATATATATTAGTTTCAATTTGGTCCCCTATTTGTCACATCATTTAATAAATTTTAGGTAGTCGCATCACGTCAACAGTTAACTGTCGGCGTGGCGTTCGTTAAAAATAATGGACGTAAAACACTAAAAGGAACAAAGATGAAACGGAAATGGAAGATGAGGGACCAGAACGAGAAAAAAAATAAAGGACCAAAATGAAACCTAGAGCAAAGATAAAATACCAAAAGTGTCATTTAACCTAAAAAATAATAATTAGTTGCAACAAATTTTAAGATAAATTAATTTGTTGATTTTAATATTGTTAATGTTATAAGTGTTAGTTTGAATTACTAATTAATATTAAGTTATTAAAATACACTTAATATCATACAGAGTAATTGAGTTTTATTTATGATATTTATTGTTTTTTTAAAAAATTATTGTTAATAATGGCATATTTATTTGTGCTAAAAAAACAAATATTATATTTGATATAGTAAATATTTTTTTCTTACTTAAACTTCAAAGATGTTAATATTTGTTCCATTGCCTTATTTATTTATTTATTTATTTATTTATTTATAATAACAGTGATTTAATGCTTTCAGTCGTTTACTTGTTTAGAATCGGTCTGAGTGGTAACTAAACTCAGATCCTACTTCAAGGTTACACAAATCAGCAAACCCGAATACTCATGCCTAGTCATGTTCTCCGACGTAGAAATGAAAACTCAAATGCATGAATAGAGACACAAAATAATAACCGACATAATTTTCAAAACTAAAATGACTCCGGTGAGTAACTCCAAGTGATTAATGCATTCCATCTAAATGAGCGATCTTCAGAAACTCCAAATTATTCATGGCCCATTTCCCAAACATCGAAACGAGGTCAAAGACCTCTAAAAAAAAATCACATGCATGAGTATTATAATAGTAAAAGAAAAAATCAAGCATAGTACGAAAAGAAGACACTACAACATTTTGACCCTTTGGCAACGCCGAAAATTGCAACGTCAAAAAAACCGTTGCCTTAGCAAACAATGGCAACGGTTTTTTGAAGCCGTTGCCGATTCATTTGTTTTTCATTTTTTTTTAATGGCAACGGCTCAAAACCGTTCCCATAAGGTCAATCGCAACGGTTTTCTACTTAAGCTTTACCCAACGGTCCAAAAACGTTGCCTTAGGAAGAATTATTAAAAAACAAAAAAAAATTGGGCGCTAAAATGCTAAATAATAGCACGTTTTCTGAATATTTTGGTGCCAAACAAAAATAAATTCAAACCAAAAAAAACTTAAACCAAAAAACAAAAACCAAAAAAACTAAACTCACTGAAAAACACTCTCAGTTCTTCTCCACCCTCACAGACCCACGCAAAACTCACTCAAACTCACGCAAAACTCTCACAAAAACAAAACCCACGCAAAAATCTCACAAGAACAAAACCCACGCAAACCCTAAATCGTTCCACCATCTCCATTGTTCCACCCTCTCCAAACCAGAAATCCTTTCACCCTCTCCAAACCAGAAATCATGAACCCTAAATCATAAATCACTCTTGGTTTCAACGATTTCAACAATTTCAAGCTTCAGGTGTCTCTCTCTCTCTCTCTCTCTCTCTCTCTCTCTCTCTCTCTCTCTCTCTCTCTCTCTCTCTCTCTCTCTCTCTCTCTCTCTCTCTCTCTCTCACCCTTTATGGTTTGTTATTGTTTGATTTTGTTATTGACTTGTTTTTACTGTTCATCGTTTTGGAGGGTTAACTGAATCTTTCTTCTTGTTCAATTTACGGTTTTGGATAATCTATCTTCTTTATAATCTATCTTCTAGAAGAATCAATTGTAAGTAAAAAAGAAAATCTGACATAGATAAATGGATATTATAATGGTAAACCTACCTCGTGCCGTGCGTGAGTTAGAAAATATTGGCAAGGGTTTGAAAACAAATTATAAAAAGAAAATCACATGCATGTTGTTGTTGTTAAAGGCCACTCATCACAAAACACTATAACATGTTTATAACTTATGTTGAAAAGAATCAACAAAATTGAAATAGCACTAACATATCCCTAAAATGAAATAGCACTATTAAGATTGTGAGTGTGGTGTATTAAAGTGGTGCAAAACTAGAAACTTGGGTGCAAAAAGTATTTTGAGGGTGTACAAAAATATTTTTAGGGTGTGCAAAATATTTTTTAATAGAAATATCAATACTAAATTTATTTTTTCAAGGAGTGCGGTTGACCACTCTGGACTCTATATATGTCTGTGAGTGCTTACTAATGGTAAGTACAATGAGTAACCTTTTTTCCCTCAAATATGCAATATTTAATTGAACACGAGCACATACCACCGAAATATTACACAGATTGTAAGTCATTAGCTTACATGGCTAGATAGATAATGAGTAAAAGTGTGGTATTTAAGAAAATAATGTGTGACATTTTTATTTTAAAAACTATATTATACCGTGTTCCATAAAAAAGAATATTTTGACAATAAGAATTCATTGGATTCTTTTGATATTGATGTTCCTAAAAAGTTTCAAATCAACTTAAACTATACCAATTCTGTTGGAATTCCGTTCACTCTTACACTCAACAGAGAAAAATAGTTTCAGAATCTAACTGAATGAGAATTATCAGTGTGATAGATTCTCTCAGAGTTATTCATTCAATTAAAGTTGACTTACAATATGAGTTTTATATGACATACAAGTGACCTGCTAAACCAGTCACCAGGTGATGACATGGCAGTGAAACAGAATAAAAGGTAAATGAAACAAGTCAACAATACATTTTATTCACTAGCTATGAATTACTACCAATACACCTCCTAATTCATGCTAGACAAACTCTTCACTCCAATGGCAGCTCTCAGTTCTTTAAATCTCTTGATCTTCAGGGCCTTGGTTAATAAGTCTGCAGAATTCACTTTTGAATTGCAGTGCTCCAGCCTCAACTTCATCTTTGACACTTGGTCCCTCAGAAAATGAAACTTGGTTTCAATGTGCTTGCTCCTACCATGAGCAATTGGGTATTTGGCTAGGTCAATTGCTAATCTACTGTCAATCATCAGCTTCATTGCACCACTGGTTCTTAATTTCAACTCATCCAGCAGCATGTCAAGCCACTGTGCTTGACAGACGGCCATGGCAGCTGCAATATATTCAGCCTCACAAGAAGATAATGCTACCACACTCTCCTTCTTTGAGCTCCAAGCAACAGGGGAACTTCCAATCATAAATACATATGCTGCTGTGTTCTTTCTATCTCCCTTATCCCCAGACCAATCAGCATCCGTGAAACCATACACATCCAGAGCAGAATTCACCTCCTACTTGGGATACCATACACCAAGATCTAATGTTCCTTTTATATACCTAAGTATACGCTTAGCTGCAAGTAAGTGTGAGGACAGTGGCCTTTCCATATACCTGCTAATTATACCAACACTGTGTGCCATATCTGGTCTAGTATGACAAAGATATCTGAGAGACCCAACCAGTTGTTTGTACAGAGTTGAGTCAACAGGCTTACCATCACCTTCTGGTACTAGCTTCACTGAAGTGTCACTGGGTGTGGCTGCAGGATTGCAATTCCACATATCAAATCTTTTCAACACATCACCAGCATACTTCTTCTGGTGCAGCAGAGTTCCTTTCTCAGTGACCTTGAATTCAATCCCCAGGAAATATGATAGAGCACCTAAGTCAGACATTTCAAACTCAGTCATCATACACTTCTTAAATGCTTCCATTCCAACATCATTGGTTCCTGTTAACAGCATATCATCAACATACAGACACAATATCATGTAATTATCAGTGTTGGAACCCTTTGAGTAGATTCCATGCTCATTTGTGCATTTCACAAAGTGTTGCTGTAACAAAAACTTGTCAATCCTTTTATTCCAAACTCTTGGAGCTTGTTTCAAGCCATAGAGAACCTTCTTTAATTTGTATACTTTGTCTTCTCTCTTTTACTTCAAAGCCAGGAGGTTGACTCACAAACACCTCCTTCTCTAGGTATCCATTCAAGAAAGCAGCCTTCACATCGAGTTGGTACATTGCCCAGCCCCTGAAACTTGCCACTGCCACTATCATCCTTACAGTCTCCATCCTTGCTACAGGTGCAAATACATCTGTATAGTCATGTCCTGGTCTCTGCAGGAACCCTTTGGCCACCAACCTGGCCTTATATTTCCCAACTTCACCACTGGGCTTCATTTTGGTCTTAAAGACCCATTTCACATCTATCTTTTTCCTTCCTTCAGGGAGGTCAACTAACTGCCAGGTATCATTTTTTTTTATCGAAGTCAGCTCTTCAATCATGGCTTGTCTCCAGTGAGATTTCTCAAGTGCTTCTTCAATAGATAATGGCTCAGACTCTGCCATAAAAGCATCTTGTATCAGGTCACCAGTTTCAGTTATGATAGAGTCATTCATGACAATAAAATCATGAAACTTCTGTGGTGGTTGTCTGATCCTTCTAGGTCTCTCTAGATTGTTGTCTTCATCAGTGACTACAGGTTCTGTTTCTTCATCTGCAGACTCAAGTATCATTGTGACAGGCTCTTCATTTTCTTCAGGATTGTCCCAATTCCATCCCTTGGTCTCATCAAACCTTACATCCTTGCTAACAACAACTCTTGATCTCTTAGGATCATACAGTTTGTATGCTCCAGTAGGATGGTATCCCAGTAGTACCATTGCTTGTGCTTTATCATCTAGTTTTCTCCTTAATTGGTCTGGTACGTGCCTGTAACACAATGCTCCAAACACCCTGAAATGTTTGACACTTGGTCTTTCACCAGACCAAGCTTCTTCAGGTGTAATTCCCTCAAGTCTTTTGGTGGGACTTCTGTTGAGAATATACACAGCAGTAGACACAGCTTCTCCCCAAAACTAGTTTGGCATTTTTCTACTCTTTAGCATACTCCTAACCATATTGAGGATGGTTCTATTCTTCCTCTCTGCAGTGCCATTGTGCTGTGGGGTATATGGTGCAGTGATTTCATGTCTAATGCCCTCCTTTTCACAGAACTCTTTAAACTCAGTGGAGGTGTATTCTCCACCTCCATCTGTTCTTAGCCTACTGATCTTACAGTTGCTTTCATTTTCTACCATCACTTTGAATGCTTTAAACACATTAAACACCTCACTCTTCTTGTTTATTACATACACCCACATCTTCCTAGTGAATTCATCAATAAAGGAAACAAAGTAGTTGTTACCTCCAAGTGTTTTTACTTCAAATGGTCCACACACATCTGAGTGAATGGCTTCAAGTTTCCTTGATGCTCTGGTCTTCAACTCTGCATTATAAGAGTTTCTAGCCTGTTTTGATTCACAACATTGTTCACATACTTCATCTGGTACTTTAATCATAGGCAGACCATCCACCATTCTGTGAGTTTCAAGATTCTTCAAATCTCTGAAATTCAAATGGCCAAATCTCTCATGCCGTGTTCAGCTCTCCCCTTCCACTACAGCACTCAAACAATCATCCTTTACAATGCTCATTCCAATTTTGAATGTCCTGTGTTTGTTCAATGTAGCTTTCAGAACTTCCCTTCCTTTTGAATCAAACAGTGTGAGCTCTATGTCTTCCATTATGACAGAGTATTCCTTCTCCAATAGCTGTCCAATACTAATTAAGTTGCTCTTCATGGATGGAACATACAGTACCTCAGTTATGGTACACAGCTTTCCATCCTTCCTGCGAATTCTAACACTTCCAATTCCTTCAACCCTGACCACACTACAAGAAATTCGCTGATTTGCCACGGAAAAATCCGTCGCAAATGCATGAAATTCCGTCGCAAAATGACATTTGCGACGGCATTTGCGACGGACCAAATTCCGTGGCAAAATCACTCGTCGCAAACTGTTCGCGACGGATTTGTCCGTCGCAAATAAGCCCGTCGCAAATCGGTCGCAAATGTCCGTCGCAAAGCCGTGGCAAATGTCCGTCGCAAATCCGTCACTAATCCGTCGCAAATTTTTAAAAAAAAATAAAAAAAAATAAAATCATACATCCAAAATGTTGTTTAATAGTGATATCTATACATATTGTTTGTGTACAATAGCAATTTAGCAAAAAACAAATTGACACCAAACAATGTCTAGCAAAGTTACTAACAAAAACAAATTAACACCAAACAGTGTCTAGCAAAGAAACAAACAAGACAATAGTACAGAACAATATCATCCCTATACCTATTCACAAGCACACAAAGGTTTTCTTGTAGTGAAAGTAAACAAAAGCTTTAGTCTCAAACTTAATTTGCTAATACACAACCTTGTAATACTTCCCAACATGCTTGACATTTTGCACTTCTTGCAAGATCTCCTTTGAATTAACACCAAATTGTTGTATTTAAACCTAACCTGCAAAAAAAGCCAAAATAACAAAACATGAATGTGCTAACTAGAGATAACAATTTATAGCTAAGTTAAAATTCAGTGATTCTCTTACAATTAAATGTTTGAAATAACATCAAAAGAATTGCCAAATGTTACACTTTTTAGTGGTTCAACTTGTATTTTATGTGATAGTTGGCCAGATCATTAAATAAGCTAATCACCAACAAATTGGGGTCCTTATCACAGATGAGAGAACAGAGTGCACAACTAGTCAACTACAAACCCAAAATGGCAAATAAAGATATAGAAAGAAAATAATGTGTGCTTTGGACCTAAAAACCATATATACATATACATATATAAAAGTACGTCCTCTTTATTTAGAGACTTTTCCAATAGCATAGCTCAATTAAGTATAATCGTTATGAGAAAGTCAATCTATCCATCCCTCCAATTAAAGAATGATCATCAGTTCAGCACATGTTATCTCAAGATATCATTAATACTACATCAAACAATAATCCATAACACCAATAGTTTAACTAGAAACGCTTAAGAAACTAGCAAGAGAAACCCCTTAATTAAAAATGCACTTACTTGTTACCCTTAATCTTGAACCAAGCTTCAGCACAGTGTTTATGTGCAGAAGCCAAATCATCTTTACAAGAACAACCAAGTTCAATGCACTCCTTGAACTAAGATGCAGGAGATCTCCCAAACCTAAACCCAACCAACAAAGCTTCACAAATCCTGATATGAAGGTAAAAAATATGATTCATAAATAAGTTTTATGTTTGAGATAATTAAGGTAAATGACTATTAAGGTAAAAATTCCAGATTCATCAACATTAGTCTAAAAATCAATATTAAAAGCCAAACACCTAAGCATTGCATCACAACATTAGTCTAAAAATCAATATTTTCTCTAGCTAATATAACTTCCATGCTCTTTGAAATTGTTGCTTGCTCTCTTTTACTTACAAACTTCACTGTCAACATAGATAGAAGAAATAATGCACATTGAAAGAATGATCACTGATTGATTCCAAATTCCAACCAAGACATTAACTAACAATCATCACTTAACACTCGCAACTCAATCTTGCAAACAAACCCCAACAACCATAATCTAGCATCGACAATCCCATAAGAAAATACAAGGAATCAAAATTCTTTTTGAAATGGGGAAATAAATTCGAAACAAAAATAAACTCAAATACATAACAGATTTGTCAACAACCAATACATAACAGATTTTTTTTTTGTGGCACAGGAAATTATAGCGATTAAGTATAGAGCAAAGCAAGGAAACAAAGTCCTACTTCACAGATTATTTAACAGATAACTGTTATGAGGAATAAATAACTCAACCAATACAAATTCATATACTTGCACTTGCACATAGTTTACATGACTTATTATCAATTGGTTCCAAACATACACTCATACGTAGCAAGATCCACAAACAATTTCCACGCATAAGTTTGGGCTTTTTTTGATGCTATGTTCACACAATTTGTCAATGCAAATAATGACACGATATAAGAAAACTTGAGATTTTGATCATAGTAGATCAGAATGTGCTTTCAGAACATAACAAGTTAACTCAGAATTTCAAAACACAGTCAGAAAGCATTTCCACAAACACTTTATGGATAACACAGTGATGAAACAATACACATGGGACAAATTAAAGAAAATAATAGAAATTACCTACAAGTGGGGAAGAGGTGCAGCAGCGGCGGAATACGAGCTTTAAACACACCATGATTCCATGAATGCAAAACCCAGATCTAGATACAGTCTGAATCTGAAACTCAGCAAACACAACTCTTCTACAACCAGCAAACAGTGAAACAAAGAACACAACCAGCAAATAGGAGTCAACAACAAACAGAAAAATACACTTCAAATGCTTCAAACTTTAGTTTCAGAATGTAAAAGAAAACTACAGAACAAAAGAAATAATCTATTTACCTAGAAGCTTCAAATGACTCGTAGGGGAAGAAGAACCAGAGATTATTGGGGCTTAGGGCTCGGATTGAAGCTGTGAAATTAAGAAGAGGAAGTTAGGGTTTTCAGTGAATAAAAAATTAGGGCTTTTGTGTGAAATAGAATAGAACAGGAGTGGAATACTCACCATTGAAGAAGAAGACGAAATAGAATGCTTAGGGTTCGAATTGGCCAGCAATGGAGGAACTTTCTGATTCTACGGTGGTGGAGAGGAGGAACACGACCAGAGAAGAGGAATTGTGGGGTGGAGGGGAGGAACGCGACCAGAGAGGAGGAACCGTGGTGGTGGTGGTGGGCGTTTTTCTGGGAAGAGGAAGAGTGGTGGGGAGGAGGCGAAGGTTGAGGGAGGAGAGGGAAACTGATGAATGAATCGTATGAGCTGTGAGGGTTTAAGTGAAAATTCAAGTGTTTGCCACGGGTTTGCGACGGATATGCCCGTCGCAAATTAACGACCAGTCCATATTCCGTGGCAAAAATACGCGTAGGCCCATATTTCGTCCCATATTAGCGACCGGCCCATATTCCGTCGCAAATTAGCGACCGGCTCATACTCCGTCGCAAATTTTGGTGGCTAAAAACGAGTTTTCTTGTAGTGCCACTCTGTCATCACCAAAGCGAATTGACTTCTTCACTGACTCATCCAAGTCCACAAACCAGGCTCTATTCCCACTCATGTGATTAGAGCAACCAGTATCTAGGTACCACATCACTTCTTTATCAGATTCACACCCTGTTTCCCCCATAAGTGCAATCTCATCAGTATTGGAATTATTGACAGCAACCTGTACTTCTTCCTGTAACTCCTCATTAGTCTCACTGTCTACTTCTGCCATGAGCACAACCTCATCAGCATCAGATTCATCATCTACAAGTTGAGTTTCTTCTTGTGATTCTTTTGCTTTGCACTCATCAGCAAAATGCCCAAATTTGTCACAATTGTAACACTGCACATCCTTCCTATTTATCTTCCTTTTCTGTCCTTTGTTTTTCCAAGCTTCTTTCCTTCTTTGATAATCACTAGTACCAGAATCAGTCTTCTTATTTGAGGTTTCACCATTATTTCTGTTTCCCTTTCCTTTCTGGAACCTAGCTTGCAACACTTGCTCAGTAGGTTTCTCTATCAGTTTATCCTTTTCCTTATCACCAGTTCTCACCCTTAATCCTAGCTTCGTTTGCTTCTAACGAGCCCAAAAGTTCTTCCAGTTTCATTTTCTCTAGGCTTTTAGATTGCTCGATCGCAGTAACAACATAATCGAATTTTGGAGTTAGGGTTCTGAGTACCTTTTCAATCTTCTGGAGATCTGACATTTTCTCACCGTTGGTTCGCATTTGATTAGTCACGAGCGTCATTCTGTTGAAGTATTCTGAAATTGATTCTTTCTCTCCCATTTGAAGCAGTTCGAACTCCCTACGAAGCGTTTGTAGCCTCACCTTCTTCAATGACGCATCGCCGGAGTACGCATTGGCCAACGCGTCCCAGGCCTCCTTCGCCGTCTCATATTGGGAGATTTTCTCAAACGCCTCTGTATCTACGCACTGGTGGATTAGAAATAGGGCTTTACTGTCTTTCTTTTGTTGCTCGCGGAAGGCGTCGCCGCCAGTCGCCACCAAGCCATTTCGCACAATTTCTAGTACATCTTGATACCGAAAGACTACTTTCATTTGGATTATCCAACGATCGTAGTTCTTGTTGTCAAGAATCGGAAGCTTTGCCGGAAATTGTCCATTGTTGCCGCTGCTACTCGCCATCGCCACCGTGCTCTAGATACCAATTCTGTTGGAATTCCATTCACTCTTACACTCAACAGAGAAAAACAGTTTCAGAATCTAACTGAATGAGAATTATCAGTGTGATAGATTCTCTCAGTGTTATTCATTCAATTAAAGTTGACTTACAATATGAGTTTTATATGACATACAAGTGACCTGCTAAACCAGTCACCAGGTGATGACATGGCAGTGAAACAAAATAAAAGGTAAATGAAACAAGTCAACAATACATTTTATTCACTAGCTATGAATTACTACCAATAAATTCCAGTCAAAAAAACTAAACTTCTACAATACAGATGGGACAAAGGGAAACCAAAAAGCTAATAACAGAAAGTGGTCCTTCTTAGACCAAAAAAAAGTGGTCCTCCTTAGTTAAATCGTGCTCCAATACAATTTTATCAAAAAATTGCTCCAATACAAATTAACTTTTTTAGGAATGTTCTAGGATTTTAGCCTTCTCTTCTTCAAAGGTGAGAAGCTTTGTTTTCTCATCTCCAAAAGGTGCGAAGCTTTGATCGTGAATATTGTTCTATCAAAAGGATAATAATGGTGGATAAGAATATGGGTGCCTCTCCTTACTGGATGTTGAAAATGGCAAAATAAGTCTTCGGGGTCGACGTGGAAGCTACAATCACTAACTATATGCATTTATATTTGGTGGGTAGGTTTTTAGGTAAGGATGGCAATGGGGGCGGGGAGTACTCCCTCAGGGCCGTCTCAAACAATTTTGAGGCCCTGTGCCAATCATAAAAATTGGTTCTCTAGTAGAAAGAAAAAAAATCTGATAATTTCGTTTTCGCGATGACAACAAGGAGGAAGAGCAAGCAAATTTTACAACCGGCTTGACATAGCTGTTACTTCTGTCCAAAGAAAACAATCAGGAAACTTAAGCATAACTCATATAGTTATTCACCGATCAGATTAAGATATGCAAACCTTTAGTTCCAATCCTCGTATTTTATATTTCAAGAAGCAAAATTGTCTCCTGAAAAGCATAATTGTCACAGCATTATAAAGCACATGAGAAGTAATGCTAAGAATACGAGGATGCATAGCATTCATAGGTATAAGTGGCTCCTAAAGTGTCTAAGCAATCAAATAGTCTATTACTCAATGACAAAAAAAATACAAATAAACAATTGAAAGTGTTATAACAACAGGATGAAGATCACCTCAGATCAATCGGTGGAACACAAAGTGGATTTTGGGGCCCTAAAAATTTGTTTTTAGATTGGGGCCCTGTGCACAAACACTGCTTGCACAGGGTGTTAGCCGGCACTGTACTCCCCTAGTCCCTATCCCCGTCTCCCATATTGACTTTCGTCTGCGTCCCCGATTTTCGTCTTGGAGAGTTTTTTCCCATTCCAGTTCCCCATTATCCCCGCGGAGAGCTCGAAAATCCATTACTATCTTCGTCCCATTTTATAAGTAGTTTTAACAAAATCATTTTGTTCCAAATTAGTTACTTTATATTTTCAAGAAAGTATTTAATATTCTCCCCCGTCCCCACCTCCGAATTGACTGTTGAGGAATTTTCTCCCCCATCCCAACGGAGAAAAATTCTTCGTCCACGGCCCCCAAATAGGGTAGTCCCTGTGGGGATCCCCACTTAGTTAGGGGAGAAATTGCCACCCCTTATTTTTTAGGTAGTCACTTCTTAAAGTCTGCGAGAGTTTTTATAACAATTTTTAGTTATATTGAAAAAAAAACTACACCTAAAGTAGGTAAAGTTTGTGGAAGAAAACTATCAAGTATTTTTTTGGTTAAGGTGTGGCTTGAAAAGTAATGTAACTAATTGGATAAGTAGTAGAAATGCTTATTGAGTGTGAGGAGTAGATACAACTCATATCGAACGAACTACTATAATTCTCGTGTTTATTTACTCCTTTTGTTTCCTTTTTGTTACACCATTTTCAGAGAACATAGAAGGGTTTATTTCGTAAACCTTATCAACCGGAGGGTACTGGCAAATTGTTTAAGTTCTTCACTAATAGTTTAACCTTCTTGAGAACTTTCTTGAAAGGAATTTTCTTTAAAGTGTTTCAAGATTAATTTTTAAAGGTCACAATTCAAACCTCATTTCATGTGATCTAGTTCGCTTAAATAGAGAGATTTCGTGTATGATTTTGAGTATTTTTATGCTAATTTTGAATATTTTTGTGCTACAAGGTAGTACTACAAATGTTTTTTCATACGCACCGACAACCCATGACTAAATAGTTAAGAGACCCAAGTATTTATCACTTGTGCAACATCAACAAACGCTATTCTACACCTGGTGTTGCTGGTTCAAAGTTCAAACCAGGCTGATGCCAAAACAACATATAACTAATAATATAGCAAAATCACTCTCAAAGTTGTTATGCTTCTAAAAGCTGGTTATTGGTCCCGTTTTGCCTTATGGAAACTAGTTTCCTTAAGACAAATGTGCAAGGTAATAAATGTGTATAGGAAGGCCACAAGCATTGCATCTGAAAATTAGTTTCTAAAAATTTTAAATTGAAGAGAAAAAAAATAAAGTGCATTGGCTTCCTGGAGAAGGAAGGAGATCAAGATGAATGACAAGACTTCACACCTCTCATACATTGCGCATAAACAAACTAGTACCAAAGATGAAGAGGATACAAGGGAAGTGGGGAGTTTGGGTGCCAGTTACGTTGAGAGGGAAAGAGATAAGATGAAGATTGAAGAGCATATGAGGGTGAGGTATAGGGTACAAAGTTAAAGGCATTTTAGGTATTTTTCTGAGAGAGGATGAAAAAAAATGAAAGTGTAGCTGACAATTCCTTTTTATTTTTGGTGAGAACAAGGGGCCACGCCCTAAGAACAAAACTTTGCGTATATGACAATTCCTAATATATAATTATGCAACATCAAAACTTTGGAAGGAATGACTGCAATGCCATTGTAGCACTTTTTAGGGTTGAGCAAGACCCAACTCAGCTTCAAGACCTCTCTTTTTATAACCCTATTAGACCCACATATTTAATTGAGTATGGAAAATTAGAGACTAGAAAAATTGGTTTGATTTAAACTTTGGAACAAATTAAGGTTAAGTATTACTTATCCCTTATTCACCCTTACTTATAAGTTTTATTTTGTTTGTGATATGGCTTTTATAAGCAAAATAGTCAAGTTAGACTTGATGTTAGTTTAGCCAAGAGCCTTATAACAAATTACTATGGTAAGAGCCGTATTTGATTTTCATAAAAGGTAAAACTACTGGAAATAATGTAATTGTCTTTCAGGCCAACTCAATTCCATCTTAAGCAATGTATAGGTAGTTATTGTTATTGTTATATTGTTATTTTAATAAAAGAAAAAAGCGTGCTAACTGGGATTCACGTCATATCAGAATGTTGCCGAACCGGACTAACCATAAGGATTCCCAACAGCAAGTCAAACCCGTTCCTAGTCTCTAGTCCCTAGCCTCTCTCCTAACCCCAATCAATATCAAATTTGGGTAAAGCTCTAGCATACAAAACTTAAGGGCGCCACTTCTTCACTTGCTCCATGATCTTCATACTGTCAAAAGTAAAAGTGATCAATCTTGAGACTCAAATCTCAAAAGAAAAGAAATCACAATGGCCCATTAAACTTACCAGTTAAAATCCATCCCAATTTTTCACAACTCATCATGGTTTTCTGGTTGTTCCACATTCAGTAAGTCTAGCTTGTGTTGTAACTCCTGTTACGTTCCACAGTTATCATTAATACTATATTGAGGTAAGCACAACAACATTAGTTATAAATTATAACATAATTAGTTAAGCACCTTTAGCTTTTCTTCCTGACAAAGGGCTGGGGTAGCCAATAAAGCTACGTACCTGCCATGAGGCCCATGAGACAGCAATGAGAAAAAGAGAAGGCACCGCACAAACATTTTGACAAAAAGGAAGAAGAGTAATGACAGAAGCAGAGTAAAACAAAATATCAAACCCTACTCGCAACGGCTTGGTTCATCCACGTCTGTAATCTCATTAGTCAACCCACATTTTAACCTGACCTGTTAAAAACACAAAGCCATTAATCATAGAGAGTCAACAAATGTGAACCACTTATCAAGTTCTTATTCCCACACGGTTGCATAATGGTTCACCACTCACCAGCTAGAGCTCCCTGATAGTGTCTGGTTGGAGGGGAGGGATTTTGTTAAGTTTGTATATTTGGTTCAATTTTTTCCGAGAAGGTAACTCAATTTAACACCTCTCTAGCTATCAGGTTCTTTTAGAGGGGAGGAGACTTCAATCTTTTAAAAAAAATTACTTAAATATTCTCGTTTATAATTTTAATTTACTACCTCCGGTCCAAAATATATAAGAAACAAATGTCTAAATCACAAGACCGATGAATGACATTGAAATAGACTATTTTCATCATTTAATAATGCTAAAAGTTTAGCTTCCTTCCAAAATTACCTTTTTTATTAAATGATAATTTATACTTTTAATTAGTAATAACATCACATTTAATTTCACCACCCAAATAGGAGTACAATTAGAATTGATCATTTAATACATCTTAAAAATAGTGCTTGTTTATTATACTTTGGATTGGACCAACAAAAAACACCTAATGTTTCTTTTTTCTTTTTTTGGTGAAAACCTAATGTTTCTTATACTTTTGACCCGAGCTAGTATTATAAAAGATAACATGGATAGAAAAGTAAATTAATTCCTTCCCTCACCCTCGTGTGAACCAAACAGCCCTCAAAGTACATCCCAGACCCGGGAGGAAAAAAACCACTATACCTATTAATATGCTAATGAAAAAATTGAATTTATTTTTTTACTTAAACAAACACTTCTGCATCTTAAATAATAATTCGAATGCATACCTTCAAACTCCTATCAGGGCCGTTCCAGCAATGATCACCATTTGAAAACACCATTACTTTGTATGAATCCTCAAATTTGTCCCAGCGACTGTAAAAAGAACCGTTCATTTGAAAATGCCATTACTTTGAATGAATCCTCAAACCCAATTATTAGTCTCTTTTAGAGGAAAAATAAAAACTATTTGTTTTCAGCAATAAATGCTTGCATTCTTTTGAACTGGAAAAAAGTAGTCTAGTAGAAATTGCCAACTAGTTACCAAAACCTTACCCCAAACGTGTGGTGGAATAGCCCTCCTCCTGAGTAGCCTGTTTATAGGGGCAGACTTTGTAAGTGTACCTGAACCAAAATTTCCATAACCAGAAAGTGAGAGGAGACTATTTAACTTTCAGATTAGGAAAATGCCAAATATAACGGAAAGTAAACTGTTAGATGAGATAGAATGTAACTTGTTCTGCTTGCTCTCAAAGCAACGATCATAGAATGAATAAAACTCCTTTGCTGGACCTGTAGGAATGGAGTTTTACTTCAGTTTACTCAAGCCAATTCCACAACTGATACCTCTACAATTCAAATGCTATGAGTGACAAATGTTACTAGTACGATACTAACCAAAATCATATTTTAGCTTTTGCTTCAGGCTCGATACTTTAGATTGTATTTTCGACAACTTGGTACTTGATTCGTCATATTCCTTGCGTATACGAGAGGCATCTAAAGAAGCCAAAGAGAAAGGCATATTTAACATCTATCTACATATCTGGACAATAAATACCGGTCATAGAATGTTAAATGTGTACCTGACTGGTTCACTGGAGTCTGGAATATATTAACAACCTGAAAAATATTGCGCACAGTTTTTTGTATTTTCTCTAACCAAGAAGGATCATCTGTTGTGGTAACATCTGAGTTCAATTAAATTATTGCAATCACAAAGTCAATTATATACCAAACTTTGACAGCATATCTGCATTGAAATCTATAACAAACCTGACAAGTCTGGTTCAGTGTCAGTGTCTGACTTGTATGAGGAACTAACGTCATCATGCTCATCCTCTCGAAATTGATCATCATTTCTGTCTTCTTCATCATACTTGTGGTTGTCATCATCAGTTTCAGAAGCATAGCCGTCATCCTCTTCATTATTTGTTGCTTCTGGAACATCTTCTCGATCTTCATTGTCTAATGTGGTGTCAGCTTCGGCACTTTTCTTACCGACATCTTCTCCTGTCCAGCGAGAAGCAACAAGTCTACCCAATTCCTCCTTTGATAATCCATCGGTTTTATCAGATTCACCTGTCCCCTATAGATATACGGACCAGGAGAGAATAGAAAAAACAGATAAGAAAACAGGAGAGAATTTGTGAAGTTTAAGATATTTCTGATCTAAAATTTTATCCATAACTTCAAGCAATCTATCATTTCATATAAGAAACAAAGGGATCCACTGAGAGAAGATTTCAGAAGAACTGGAGATATGAGTTCAAAAGGGCATAAAACATGCAGTAAGATGTTAGAAACAACCTTGTTTAAGAAAAATAGCTTGATTATATTCAATGTCAATTATTGTGACACCATTTGAAGACAATGAAAACGTGGTTGAGTTTTTAAGTAGGACTTTGAGACAGCTAATGACTGAATGCCTCAAGGTTGGTCAGTTGAAGTTATCAATTGAAACTAGAGAGGACTTTGAGTCCTACACAGCGGTGCGTTGCTGACTTTCTTTTAATTGGAAGTTATTATGTGGTTTTAAATGTTGAGTCACTTAAACTACTGGTTTCATAAAAAGTGGGAAGTTAGGCAAGGGGGCCCTTTAATCTTATTGCTTCTTACTTTAGTGGGTGTCAAATAATATCAAGTGCTGACACTAAGAATCTCAATAAAGGTACTAAGTAGGAAGCTATGGTTTCCCGTGTCCAGTTTACCAATGAATGTTAGTAAGTATATGGTTTAAGTAAAGAGAAGGGACAAATAAGAGTAACAATCAATGTCGTCAAGATAGTTTGGTGGCTGAATAATTCTATTCCCACCTCTGAACTCAAATTGGCATGACTAGGAGGGATTGCACTAGCTTATGGAATCAGTGCGAACGTGAGATCCTACCATGTCAGTTTGGTTCCAATTTTCCACTTGGCAGGGCAGGTAATAAATCCAAAAACCTAACCCCAACCCATTATCCCATAATCAAAATCCCTAAGCTGAAACCTGGCAGACCTTTGACTATATGTCAATTGTGTTTGTGTTGGGTGTGAGACCTGTGACCTGTGTGAATGGTCATGCAACAGTGCCCTGCTACCTGAAACCTTGGTCCTGTGACTTGTTCTGAGTGAGACCTTGGCGTGTCTACCGCATCTTAGTGCTACAACTTTATTACTGGCATTCTTTGAGTGCTGTGACATATGAGTGGCCCTTCTTTCAAGTGATTGGTGTTGGCGCCTTGGCGGTCAGTAATTTCTAGGTGTGGGTTGGATCGTTGAGCGTGATCTCTTGTTGTGCACTTGTGTTTGAGTGCTTCATTTATTTGTGTTCTGTTATGGCTCTGAGGGCTGCGCCTTAACATGTGGCCTTCTTTTAAGCCTTTTTTATAGTGAACTTGTAGAGTTTAATTAAAATTTTAAGGTTATTTTGCCCGATTATGTCATATTGTGTGTACACACACATAATGATAATTTTCCACAAGGTTCGGCTAATAGTGGTTTGGTGCTTTGAATTTGGATACCTAACTTCATCCTTCCTATGCTTAATCGGGTATAACCCCGGGGAGACTTCTTTTATGTTACTAGTACTTACAAGCTTATCGCTTAGATGCTCTTAGTTTAGATTGAGCGAAGTTTTGTTGAAAACCATTTCACCTAGTCCGGGGCATTTGATTGCAAGAAGATATAATTCAGGTGATGCTCCTACACAAATAAGGTCGTAAATGTCCAGACTGCGTTAGAAGGGGAAAATGTGGTTTACTTAGTCATGTTGGATTATGATCCAATAAGTTCCTCTCTATTAACGTTCTTGATGGGAGTGATTTCCGAAAGAGTAGGAGAACATGGATTGTTGGTCGCCTTTGATCATTACTTCTTCTAAGATTTTGAAACACAAGGCTAAGTATTTCGTGTAAAGCTGATTATATTTAAAGTTAGATCATCTCAAAGGATGTGGACAGTAATGATATTAATGTTGTTAAAGTTGGTTCACATGGGCAACAACCTTGAAATAACCTGGAGGTAGAATACCAAACAGAAACATTAATCACAGTTTTAACACATAGCTAGTTTAGGGGGAAATAGACACACTTTAAGATATCTGCACTCCATTTTATCCAAATACACAAGAACTGTATCGATGATTTTAGCCGCGTCCATTTTTCTTACTAAAGCTTTAAAACATATTACCCAAAAGCTGCTCAAGCAGGACTGCAAATAATTGTCCAATAAGAAAGTAGACACTTAAGAATTATGATGCAAATATATGTGCCGGAGTGTATCTAAGCTTGACCCACACATGTGATGTGACATACCATACCACGCATTGGAAGAAAGAGCTCCATGCTTACGAATATCAAAAATGTCATTTTTACTAATTTCTATGTACCATAATCCAAAGTTCAAAGAAAATACACAAGATTTGACTTCAAAGGGAGCTCTAAACTGCCAAATTGGATTGTTAAGAGAGGTGGAACTAAAAAAGAAATTACTTAAAAAGAAAATCCACGAAAAACAAAATTCAAAATCCAAACTTTTCTTCATCTGGACTGGCAAATAGATCAATAATTTCATGTGAAAGCAGCTGCAATTGCAACTCCAATTCACTAGCTTCTCTATCATAAAGTCACAAGAAATTTGTAAGCCTAATTGCTAGATTATCGTGATCAAGGAAGCACAAACACTTAGAAATAAATATGTTGGACAGCTCAGATACACCTAGCCGCATTGTACAATTTTTTTCTTTTAGATGAGAAAACCACAATAGTTAGATAAACTATAACATTTTATTACATCTACAATGACTTGAGTCATGGTCACTTTTAAAACTCTCTCTCTCTTTAAGATTTATGTTTCAACTAGTTTTATACTAACTTATTTGTTGTATTTTGACCTTTTTATTACCTAATCATATTGATTAAGTGAATCAAGCAGTCTAAATCACTTGAAATATGTAGAGGGAATACAAAATACAAGTAAATTTCCAGTCATGCAGTGATAGTATGGATGCAGATACCTTATTGATGACTTCATCAGAAGATTCAGTCTTTCCATTCGTCAAATCAGTTTCAGATTTAACAGCGGGTTCTCCCTCAGCTTCTTTTACATTCTACATTGAGGAAAGCCCAAGTAAAAATGTTCAGCGAGATTTATATTTAATGAATACGCATGGCAGGAAGTGGCACTTCAATTAACAAAAAATAAGAGAATAAAAGTTGCAGTGCACGAAACTTTGTTCACCTCTTCCACTTCATTAAGCAAAGATCCTTCACTTCCAGTGGTATCAGTGGCTCCAACATAATTATCAAGTGCGTCAGCTAACTTTTCCCCTAGTTCATCCTATAAGAAAGTTTTCAGGGGTAAATAGAAGAACTAAACCACTAACAGTGCAACACAATCACACGCACATACAAGTTAAAGAATAACGCACGGGAGAGAAGTAATCTGCTCCAGTGTCGCCTAGGGATGGGTGGAAAACAATCAATGTTAGTTACTTTTTTATCTACTTTTGCTTGTATAGGAAAACAGAAATATAGCAACAAAATTAAGCTTTCTTTGAATAACAAAACAGTTGCATGTTTTTTTAGGAAAACAAAGTACTTGGAGGTAAGGTAGTTTATTTCATCAAGAAACATGACCAGCTATTATTTTTTAAATTGTAACATAGTAAACCTCTATAAAAGATCAGGAAAATCATACATACATACATACATACAATATAATCACTTAATATTTACTAGATACCAGATTAATAACGTGCTCACTAATTAGAATAAACTTCTTCAATAAGACGCATTCAAATTATACAGTCAAGTTGCAAATTAAATGGTCGACACAATAAAACCTGATCAGCTGGAGACTCGTCTTGAACTTCAATTTTATCATGGTCGCTTGGAGCAGCATTGTCTTCAGCATGTGAATGCTTTCCAGCTTCATTTTTGTTTCCCGTATCTTCTTCATCAGCTTTAATGTCTTTTTCATTAGCCTTCTCTTCGGCCTCCTTTTTCTGCTTCTCTTCTTTTTCCTTTTGTAAACGCTCCTTCTCCTCTGCCTTCTCTATTTGTTCTTTATGATCTGAAATGGAGGCAAAAAGAGATTTGTTAAGAAAGAATTCCATTGATAGGATAGAAAATTGCTATCATTTGACAAATCTTCAAAAAAATTGTATACTCCTTTTTTACCCAAATCAAAAGTCCATATCATTTTTAACATAGCATAAAATCTATAAATTCAAAAGTCAAATAAGTTTTATGATCTTGCCTTCCATAACAAAGAAAAACAATGTTCTGTCCTCATGATGAACAGACTGGTAATGCTGACCTTACTTTTTCATATGTGGTTCATCAATTGAAGAGTTGGGTGTGATCATATGTGTAATTAATCTGTTGGTTCAGAATATCTCACACAGTTGCACATTCATACATTTAAAAGTTTTTATTTTATTTTATGCTTAACCAATAAAGGCATATAACATTTGAAAACAAACATAACAATAACTACATCCTGATTCAGATTTCTTGATACATTCACTTGTTCCTACCAAATTGAAAATAAATTTGTTACAGCATATAGCATTTTTTTAATTAGTCACGAGTACATTTGACACATTGTCTTTCCATTTTTGTCTTGGTATGGATGATCATTGGCCATTATTTTTATGTTTAAATCCTTTAACAAAAATGCAGGTAGTTTATGTATCTAAGTACCACATTACATTACAAAAACGGGGCGGAATAAAAAAAATAATACCCTTTAGCTGTTTCACAATCCCTTTAAGTATACTTTCTTCTTTTTTCAATTTTGAAAGCTCTGCCTCATCTTTGTCCAGATCTAATTTAGCTTGTTCAATTGCTTGCTTGCGCAATTTGACACCCTCTTGATATGTGGCAATCTTTTTTTTCAGCTTATCTCGAGCAACTTTCCCAGCCTCCCAGCAGGTATTTGGGCACTTTGCTTTACCATCATATTCATCAGTTCCATCACAGCAATCTACACATTACGGCAGGAACGTAAATCAAACAACTTTGGAGTTGATAAAACAAAACAATCTAGAAACAGTCCAAACTACAGGCTAGCAATTCATTAGGTAAGAATGATTCTTAACTATGATGCAGACAATATTTTTAAGTCAGTATAAAGGGGAAAAAAGGCTTATGCAAATGAACAATGTTAGTGAGGGATCAAAATACAAGGTGCATTCGCCACACTTGTCTCGTTGAACAGTGAAATGACTTAAAAGCTGTGTAAATTCTATATGCAGCTACAACAATCTTGAACATGTACAATATACAATGAAACATCGCAATCTAAAACAACTTAAAAATAAATCGCATCTAGGCATCTCCAATCTCTGTGCCATATATCGACATTATAGAGGATTCAAACATTGCTGGTGAGAATAACAAGATAAAATGCAAGTTCAAATCAGGTACACAAGATCCAAAAAAAGTCCTGTTTATATACCAAAATGAAGGGCAAAAAGTAACCAATAAATGAATTTTCAGTGTTTACGCATCCTTCTAAATCTATATGTATAGAATCTTGTCCATATATGCATATCAATCTAATTGGACATTTTCCTTCTATCAATTTTTCCACTCTTTCCTAGTTTTGATTTCTTAGCTAAAGCACTAAGCCTGTCTAATCATACCAAAGGAATTATACACACAATTACACACACATATTCTACTTACCGCAAATTCCATCATTTACTCTAGATGAAAATAGGTACTTAGGGGAATGTCCTACATTCCGACAATAAAATTTTCCCCGCGGACATGCTGATGTACCTGCCAAAAAAAAGTACAACAATAACCAATCATCCAATAAACAAAAAATAATATAGATCAAAAATTATTTATAAAAAAAAAAAAAAAGAGGGAAAAAAACCAGGTTCATCAGTTCCATCGGGGCAATCGCAGAAATCATCATTGAGTTGTACTTTGTTGAATTTTCCGGATCCATCTTTACATTTCATTACATCTGAAGACTTGAAATACTTCTCATCTGCGAAAACGGTAAGAGCCATTTATTTAATCTATATATCAAAATTAAGCATAATAAATTGAAAATAAATAAATAACAGCGAGGTGAACCTTCGGGAGCGATTCCGAGGAAGGAGTCTTTAGGTTTCAATAGAGAGGAAGAAGAAAA
This sequence comes from Astragalus glycyphyllos, assembly GCA_963573325.1. Lineage (NCBI taxonomy): Eukaryota > Viridiplantae > Streptophyta > Magnoliopsida > Fabales > Fabaceae > Astragalus > Astragalus glycyphyllos. The sequence goes on from OY754310.1 coordinate 63,830,150, forward strand.
TGGGAGGCGTAACACGAGCACGAGAGAAATGAGGATGATTCCCAGTCCCAGCTTCATGGGTAAAATTAATGATTGTTAGATCGAGGTGGATTTGTTGAGCGTAAAATGGGAATGGTGCGAAGGAGTTGCGTTTCAGAGGATGGGAGGGAGAGGGAGTGTAATCGGAATGAGAGAGTACAAATTACAACAAAGGAGAGAGCGGCAAGGCCGTCCCGTTCCGGAGTCTAGCTAGCGAGTAGCGACTGTTACTGACTCGTGACGAGTGAAATGCGATATCAGAATTGTCATTTCAAGACCACACCAAACCCAAACTACTTTTTATGGGTAAATTTACTGCTTTTTGCCTTTTTGTGGGTACACTTTTTTTTGCTGAGATTTTTTATGGTAAAATTTTATTTTACTACACAATTGTGTTTTTTAACATCAAATTGGAATTAGTTAACAATTAAATTCCATAAAAAGTTATCAATTAAATTTTACTAGTATGTATGACTCGTGCGCTGCACGGGTATACATCTTATTTTACAATTAAATTTAGAAGTTATATATATATATATATATGTGTGTGTGTCTCTCTCTCTCTCCCTTTCTCTCTATATATATATATAGAGAGAGATGGGTCTGCACATGTTGATTGTTATAGTTATGAATGATTGAGTTATTCACATTTAACTAATAATTATGATTTTGATAAGAAGTTAAGTGATTACATGAAAAAAGGCTGCAATTGTTTCGACTTAATTGCAATTGTTTAGAAAAACTCATAGATGATTAGTCCCTCATTTATATCATTTAAAATCAGGTATTTTTATGATTCTTTTTTTATAAGCAATGTTAATGAGGGATGAGAAAATGTTAGTTTCCTGTGTTTGAACCCGACACCTCCTTCTTACACTCTGTTTGTGTACTTCTTCGGTATCTTTTAGCTCGCCAATTGAGCTACCTACTTGGGATCATGTATTTTCTGATTTAAATCATTTGCAAAAATGGTTTAAATAAAAATGTTATGGTTGTATGTAACATGTGACAATGTACAAATTTACACAAATCATGGTTCAACGTGTGCGAGGATAATGATTGTTTGTATTATACTTGTCTTACTGTGAAGTTATTAAATTGTTCGGTATGGACAAACACGAAAGTGTTGTATCACAGTTTTTTTTAAAGGGTGAGCGTATTGTAATATTATAAAAGTAAATACCAACCACAAAATTACTAAAAAGTACTTACACTATAATTTACTTTTTGATTGTATTAAATTATATCTCACTCTTTTAGTAGTTGTACTAACTTATATATGAAAATACATAATCTTACAATATCTTAATTGATACTTATTTTACAATTATTAATGTTCACCTATAATCTATAACCCACCCTAACCTACTTTGCAGTGCTCAATGTAGATGAGCCAGAAGTATATGAGCCAGAAGTATATTTTCCTCTGTAGTGCACAACAACGAAAGTATGTGCTCGACATTGACCAAGATCAGAATCCTTGAGAACTACAAAAAATTGATGCTACAGCCAAAAATTTATTTCTAACAAAACTAAAGAACTCGTGAATAATTAAATTAAAAATGCATGAATAAAACAATGAAAATATGATGCAAATATGGACATAACAGTAAAACATAAAAATAGAAGTATCTTTTAATGCATCATATTGAAAGATGGGAAGAATACGTTACTTCTTAAAGGGCAACCAATCTTGAAAATAAGAACAATTCAATAATCCATTCTCTTAGAATCCTGATATGTGATTCTTAAAGGGCAACTATTAACACTTTGTGACATTATTGCAAAAACAATATCATCAAATGTAAAATGTTTGTTGCCCACATATTAGACACTAAAAGAGAAAGACTAAACATTGCTAGACTACTGAATTTGGACCCGGATAGAAATCCAATAATAGAAAAACATTAAGCCACAGTCATTGAATGTGTCAAAAATAAAATCTCTAGAAACATTAAAAATTCATCCAAATTTGTCAATTCTACATGTACATTGAACAAATTGACTTGGGTATTCAACATATAGCATTCACAACTTGGTGGTTTTCCAATCTGAAAAAAAAAAAAAAAGAAAGATCAACTTCAAAATTTCTTGTAATAAATAACATTTTTATTAAACATATGCTATATTAGTCCCAAACACTTCTGATAGAGCATCTCCTATGATATCAATATCAATAGAAAGGGCAACCTTGTTATATTTTTTCATTATATTATGCCGCTTATTCAGATCTTTGTTTAATTAGCTCATGTGCAGTAACTTTTAGACGACCTAAATTATAATTTTTTTGGATATAGATAATAGATAATGAAAAAAGGCTGCAATTGTTTCGACTTAATTGCAATTGTTTAGAAAAACTCATAGATGATTAGTCCCTCATTTATATCATTTAAAATCAGGTATTTTTATGATTCTTTTTTTATAAGCAATGTTAATGAGGGATGAGAAAATGTTAGTTTCCTGTGTTTGAACCCGACACCTCCTTCTTACACTCTGTTTGTGTACTTCTTCGGTATCTTTTAGCTCGCCAATTGAGCTACCTACTTGGGATCATGTATTTTCTGATTTAAATCATTTGCAAAAATGGTTTAAATAAAAATGTTATGGTTGTATGTAACATGTGACAATGTACAAATTTACACAAATCATGGTTCAACGTGTGCGAGGATAATGATTGTTTGTATTATACTTGTCTTACTGTGAAGTTATTAAATTGTTCGGTATGGACAAACACGAAAGTGTTGTATCACAGTTTTTTTTAAAGGGTGAGCGTATTGTAATATTATAAAAGTAAATACCAACCACAAAATTACTAAAAAGTACTTACACTATAATTTACTTTTTGATTGTATTAAATTATATCTCACTCTTTTAGTAGTTGTACTAACTTATATATGAAAATACATAATCTTACAATATCTTAATTGATACTTATTTTACAATTATTAATGTTCACCTATAATCTATAACCCACCCTAACCTACTTTGCAGTGCTCAATGTAGATGAGCCAGAAGTATATGAGCCAGAAGTATATTTTCCTCTGTAGTGCACAACAACGAAAGTATGTGCTCGACATTGACCAAGATCAGAATCCTTGAGAACTACAAAAAATTGATGCTACAGCCAAAAATTTATTTCTAACAAAACTAAAGAACTCGTGACTAATTAAATTAAAAATGCATGAATAAAACAATGAAAATATGATGCAAATATGGACATAACAGTAAAACATAAAAATAGAAGTATCTTTTAATGCATCATATTGAAAGATGGGAAGAATACGTTACTTCTTAAAGGGCAACCAATCTTGAAAATAAGAACAATTCAATAATCCATTCTCTTAGAATCCTGATATGTGATTCTTAAAGGGCAACTATTAACACTTTGTGACATTATTGCAAAAACAATATCATCAAATGTAAAATGTTTGTTGCCCACATATTAGACACTAAAAGAGAAAGACTAAACATTGCTAGACTACTGAATTTGGACCCGGATAGAAATCCAATAATAGAAAAACATTAAGCCACAGTCATTGAATGTGTCAAAAATAAAATCTCTAGAAACATTAAAAATTCATCCAAATTTGTCAATTCTACATGTACATTGAACAAATTGACTTGGGTATTCAACATATAGCATTCACAACTTGGTGGTTTTCCAATCTGAAAAAAAAAAAAAAAAGAAAGATCAACTTCAAAATTTCTTGTAATAAATAACATTTTTATTAAACATATGCTATATTAGTCCCAAACACTTCTGATAGAGCATCTCCTATGATATCAATATCAATAGAAAGGGCAACCTTGTTATATTTTTTCATTATATTATGCCGCTTATTCAGATCTTTGTTTAATTAGCTCATGTGCAGTAACTTTTAGACGACCTAAATTATAATTTTTTTGGATATAGATAATAGATAATGTAAAACATAAAGGATAACAGCATATGCACGCTTAGGCAAGATTTTTGAGATCTTTATCCTGCCCATAATTCCGTATGGAATATGTGTAGTTAATGACTAAATCTGATCAATAAGGAATTAAAAAACCACATCAGATAATTGAAAGAAAGGAAAAAGTGAAAGCAAAATCAATAATATTATGCATGTAAATTGAGTTGCAGAAATAATAACTCTTAAAACTACGTGGAGTGGGCTATACCCAAAACCACATGGTTCAACCACTTGATCCAGCCCCACTGATGCAAAAAAAAACATCTATTACCCAACCCCACTGGGGATTTAAATGCATAGCTGCAAGAGGAGAGACTCAGGCCATATTCACACCAAATTGGATGCCGAAAAGCAATAGTTTAAATCAAAGAAGTATCATTGTAGAAAACCAAGAACAAAACAACAAAAATCTAGCCAAACAATCTTGAGCAAGAACAGGAACAATTAATTGAAAAAAGTAGGAAAAAATCATCCATGATTTTCACCTTCATTCTCCAAAATTTGTTAAAATAGTACCTGACTTGATTGTCTCTGTTAAGCCCAGTTTGGGATCAATATGGAGGTAATTATGTCCCCTCCTGTGATTGTGTCAGGCTGCAACATGTACACATGCACAATGAAGTATTAACTTGATAAACATCAATATAGAAGACTAAAATAATGAACTCTGGGCTTGCTTTTCCCAAGAGCTAATGACCTTATTGATAGCTTCCAATAGGCTTTCTTGGCCGGTATTTCCTCCTTGTTTAGCATCATGTTTGACCTAGGAAATAGAGGACTAAATATTATTTGTTATCACAATGTTTGTCAGAAACACAAAACTCCACAAATATCAACTGATGGTAGTCAACCAAAGATGCACAAAATTACATTAGGAGGAAGGAAAAGATGATTATGAAGAAGAGAACATGCAGCATGAGACATTCACATTATTAAGCTGGCAAGTCCATGAGAAATCCTAGTATAGAAAATGATCTCTAATAACATTACAAAAAAAATATCATTTACAAAAATTCCTCTTTATCAATCTTCTATCAAAATGAAAAGTCCTAGCATAGCAGATGATCTCTAATAACATTCTTCTTATTGCATTTAATCACACCCCTCCTTTATCTAGTCTTGAAAAATCCCCAAACAACATTAATAAAAGCTGAAGAATAATAAACAATTACTAAACCCTGGCAATTTAATTTACACCTGATAAGATGCAATAAAAAAAAATCTACGCTTGGTAATCAATATAAAGCCCAAGTAATAAGAGAAAAATAAGAGAATCAATAAGAGAAAAATAAAAAGATTCATTTGGTTGATACCTTCACTGAGAGGTCCCAAAGAAATCAGGGGTTTTGTTGATACCTTCACTGAGAGGTCCCAATAAAAAGATTCATTTAGTTTTTAAAAAGATTCATTTTGTAAGTATTTAAAAATGATGGGAATGTGGTTATTGAAAACATGAGTACAAATTAAAAACTGTGAACTAATGAGTTAGCATGCAAGACATAGGAAAGCATTCACATTTCATATTTCATATAGTAGTAGCATGAAAAACTATTATTAAGGTTAAAAAAAGGCACACCCGTAATATAAGTTTGTCAATCAGGTATATAATTTTTGATGTTCCTAGGTTGAATTAATAGTTGGTTTGTAACCAAAAATTGTATCAATAATGAATCAACAGAACTGCAACTAATAATGAGAAAAATTACATTTATATATGTGATTGATAAGATCACTTAAAAATGCGGACCCCTTATGTAAGGCCAGAAAAAAATGAAGGTCAGAAAACAAAGAAGAAACCATGATATAGGGAAAGTGTATTTGATAATATTGTTGCCACCTAATCAAAGAGCAAGCATCATATTGAGTTTACCAATTCATAATTGGGCCCTTCAGAATCAGATATCATTGATTTGCCCTTCTCAATAATATGAATCTCCATCCTGTGTAAAACTTAGGTGGGGAATATTCTCAGGATTATCAATTAGGTTGTGCATAGTTGATCACCAAAGAATGCAATGTTTAAGGAAATAACGTACATTGTCCAACAGATTCAGTTGGTGAAAATTGAAATGAGATATGGAGTTTGTGTCCGTCATTGTTCGCTACCCCATGGTCATTCAAAAAGGTAGCATAGATGTCATAGATAACTCTAAAGAGGAGGTATACATAATATTAGAAACTAATGTTCAAATCTCTTAAAACAGAAATATTTGAAGCTTGACAAACACATAGGAAACAACGTATTCAAATCCAAAATCATTCAAATCCATTAAAACAGAAAATAACATCAAAGAGGAGCTCAACAACTTGAGTTTACAGTTTCAAATCTCTGTCAATTCGAATCTGAAGCCTTGCAGAAGGTTAAGCATGTAAAAATCTAAATCAAATGCAGACATTAAATATTGGAGCATGAGCAAAAGGTTAACCAAATAAAAGGTTAAGCATGAGCATTACAACATGTTCACAGCAAGTGATGTTCGCAGCAAGCTCCACGAAAACAAAACATACTAACATCAAACAGATAGAGTTTAGTAACAAAACAAACACTTCATACCTGTAATCAACAGTTAGGGCTTGGTGCTCAAAGTGGTGTTTTCAACAAAAACGAAACCTAATAACAGCAAAAGAAAACCAAAAATCAGAGAAAGAGTTGCAACCCAAATTTGTGAGAAGTGAGAGAAGAACAGAGGAATAGAAATACCATATTGAAGATGTTGGGTTTAGGGTTCGCACAAACTGAGGATGAGGAGTTTGGGGTTGGGTTCCATTGCTGCAATATTGGTGTAGAAGATGAGGTTTTCAGGGTTTGGTTGTCTGAGAGAGAGAATCAAAATTGTTGCAACTGAGAGAAGAGAGGTTTGAGAGTGAGAGGAAGAGAGAATTGCGAGAGGGAGAGAAGTAAGAGAAGAAATTGGAGATTGAAAAATGGGTATTTAGGAGGATTAAATTTGGATCCACAATTTTAGGGAATGGTTAATTAGAATTGAATGGAATTTGTTGACTTACAACAGCTATCAATTCCGTTTCCCTTTATTTCGCAACAAATATGAGTTGAATGAGCTATGTATATTTCGATCTTGGCCCTTCGTTTTTCCATACTATTCGTTGATCATTTCTGGGCCGTTCAGATGACACACTCGGATGCTGACTGTCAAACGTGGCATGCCACGTATTTTTTGAGGGATCTGCGTGGCTTTTTTTCATTGGACTGATGTGGACGCTTATTTGGACAATCTCTTGATTGTAAGTACTTATGATTATGATTATGATTATGATTATGATTATGATTAATCACAATTTTGAATGCCATGACCATGATATTTAAGTGTTTAAAAATATATGTAAATTTGAAAGAAATCTTGTGACCACTATTTTGCCATGGAAATTTGGAAGTATTTCTTTTTTGCATTGTTAGGAGTGCTTCAATTTGGATTCCGAAGATGGGAAGTTGTCACATTGTTAGGCTTTACTTGGCTATTCTTTGGTGGCTTTGGCGTTAGACAAACAAATAGACCACGATTATCCATAATCCTACCTCCATGTACGATGATATGGAAATTCAATACAGCCATAAGCAAAAATATGTAAGAACTCAGTTGTTGTCTCGGTGGGCTCTGCCCCAGATACGGTTTGCTAAGCTAAATGTGCATGGTAGCTGCTTAAATGGTGTCATTGGCTCGAGAGGGCTAGTTAGAGATGACCAAGGGCGTTGGTTTGGTGGATTTTCGCCTTGGTGGATTTTCGCCCAATGACGGTGAAGGGGATGTCCATCACGGAGACTTGTTTGCCATTTTCCATGGATAGTCTTTGTTGCTCCATCTTGGAAAGACACGTTGCAATATGTGAATCAGATTCCAAAGATTCAATTATACTTCTACAGGATATGGATCACCATCTGCTTTATGCCTATGCATCCCTCTTGATGAAGATAACGAGCTTGATGGATTGCTTTCAGAATCTGACTCTCCTTTGTGTTTACAGAGAGCAAATACTAGTGCAGATTAGTTGTCTAAGCTTACTAATAGGAATATCGGTGAATTAGCTTTTGGACCTCCCCTCCTAGTAATTTGGGTTTGTTCTTAGTAGTTGATGCCTCATTTAGTTTGTTTTGGTTGTTTTTTTTTTACTTTGTTTCATTTGTATAAAAAAAACTTAATTGGTAGTAGTGGAGTGTCATATTTCCAAATTCCAAAGGAACCTTAGGAGGACCCCGTTTCACTATAGTCGGTATAGACCGCAGTCACAACAGTCAGGATTATAAGGACCATTGGATACATTCAACAATCAATCCTAGCCATTAGATTAGTTTGACATAAAAAAATAGAAAAAAAATACAAGAGGAGAGAGAGTGAAACAAGAGACTGCAGAGAATCGTATCCCGTTTTTGCATCTTCTCTCAAAATTATTTCCACGAACAACAACAAAGAACCCAAAATCACATGTACCTATTGTGGTGCACCATATCACTTAACGTGACACGTAGACGGTTAACATACCAAGTGCGCAACATTTATTGACTATTTGAACTTGTTTAGTGATGAGATTGTCGGGAATTTAATTAATAAAAATATAAGAGGAAATCAAAAGAGAGATGATACACTATGGTCTATTGGTCTGATGTGTCCCAAAAGTGCAGAGACTAATAATTTCCCATTTTCAAAAACTTTAGAAAAGGTCAATGAGAGGCTAATTTGGGTTGAACAATGCGATTAGGTGTCACTTAACGTGACACGTAGACGGTTAACATACCAAGTGCGCAACATTTATTGACTATTTGACCTGTTTAGTGATGAGATTGTCGGGAATTTAATTAATAAAAATATAAGAGGAAATCAAAAGAGAGATGATACACTATGGTCTATTGGTCTGATGTGTCCCAAAAGTGCAGAGACTAATAATTTCCCATTTTCAAAAACTTTAGAAAAGGTCAACGAGAGACTAATTTGGGTTGAACAATGCGATTAGGTGTCACTTAACGTGACACGTAGACAGTTAACATACCAAGTGTGCAATATTTATTGACTATTTGACCCGTTTAGTGATGAGATTGTCGGGAATTTAATTAATAAAAATATAAGAGGAAATCAAAAGAAATAAAAAATGGTTCCTCCTTTTTTTTGTTGACAATAGCCTGGGTGGTTTTCGAAAGGCGACTGAGGATAACTACCGTGGCAATATATATTAGCTTAAGAAAGTGCAGAGATATTTGCAAATGCAATTATTATTGTTATCTACTGCGGCAGCAACAATGGAAGGAGCCATCCTTCCCCTCTCTTCACCTTCAACCCCATCTCCTTCTAAACTCAACCAACGCTTTTGTCTTCCCTCTTCACCACTAAACCATCACCGTTACTTGCACCTCCCCAATTTCCTTCCCAAAACCAAAATCCTGACCTCAACCTCTTCAACGTTATCTCTCCGGTGCTCTCTCCGCGGTTCCACTTTGACACTCGACGAAGCCTCCGTTTCAGGAAAAACAGATAACTCTTCCGTCGCTTTGCCTAAAGTCGATAAAAACGGGCGGTTCTGCAGTCCAAGAGCCGCCAGAGAACTTGCTCTGTAACCACATTATGCTCCAATCCTTATTAGCGGCGCGCGTGTTTCTTTTACTCTGACATTTTAACCGTTTTGTATTTTCTTGCAGGTCTATAATTTATGCTGCGTGCTTAGAGGGATTGGACCCGGTTCGGTTATTTGAGAAGCGGATAAATGCGCGCCGAGGTAACTGTTCACCGTTGCTTTCGATTATGTGGTTAATGGTTAAGGGCTTGAGGCTTGTATTGTATTGTATTGAATTGAATTGAACACGTTCGTTTCAGAGGCTGGCTATGAATTTGATAAGGAAAAATTGATGGAATATAACCACATGAGTTTCGGTGGGCCACCTGTTGTTGTTGAAACGGATGAAGAAGCAAATGAACTCCTGCGGAACATTGAACTGGAGTCTGCAATTGGTATTACAAATTACCTTTTTCTTTTGTGAAAATTACTTTTTCCTTTGTGATAATGATAATAATGAAAATCGCTGAAGGTTACCTAGCTAGTTGATATGGCCTGTAATCAAATTGCAATGTCTCTTGTGTTTCTTTTGTTTCAACCTTTGTCCCATTGATGAAAAAAAATGAAAGAAAGAAAAATCAAAATAGATAAGCTATATTTTCCACTGCTTCATTGGAATTGTGTCCTTGTACAAGTGTACATGTATGATATGTGCCTGTTACGATTTCTAGTTTACAAGTATGAGCATTTAAACCAATAGTCTTTTCCAGTTGTACATTTGATATCTTAATCTCTACCCACTTTCATGACTAATAAATATCACCGGTCAAATTGCAATTTAATCCGTAGCAAAATTTATTGACTTTCAATGATAGATCTAGCTTAGAAGTAGTAGCATCTTCACATCGACAAGACTTAGGGGCATGGTTTTAAATTGTAGTTGGGTTGCAGGTTGGCAGCTAATTCAGGCCGATGTGGGCCATTTGCAACCTATAAGTTCTGCAATCACGGCCTGAGTCAGTCGCCATCGAATCGAAGATGTTAAAACTGCGTTACATGATGCAGCCATCAATTTAAAACCTTGCATAGCAGTACAACATTAAACTTTTTGCATGCTAACATTATGATAGACAAGATCCCTTTGCAAGTCGCAGAATGGCCACTCAAATATTGTGTTTTTTTTCCTTAAAAAATGTTGTTGTCATGACCTGCATATTTATGACAGGTTTATTTATACAGCTTTTCATTCAATCATCACCTGTTACTGGTGAATTTTCTTTACAGTTATGGTATTATATCTAGGTATTGTAAATTTGGAGTAGCCTTCCTTATTGTGTTACATTATTTCATACCACCGGAGTCTGTATGTTGTTACTTCACTTGTATGCTTAGGTAAAGTTTTAACTTGGTTGCAGAACATTTAGGGCTTGTTTGATTTTGTTCTTAAAAATTGTTTTCTGTTTTATGAAACTAACAACAAATTTTGTTCTTTTTTAATTTTTTAAAACAGAAAAGTTTCTTTAAAATGTGTAATCAAACAGGCCCTTATTATCTGCTCATTTTCCAATTTACCTTTGATGCTTCTATCTCTAGACTGTTGTAACATGTTATGTTCTACATGCCAGAGGAAGAAGTCCTTGCAGCTCCTCCAAAGCTGGTATATAGCAACCTGATTTTGAGGTAAATATAAACCCTTTACATATAATGCATGCGTGTGTGACTTTTAGGGAAGTTAGTAATCTAGCACCATGCCATACCTGCAGGTTCACTAGGAAACTATTGGTTGCAGTTAGGGATAGATGGGACAGTCATGTCCTTGTTATTAACAAAGTTGTCCCACCAATTTGGAAGGTATGTGAAATGTAATAGCTTTTGCACTCAATTATATCTCCCCCTTGCAAATTCAACCTAGTCACGGATATAATTTTGTCTTGAGGTTGGAAACTTGGAATACTTAGATTAATGTTGGTAATCCTTAACAAAACAAGCAGATAGATATAGCAAATGCTTTATCTTTTTCTGTAAAATGTAAGCTAGGATTTATTCAAAAGTTAGCTTAAGAAGTGACGGTTGTCCAGGGCTTATGACAACCACTTTCGTTATATTTCTAGTCCATGTGGGATCTCAATATTATTTATCTCCCGCTATCTTTATCGTCCTTGGAAATGATGCAGTAGTTTAAAATTTCAAACTGTTTATAAAGACAGAAAATGCCTTTTAGAGTCAGGCAACAAGAAGAACAAAATGTACGATGCAAATATAGTTCAACCTAAACTTACAAGTTCTAAGAGGCATGGCTTCCTGTTATGCTTTTTACTTTTCGTATTCTCTTCAACAACAAAAGCCTTTTCCCACTAGGATGCAAAAAGGTTTTTCTTCCATTACTGTTATTATTAGGTATCAATGACCTAGTGATTCAGAGCGGTGACCCTTCTTTGACTATGGTTTTAGATGTTAGGCGCTTTCTGAAGAAAAGTAAATCTCAACGCCTTATTATTATGTAGAAAAAAAGTGTATCAGATGCCCTCAAATTGTACACTGCTGTTATTTAAGTTGGTAGTTTCTCAAATTGTCTTTATCTGTCATCTTCTCATTTATTGTTATCATTGCATATAATAGATAGGTTTGTGTTTTTACTAGTTCAATAATCTTTTAATAATGGTTGTTGTATCTACTTCTGCTTAAGTCATAGAGTTTCGCAGCCTCTTTTAATTTCCCATTTTTTGTGGTTCCAGCACAGTAGGTTTGGTAATTTAAAGTATGCCTATTAACTGTTTATTTCTGTTTTATTCTTTGCATTTTTCATACAACTAAGCATGCTCACACTTACACATACTATCCTAAATATTAAATACCACTTTGTTTGCTAATGGGTATGCAACTTTTCTGTTGATACATTCCAGGATGAACCAGCGGGGAAGATTTTAGAGCTTTCTATTCTTCACTTGGCGATGTCTGAAATGTCCATGCTAGACACAAGACACCAAATTGTCATTAATGAGGTACATTATTTTTCTGTAATAGTTATTTATTTATTTCTTTTTCTGGTTGTGAGAGTACTAGTGTTTTACTTTATAACTAGTAATAAAATCCAGTGCAACAGCCTGGGACATGGAAAAAATGTTGGGCAGAAAACGGAGGATGTGGAAATCCACCACTTGTTGTTATGGGTTATTGTTGTTTCATGAAGTAACAGAGTAGTAACTCAATGAATGTGGCTCAGTTGGCAAGACACTTTGAGTTTGTGGGTGAGTGTTTGATCCTTGCGTAACACATTTTTTGCAGAGAGATGAGGAACTTTAAGGGTGGCTAAGGCCCAAATTGAGGATTAGTCTTATAGCCAACCCAAAGGGTCGAAGTTGTAGGGATACCCTTGTATGATATTGGGGCGGAGGGTAAATACACTAATTGCGGTGGTTTACTAAATAAAGGAAGAGTAGCGCTAAGCAGTGCGAAACAATTTGGTACTGCATTTGATGAAGGTGTGGAAAACTAAAAATACATGGGTTAAATGGTAAAATAGAAAATAAGTGAAGGATAAAAAAGTAATAACAATACCATGCTAGTGCATTTCTTCTCTTTCGTACAAAGTAATGTCGTAACATTTCACATTTTTGATAAAGAAAATACTAGAGCAATAGGTGTTTTTTATAGTTTGTGCAAATATTTTTGCCTTAGGCATTTTTATTTTATTTTATTTTAGTTGATATGTTTTGATTAGTAAATTTAACAATACCGCTTTATTTTTTACTTTCAAACCTTTTGTGACCAAAATGAGTGTTCTGACTGGTTGGCCAAAAAGGGGAGCAAACTCGGATCATGTGCTGCTGGCTTGACTCCATTGTCTTCTTCAATTAGATTCTGTTTTGTTAGCTGATGCAAGATTTGCTGTGTTTTTTTTCCCATTCTCGCGAATAAAAAAAAGACAAAAGCTGATATCTCTGTAATTACTTGTGATAATATATCAACTAAAATCAAACATGAAAATCTAACCATCCCTTAGCTTTTCTGCTTTTAATGCCTTCTTTTTGGCGGGGGGAGCACAAGCATTTTTTATGTTTTATTGTGTCGAGCTCACTGTTGGAGCTCCAGCAAGCTGTAGCTTTGATCAATCACTTCAGCTATGCTATTTCCAGTTATTAACTATCTTCCTTTATTTCTCTGAAAGTTAAGTACACTTCAGTTGTGGTTGTTGATTAGTTAGTTGTTGCATTGGGAGTTGTATGAAGTTAGTTGCAAAGTAGGTAGTCAAAGCTTCTATATATAGATAACTCTGTTATCAGATTGATTCATTTTAATCAATGAAAAAATTCTTCTCTCACTTTTCTCTCATCTCAGTTGCTGAGTTCAAGCATTACCCAGTATTTGTATTTTCACGCGAACACCAAAACAAGTCTTATATCTTGTATAATGTGTATGTTTATTTTGTAGGCAGTGGATCTCGCTAAACGTTTCTGTGATGGAGCAGCACCTCGTGTCATTAATGGCTGTCTACGTACATTTTTCCGAGATCTGGAGCTTAAGGCATCAGATAATGTGGTTTAGTCGATCTCTATGTACATTGTATGCTTACCGCTTTGGATTGTTGAAAATGTTGACGAGACACTTAATTTTAATACAATGAAAAACATAATGTTAGCATGCATCATATTGCATAATATGATGAACAAGACACGTACACTGGTAATTTTGACTATGACAACAAAGATGATAATTTCTCTACAGCTTAAGTTTCAAATGGTCCTGATCCAAATTTTACGTGTGCCCATACACACGTACCCACTTTCATTCCCCGACTTCATGTAATTATAGCCGAATTGCGTGAAAATTTGTTGGACAATAGAGGTAGTGTACTTGAATAAAAGTTATAGGTTAAGTCGGAAAGGCTAATTCCAACTCAACATTCGTTCGCATTTGATCAACCCAAAATCTTCTTCCAAATAGATTGATTGATATATATTAAGATATGAAATACGTAAACAATAATTGAACGGGTCTCACCTTATCAAAAAACCAAAATTTGGACTTTCAAATATGGTGGCCCATAAACAATAAGAAATATTTAATTATTTTTTTTTATGTTAACGGAGAGAAACGATACGACTCTATTTGTCTCTTCGTCAAATGCAACGGAAACACCCCATACACACGTGCCCACTTTCATTCCCGACTTCATGTATTTATAGCCGAATTGTGTGAAAATTTGTTGGACGATAGAGGTAGTGTACTTGAATAAAAGTTGTAGGTTAAGTCGGTAAGGCTACAAGGAAGCCAGATAGCAATTGTTTATCTCGGTAATAGTATGCGTGTGTGGGTTACATCGTGGATTTCCCATCTCCCGACTTATGTGTTTATAGGCGGGCTCTTACGTAACTGTTTAAGCGGTTACTTCACCAGTGTGCCATCTCTGACACTTATCACCTCGGCGTTATGCATGCAGATGTCGTGTCATCCTTATCCGATATGTTGAGTCACTCTGTTGGGTTTACGTGGCGTACTTTATGAGTGTCGACCTTATCTGTGAGTCATCATCAAGAGTCGACGTGGGATATTCTAAGAGTCTTAGTCGGCTTGCCCGTTCCACAGTCCACGAAGCTCGAATGCTTGGATGAAGAGTTTAAGGTATGAGCAAGAACGTGAAGAGAACTTTGATTTGTAGAAGACCGACTTTATTATGTTTTGCTGCAGACTTTGTCAGTATCTTCCAGGGAATTTGAGCAAACTAATACAGAAAGACGATCACTAACACTTGAATCATTATTTGAAGGGAATGAGCAATTTCAATGAAAGGAGCTGTAGTGGATACGGTGGTGAAGCATTTACTGTTCACGAAGACTAAATAAAGGGGAGAAGAGTACGGAAGGAATGGGTTTAGCAAATAGCGAGGATTTGTTGGAGGCTTAATATTAATACATTTAATGGACCTAAGTATCAAGTGAATACATAGAATGAAAATAAGAGACAATTGAATGTATTAATACATTTGTTGGAGGCTTAATAATAATAATAATATTTTTTTACAAATTATCTTTGCAAAGAATGTTTACAAATCCATTTATCTCTTAATTTTGTTCAATAATTTTTTACGGATATAATTTCGTTGTTATTGCACAAATAGGTAAAATCATTGCTTATCAATGGTGTGGTACACGCACTGCAAACTGATGCATACGAACATTTTGCTCATCTTTCATGCCCATTAATCAAAATTCTATATATAAATATATTTTTTTTTACTTTATATAGGGATCACATTCAGTTGAATGAGTATAAAGGGTAATTTATTTTTTACTATTATATACATTCACTTCGTGTTTATAGGTTCTCATCATCATATCATCGTAATATATATTTCTAATATGTTACTTTTTTTCCGATTCATAATAACAACTGTTTTTATCTTTTTAATTATCGAATACTTATTTTAAATTACAAAAATTTCTTTATTATTTTCATCCCAAGAAAATAGTTACTCAATTGAAAGTTACTACAGAAAAGATGATGGATTTTGCAACATTGAATATATTGGTGAAGTCAATGCTGATTAGGACGACGACATACGAGCATCTCGATATGTCCAAATAAAATATTTTATAATTATTTAGCTATCCTTATGTAATGTTATTCTTTTGATATTTTATTGATGCAATTAGTTCATTTTTGTATGGATCAATCGAAACTCATTGCATGTATTCACATTTATTGAATTGCAGTTTGTTTGGTTCAAATTAAGAGGTTTATTATATTTTAAATTCAATTTACTTTTACGTATAACTTATTAAGCATAAGTTACAAAATAAACGTACTTAGTGATTACCTTCTATTACGCTAATTTAGTTGTAATTAAGCATAAGTTATAAAATAAACATACTTGGTGATTTATATTGAAGGAATAATCCAAGGCTAAAATGGTCCTTACACAACTGGTTTTACAGTTTTATTTGTTTTTACTGTTTTACCTTAGAAGTTCATTTAGAGTGCATTTGAATTTGTATTGAATTTACATTGCATTTATCAGTAACTAATTTAGTTACAAACACGGTAGTATTAATACTGTTTTCAACCGTAATACAAAGCAGCATTTTTCATAATTTCATCATCTTCTTCTTCTCAACTCTCTGTGACTCCATTAATGAGTGTGGTGAGAATGTGGGTAAAGCTCTGATTACCACAACAAAATTGGTATCTAGAGCCTTGATTGCGATCAGGGAAACACGAGTGATAGCGAGGTGTGCGCGTGATCTCGTTCTTCAAATTCGCATCGAATTGAAGTTCGGAATTGAAAGGAATCACGATTTCTGATTCCTAGGGTTGGGAAACACGAGCGATTTAGAGATTGGAGTGATCGTCACAGAGATTGAAGATGAACGGAGGCAATGGTGGTCTAAACACGAAATTACCAGTGTTCGATGGCAAAAACTGGAATCGATGGTCAATCCAGATGCGAGTCTTGTTCGGAGCTCAAGATGTGCTTGAGCTGGTGAACGATGGTTACATTCCGGTTGCTGAAAATGCCACAGAAGCTCAGAGGAACGCTCAACGTGAGACGAGGAAGAAGGATCAGAAGGCGTTGTTCTACATTCATCAATGTGTAGATCAGAAAGTGTTTGAGAAGATTGCGGAGGCAACTACAGCGAAGGAGGCCTGGGACACACTAGTGAGGTGTTATGGTGGTGATGCCAAAGTAAAGAAAGTGAAGTTGCAATCACTTCGCAAACAATATGAGAATTTAAACATGAAGAATGAGGAGAAAATTGCAGACTATGTCTCACGCGTGATCACAGTGACAAATGAGATGAAGATCTGTGGAGAAATCATCAGTGAACAGATAATTGTTGAGAAGGTACTTAGATCCTTGACTCCTCAGTTTGATTTTATAGTTGTAGCTATAGAACAATCCAAGGATACTAGTGTCATGAAAGTAGATGAATTACAAGGAAATTTAGAGGCACACGAGATACGATTAGTTGAAAGAAACACTGAAAATGAAAATGCACAAGCACTGAAAGCAATGTCTGTTAATAAAGGAAATAATAATAAACAGTCAAATTG
This sequence comes from Astragalus glycyphyllos, assembly GCA_963573325.1. NCBI lineage: Eukaryota > Viridiplantae > Streptophyta > Magnoliopsida > Fabales > Fabaceae > Astragalus > Astragalus glycyphyllos. The sequence continues at coordinate 63,847,675 of OY754310.1, forward strand.
GAAGGATAACAACTGGCAGAGTAAGAAGCAAGCATGGCTTGAAAATAAGAACAAGAAGAATGGTGATAAGAGTGCTGAGAAGGGAGAATCCTCAAAGCAAGGAGGAAAGAAGTTTAAGAATTATCAGAAGGGAAAAGAAAAATTTGATAAAAGAAAGATCAAATGCTATAATTGTGATAAGTTTGGACACTTTGCTGATGAGTGTTGGTCAAATAAGGAGAATAAGAGTGAAGAGGCTAATATTGCACAAGGAGACTCTGAGGAGGAACCTGTGCTTCTGATGGTAACCACAAACAGTGAAGGTGCAGTGATTGATTGGTGGTATATGGACACAGGATGCTCTAATCATATTACTGGGAACAAACAGTGGCTTATTAACTTTAATTCCAGCAAGAAGACCAGAATCAGATGCGCTGATGATGAGTACTTGCTTGCTGAGGGAATGGGAGATGTATTAGTGAGAACAGATGATGGAAGATCTGTGTTAATAGAGCAAGTTTGGTATGTGCCTGGTATGAAGAGTAACCTAATGAGTGTAGGTCAACTTCTTGAGAAGGGTTATTCAGTGACAATGGAGAATAATGTGCTGGTCTTGTATGACAAAGAAAAGAGAATTATCATGAAGTCACTGTTAGAGAAGAACAGGACATTTAAGGTAAATCTTGAGGCTGCAGACACCCGATGTCTTAGTGCAACAAGTGAGAATGATAGTGCTTTGTGGCACAAACGGTATGGACACTTAAACTATAGAAGTTTAAGTCAATTGAACTCCAAGAAGCTGGTGAATGGAGTCCCTGGCATTGCAAGCAGTGACAAGGCATGTAGTGTGTGCATGAGGAGTAAACAAGCTAGACTACCATTTGCATCTGATTTGGCACCAAGAGCTACACAGGCCTTGGATGTTGTGTATTCTGATGTATGTGGTCCTATTGAGGTTCCCACTATGGGAGGGAACAAGTATTTCGTGTCATTTATAGATGAACACACAAGAATGATGTGGGTGTATCTGATTAAGGCCAAGAGTGATGTGCTTGATCAGTTTAAGAAGTTCAAGGTCTATGCAGAGAAACAAAGTGGCTGTAGCTTGAAAATTCTGAGAACAGATGGAGGTGGAGAGTATAACTCTCTAGAGTTCAAAGACTACTGTGATAAACAAGGAATTGAGCATGAGGTGACTGCACCATACACTCCTCAACACAACGGTGTTGCTGAAAGAAGAAACAGGTCAATAATGGACATGGCTAGGTGTATGTTAAAAGAAATGAACCTGCCAAATAGCCTGTGGGGAGAAGCAGTTTCAACTGCAACTTATATTTTAAATAGGTGTCCAACTAGAAGGCTCAAAGATGTGGTTCCACTTGAGATTTGGTCTGGAAAGAAGCCAAGTGTAGGGCATTTGAAAGTCTTTGGTTCACTATGCTACAAGCATATTCCTGATGCTCGAAGAAGGAAACTGGATGACAAAAGTTGTCCTATGGTGCTGATAGGTTACCACTCCACAGGTGCCTATAAGCTCTATAATCCAGAAACAAAGAAGATGGAGTACAGTAGAGATGTGGTGGTCAAGGAAAATGAAAAATGGGATTGGGAACAAGGCAAGGCAAACACAGAGTTGATTAAAACTGTCCTAGTTGACAGTGAAATTGAACAAGAGTTTCAACAAAACCAAGAGGTTGAGAATGGTGAAGAACCTCAACAAAATGCTATGAGTGAGCATGATAGTGATTCTGATGATGAACCAGTGGTCCAAAACAGACCACAGAGACATAGAGCACCACCACAGAGGCTAGCAGATTATGATTTAATTCCTGATAGTGCAGTGAACAGTGATGGTGAACTTGTGCAAATTGCTTTGCTAGCTGATGCAGAACCAATCAGCTACGTTGATGCCCTGAAAGAGAAAGTGTGGAGACTTGCAATGGAAGAAGAACTCAAGTCAATTGAGAAAAATCAAACCTGGAAGCTCACTGCACTTCCAGAAAATAAAAGAGCAATTAGTGTAAAGTGGATATTCAAAGTGAAGTTGAAACCAGATGGAACCATTGCCAAGCATAAGGCAAGACTGGTAGCAAGAGGCTTTCTCCAAAAGCCTGGACTTGACTACTTTGAAGTCTTTTCCCCTGTAGCCAGACACGAGACAATTAGAATGGTGACTGCTCTAGCTAGTCGTGAGGGATGGAAGCTGTATCATCTTGATGTGAAGTCAGTATTCCTCAATGGTCCATTAGAGGAAGAGGTATATGTGATGCAGCCCCCTGGCTATGAAGTGAAGGGTAAGGAACAGATGGTTTATAGGTTATACAAGGCATTGTATGGCCTTAAACAGGCTCCAAGGGCCTGGAACCGAAAGATTGACTCATACTTTTTGAAGTTTGGCTTCAAGAAATGCATGGTGGAGCATGGAATCTATGTGAAGGAAGTTGAAAGGGGTGAAAAGATAATAATATGTCTATATGTTGATGATATGCTCATCACTGGCAGCAAAGTGAGTGAAATAGAGAAGTTCAAGAAATTGTTGATGAGTGCTTTTGAAATAACAGATCTTGGACAAGTGACATACTTTCTTGGTATGGAGTTTTTGTATGAGGCAAAAGGAATTGTGCTGCACCAAGCTAAGTATGCAACAGAGATATTGAAGAGGTTTGAGATGTCAAACTGCAAATCTGCTGCAACACCAACAGAAGCAAACCTGAAGCTTGAAGCAGACTTAAATGGTGAAGATGTTGAGCCAACTGTGTTTAAACAAATTGTAGGATCCTTGAGGTATTTGTGCAATACCAGACCTGACATTTGCTACTCAGTGGGACTAGTGAGTAGGTTTATGAGTAAACCTAAGATGACTCATTATCTTGCTGCTACAAGAATAATGAAGTACATCAGTGGCACAATCAGAACGGGAATCTTGTTTCCAGTAAATACTAAGGCAGATGGTGATGCATTACTGGGCTACTCTGATGCTGATTGGTGCGGTGATAAGGTGGACAGGAGGTCCACAACTGGTTCTATTTTCTTATGGAATGATGCTCCTATTTCTTGGTGCTCCAAGAAACAACCTGTGGTTGCACTTTCATCATGTGAATCTGAATATATTGCAGGAGCAGTTACTGCATGTCAGGCTATATGGCTCACACAGTTAATGAAGGAGTTAAAGATAACATTGAAAAAGCCTGTCAAGTTGCTGATAGACAACAAATCAGCAATAAACCTTGCCAAGAACCCAGTACTACATGGACGTAGCAAGCATATTGACACCAAGTTCCATTTCTTGCGTGAACAAGTTGAGGCAGAGTTGAGGCAGGGAACATTGAAGTTATTTATTGCAGCACTCAGATGCAGGTTGCTGATATCTGACAAAAGGATTGAAGTGTGATCAATTCTTGAAGCTGAAGACTGATATGGGAATGACAGCATTTTAGCCATGAATTAAGGGATGGTATTGAAGGAATAATCCAAGGCTAAAATGGTCCTTACACAACTGGTTTTACAGTTTTATTTGTTTTTACTGTTTTACCTTAGAAGTTCATTTAGAGTGCATTTGAATTTGTATTGAATTTACATTGCATTTATCAGTAACTAATTTAGTTACAAACACTGTAGTATTAATACTGTTTTCAACCGTAATACAAAGCAGCATTTTTCATAATTTCATCTTCTTCTTCTTCTCAACTCTCTGTGACTCCATTAATGAGTGTGGTGAGAATGTGGGTAAAGCTCTGATTACCACAACAATTTACCCTCTAATACCATAATTTCTCTAATACCACAATTTCTATAATTCCAGTTATGTTGTTATTATATTACCACATATTTTTTCACAGGTTGCATGAAAGTATATTATATCTAAATAAAAACCTATTTGTATTTAAATTTTGAGTAAAAATATGTTATAAGGAGAATGACTTTTTCACAAGAAAAAAACACAAATAAATAAATTACTATAAATGCATATTTTAATTAACAAAATAATATTCTAACATAAAATATAAATTTTTAAATTAACACACATTGTCCCTTTTCTAGATCAAATATATAACTTCTATATGACATGAAACAATTGTGGTATACTCATTATATCGTCACCGTTCAGTCAGTGGCGGATACACCATGTTAGGTGTGGGGTCAATTGCCCCCACCAAACAATATTATTTTAGTTAGTTAAACTTGATAAAAATTCTTTTGCCCCCATGAAAAAAGAGACGTTGCCCCCATGAGTTAATTGTTTTTTAAAATGAAGACTAAATAATACTAATTTATTCTTTTTACTCGCCAACTGATCTACCTTATTGGAACTAATAAAGATCTATTTGTTTTCACATATATGATAATTACTAATTTAGTCATTAAAAAATCAATTATTAGTCAAACTAAATTTTAGAATATCTAAAATGTCTCTAAATTTACTTTAAAATGACTAACTTGTCTGATATTTAGTGACTAAATTGATATTTTTCATTTCTCAAAAGACTAAATAAGGTATTATTTTTTGGCAAATAATAGTTCAGGGTTGAGTCTTTGCTTTTTTTTTATAGTGAACTTATATATGTTATAAATGTTTATAATATTTTTTTAAAAAATTACTAGACTATTTTTCGCCCTCACAACATAAAGTTTCTGGATCCGCCACTGCGTTCAGTAGGAAAGTTTCAGTGGAGAATCTTAACCACTAGAAGATGATGTGGTTTATGCCAATGTTTAGAAAACCGAACCAGACATTGAACTGGTGAAGGCACTGGTTCAAAGTTCAATGATTCAACCGTGTTTGAACTGAACCGAGTAGAAACCGATGAAGGTACTGATTATATGGTATGTTAAGTGATAAATTTTAAATATAACTAAATTATATATTAAGATAAATTAATTATTATATATATTTCATAGGACTAAATGTAGATCAAAAAGAGAGGGAATTCTATAACCGTAGGACTCTAATTGAGTCCCACATCGAACAAATGATAATAACAAATGGAGAGGAGGTTCTATAAATAAGGCTAGAAAGGCATGCTGAAAATGCAAAAAGTTGGCTCGCTACAAATAGTGGGACGAGATCTCATCTATTGATGCGCCAATCAATTCAGTTTTTTAATTAAAATCAGTTCAATTTTTTTTTTCATGAACCGTGTTAAACCATTAAACTGTTGGTTTTCCGGTTTTTGCGGATTGAAGCCGGTTTACCAGTTTTAAGTCTGGTTCAAAGGATAGGCGGTTTGTAGTCTGTTGTGGACCGATCATGGTCGCGGTTTACGGTAGAAAAAAGTTACTTAACATACAATATAATATTAACTTGCAAAATGTAAATTACTATAATGATTTTTCAATCGCATAACTACACCCGTGCATGGCACGGGTCAACTATTCTAGTTTGTTAAAATTTACTTTGGTATATGGTAAATAGACTTGATGGCTTCCTACATGAATTAAATGAAATAGATTTGATGGATAACAGCATTAATTCATGGCAGATCATGATGAAACAAACAACCCCAAAATTTACAATGGATGAAAACATGAACACATTTCCATATTTCACCTATCAATCTATGGTTGGGTTTTTCCATCACAAGGGACAGCTATTTGTAATTGCGGATTTGGGGGGACTCCACATATGGCACTATGGTTGGGTTTTTCCACCACATATGCCACTCAAGGGACAAAAAAACAAATAGCTGTCCCATAATAAACTCAAGTTACTATTTTTTTCTCCCATAATAAAATTAAAGATATTGCTTGGTAAGTCCCGCGTCGAAAATAATTCTTTAAAAAAAGGCATATAAACATACGAAGGACAAAGGAGAATTAGTTGAAAGTCTAATCAATTAAAATAAATAAATAAATACAAAATTAGAGTGCATGGTACCTGTTTCACACACCTCTAGGCAATATGTAGCATAGTGGTGAACCACAAAATTTCACAATGAATATTTATTGGTTTTAAATATTTATACAAATCTGCGAAAAACATTAGGGATAATCAAGCTTGTTGCAAGAATTCTTGAGAAATAATGAGGTTACCTGGGATAATCAAGCTTGTTGCAAGAATTAAATGTGTTGGATAATTGGAAAAGTGGCAGGGCCTTTACGTAACAAATTTTTATGTAACAAATTTAATGCATAGTAAGAACCAACACAGACAACACTAATCAAATTAACCAGTTAATATTGCTTTCGTGTGAGTAAATTTTATTTTCCAATTAGAATAATGAAGAGCTAATATAGATATCAATGCTCCACAAATAGTATGCCTCACATTTGTAGGCAAAGTATGGGTGAAATAAATGAGTCATTATAAATTTACGGTTACACATGTCACTCAACATAACTACAATAGATACGAACTGTTGAAATGAATTCATGCAAGTGGTCCAAAAACAAAGATGTATTGTTTACATTGTGGTTCTCCATCACTGAAATCTTCTACAATATCCAAAGATGTATTGTTTACATTGTGGTCCATGGTACTTTGATAAAAATTTACTTGTTCTCAGTGTGATCCAAGAAGGGGTGCCTCCACAAGATGTTCCTCTCTACCAAGTCCCTTTTTGGATACAAGTGCATGATCTTCCTTTTGGCTTCATGTCTGAGTCGGTTGGTAAGGGTTTGGGAAACTCCATAGGCGTCTTCTTAGAATATGATGAGAAGAACTCTTCAAATTTCCTGCGGTCTTTTATGCGTATAAGGGTGATGGTCGATGTTACATTTCCGTTAATGAGATCAAAGAAGATACGGAAGCAAGGTGGGGAGGCGAGAATGGTGTCGTTTAAGTACGAGAGGTTGGAGGTATTTTGCTATATTTGTGGGAGGCTAGGGCATGGTGAGAGTTCATGCGAGCAGCGTTTTGTTATGGGTGTGGATGACGGCGTGAGGGGATGGGGGCCTGAACTTCGTGCTGAAATGCGTAGGGGGGCTGCCATCACAAGGTCTCGGTGGCTGCGTGATGCCGGCGACGGTGGATGGGTGAACCCTAGCCAATCATTCAATGCTAGGCGTGATCCAAGGAGTGAGGGGCGCGAAAATCAAGGAGCAAATCAAGGAAGTTATAATTCTCCTATTAATGAGGCCGAAAGTTCTCCTATTAATAAGGCAAATTTTTCTAACGCAAAAGTATCTAGTAATATGGTTGCAATATTCAAGGATCCTCAATCTTTTTTCCCTATCAAAAAAACTGGTGCTAATGATACATTGAACTTGGTCAAGGTTACTAACAAAAATGCTACTGAGGATGTTATGGTTATTGACCAGGATCGCAAACGAAAAAAGGGGAATGAGTCAGAATTGGAAAATGCTAGTGAGGAGCCAACGGTGGAGACTTTGGGTGACGTGAATATGCTGCATGGTAGACAAAATTTTTTAGAGGCAGGTCCTGGCAAGCAGGCCTGCCAGGACAAATGAGTTTCATTAGTTGGAACTGCCGGGGCCTGGGCAACCCGAGTGCAGTTTCGTCCATCCGTGACCTCGTTCGGGCGTACCATCCGGACGTAATCTTTTTGTGTGAAACTTTGGTACATGCTAATAGAATTGAAGACATTCGTGTTAGGCTGGGTTTTGATAATGCTTTTGCTGTGGATAGAGTTGGTAGAAGCGGGGGTCTTGCTTTGCTTTGGAAGCATCCGTTTGATTGTCGTATCTTGAATTATTCTTCGAATTTTATTAATGTGGAGGTTAGTTCTGTGGGCCGTCCTCTTTGGCGGCTTACGGGTTTTTATGGGTATCCGGAAAGTGGAAGAAGGAGAGACTCTTGGGATCTTTTGAAGACGTTATCTAGGGACAACGATTTGCCATGGTGTGTTATGGGAGACTTCAATGACATTCTTTCCAATGACGAGATTAGAGGACAACAAGATCGTCAACCGTGGGTAATTCGTGGTTTCCAAGAAGCTATTCAAGAGAGCCATTTAGTGGACCTTCCCATGGAGGGTCATAGATTCACGTGGACTAAGAGTTTGGGTACGTCGGAAGTAAAGGAAGGGAGACTTGATCGTATTTTTGCTACTCAATCTTGGTTGGATACTTTCCCTAATAATAGATTTGTGAATGGAGTCTCGGATAAGTCGGATCATAGTCCTTTGTGGTTGAGGTTGAATTACTTGGAGAGAATCTTGAGGAGGCGTGAGTTTCGGTTCGAGAATAGTTGGCTTGAAGAAAATGAGCTTCCCTTGGTGGTTGAGGAGAGTTGGAGTCGTAGTGACGGGTTGGGCTTCCTTGATAAATTAAATCATTGTACATCGGCGGTGGATGCTTGGGGTAAGAAGCTTAGATCAAGGTACCGGGATGAGATCAATGAATGCCGTCGCTTAATTGATGAATTGCGTGTCATGCCTGGTGGGGGTGAGGATCCGATGGTTATAGAGACCAAGAATCGTCTAAGCACTTTGTTAGCGCAAGAGGAGGCTTTTTGGAGACAACGTGCTAAGGTATATTGGTTGCGTGACGGGGACACTAACTCTCGCTTCTTTCATGCGATGGCTAGTGCACGGCGGAGAAGGAATCACATTTCAAAGCTAGTTACAGAGGATGGTGTGGAAGTGACGGACCAGCAGGATATTTGCGCAGTGGCTAGGGGTTATTTCGCAAATCTTTTTCATGGTGGGGGAGGTGATTATGGGAGCGTTATTGATCATGTTCAGCCACGGGTATCGGATAATGATAATCACTTATTGGTGCGTCCTCTTGAGATTGAAGAATTCAAACAAGCTCTTTTTCAAATGCATTCCGACAAAGCGCCAGGACCGGATGGGTTAAATCCGGCTTTCTTCAAGAGGTTCTGGAATTTATGTGGAGTGGAGTTGTTTAACATTGGTAGGGAGTGGCTGGTCATGGGCGAATTCCCCCCTAATATAAATGATGCTAATATTGTGCTAATTCCAAAGGTGGAGAATCCTACGTCTATGAAAGATCTTCGGCCCATTTCTCTTTGCAACGTCATTTACAAGATTATCTCGAAGGTACTTGCTAATAGATTAAAACCTCTACTTCCAAAGTTTATTGCTCTTGAACAATCTGCCTTTGTGGAAAATCGATCTATTCTTGATAATGTGTTGGTGGCGTTTGAAACATTACATCATTTGAAGTGCAAAACAACGGGGAAGAAGGGGGAGCTGGCGCTAAAAATTGATATTAGTAAGGCTTATGATAGAGTGGATTGGGTCTACTTGCAGCGTATTCTTGTGAAGATGGGATTTGATGACCAATGGGTTCGGTGGATGCAAATGTGTTTGGAAACAGTTACTTACTCAGTTATGATAAACGGTGAAAAAGTGGGACCTATCATTCCAGGGAGAGGACTGAGGCAGGGTGACCCACTGTCACCTTACCTATTTATATTGTGTGCAGAGGGTCTCACTACTTTACTACAGAGAGCTGAGAGCAGAGGGGATATTCATGGTGTGAAGGTGTGCAGAGGGGCTCCTTCTCTCTCACACCTCCTTTTTGCTGACGATTGTTTCTTGTTTTGCAGAGCCGATGCTAGAGAGAGTAGGCATCTCAAGGATATTCTTAACACCTATGAGAGAGCATCGGGGCAAGCTATTAACTTACAAAAATCTGAAATTTATTTTAGCAGGAATACTTCACAGGAGGCTCGCTTTGATGTTACAGCTATATTGGGAGTCACAGAATGTCTTGGAACGGGCAAATATTTGGGACTTCCGTCTATGATTGGAAGAAACAAGAAACAACTCTTTGGCTACCTGAGGGATCAGATTTGGAGGAAGATACATCATTGGTCGGGGAAGCACTTATCTAAGGCTGGCAGGGAAGTCTTAATCAAGTCAGTTGCTCAATCCATTCCAACTTATTGTATGAGCACCTTCATGCTTCCATCTACACTGGGTGAGGAGCTTGAAAGAATGATGAATTCATTTTGGTGGGGTACGAACCGTGGCACGAGGAGGGGTATTCATTGGTTGAGTTGGGAGAAGCTGTCGGTTAGAAAGGAGTTTGGAGGTATGGGCTTCCGTCATCTTCATGGCTTCAATTTGGCAATGCTGGGGAAGCAGGCATGGCATCTTGCTACTCGTACAGATACTATTGTAAGTAGAATCTTTAAAGCTAAATATTATCCTAATGATGACTTTATGGGGGCTCGCTTGGGCCATAATCCCAGCTTTGTTTGGCGTAGTATCTTCTCTTCCCGGGTAGTTGTGAATTTGGGGGCACGTTGGAGAATTGGGAATGGCGACAAAATTTCAGTTTGGAGAGATCCGTGGTTGAAGGGACGTAGTGATAGCTTTGTTAGATCACCTATGGCTCAAGGGATGGAAGAAATGAGGGTTAAGGACTTGATGAACCAAGACAATAGTGGTTGGAATTATGGCTTAATTGATCAACTTTTTTGTCAAGAAGAGGCTATGCTCATCAAAAGCATGCCAAGGTACAGTGACTTGGAGGAAGATAAATTATCTTGGTGGCGGAGTCGGTCCGGTCTTTATTCGGTTCGCTCGGCTTACTATGCGCTTATGGATACTCCGGAAATTATTAATAATTCACATGCTAGAATTGACGGTGATTGGATGTCCATTTGGAAAGCGGGCGTTCCACCGAAAGTTAAATTATTAATTTGGAGGCTTGCTAGGGGGTGTCTTCCTACTCGTAGTAACTTGGTTAAGAGACATGTTGATTGCACCGTTTTGTGTCCTTTTTGCGAACAAGAAGAGGAAACAGATAGTCATGTTTTTTTGGAGTGTAGCGCTGTACAGGAAGTGTGGCAGAAGCTGGACTTGTTGCTGCCCTTTCGGGTTGCAGCAGAAAACGCAGCAACTCTGCGTGATGCCATTTTTTCGATGCTGGGTTCGTTGTCCGTGACTAGTAGAAACAGGTTTTTAATGGGTATTTGGGCTCTTTGGCGTCGCCGTAATGACAAGGTTTGGGCTGGGGTGTTACAACCGGTTGAGCAAGTCGTTCACACCGTGAAGGATATGTTTGACGCTTGGTTTGGAGCGCGCCAGCAACAACACCATCCTCCTGTGCTCTCGGGCCAGCAGCTGCCACGGGTATTGAGGTGGGTTCGGCCAGCAGCAGGAGCTTTAAAATGTAACGTCGATGCGGCAATTTTTGCGGAAGACAACAAATATGGTATTGGTTTGTGTATTCGAACGTCCACAGGTGATTTCTATAGAGGCAAAACTATGTGGTTCCATGGAGTCCCAACACCGCAAGAAGCGGAGGCAATTGGTCTTAAGGAAGCATTGGCTTGGTTGGAAGCTTTGGGGCTATCTTCTGTTTCCATTGAACTGGACTGTGCTCCAGTTGTAAATGGCTTGAAGGTAGAGCCTTTGCCGAATACCGAGCTTGGTACTATTTTATTGTATTGTCGTAATAGATTACGTCTTTTTCCTAGCTTTGAGGTTAGCTATATTCGGAGACAAGCTAATCTTGTTGCTCATACGTTAGCACGGGCATCAAGATTGTTTGCTAGTTCCCACGTTTTTGATTTCATTCCAACCTGTATTGAAACAATTCTGTTTAATGAAATGAATTAAGTTTGTTCTTGTCAAAAAAAAAAAAACCATAGAAATGATATATTTATATTCAATTTTACCAATATACGGTTGATGGTTGATTATTTTCCTCATCGAAGTCAATTGTGAGAAATGCTTATTTTGGACAAACTTATCAAATTAAAAGGAGAAGTGAATATTAAATTTTTTATATATTGTGTCAGGCAATTTGTTAACCAAAATTTTGTTTCTGGTCCGTTCCTACGCTAAAAGTGTTTGTATTTGTTTCAACGAAACATTAAAAGATTGATGATGTCTTTTCGGTCATAGTTAGCCAAATAATTTTCGACCTTCCTATAATATAATTTGGTTATATGACAAAATCTGATTGTTATTTTGTTTATTTACGTTGTTCTCAATTGATTATATAACCTCCTTTAGTTTTATTGAAAATTCTATTTATAGTTGGGGTGGCTAATGTCATTCGTATAGTAGTGTTAAATTGATATCACATCCATGTGGTCGGTGGTGTGCCGCCCCGACCATTTTTATTCTACGCGGTTTATATGTAATATATTTCAATATGGATATTTGATATAGCACCTAAGTGTAATTAATTGAGGTGGCTATATTGAGTAGCTCTCGCTAACAATAATAAATTAAAGGTATGGGTGCATGTGGTAATTTAGTACCATATGTGGAGTTCCCCCAACAATTTGTATTGTCACACAATTTAATAACCTATAATTTACTTACATTATTGATATTTGAATTAGCCTCTTATGTTATAACAATATTAACAAGGTTCTTGTGGCATAACTCAGAGAGAATCTTACATTCCTCAACAAATTCATAATAGCTATCTCTTTATATATCATCCCAGTACATCTCAATTTTCACTTCAGTACCATCTCTCAATATCCCTTTATAGATATGAACTATATCACTCTTACCAACCAAATTGTTATTGGAATAACCAGAAGTTGCTGCTTTGAGTATTGCTGGTGTAAACCTTCTTTTACTTGTTTGAAGTTTTCTTGGTAGAAAATCAGGCCTTTGGATGCAAATCCATCCCAAGCGAATTACTATAAAAATAACAAGAATGGGAAAGCCAACCAAAGAAACGACAACCTTAAATGTAAATCTTCTGTGATCAAATAGAGCACCATTTTGAGGTCTTCTAGTACTGTTGCAGAAAACGTTATGGGCAATGATGACAGAATTATTATGGGAAGGAAGAGGAGGGTAGTTGCTGAAATGGTTGCCATGAATGAGTTTATTTTGAGGAAACTTGATTTCGGTAACAAGCCCTCACAATATAGATTTGCAGTTGGCAAAGGAAACTAGATTCAAATGTGTAGGGGCGCTGGTTTCGCGTTAACTGTCCTGCTTGTAACTTGAAAGTTGCAATTCAACCGTAAGATTAGAGAACAATAACGACTAAACTACAAATTAACGGGAAAAACCAAAATTTGTAGAGTGAGTGAGCAAATCAATCCCTCACTGGTGTACCAATTAAATACATCGTTAGATATAACATAAAATGCTATAAAAGTAAACAATATTAATAGGTTATTTATATTTATTCAATTAGAGTAGTCTATTGGGATAGACTCATTAGATTAGAGGCGTTCGAAGCAATAACCGAATCTCACTCAAGGTTTCGAGTCTTGGGAGCGATAAAAAATTTATTGGAAGGGAAGAACGTGTATATATATCGACAAGTCAAGTAAACGTGGTTAGTCAGATTTCTCGACATAAATTAGTCACCGACAAAGTTTTTGTTTGTGGATATTGTGCATCAATAACATGGTAAAAAAACCTTTTACAATGGAGACTAAGGAGTGCATTACAAAGAAAAAGAGGTGGAATTATAAGATTTGAACTATCTTATTTTTTTAGATAAATAATTGTTTAATATAGGTTTAATATCGTAGAAATTAGAAATTGTAATTGAATCTTTGAATATTCTAATAATTGACTTTAAAATAATTTGTAATTAGATCTCTAAAATGTTAAAAACTTTGCAGTGAAGTCCTTGTGAATGGAGGAACCTTTTTTTTGATAAGCCCTTGTGAATGGAGGAACCTAATTACAAATTCTTTAAAAGGTCTAGCATGTAGGGAACCACAACAAAATATTGACAACTTTAGGGATTCAATTACAAATTTTTTAATTCAAGGACCCACAACAAAATATAGACACAAGGAGCAATGAGAAAGGAACAGAAAGGAAACGAGTTAAAAGGTCTCTCCACTTCTGTGCAACTCTATTTCATCATAAAATACCTAAATAATAAAATGGACACTATGTTTCATTCTGCTTTGCTCAACTCCGTTTCATTTTGTTCCACTCGACACCGTTCATTTTAAAATATCGAAGCATCAACTTAAGATTTACCATCTCTTTGCTATTTAACCTCAAGATTGGGTTAACGTACTCTATCCAAAGGGATGAACTCAGCTACGAGTTCTATTGTCGATGATGAAAAAACTGTGTCAGACTTTACTTACCTCGAATTATTGCTGTTTTTTTAATTTTATAAAAATGTCAAATAAATTGTTATAAAAATAAATAGTTTTTTTGGACATAATAAATAAATAAATAAAGGTACAAATTACCAAAATTAACCTAAGTCCCCACATTGTGTGTGGATCTCTCCTGTTTATTTAAGGTCAGGGCTTCGTAATCGTAGGGCAAAGTCTTTTCAGTCTCAAAATTCAAATTTTGAAAATAGAGAGTGAAAATGTCGTCAATGAAGGGCTTCTACAGGCATAGGAAAAACCCAATCAACAGCAACAACAAATCTTCCAAGGCCAACAAATCTTCCAACGCCGCTACTTTCGATTCCGATGTCGCCCAACCACCATCCCTAATATCTCGCAACGGTAACCCTAACCTCCAAGTCCTTCTCCCCTTTCTTTAATTTCTAGGGTTTTCTCACTTCCCCAAATCCAAGAATCATCATCCTCATTTATTTATTTGACTTGTAATTTGTATTTATTTTCTAATCTGATTATTGCTTTGTGGACTGACAGATGAATGCAACGAGGCGGAAGAGGTGCTGCGGCAATTCGACCTAAACATGGCATATGGACCTTGGCTCGGGATGACGAGGCTGGCATGGTGGGAACACGCTCAGAAGCTCGATTTAAACCCCCCGGATCAAATCGAGAGTCTCTTGAAAATTGGTAAAGTTAAGTAAGAGTCCCTGTGGGACGATTGCATTTAGAAATCACAATAACCAATCACTGTCGAAAAATAACACAAATGACATTATTTAATCATAGAGGAAACTTAATTTAGTTCCTAAACTAATATCATTTCACTTACTTGGTCCATAAAATATATAAAAAATAAGTAAACCACAAAGTTTGTGAAACTCATCAAATAAATTAATCCCAAATGTTTTATCATTAGTTCTTACAAAAACTAATGTGACGAATTTCACAAAACTTTAGGATAATGGAATATGCTTCAAATCTTATCAGAATGGTTATTTATATATATATATATATATATATATATATATATATATATATATATATATATTTTGACAATAATGGTTATTATATATATATATATATATATATATATATATATATATATATATATATATATAGATAGATAGATAGAGATAGAGATAGAGATAGAGATAGAAATAGAGAGACTAAGAACCAAGTAGGATAGAGAGTAATGGATTAGAGACTAATTTGAGGTTTGATTCTTTAAGCTCATCAAATGATATGTTTGGGTGGAGGAATTAGGAAGAGTGAGTTTTGGAAGGTTGAGTTAAATTTTAATAAATACTAGAGGAATACCCGTGCGTTGCACGGATTGTTATAATACATTTTAAAAATTTGTAGTGATTTTTTATATAAAAATTTGTAGGGATTTTTTATATAAAAATATATAATACTATATAGTATATATATATATATATATATAGTATTATATAATTATATTATTGTATTTTGATATTTAAAAATTATTTATTTTAAGCAACATTCTTATATAGTGTACGTTATTTTAGTATAAATAAGTTGTCAACACTTTTTATGTGCTTAATTGATGGAAACAAAACTTTATTAAACTTCATTATATTTAATAATGAGAAGTGTAATTCTATTTAATATGTGGAGTATATGGGCATGAACTTTAATAATTGAGAAAGATGGGTATACAAAATTTCTCTTTTCTTTTATTTTCAATGTATACCAAAAAAAAGTATAGAAAAACAGATATCATAGGAAACAAAAATTTGTGGGTCTATATTATTTTATTTTTTTGATTTTTATCACCAATTATTGATTCATAAGTAGAAACTAAAACTTAAAATAAAAATAGAAATAAAAGTTTAATCAAATAAATTTTATTTAATTTAAGTTTATAAGAGGTATAAAAATCAAAAAGATACATTCTTTATTTTAAATTTTATAATGATAAATAATTTAAAAAGGTATGGTATTCACTATATTAAAAGAAATAATTTTCTAAAAATAATGAAAATATAATTCGATATAACATATAATCTAAATAACTACTACGTTAAAAATATACTAAATATTCCCCCTAAAAAATTAAAGAAAACATCTCAGTGTAAATAACACTTAATATTTTGTTTAATTACAAACCCACAGGATAGTTTTTAGAGTAAATATATTTTGTAAATATGCTTTCATGTTTGATTTTGAGTAAAACATTATTTTAATTATATGCCCCGTCATAAAAAATTATTTTCAATATAGGTATATAGTAGTAATAATAAACTTAGTACTTTGGTAACAAAAATAAAAGTCAATACTATTTAGTATGTTGAAATTATGGGCATAAATTGTAATAATAGAACAAATGAATGTGTCAAGTAAACCTTATATCATAGAAAACAAATAGTTTGTTATGTTTATTATTTTCTTTCAATAAATTTTATCATTAATTAATAATTCATAAATTGAAACGAAAACTAAAAGTGAGATTAAAATTAAAAGTAGAATTACAGAAACTTAAGTAAAACTTAGTTTATAAAAAATAAACAAAAATCTATTATTTATTTTTTACTTTTAATAAAGATATGAAAAAGAATTGAATAAAATTGTGGTATTCACATCTTTAGAAGAGATGTTATTTAAAAAATGTTGAAAATAATCAAACAATAAATATTTTTTTATAAATCCAAAAGACTGTTTAAAATGTGAAAGTTCAACGATAAAAATCATAATGATAGTAAATCAAATTATTAAATATGTTTATTAAAATAATTTGGATTTAGCCAATTATAATAATAATAATAATAGAACTTCTTTGTTAATGAAATTTATAATTACAAATTATATATCGATATTTATCTATCCAGAAAATTTGTGAAAAAAAAAAGCAAAAACTTTATATCATGAATTCAGAATAAATAGTAATTAATAAATTGATATCTAATACCAAATTTTACACAAAATCAAAAAGAAAAAGTAAATAAAAATTGGATTTCACTAAATTGTAATGGAGATTAAGTAATATGAGAAGAAAGTTGATATACGTTGATATTTAATAGAAATGTAAATTCAAGAAACTAAGAAGCATTATGATAGTAGTTGAAGAAAATGATGTTTTTATTGATTTTTTCTCTTTTTGTGATACATAGGGGGGCTTCCTAGAAGGGACACCTAAGGTAGTCTCCTTCATAAAAAGACACCAAAAGCTATATACATTATGTTTGATTTGTGCATTCGGTGTAAATACAAACAAATGCACTATCGATTAAGAGTAAAAAAATACCTTCTTTTAGTCTTGAACAGAAATTTACAAACATTCAATGAACGTAAGAAAATCATTTAGACCTAGCACATCATACAATTTCACCAAAACTATTAAAATTAAACATACTTCTAAGAACAATATTCAAATAGGCTTAAATAGTATTTACCCCCCTGCAAATATCACCATAATCCATTTACCCCTCTGGAAAAAAAAAACTTTTAAAACAAATCTTGCAAATATTAAGTGTTAAAATTGACACACTGCCACATGTCACCATATTATTGGACATTTGTGCCACGTGGCACTGACACACCACGTCATCACCCATGTCACCACTACCACGTCAGCAACCAGTAGATGGCCGCCACGTGGCAGTGTTGTTAAATCAAAATAAATCTTGAAATTGGACAGGGTAGGACTTGAACCCACAACCTCTAGTTCACACACAAGGGGAATTACCACTCAACCAACACTTCACTTATGATGTTATTCCAGTTCCAATTTATTTATGTTGTTAAAATAGATAGTTTTTTTTAAAAAAAAAATAGTGGAACCAAAACGCAGATCTGGAACCAAAATAGTTGAACTCAGTTCTGGAAAAATATTGAAGCAAAAATGCAGCAGAATCAGAAAACGAAAAAGATGGGCAGATGAAACCAAAATCAGAAAACGAAAACGATCTGGAAAATAAAGGTTTTCTTATTTATTTACGTTGTTAAAGTTCTTCTTCTCCATTGTTCAAACAAAATGATGACCCAAACATGGAGAAGAGAAGAATTCGTAGGAGTCTGGAGAAGAAGAATTCGAAGCAAATAAAGTAATTATGATGATTGGTTGATTAAAAACTGGTTGATTAAATCTGTACAAAACAAAATCAATAGGAAAAACTAGTTAATATCATTGAAACTATAAACAGCTTCACGCTGAACAATGGAGAAGAAGAAGAACTTTAACAATATAAATAAATAAGAACCGGTATTATCACAAGTGAAGTGTTGGTTGAGTGGTAATTCCCTTTGTGTTTGAACCAGAGGTTGTGGGTTCAAGTCTTACCCTAGCCATTTTCAAGATTTATTTTGATTTAACAACACTGCCACGTGGCAGTCATCTAGTGTCAATTTTTTTTAACAAACACTTAATATTTGCAAGGTTTGTTTTAAAAGTTTTTTTTTGCAGGGGGTAAATGGATTATGGTGATATTTGCAGGGGCATAAATGCTATTTAAGCCTATTCAAATATACATGATTTCTCCATGCGATAACTTTACAAAGAATTGTGGTTTCCACTGCATGATTCACTAATTGATACAAAAATTTCTATCTTCCTCTTTGTTGACTTCAAAATTGCCAAGAACATGAAAACATTTACCCTTTTGATGCATTCTACCTTTTCTTACGAAACTGACTCCTTTCTTCTACTCCTTGTTTTTATCATGAACTTTCTTGTCAAAACTTCTCACCTCACAATTCAAAATTGTCTCACTTAAATAGTGAATTTTGGCTATAAATGACTAAAACTCTACCTCTTCCACTTCTATTCTACTAACTTGGGAGTTTATTGTTAATTAAGGAAGTAATTCATATGAATGTATAACTCCTCCCTTTCAATGCATAATTGTTACATAAAAAAGAATTTGAATGGTCAAGTAAATATTTTTTATTTTAAAAACAACTTATATTAATTTTGATTAAAAAGGGAAATACATGTACATTGTAATATTTTTAATTCATCTACACTATCATAATTGGTAAATATATTTATCCAGCTATGTTAGATTTTTACAAAACATACACACGCTTGTAACAATGAAAATAAAACAATAAATAAAAGTTGCATCCCATAAGTCTCATGAATTTAGAATGAATAATAATTAATATTAAAAACGCAAATTGACTTTAATATTTAATTTTATATTAAAAATTAAAATGAAAGGCTCATCTATATAAAAAATGTAATTTAATATAAATAAAGATAATAAGGAACATGAAAACTGAAGTCTTCGTTATGTGGAAATTATAAATAAATATTAGATAAGATAAAAAATAATGATATTTTAAGTACTTTTATACTTGAAATAACAAAACTTTTTAATTGTTGTATATTTAGTCATATTTTAAGTATTGTTTCAGAAAACGAATTGATAATAATGCAATATCATTAAGCAATTTAATTTTTGGTAGAATATATTTTAAAACTTTTTTTATATAAGTTGGAAATTAAAGTGTGATTTCATTTTAAATATTGGATGGCATATAGGTTGAGTGGACATTAATTAAGTAAAAAAAGAATATTGAAATATAAGTTGGAAATTAAATGAAAATGACGTGGAGCTTCCTAGAGGCTCCAAAAAAGCTTCCTTTGATAATTTATATAGATATAGATAGATAGATTTGAGATTTCAAAACAGTGTAAAGAATGACACCATATATAGATACTCATATAACATTTCAATCACATTTTTTTTCTTGTAAGAATAATTTTATTGCTTCTTTAATCTACTTGGAAAAGAAAATGAAGTCCTCATCCCCTCAGAACTAGGGGTGTTCGCGGTGTGGGTTGGTTCGGTTTTGAGCAAAATAGTGAGCCGAACCGCAAGGTAAATATAGATGCGGTTTGGTTTGGTTCGGTTGGATTCTAAAAAACAAACCGAACCAAACCAAACCAAACCAAACCAATGCGGTTTGGATTGGTTCGGTTGGTTCGGTTTTTGATGAAACAAAACAATTTATAAATCTGCCCATTTAAAATAAAAATTCACCAATCTAAAACAATTTATAAAGTTGTCAAAATAACAATTAAATCCAAGTACATTCAACTCCAAAATAACAAACATAAGGTTCTGCCAAGTTGCCAACAATTAAACAAACATAAGGTTCTGCCAAGTGCCAACAATTAAATTAAATCCAAATACATTCAACAAACAAAATCAAACATAATATAATCAGATTCAACTTGAACTACATTCAACAATAAACATAAGGTTCTAATTCAAGAGAGGCTAGGTTATTAGATCAGATGTGGGCAATTGAATTGGGCTTCTGCGTGAGTGTTGTGCTTAAATTCACTTACCGGAAATAGGCTCACTTACTGGTGGAATAAAAAAATACTCTATTGTATTTTCGCAGTTCGGTTTGGTTTGGTTCGGTTCCTTAAATTCAAACCGCAAACCGAACCGAACCGCTCGGTTGGTGAGAAAACAAAACCGAACAAAACCGATTGATTGCGGTTTTCGGTTTGGATTGGTTCGGTTTGCAATTTTCTATTGGTTTGGTTCGGTTTTGAACACCCCTACTCAAAACTTCCGTCCAAATATAATTTAAGATCCCGTTTGTTACAAATCATTTATGGAAGCAAAAAAAACCATAATTAATTGTATTTTCTGATTTATTGACTCTCTCTCTCTCTCTCCAACCAAGATGCATGATGCATCAATCGGTAACGTGTGTGCACTATTCTAAAGCTCAAACAGCTAAAGCTGAAACAGCTAACGCTTCCAAAAAAAAAGTTACTTCGGGTACTTAATTTTAGCGTATTATAAAAAAAATTGTTTATAGTTTTCTAATACAGCTTTTGATTTACATTTTTTGTCAAAAAAATACAACTTAATTCATCTTTTCAGCTTAAAATCATATATGTGCTATACAAGTTACTGTTTCTAGTCAAAAACAAAAAATAATAATAAACCACTGTAATTATAAAATAATCCATTTCCAAAAAGTATATCAAACGGCCATGTCAAAAAAAAAACATTTAAATGGTTAAAAGCTAGATTCATGTTAGATGTCAAGTTCAAAAAGAAAACAAACAATTTTGTTTTATCAAAAAAAAAGAAAAAAAAAGTTTAAATTTGGTTTACCTATTCTAGAAGGACATTATAACAATTATATGTTATGTGGCTTAAAAAGTGTGAAATAGATTGCAAAAAGGTTACCCCTCCAAAATCAGAACTATTGAATATGAAACTATTAAATTTATGGTTAAAAGTGCATTTGCTTTGGGTGAAAAAATTAAGCTCTTTTCCCACCCTAGGTGTGTTTGTTTGGGGTGAAAGAGGGAAGAGAGAGTGAGGAAAGAGAGAGTAAGGGAAGAAAGAGTGATTTTAGGATGTTTGGTTAATGAGAGAAATAGGAAAGAGAGAGGGAAGAAAGATTAGTTTAGTGCTTTTTATAATCTCTCCACAAGTGGAGAGAAAGTGGAGAGAAAGGGGCTCTTTCTCTCTTCCCTCACTCTTTCTTCCCTCACTCTTCCCTCACTCTTTCTTCCCTCACTCTCTCCTCCCTCTTTCTCTCCTAATCCAAACACACCAAGAACTAGTTAACACATTTATTATGTTTTATTTTTTCCTTTAGTAAATTTAATGCTCTACTAAAGCTATTTTTAGAATAAAATAATAGGATTGAATTATTATACTATTTTTTTGCAGATAAGTTTTTTTGACAACCGGATACGATTTCATTAATAAAAACGAAATGGGCTAAGCCCAACCTTACATTAATACAAACTGAAGGAAACCAAAGAAAAATGGATACATAACCCGACCTAGACTTGGAGATGGTAATAACAGCTAAATAAATAAAACAAATCACATGCCTTAGATACATCCAATCAATTAACCTCAACATCAACTTCAACATCAGTTACCATCAAATCATGGCGTCACATGCCTCCACCCTACAATATAATCCAAGTATTGGTCTTTCAAAAGAGTACGTCACTCTATATTCCTTGAATCGGCATGAGAGACATTAATAGTAATGTGTCAAAAAATTTTAATTTGGATAAAGGGCCATTGGAAGTGTTTATCACCACTCATGACAATCAAACTCACAAGATTAAAAGGTCCATTGAATTCCACCCAAGAGTACAGCTCTCAAATCATCCATACATCAGTATCTTTTTCTTTAAAATAAAAGAAAAATCACACAAATGTAATATGTTAGGAATGGAAATCAAATGTTCTAATAAAAGTGTAAAATATAACTATTTTATATAAAATGTACTTCTTAATGTGTCAGTATAGTCTATAAAATTGTTTCTCAGTGCAAGATACTGATGGATGGATGATTCGAGAGCTGTATTATTTGGTGGAATTAAATGGACATTTTAATCGTGTGTTTGATTGCAATGAGTGGTGATAAACACTTCCAAAGCCCCTTTGTCCGAATTAAAAGTTTTGGTCGCATTACAATTAATGTCTTCCATACCGACTCAGGGAATAAGAGTGATAATCTTTTGAATTGGATTATATTGTGGGGTGGAGTCATGTGAGGCCATGAGAAACCCTAAAATCAAGTGAGTAGCCGCATGAAACGTATCAGAGAGAGAAACAAAAAAACGCCAAAATGGAGGAAAATGAAATAAGAGGAAGAGAGGAAGAAAGAACCAGTGAGGACGAGAAAACAGGGAGGGGTCGAGATGGTGAAAGAGTGGGGTTTCGGTGATGACTCGCTGGTGGTGACGCGGTGGTGGAGTTAGCAGCGGAGGTGCGCGACGCCGCGGTGGCGACGGCGGTGGGTGTGGTGAGGTAAGGAATGACTATGGTGGTTGAAGCCATTTTTGGTTACTTTTCTTCTATTTTGAATTTGAATGGTACTGTGTTGTTGTTGTTGGTTTGGGGTGAAGATGAAAATGAGTTTATTGAGCTAAAACATCTCCCTATCTCTACATTGTTCTCTCTCAATTTTTCTACTATTTGTTCCTCCGAATTTTCTCTTTTCTCTCCTATTACTCTGAAATCGTTTTTTCTCCTCTATTCTGATTTTGATTTGTATTTATAGATAAACTTGTATAGGGTTATGTGTTTGTGGAGTTAATTTCAACTCAGCAACTCTGATTGTATTTGTCCAAGTTTTTCATACTTTGATGTATAAAGTGCTATGAGAGCAATTTTCTTCTCCCAAGCTTCTGCCTCATTCACGATTTAGGCATATGAGCTGTCTCATTCACGATCTAGACATGAGATTGAGAGTAGAGAGACTGGCTTTTAAGTTGCAGGTTGCAGCTTCTGCAACAAAAACTTTAATACACAATGAAGCCCATAATAAGACTGACACAGTAAAAAAACAGACTGACACTGTAACAAAAAAATAACACAGTCAGTTTTTATATTTATCTTTTATCTTTGTTTTTCTTTATTTAACCTTTTATCTTTGCTTTTCTTTGTTTTAACATTAAAAAAATATACAAATATAACCAACTGCAATACTGAATCAACGTACGTTTTTTATTAAACATTTTTACACGTTCAAACATTATACATTTGTTTTAAATTCTTTTTTTTGGTCAATTTTTTTAAAATTCTAAACAACCCATATTCAAAATCGGTGAATTTTAAGATGCACAAATGGACCTTTTTTGATACCGTGCCCAAGTGACTTGAGAACCATTGATCTTTAAGGCAAGTTATTGGATGGTCATTATTAGACTAGGCAACTTATTGTCAATGTTTGTGGTATACTTTTTTTTTGAAATTGCAGTATAGTTGTCTGAAAGTTTAAAAAATTGTTTTTGTTGTGTTCATATATTTTGTCTTTTTTGTTCTCAGGTTTGGTTGCTGCCTTGCAGATAACGACAACTATTATTATATACTATATAATAATAATATTTATACTATATAATAATAATATAAATATAATTCGTCAAAAAAAATATATAAATATAAATATTGGTATTTTTTAGGGAAGAAAAAGAAAGCAGGTCAAAAGCAAGGCCAATTATTAGTTTGGGCCCAATGGGCTATTTTTAGTATTGGTTTATTTGGTGAAAATTTGTTTGAAAGAAATGTATAATGATGACCAAGAAAAAAGGATAAAATACATGTTGAATGATGTTTTATCTAGTTGGAGTTATGAAGTCAAATTATTTGTAAATCAACCTTTGTGTTAGTTAGAGATGATAATTATAAATCATGGTTTGTTACCATAAATTTGTTGATGAAACATTAATTTCTCACTCAATGCCAAGGTTGAGAAAAAAACTTGAAGGGAAGACCAATATGATGGACTAAATACATAATTTTTGGCGTTGCTGCAGGGTGTTTCTAGAACCTGTTTTGCAATGTTACTATGGTGTCTTTGGAAACGAAGAAATGAGGTGTGGGAGAATGTAAGCAAACCAGTGAGGCTCTCAATTCAAAGTGTCTTGGATATGCTCTTCTCTTGGCAACAAGCAAGACGCTCCAAATTTTCTACTCAGGTACCTACTAATGCTAGGCGTAACAATGAGACTGTTACTTGGTTACGCCCAGCGGCTGGTATAGTGAAATGTAATGTGGATGCAGCTTTGTTTGATGATGGCAGGTACGGGATTGATATGTGTATCCGTAATGATGAGGGGGCTTTTGTCAAAGCTAGAACAGTTTGGTACAATGGTCATCCCCAACCTCAAGAGGTTGAAGCTTTGGGTCTTTTGGAAGCAGTCACTTGGTTACAAGCATTAAATGTCCAAAGAGTTACCATCGAGCTTGATTGCAAAGCGGTAGTGGATGGTGTCCGAGGATCATCTAAATTTGTAACCGAATATGGCTCTATTTTAAATGCTTGTCAGTCACTTTTATCCACTTTAGAAAACTATATGGTTAGTTTTATCAGGAGGCAAGCTAATCAGGAGGCAAGCTAATGTTGTTGCTCATACTCTAGCTAGAGCGGCAGCTAATGTTGTTGCTCATACTCTAGCTAGAGCGGCAACGTCTTATGCTAGCTCCCACGTTTTTTATTGTATTCCCACTTGTATTTCCTCTTTACTTATGAATGAAATAATGAGTTTTCCTTTGTCAAAAAAAAAACAATGTTTTTTTATATGTTAATAGTTTTAATGTTTTAATGATTAAAATAAAAATTAAAGGACAGTGCATTTGCAAAAAAAATTGTTAATGTTTAATGGGTAACGGGTAAAGTAATTTTTATAGAATAGAAGTGTCGGTGAAAGGCCAAGGCCACGGATTGGCGTTAAGCGAAAACTTCATGCATTAGGAGTGATTTGTTGAATATATTAACAACCAGCATAGAAGAGAATGGGGATATAATAAAGAGTTTGATAGACATGAATAGATCTAGTAAGTAAAAGGAGTGCATAGATGATGGCAAATTTAATAAATTCATGTCATAATAAATGAATTAAGAATAAACTGAGAATAGGATGAAATTGTCACATATTTTTTAACTTGTCCGATGACTACATTTCCTAAGTGAATGAATTCTACCATTGAAACGTTAGTACAATTCATCAGTCAGAGGGAAAAAATTCCAAGTGATTGGTTATATGTATCCAAAAACAAAGGCCATGTCTTTCGATTTTCTTTTACTTGAGATTATATAGTGTTCTGGGTAAGTTTGCAATGTTTATGAAAATTGGAAACTAATATTACGGCTGTCCAACTTGTTGCTACCAATACACCTAGACTAAATCATCTTTGTTTCTTCTATTTCCCCATTTAAAATGGATTAATCTATTTGCTCTCTTCTCACCTACCTACTATGCTAGTTGTTTCATTACGAGTGATTTGTTGAATATATTATATAAGTGTTGGTTATTTAATTATTGGACCAAAAAAATGTTAATATATTGGCATTCAAAATGGAACTACAAGATGTTTCTTTTAACCACGTGGATTTATAGTTGTAATTGAAAATGTATAAAATAAAAAATGTAATTGTTGATAAAAAAATTTGTAAAAGTGGAACATTTAATTTAAGTAAATAGAATTCATAGATGTAGATTAAAATTCATTAGCCAGTAATAAAGTTTACAACAAGGAAACATAAGTTAAATTAACCAAGAGAAACAAACATTAGGTCCTAATTCCTGTAAAGTAGGTGAGAAGACTGAGTTAACACATTACATTTAGAAGAGTTTCATTGCAAGTGTTGCAAACAGAAGTATAGTGTTTGGAATACAAGAACAAATGAGAAGACCCTTAAATGATTTCATCTTCGGTTCATCTACCACCCTTTGGAATCATTATTTGTCCTTTCAAAGCGATGACCCCTCTCAAGTAAATCTCCAATGACTTGGTGTTGGTGGGCAGTCCATTCTGGATCAACCCAATGTAAGAACACATCTTTTCCCATACAACTAGATATTAAAAATTAAACGATAGTGGTTATTATTTTGAAAGAGGTTTGATATTAACATAAAGATTAAGTGTATGTGTTCTGGCTAGAATTGACCGGCCTAACATCCACTCGGCTCTTGAAGGGCACCGATTGAATTGGTTGATTGTAGTGACTTAGTTCTTATGACTAATCGGTTGAATTGGTTGATAGTAGTGACTTAATTCTTATGACTGACCGGTTGAATTGGTGGATAGTGTTGAATTCGTTGATAGTAGTGAACATCCCTAAAAATATCGTTGCCATGACTAACCTGATTGTAATAAATTAAATTAAATGGATTGTTTGTAATGAATTAATTTGATCATATTAATTTGAGTGTGACAAATTTAACATTTCTGTTTTCAATAAAAACCCGGGAATTTTTTTTCTAATGTACCGCTAAATTTCCATTTGAAAAAGAATAAGTTCAATGAAGACAATACAGCTGTGTTTACTTGTCAGAGTCAACATAAAACTTTGCAGTGAAATATAAGTGTCCTCATAGCAGTGTTCAGCATGGATGTAGCGTCGCTATCAACTTTTTCGTACGAACAATTTTAAACTGTTTTTTTTTTTACAAGAACAATTTTAAACTGTTATTATTTGTCGTTAAACGTCGCCATATAGCAACTTGCCTATAAGTATAACACAATTCCTTAACCCTGTGTTTGGAAGAGGGGAAAAGAAAGGAAAACTGGCACAAGGAAAAGAAAACACCAATTTCTAGATGTTTTCCACTGTTTGGAACATAACTTGAAAGGGAGGAAAAGAGAATATTTTGTGGGGCCCACACAAAATTTGTTTCCTCTCAAAATGGGAAGAAAAGGAATGAAAACTTCCAAATTTTATGCAATTACAATTACACCATTTACTTATATTAAAACAAAAAATATGCAATATTGTTGAATTACAATCTCACATTTCGGTCAATTCATATATAGCATATTGTTATATTTACTTTATTATTTGTTGGTAACTAGTGGAGTGCTATATGAGTTTCCGGAAAAAAATAGTGTCATAACGTTTCATAATATAATAATATATATTTTTATATTAATAATATACATGAACTCATTTTAATGTAAGGGTATTTGTGTCATTTAGCAAGTATATCTCTTTTCTTTCCTCTCATTTTCTATTCATTTTCATTCCTACCAAACAACTCAACAATCACCTTATTTTCTATTCACTTTCTACCCATTTTCATTCCTTCAACAATCTTTCCTCTTACTTTCTTTCCTTAAGTTTTCTCTTGTTATCCAAACACAGCCTAAATATTGAATAAAAAATTGAAGTTGTTTTCTCAGTAATTTATGTTCCATTTCTTACTAATGACACCAAGTTTTTTATGGTTACAACCTCTTGCAGTATGAAGCGAAGAGTTTCGAGATACAACAAATTGGCGGATTCTTCGAGATACAACAAATTGGCGGTGGATCTCGCTAAACGTTTCTGTGATGGAATAGCACCTCGTGTCATTAATGGCTGTCTACGTATATTTTTCTGAGATCTGGAGCTTAAGGCATCAGATAATGTGGTTTAGTCGATCTCTATGTACATTGTATGCTTACAACTTTGGATTGTTGAAAATGTTGACGTGCATTTCAGGAATATCACCGGTGGTGGCTACGACGTAATTTTAATACAATGAAAAACATAATGTTAGCATGCATCATATTGCATAATATGATCGTTGAAGATGAACGAGACACGTACACCGGTAATTTTGACTATGACCACAAAGATAATAATTTTTCTACAGCTGAAGTTTCAAATGGTCCTGGTCCAAATTTTACGACATGTGCCCATACACACGTGCCCACTTTCATTCCCCGACTTCATGTAATTATAGCCGAATTACGTGAAAATTTGTTGGACAATAGAGGTAGTGTACTTGAATAAAAGTTATAGGTTAAGTCGGAAAGGCTAATTCCAACTCAACATTAAGAACACTCGTTGGCATTTGATCAACCCAAAATCTTCTTCCAAATAGATTGATTGATATATATTAAGATATGAAATACGTAAACAATAATTGAACGGGCCTCACCTTATCAAAAAACCAAAATTTGGGCTTTCAAATATGGTGGCCCATAAACAATGAGAGATATTTAATTTTTTTGTTGATGTTAACGGAGAGAAACGATACGACTCTATTTGTCTCTTCGTCAAATGCAACGGAAACACCCCATACACACGTGCCCACTTTCATTCCCGACTTCATGTATTTATAGCCGAATTGTGTGAAAATTTGTTGGACGATAGAGGTAGTGTACTTGATTAAAAATTGTTTATCTCGGTAATAGTATGCGTGTGTGGGTTACATCGTGGATTTCCCATCTCCCGACTTATGTGTTTATAGGCGGGCTCTTACGTAACTGTTTAAACGGTTACTTCACCAGTGTGCCATCTCTAACACTTGTCACCTCGGCGTTATGCATGCGGATGTCGTGTCATCCTTATCCGGTATGTTGAGTCACTCTGTTGGGTTTACGTGGCGTACTTTATGAGTGTCGACCTTACCTGTGAGCCATCATCAAGAGTCGACGTGGGATGTTCTAAGAGTCTTAGTCGGCTTGCCCGTTCCACAGTCAACGAAGCTCGAATGCTTTAAGGATGAATAGTTTAAGGTATGAGCAAGAACGTGAAGAGAACTTTGATTTGTAGAAAAGACCGACTTTATTATGTTTTGCTGCCGACTTTGTCAGTATCTTCCAGAGAATTTGAGCAAACTAATACAGAAAGACGATCACTAACACTTGAATCATTATTTGAAGGGAATGAGCAATTTCAATGAAAGGAGCTGAAGTGGATACGGTGGTGAAGTTATATACTGTTCACGAAGACTAAATAAAGGGGAGAAGACTTCGGAAGGGATGGGTTTAAGCAAATAGTGAGGATTTGTTGGAGGCTTAAATGATAAAAAAAAAATCTGTTTTGTGTGTCTCTTTCTTCTTTGACTTTTTTTGGGAACACGTAAGGTGCGATTTGCAAAACATAGTCTATACATCTCAACATAGTCTATACATCTCAACATTCATAGAATCAAACAATAATACCGAAGAAGTACACCAAAAAGAGTGTAAGAAGGAGGTCCCGGGTTCAATTCCCAGAAATAAACATTTCCCCCACCCCACTAACATTGCCTATAAAAAAAAAAATACATTCTGAATTTTTTATTAATCTAGTGAGCTTCAGTAAACAGTCAAGGATTAATCAAGAACATGTATGTAAATGGTTTGGTTTCGGGCTTCAATATAGCAACTTCAATTACAATTACAATTTCGAATTACAGTGATGGAGTTAGAAAAATACGCACAAATAAGGTAAAAGTATATTTTCTTCCCATATCATACAAATGTTTAAGGCGATTCCATGTATCAAGCTCAACCACCACATCAACCACCACATGACCCTTCTAATAATATATTAATATTGCATTTGTAGATATTTGGAATCCCTTCTTTGTAGATATTCCATCCCTATTACCATCTTATCTTCTGCAACTCTTATTAAGAATAAATTGATTTTATTTGGTAAAATATTGGTTAGGATTGGAAAAATATTGGTAGTTTACCTAATATATATGATTTTCTTTTTTTTTTGTGGAATTCAATATTGTTGATCAATAAAACATTTTTTAAGCCATTTTAATTATAATATTTTTATTTGTGTCATCATAATCTTCATTTAAATCATGCAGTTACCCATCACATCTATTTAAACCCATGTTTGCCATTGTAGCTAGAATTTTCAACCATGGTATTCAATTTGGTGGAAGTGGTATAAATTATAGTTTGTCATTCTCCTTTTTATTTCATAGTTGCATTTGGAATTGGATTGCCATCAAATGTCAATAAGGACCTTGATGATGTTAAAATGAAAATTAGACTAAAAAACATTACAAATAAATAAAAGGGACCTATTTGAAACCTTAAAATAAGTTATTTTTGTATATGGTAGACTTGATGGAGAGGCTAATTATCATATCAGCAGGGTAAGTAAAATTTTGAATAAAAGTGAAGGAGTTTGCATAATAAATTGAGAAGAAGGTGAATGAAAAAAATAAGGATGAGATTTTCGTAAATAACGAAATTACTATACGAAGAAATAAAATAAACTGTTTATGGATGACCGTAAAGACACTATCTATGTTTTAGTCCCAGGTGGGTAGCTCACACGGTTAAGTGAAAGGGACATCGTTGGTGAAAAATGTAGGCGTACGAGGTTAAAACCTCACTCCCCCCTCCCCTCTAACAATTAACACACTAATTTATAACCACTTTGCCTATAAAAAAACACTATCAATGTTTTAATGGTTGGCTAACACAAATACAAAAACCGTTAAAATAGGAAGGGACCAGAAAGTAAATTTTTGTCAAAAAATTTATCGACACAAGATTTAATTTTTTCATATTCACTATATTTGACTAAGGCAGAACATTCGAAATGAAGAAATGGACAAAAAAACAAAATATTGGGATGAGAGTAAAAAAATAGGGATAAAAAACATTCCACCGTAATTCACCCCTTTTTTTTAGTTTGATAGGTTTGTCCAAAAAAACATTTCTTACTACCGACCTTGATGAGGAAACTAATCACCTATAGATTGATAAAATTTAGTATAAGTAATTCATTAACATGTTAATATTGTTATAACATAAGAGGCTAATTCAGATATCAATAATGTAAGTAAATTATAGGTAATTAAATTGTGTGACAATATGAGTGGTTGGGGGAACTCCACATATGATACTACAAATGGTTGAGTAGTGTAGTGACCGAAAAATCCGGGAAAGGATTCCTCGAAGGTTCAAAAATGAAGCCGCCACCAAAGTTTAGTTTAAGGGCAAACATTGGAAAATCCCTTTGAAATGGATAAGGGTCCTTGAGACCAGGTTAGGGTTCGGGAGTCGGTTATGCATGGGGAAGGTATTAGCACCCCACGGCATCCTTCCTAAGGAAGGTTACCTACTAATTAGTTGTAGAAAAGAATGTTAATTTTTGAAAAGCTTATTTTACCCTTTTTATTTTGAGTTTAAAAGAAGTTAAAAGAAATAAAAGACTTGATGTTTTATGAATTTAGAATTTATTTAGAAGAGACTAAAAAAGATTTTTTATTAGTGCAATTGACAGAGGTCGGCCGCCCTCTGCTCCTACGTACCTCTTGGTAGAGAATCAAATCACACGTAGTTCTTGGCAAAAAATTTTTGTTAGTTTGTGTTTTTTATTTAGGGGTTCTAGGGCTTTTGATCCGTAACGGTTCATTCGTCTTAGAACGCTGATCAACCCGATCGTACGATCGACTCAATCTCCTATTTTGAAAAATGGTTTAATTTATTTGGAAGAGAGAGATGTGTTTGTATTTTTTAGTTTAGGAAATTGCTTGTTTCAAATAGGGATTTCAAGACCTAATCCGTTTCGGTTCATTTGTAGCCCCAAAAATGTTGACTAACCCGACTGTACAGTCGACTTAGCCCCTATTTATATTTTTTGAGTAAAAATATTTATTTGTTAATTTTTATAGGTTTTTTGTAAAAAAAACTAATAATTTTCTTAAAAAGAAATGAATAAAAACGACAAGGGGTTGAAATAGTAAAATATGATGTAATGAGCATATAGGGGGTTGTATTGTTAAAACTGGGAGTGCGTTTAGCAGCAACCCAGTTTAAGTATGGACTTATCAGTCCATGAATTTTGGGCTTTTGAGGGGGGTGTATAACTAACTTAAAGGGGTACAGGAAGTAGTCTGTATTAACAATTAAAATTAAAAAATTAAAGTGGAAATAGGAGAGGGTATAAAAGGGAAATGGATCCTCTAACTTCCAAACCTCTAACTTTTCCTAACTTTAGTCTTTTTTTTATGAGAGATAAAAGAAAAAATGGAGGGAAATGGAAGAAATTATGATGAGAGAGAATGTATTAGAAGAGATAGATAGATACAAAGTTAGGGGGAAGTTCCCTCCAAAAAGTTAGAGGATCCCTCCCCGTATAAAAGGGGAATAGGTTTTTTAGAAAACCTAATTGTTACTCTTCATCTACAGCTGCGCCGCAGCCACTTCCCATGAGAGAGAAAGAATAAAAATTTCAGAAATGGAAAGAGAGAGAATCATGGGGAAAGAGAGAATCGTGGAGAGAGGAAAACTGAGAGAGAGAATGGAAGGAAACGAGAGTGAGAGCGACGGTGAGGGAGAGGACGAACGGATAAAAGTTGCCCCATTCAATGAAAGATAAAAGTTGCCCCATTCAATGAAAGATAAAAGTTGCCCCATTTTCGAGTGTGGTTGTGAAAGTTCGCGGCGTCAAGGTAATGAGTTGGGAACTGGTCGGGTAGTGCATGAGCGGGATGAAACGTGAGGGTAGTTAGGGGATGTTGAAAAGTTTGCCCGAGTTTAAGTGGAATGAAGGGTGGGGGTACCGCCCAATTTTGAGATGCTAAGTCAAGTAACTGCCATAGTAGGGATTTGTGGTTTTATTTTGGGGGATTCCACAAACTATGACAGTTAAGAGTCTTTGATTCGATGAGATTTCACTTTTGATGATCACTAAATTTCTCTTGTAGTAACTTTGAGCGTGCAAGCCCTTTTGAGTTTTTCCTTTTTTCCCTTTCTTCTTTTTAAATCTCTTTTTTTTAATAAAATTTTTTTTGAGCAAATAAATTATTCATATTATTTTGTCCTAGACTTAAAACTTTGAGAAAAATGGGAGCAACCAGTCATCGATCAGAATGGACCTTAGGATTGTAATGTGGCGAACGATCATTGATTTATGAAGGAAATGATTATTTGGCCCATAGAGGTGTTTGGGGGTTGGTCGAGACAGGGGATCTTTTATGAGCTTCATGGTAGAATGGACTTGTTTAAGGTTGTAACGTGGCCAAGGGTTTATGGAGGATAGGATATTTAGGCCAAAGGAAGTGTTTGAGGGTTTATTTCAGACAAGGATCTTTTATGTGTTTAATGGTGTGAAGTATCAGCTCACAATTTCTATTGCTTTTTTTCCAGGAATTTTTCAATTCTCTTTTTTGAATTTTACTTTTTTTTTATTTGTTTCTCTTTCTTTTGAGCTGAGTGAGCTGATAAAGTGATACACCATTTTTTAGATATGGAATTGACCCTTGTCTGGGGTGATTGAAAGCTTTTTTTTTGGCTTTTTTTTTTTGGGCTCAAAGAGGGTAGAAAAGGGTATTTGGATTTTTGGACATAGGAAAATGGCCAAACTTCACTTCAAATCATGACGGCTTGTTTTCTCGAAATTGTAACTATAGGACAAAACTTCATTTTAATATATTTGCTCTTTTTTCTTTATTTATTTTATATGCTCTAATTTTTGCTTAGGCTGCTCTTACGAGTTTTCAACCTAACGGGCTCCTTTTTTATTTTTTGTGCCCTAATTTTTGCTTAGGTTGCTCTTGCGAGTTTTCAACCTAACGGGCTCCTTTTTTATTTTTTGTGCCCTAATTTTTGCTTAGGTTGCTCTTGAGAGTTTTCAACCTAACGGGCTCTTTTTTATTTTTTGTGCCCTAATTTTTGCTTAGGTTGCTCTTGAGAGTTTTCAACCTAACGGGCTTTTCTTTTTTGTTTTCTTCTCTCTT
Source organism: Astragalus glycyphyllos (assembly GCA_963573325.1). NCBI lineage: Eukaryota > Viridiplantae > Streptophyta > Magnoliopsida > Fabales > Fabaceae > Astragalus > Astragalus glycyphyllos. The sequence goes on from OY754310.1 coordinate 63,881,544, forward strand.
TTAAAACTCAAAGGACTTGCACTGTTTAGAATGTTGACAAGGAATGTTAGTGATCACAGCTCTTCCCCGGTATGGAGCGTTCAAATGTTGTTCGTGAAATTTCATCATTGGGGGATGTTGAATTAAGTACTCTTGTGGGGGACTAGGCACTTTGTGGACGGTTTGGACTGGTTTAGAAAATGAATGAAGGATAATGAAGTGGTCAAGATAGGGATAGTATAACTGACTCAGACAAGGGTAAACACACATGTCATGTTAGTTTATTTTGAGAATGCTTCATAGAGAGTTAACACCGGTTAAAATAGAACAATTATAACTGTCAGACCCCCACAAGTTAACAAAATAGACATTTAAGCTTCCTATCACGAGATGATCAGGATATATTGCTTAGCTAACCTACAATGGACAAACAAACTGGTGTTGGCTGATGCCTTTGGTGAGGCACGACTTTGAGGCTAAGGGTCAAGCCTATGGAATGACCATTATGGTGAATGGGTTATTGGTGAATTCCATTGAAGGTAATTTACATGGTGGTTAAGTGGGTGGATGGTTTCCATAAATGTGACAAGTATAGACATGATGTATATGGAGTGAAGAGTGAAGAACTTGATGTTGGTGAATCAAGTTAGGTATTTACACAAAGGATATGACAACTTTTTTTTAATCGGGAATAATCAATTCAAATATTTTTTCAAAAAAATGCATCGTTTCTCATCAAACAGTGTTTCCAAATAATACTTTAATGTGTTTTTTGAATCTTTTTTTCGAATAGTTTTCGAATGTAATGCACAAGTTTATGCATGTTGCTAGATGTGGACAAAGATGAATGAATTGTGTTGAGGAAAAATGATTGGACAATGAATGAAGCAATTTCTAATTTTTGTTTTGATGCATGTGGGAGGCTATGTTGGAATATGAGATGCATGAAAGAGGAAAAAACTTTTATTTTTGTTTTTTATGATGCATGAAGGAGAGTAATGCATTTGAGATGGATATGAAAGGAAAAAATGACTTTTGTTTTTATTTTTTATAACGCTTGAAAAGGGAATAATGCATTTAAATGAAAGGATGAATGAATATATAATATCACGGTGATGTTTTGTTTTATGCATGGATATGTAAGATGATGCAACTTTGAATAAAAAAAATGATATCTTTGTTATTTTTATACGATGGTGCAATAAAAATGAAATGCTTATGAAAGAATGATTTTAGTAAGAAATGCATAGTGATTTTTTTTTTTTAACAAAGTATAATGGATGATTGTTGTACATGAGCAACAACGGAGATGAATGGAATGCGTGATGATTTTTGAGTGTGATAAAGGATACCTGAAATGGATATATGGTTTTTTATGCTTCAACTAAAATAATAAGCCAACAAAAGGCTAATGGATGATGAATGATGAAGCAATTTCTAACTTTTGTTTTGATGGATGCTGGAGAACTAATGCATTTGAGATGGATAAGAATAAATGACATTTGTTTTTGTTTTTTATGATTCATGAAGAGAATGCGTTTAAATAAAAAATGGATTTAATTTTTTCATAATATCAAGGTGATATATTTTTTGGTGTATGGGTATGAGAGATGATGCAAGTTTACCAAAAAGAAATATGATAACTCTGGTTTTTTCTGTATGATGAGATGCATGGTAGTGCAATGCTAATGGGATGCATATATAAAAAATGATTTTATTTTATTATGAATGCATGGTGAGTGTTTTTATTTAGAAATGATTCATGTATGGAAAAATATGCATCTAAACTAGGATGACAAAATGATTAAAGATCTATGAATGTCTCACGCAATTTATAATAATGATGTTGCAAATGATGAGATGCCTACACTAGTTGATGATTTTCTTTTTAAATATTATGAACTATGAATATATGATGATGAGAAATGCATAAAAAAATGAATATTATTTTTGGATAATGATTTTGTATGATGAATGAAATAAACGACGTGTATGCAGATAAAAGAAAGAAACATGAAAAGATTTTTTTGGTTTTATTTTTGGAGAAATGTTAACCAGGTTGATACAAAGAGTAAGTATAATGCCCCTGTGTCCTAGGCGGGTCATGTCTAAATTGGGAATTTCAACATGATCTAGGGTCACTTTTGTGATCATTCTTCCGGGTGGCTCTAATCACTTCCTCACAAAGGTTTCCAGAGCTTAAGTCCTCTTTACAATATCATCCATAACGATAGTTGCCTACTAGGTGTGGGATATCATAAAGAGGCGCACTCTGGTTGAGACTTTCATGAGAGTCAGACAGATAAATCCAGAATGACTGTCACTAATCGTCTCCACTCATCCTAAGTTTCACACAGACCCGGGTATAGGGCCCCACTCAGAAGTGTGTGCAATTGTGTAAGTGATGTGTGTGATAAGGGCAAAATACCTAAACTAACCAAGCTGCAAAAGATGTACAACAACGACAACAATAAAAAAGTCGTCTACCCTAAGGTTCAACAAAGAAATGTTCATAAATAAATAACTAAATGAATTAAATTAAATAAATATAAATAAAACAAACATAAGGGTAAAAACAAAATACTAAATTAACAAATAATTACACATTTAATTAATTAGGTTTGACTCTCTTTAATTGTCCCCAGTGAAGTCGCCAGCTGTAGCGACCGAAAAATCCGGGAAAGGATTCCTCGAAGGTTCAAAAATGAAGCCGCCACCAAAGTTTAGTTTAAGGGCAAACATTGGAAAATCCCTTTGAAATGGATAAGGGTCCTTGAGACCAGGTTAGGGTTCGGGAGTCGGTTATGCATGGGGAAGGTATTAGCACCCCACGGCATCCTTCCTAAGGAAGGTTACCTACTAATTAGTTGTAGAAAAGAATGTTAATTTTTGAAAAGCTTATTTTACCCTTTTTATTTTGAGTTTAAAAGAAGTTAAAAGAAATAAAAGACTTGATGTTTTATGAATTTAGAATTTATTTAGAAGAGACTAAAAAAGATTTTTTATTAGTGCAATTGACAGAGGTCGGCCGCCCTCTGCTCCTACGTACCTCTTGGTAGAGAATCAAATCACACGTAGTTCTTGGCAAATTTTTTTTGTTAGTTTGTGTTTTTTATTTAGGGGTTCTAGGGCTTTTGATCCGTAACGGTTCATTCGTCTTAGAACGCTGATCAACCCGATCGTACGATCGACTCAATCTCCTATTTTGAAAAATGGTTTAATTTATTTGGAAGAGAGAGATGTGTTTGTATTTTTTAGTTTAGGAAATTGCTTGTTTCAAATAGGGATTTCAAGACCTAATCCGTTTCGGTTCATTTGTAGCCCCAAAAATGTTGACTAACCCGACTGTACAGTCGACTTAGCCCCTATTTATATTTTTTGAGTAAAAATATTTATTTGTTAATTTTTATAGGTTTTTTGTAAAAAAAACTAATAATTTTCTTAAAAAGAAATGAATAAAAACGACAAGGGGTTGAAATAGTAAAATATGATGTAATGAGCATATAGGGGGTTGTATTGTTAAAACTGGGAGTGCGTTTAGCAGCAACCCAGTTTAAGTATGGACTTATCAGTCCATGAATTTTGGGCTTTTGAGGGGGGTGTATAACTAACTTAAAGGGGTACAGGAAGTAGTCTGTATTAACAATTAAAATTAAAAAATTAAAGTGGAAATAGGAGAGGGTATAAAAGGGAAATGGATCCTCTAACTTCCAAACCTCTAACTTTTCCTAACTTTAGTCTTTTTTTTATGAGAGATAAAAGAAAAAATGGAGGGAAATGGAAGAAATTATGATGAGAGAGAATGTATTAGAAGAGATAGATAGATACAAAGTTAGGGGGAAGTTCCCTCCAAAAAGTTAGAGGATCCCTCCCCGTATAAAAGGGGAATAGGTTTTTTAGAAAACCTAATTGTTACTCTTCATCTACAGCTGCGCCGCAGCCACTTCCCATGAGAGAGAAAGAATAAAAATTTCAGAAATGGAAAGAGAGAGAATCATGGGGAAAGAGAGAATCGTGGAGAGAGGAAAACTGAGAGAGAGAATGGAAGGAAACGAGAGTGAGAGCGACGGTGAGGGAGAGGACGAACGGATTCGTGGCGGTGGGTGAGGAACCACGACGGAGGTTCACGGTGGTGACTGGTCTGGCACGAACGGAGGGAGAGGGACGACAACATAACTTCATGTTGGTGGATTGACGACGTATTCCGGCCAACGACCACCGTCTACGGTGGTCGGAACTGGAGGTGAGTTCTAATTTTTGCATTTTTTCTCTCTCTTCTACTCCTGCTTCTATTTTGTTACTGTTTCCCTAACTAATTGCTAATTTCGTTTTTTTTTTGTATTTTTTCTGGAAAAGAATAATTAGCTCTAAATCCTATTTTTTGAACCACAATTTATTCTTGACTTGTTATTTACAAAATCAGATCCTGTTTGTGTTTTGTTAACTCTTAATCCTATTTATTTTTCTTTGCAAGTTATGAACAGATTATTATATGTACAAAAGCAAGTGCAGTTTTTGTATAATATAGCTTATTACACGATAAAACTAAATAACCGAAATTTGGGACCAACCTATGCTCCAGCCTCTGTTCTTCTTTTGACCGTGGATACCGCTGCTACTGCCTTTGCTTTGACTGCTGCTGTTCTTTCTGAATTTTTTGGTGTTTGATGATTAGGGTTTCATCGTGAAATTGTTGTAATCGTTTTCCTCTGATTTTTTGTGTGTATTTCTGTCCCTTTCTTGTGTGAATTCTGGTCTGTTTTATAGCTAAAGAATTGAACCAAAAATTAATTGCTTCAATCTTTTGTTTCCTTATTTGCAGGTTTTGGGCTTATCGAGTAGACTTGTTGAGCCAGGAGAAGCCCATAGGAATTAGGAGTAGCATTGATGCTGACTTTCTTGCATTTTCGTTTTTATTATTTTTTGTATTTTTTTTTGACTATTTTGTATAATTGTAAAGTTAATTTTAATTAATTCTGATTTTATTAATATTTTTATGATTTATGATTTTGTTTCCATTTTCAGGATTAAGGTTGGAGAATGAGACTTGGTGAGCAAGGAGAGGGGTGGAGGCGCATCAGTTGGTGACTGCTGACTGCCTTTTTAGATTTTTGTTAATTTTGATGATTTTTGTAATTATTCTTATATTTTTTGGTAATTTGTAATTAATTGTTAGTTAATTTCGTTTTTCCTTATTATTTTTGTTAGGTTAATTTTATTTACTTTTTTTGTAACCATATCTTATTCTATTTTTTGACTATATACACAAGAAATTAAATTGGGCAAAACCCAATAAGGAGAAGGAACTAAAATCGGGCCCAATCAATTAAATACCAAAATTTGGTCCTTTTAGAACAAAATGACTAAACTGGCTTAATTAGAAATTGCCGCTAATATAGGCCCGATTAAATAAATAGTACCTAAACAAAATTTCAATTATATTTAGATGTGTTAATTGGGCCGAGACTTGCAAACTACCAATTATTTACAATTGTGCTTGAAATATATATGCAAACTAAAACAAAAACTGTAATAATAATAGGAGGCTGGACAAAATTAGGGTATAACAAGTAGCTAGACCATCTTCCTAACAATAGTAAATTCTAATGCAGCATTGTGATTGCAATAAAGATTTATTAGAGATTTGAACATGAATGATGAAAATAGGGTGACGTCATTGGTCCTGGAAGGTCCTTGTTGGGTTAAGTTTAGCTTCTTTTTTTTTAATAAAGATTAATGCAGCATTGTGATTGTAATAAAGAGGGACAACAACTAAACAGAAGGAAGTACATTAATGTCTTAAATTAATGTTGATAGAAGTAATTTAAGACATTAATGTATTTTCTTCTGTTTAGTTGTTGTCCCTCTTTATTACAATCACAATGCTGCATTAATATTTATTACCAAAAAAAAAAAGCTAAACTTAACCCAACAATGACCTTCCAGCACACCAAGGACGTCACCTTATTTTCATCATTCATTTTCAAATCTCCAATAAATCTTTATTGCAATTACAATGCTGCATTAGAATTTATTATTGTTAGGAAGATGGTCTAGCTACTCAACCATTTGTAGTACCATATGTGGAGTTCCCCCAACCATTTGTATTGTCACACAATTTAATTACCTATAATTACTTACATTATTGATATTTGAATTAGCCTCTTATGTTATAACAATATTAACATGTTAATGAATTAGTTATACTAAATTTTATCAAGGTCGGTAGTAAGAAATGTTTTTTTGACAAACCTATCAAACTAAAAAAAGAGGTGAATTAAGGTAGAATGTTGTCTATCCCTATTTTTTTACTCTCATCCCAATATTTTGTTTTTTTGTCCATTATAGTTTAGCAAAATATGACTTCCTTTTAACAAAATAACTTTTCTTTTCGAATGTCCTGCCTTAGCCAAATATAGTGAATATGAAAAAATTAAATCTTGTGTCGATCAATTTTTTGACAAAAATTTACTTTCTGGTCCCTTCCTATTTTAACGGTTTTTGTATTTGTGTTAGCCAACCATTAAAACATTGATAGTGTTTTTTTATAGGCAAAGTGATAATAAATTAGTGTGTTAATTGTTAGAGGGGAGGGGGAGCGGGGTTTGAACCTCGTACGCCTACATTTTTCCACTTAACCTTGTGAGCTACCCACCTGCGACTAAAACATTGATAGTGTCTTTACGGTCATCCATAACCAGTTTATTTCATTTCTTCGTATAGTAATTTGGTTATTTACGAAAATCTCATCCTTATTTTTTTCATTCACCTTCTTCTAAATTGATTATGCAAACTCCTTCACTTTAATTCAAAATTTTGTTTGTTATGTTGATATCTCAGGCCATTGCTATGGCAGTATTAAATTTGATATCTTCTGCATGTAGTAATTTGATACCATGGTTGAAAATTCTGGCTACAATGACAAACATGAGTTTAAATAGATGTGATGGGTAACTGCATGATTTAAATGAAGATTATGATGACACAAATAAAAATATTACAATTAAGATGGCTTAAAAAATGTTTTATTGATCAACAATATTGAATTCCACAAAAAAAAAATGAAAATCATATATATTAGGTAAACTACCAATATTTTTCCAATCCTAACCAACATTTTACCAAATAAAATCAATTTATTCTTAAAAAGAGTTGCAGAAGATAAGATGGTAATAGGGATGGAATATCTAGAAAGAAGAGATTCCAAATATCTACAAATGCAATCTTAATATATTATTAGAGGGGGCAGTTTTTTTTAAAAATGTGGTGGTTGAGCTTGATACATGGAATCGCCTTAAACATTTGTATCATATAAGAAAATATTAACTCCTTTGGATTCCCAAGTTAGTGGACTTTTTGAAGCCAATTAGAGCGTGGCTTTATTGATTTATTGTTTTGTTTTCTATTTCCAATAGTTCCAAAAAAATAAAATACAAATTGGGTATTAATGCTACAAAGGGGTACTTTAGTAATTAGGTACTGCAAATCTATGATTGCTTAACTTGTGTGAAACACTCCAAAAGGACCAAAGTTTAGGAGCGGAGGGAGTATTATATAGATATATTGGAAACTGGATACGAATGGTGAGAATAAAAATATTTATTGGAGATTTGAACATGAATGATGAAAATAGGGTGATGTCCTTGGTGTCCTAGAAGGTCCTTGTTGGGTTAAGTTTAGCTTTTCTAATGCAGCATTGTGATTGTAATAAAGAGGGACAGCAACTAAACAGAAGGAAGACAAAAGTTACACAGCAAAATTGAGAGCTATATTGGCTTTCCTATCTCCTCTCTGTTGTCCTTGTTTTTTTGCGTGTTCATGCCACACGCAACTACTATGATTTTCACGCTGCTCCAAGTCTTTCTTTTTTGACGCAAATCCATCAATACACAACCACCTACTTTTTCACACTGTCACTCAAGATATTTAACACTACTGCATACTCAATGCTGAATTCAAATTCAACACCTTAATTAAGCTGGAAGAGACATTTACTATCTCATTCAAATGCACATAAGTCAATTTTATTAAAATATGTAATTCCACTGTTGACAACATTTAATTAAGCTAATAAATAATAGGCAAGTTAATAGAAGTTTTTGGTTTTTACTATGCATTATTGGTTTTTAGTATGACTTCCTATTATGGTTTACTCAAAGCTAAACATTATGACTTTCTATTATGGTTTTTACTATGCATTATTGGTTTTTATTATAGACTATTAATATTTAATGCATAGTAATCCCTCCGTCCCATATTATATGACTTTATAGCCAAAAAAAATTGTCCCATAATACACGACTTTTAAGAATATCAATGCAACATAAATGTTCTTTTGCAGTCATACCATTCATTATTTAATATATCTATTTTTACAATTCTACTTTTTATGTTTCTAATGTAATTAATGAAGGACAATTTGGTAAACTAACTCACAATCTCTTTTCTCTAAACAAAATTAACTATTTTTCTTAATTCTTGTGTCATAACCTTAAACGACATGTAATATGGAATGGAGAGAGTAAGAACCAACACGAGTAGTCTATTAGAACCAACACGAGTTGTCTACTAGTAAAAACCAATATTGGTAAATAAACTTAGTTTGGACTCTAGTGTATATAGGCATGTTAGCTATTTATTTTATTAGCAAAACAGAACCATAGCTCTCGTCCTTTATGAAAGCATTAGAGAACTACGTAAAATAAACATACTTTGGACTCTAGTGTATATAGGACTGAATAGTATGGTCAAAAAAAGGACCGAATAGTTATGCCGTAGAAGTAAATAAGAGCTCATTACAGAGGAAAGCAAAGGGGTGAGTGTTGCTGCCAATTTTAGTCCAACAAGGGTTTTCTGTGATACCAAAATGAATCTTGCATCAGAAAATCTATTTCATCATCAATTTTGTTTTAACACGCTTAGAATTCATTATAAAATGATGGAATGGAAGCAGAGGAAGAAGAAGTAACAAGAAGAGAGGAAGAAGGAAAAAAAAAAGTTTACTTGGCTTGAAAAATCTTTGGGAAGGAGTCTATTGGCCTCACTCAAAATTTTCATTCTCAACCACAACATCACCCATCTCTTCTGAGGAGCTCCAGCCTCATTCAAAGATCTTCCTCACCCTCTAGATATTTTTCTGGAGAGCAGTACATTGCGTCCTTCAGCTTTCCAATGCTCACGATCTGTATCGTTTCGTTCTTTGAACCCATCACCTACACCAACGGAGTTGCCTCTATTACCTCCGTCACCAACTCTGTCATCGCTCCTAGTGCCCACACGAAGATCACCACCTCGTGGAGAAGTTTTCCTGGAAAACCTTGTGGTTTTCTGGGATATGGAAAATTGTAGGTTTCCCAAAAGATTCAAAGCAATAATGGTATACCATAAGCTCTATGCTAATCTAACTTCTGCGCTTGCTGGGAGAGTCAGATTTCAAAATCTGACTGTTAAAGCGTTTGGTGCTGTTGATTGTCTAGGTTTGGATGGACCGACACAACAAGCACTGAGAGACAATTTCATAGACTATACAGACACATTAAGAAGTACATTTTATATAAAATATTTATATTTTACACTTTTGTTATAATATTGATTTTCATTCCTAACTTATTATATTTGTGTGATTTTTCTTTTTTTTAAATAGCAAGATACTGATGGATGGATGATTCGAGAGCTGTATTATTGGATGGAATTAAATGGACCTTCGTGTGGGTTTGATTGCAAAGAGTGGTGATAAAACACTTCCAATGGCTATTTGTCCAAATTAGAAGTTTTACCCACATTACAATTAATATCTCTCATGCCGGTTCAAGGAATAAATAGTGACTTTGAAGGAGCACTACTTGAATTGTATTGTGGAGTGGAGGCATGTGAGGCCATGATGGATTGGATGGTATCTGATGTTGAACATGCCTCCACCCCACAATATAATCAAGTAGTGGTCCTTCAAAAGAGTATGTCACTCTTTATTCCTTGAACCGGCATGAGAGACATTAATTGTAATGTGACCAAAACTTCTAATTTGGACAAAGGGCCCTTGGAAGTGTTTATCACCACTCATTGCAATCAAACCCACACGATTAAAAGGTCCATTTAATTGTACCCAAGAATACAGCTTTCAAAACATCCATCCGTATCTAGTATCTTGCTCTTTAAAAAAAATCACACAAATATAATAAGTTAGAGATGGAAATCATATATTATAATAAAAGTGTAAAATATAAATATTTTATACAAAATGTACTTCTTAATGTGTCTGTATAATCTATGAAATTGTCTCTCAGTGTTTGTTGTGTTGGTCCATCGAAACCCAAACAATCAGCCGCGCCAAACGCTTTAGCAATCAGATTTTGAAATCTGACTCTCCCAGCAAGCGCAGGAGTTAGATTAGCATAGAGCTTATAGTATACCATTCTTGCTATGAATTTTTTGGGAAGCCTACAATTTTCCATATCTCAGAAAACCACAAGGTTTTCCAGGAAAACTTCTCCACGAGGTGGTGGTCTTCGTGTAGGCACTGGGAGCGATGACACAGGTGACAGAGTTGTAGAAGTGACGGCAAGGGAGGAGGTGACGGAGGTAATAGAGGTGATGGGTTCAAAGGAAGAAATGATACAGACTATGAGCGTTGGAAAGTACTGGAGGACGCAATGTGCTGCTATTCAGAAAAATATCTAGGGGGTGGGGAGGATCTTTGAATGAGGCTGGAGCTCCTCAAAAGAGATGGGTGATGTTGTGGTTGAGAATGAAAATTTTGAGTGAGGCCAATAGAACTCCTATCCCTCCTTCCCAAAGACTTTTCTACCCAAGAAAACATTTTTTTCCTTCTTCCTCTCTTCTTGTTACTTCTTCTTCCTGCTTCCATTCCACCAATTTATAATGAATTCTAAGTGTGTTAAAACAGAATTGATGATGAAATAGATTTTCTGATGCAAGATTCATTGGTGAAAATAGGCTTATATTTTGGTATTACAGAAAACCCTTGTTGGATTAAAATTGATAGCAACACTCATCACCCCCTCTTGTTTTACTCTCTAATGAGTTCTTATTTACTTCTGCGACATGTTCATGCTACAAAAGACGGGTTCCAATGCTTTCATATTATGTTTCCGATGCATAATAACTATTCGGTCCTTTTTTTACCACACTATTCGGTCCTATATACATTAGAGTCCAAACTAATTTTATTTTACCGAGTTCTCTAATGCTTTCATAAAGGACGAGAGCTATGGTTCTGTTTTGTTACTAAATAAATAAATAGCTGACATGCCTATATACACTAGAGTCCAAACTAAGTTTATTTACCAATACTGGCTTTTACTAGTAGACAACTCAGTGTTGGTTTTAATAGTCTATAATAGACTACTCGTGTTGGTTCTTACTCCATCCGTCCCATATTACATATCGTTTAAGGTTATGACACAGGAATTAAGAAAAATAGTTAATTTTGTATAGAAAAGAGAGATTGTGAGTTAGTTTACCAAATTGGAAACATAAAAAGTAAAATTGTAAGAATAGATATATTAAATAATGAAGGGTATGGCAGGAAAAGAACATTGATGTTGCATTGATATTCTAAAAAGTCTTGTATTATGGGACAAATTTCTTTGGCTAGAAAGTCATATAATATGGGACGGAGGGACTACTATGCATTAAATTTTAATAGTCTATAATAAAAACCAATAATGCATAGTAAAAACCATAATAGAAAGTCATAATGTTTAGCTTTGAGTAAAAACCATAATAGGAAGTCATAGTACAGTAAAAGGGTATTATATATTTTGGGGACGGGGGGAGTTTATACTACTCCTGTTATGACTGGAAAAACCATTAATGCCATTAAATAGATCTACACCCAAATTCTCTTCTTTTTGGAGCTAAAGACTTTCAAACGGTTCATGTTACTTACCTTACCCGTAACTAGGTGTAGCGACCGAAAAATTCAGGAAAGAATTTTTCGTAGTACGGAAATGAAGCTGCCGCCATTGTTTAATTATAAGGGCAAATATTAGTAAATTCCTATTGAATGGATACGGGTCCTTAAGACCAGATCTGAGTTCGGGAGTCGGTTACGCATGAGCAAGCTGTTAGCACCCCATGACATCCTTCCTAAGGAAGGTTACCCTCTAATTAGTTGTGTAAAAGAAGTGTTAATTTTGAAAATATTTATTTTAACCTTTTATTGTGAATTAAAAAGAAAATAAATTAATAAAATTATTTATTTTTTGTGCTTGACAGGAGTGGGCCGCCGCTCCTACGTATCTCCAGGTGCGATGGAGAATTCAAAGTTTCGTAGTTTTTGGGTAGAAAATGTTTGTGTGTTGGTGTTTTTTAATTAATCTTTTTTATTGTTTTTATAGGGATTTTAAGACTCTTGAGCTGTATAGTTCATTCATCCTAAACAAACAGATTAACCCGGTTGTACAACCGACTTAATCCCCTATTTTTGAAAATGGAGTTTTTTGTAGTTTGAAAAATGGTTTGATGTGTGGAGGTTTGGTTTTATTAGAATAGGGGTTTTAGGACTATTGAGTTGTACGACTCACTCATCTTAGAATGCTGACTAACCCGACTGTACAGTCAACTTAGTCCCGTATTTATTTTTTGGGAAAAAGGTTTATTAATTATTATTTTTTATAGGGATTCTAGGACTATTGAGCCGTACAATTCATTCATCCTATTGAGCCGTACAATTCATTCATCCTAAAACACTGACTAGTCCGACTGTACAATCGACTTAGTCCTATTTGTTATTTTTTGGAGAAAAAAGTTTATTTGTTTTTATGGGTTTTTTGTAAAAGAATTTGGTTTATTTAAGAAAAAATATTTCAAAACGAAAAAGGAGGTGAAAGTGTAAAATAGGGGTGTATAGATTAGTAGGAGGCTGTATTATTAAACTAGGGTGTGAAAAGTAGAAGCCCACGTTTCACTTTTGGGCTGTAGGCTGATAGTTTAGGAAATGGGTTTATGTTGACCAAAAAAAGAAATGGGTTTGTGGACAGGGGGTGCGGATTATTAAAAAAAGGGGTGTAGGAAATAATCTGATATACTTTTTTTAATAATTAAAAGTTAAAAATAAGAATAAAAGGAAATGAAACATAAAAAGAAGTTAGTGGTTTTGAGAACCCTAGTTTATCTTTCCCTCTTCATGCGCCCGTTTCCAGCAAGTTTCAGAGAGAGAGAGAGAGAGAGAAATGGAGAACGACAGTGGTTATGTCGTGGTGACGGTTGTGGTGGCGGCGGTCGTGGCTTTTGATGGCGGTTCTGTGAGGTTTTCCGGCGGTGGTGATATGGTGTTGCTGGACGGTGACGTGACTATGGTGGTTCGGAGTGGGAGAGAGAGAGTGTTTGGTGGTGCTGTGTTGTTAGTGATGGTGGTTCACGGTGGTCTACGGCGGCGACCACCACGGATGGTGGCCGGAGGTGAGATTTAGTTGCCCTCTCTTTCTTTCTCTCATTTCTTCTGTTTCACATCCTATTCTTTTCTTCTATTTATTTTTTGACTTTTCAACACCATTTATTTCATCATTTTTTTTGCTAAAAATACTAACAGAGGTTTAAGGTAGTGAACGATTACTCTCCTTCTCCCTCTATTTTCACACATTTTACCCTCTATTTTCACCCATTTTTGCTTCTAAAACTATTTCACCTTTTACTTTAAAATAGCCAAAGTATTTTTGAACAAACATATATATAAAATAAAAAGCACTAACTACTGTATAAACAGATGCATAAAAAACAATGGTTATTTCATTAGTTATTTTGCTACAAAACTAACCGATGCATAAAATCATTTCATTAGTTACTGTAAAAAAAAAAAAAAAGATCCCTATACTTTAAAGGAGACTATAATAACAAATATATGATGTATAGGAGAAAAACTAAAGGATGCTATGTTGGATAAGCTGATGAAAATGGGAACTAACCTAGTTCCAAATATAGTTTCTTTTCGGCTTCTACCTCTTCTTTCTACTCTCTGGGTTGCTCTCTACTTTGTTCAAGTAAACAAAATTCCGACTCTAAATGTATTTTTTTTGAAGTGATATCAGTTTTTTTGTGTCTTTTGCTCTTGTGTCTGAAACTGAATTTATAGGCAAAAAACTGTATGGGTTAATGCACTGTGAGGTCAATTTGAAGTTACTCTCTGATTTGTATTTTTGAAAATGTTTCGTGTTTTGGTGTTCTAATTTTTCTGAGCCATTTTTCCTCTTATCCAGCCTCCGATGCTTTCACAAAATGGTTTATTTGACCGTTATAAAACCTTGTTATGTGTGTGCAGGTTCCGTACAACAAAAAATCAGCAAAGACTATTTGAAGCTTTGGAGCTAGAAAAAGCCAGACCTACTGTCCAACATTAACTATTTCACGTTTGATAATATTATTTACAATTTAAAAACACTTACTCTACTACCCAAACGTAATCAAGCTCAACAGTATAACAACAATGTTATTCAGACAAATTTCTTCAGACAAATACGGCCAAAAGCAAAAAATATGTACGAATATGGTGTGAATACGGTGGGACCCGGCTGCTTTTAATTGAAAATAAAAATGTTACGTTCAAAATTTTGAAGGAAATTAAAAACACTCCGCCATCCACCCTTAGAACTCTCTCTCTTTCTGCCTCGGTCTCTCCTCCCTGGATCTCGCGTTTCCTCTGTCGACATCCACCCTTCGCCGTTAAACCGTGCCTCCTCCTCCGCCACCCTCACGCTTCTACCTCTCCTCGCACGTGTTCTCTGCTCCGTCTCCATTTTCGTCTCCACCGTTTCTCCGCAGTGTTACCGTCGCATCTCCGCCGCTTCTGCACCTCTTCTCCGCCGCAACCTTTTTCTACTCAGGTAATTTCTATTGTTTTTTTTTAATTTCTCTCTAAATTCACTGATTGCAGAAAACCCTAAATGTCTGTATCAGTTAGGCTATCTAAGTGATGAAATCAAAAAAGTGAGCATAGCTTCTTTTTGAGGTCTCTTTGAATGTTATGCTATGTTTTGTTGTAGCTTGTGATTATGGTTATGATGTTATTGTTTAGGTTAAATAGATCTGATAGCTTGATGTTGTGGTTATTTAAAGTTGAAGCTTATTGATGATTTTAGTAAAAAAAATTGTTTTTAGTGTGAAGCTTTATAATGTTGTTTTCTACTGTATTGGTTTGCCGTTTCTTTGATCAAGTGCTTTGGATTTGTTAGTTCTAACCATGTTTCACTTTGTTGTGGTTGTGAGCCTGATTTGCTTTACAATAAGATTTTAATCATATTGTGTGAAGAATACATTGTTTGGCGAAATGCAGTAACGGGTCATTAGAGAAAGTGATAGGCTTATAATGGTTTAATCCTTACTTGAACTGTCTATTTAGCACTGAAATAGTGCCCTCTTGTTGTTTTACAGTTAGATTGAAAGAAATAAATGTGAAATAGTAGACTGGTTTATGGATTTGAAAAATTGGTTAATTGGGGTAGTAATGTGGCTATCTGGTTCAATTGGATTATGTACATGTCACACCAGAAGCATTTTAGTTATACTTAAATTTATTGTCCTATTTAGCACTTAAATAGATCCCTCATGCTCTTTGACAGTGAGTTAACATTTTATAGAGTTAACATAAGAGATTACCTATTATTGATATTATGCATATTCCGGCATACACATTTCGATTTTCATCTATAGACTATATTCATTTTAAATATAAGATATACATAATTGGATTTTATTGTGCAGTAATGTTGGGACGAGGACATCTAAAAGTTCATGGAAAGTGGCGATACATTCGTTGAGGGTGGTAGTGCTCATGCCAAAGGTATAACAGTTGACAACTCCAACGATGACGATGCACGTTGGGAGCCTGCAATCGGGATGTGTTTTGCTTCATTAGATGAGGGGATATCATATTATGGTGAGTGTGCTTTAAAAAAAGGTTTTGGATGGAAAATTAGAACATCAGTAAAGGGAAAGGATGGGGCAATCAAATACAGAATTCTTTCATGCTCAAGAGAGGGGTCTAGTGCGGTATTGTCAAAAATTCTATGTTCATTGAAGACACTTCCGACTAAGGTGAGCAATTGTCCTGCCAAGATATGTTTGAAGTTAGAAACCGATGGACTATGGTATATCAGAAAATATGTAGATGAGCAATAGTCCATCGGATATACATATTTTCTGATATACCATAGTCCATCGGTTTCTAACTTCAAACATATCTTGGCAGGACAATTGCTCACCTTAGTCGGAAGTGTCTTCAATGAACATAGAATTTTTGACAATACCGCACTAGACCCCTCTCTTGAGCATGAAAGAATTATGTATTTGATTGCCCATCCTTTCCCTTTATTGATGTTCTAATTTTCCATCCAAAACATTTTTTTAAAGCATACTCACCATAATATGATATCCCCTCATCTAATGAAGCAAAACACATCCCGATTGCAGGCTCCCAACGTGCATCGTCATCGTTGGAGTTGTCAACTGTTATACCTTCGGCATGAGCACTACCACCCTCAACGAATGTATCGCCACCTTCCATGAACTTTTAGATGTCCTCGTCCCAACATTACTGCACAATAAAATCCAATTATGTATATCTTATATTTAAAATGAATATAGTCTATAGATGAAAATCGAAATGTGTATGCCGGAATATGCATAATATCAATAATAGATAATCTCTTATGTTAACTCTATAAAATGTTAACTCACTGTCAAAGAGCATGAGGGATCTATTTAAGTGCTAAATAGGACAATAAATTTAAGTATAACTAAAATGCTTCTGGTGTGACATGTACATAGTCCAATTGAACCAGATAGCCACATTACTACCCCAATTAACCAATTTTTCAAATCCATAAACCAGTCTACTATTTCACATTTATTTCTTTCAATCTAACTGTAAAACAACAAGAGGGCACTATTTCAGTGCTAAATAGACAGTTCAAGTAAGGATTAAACCACTATAAGCCTATCACTTTCTCTAATGACCCGTAGTAGCATTTCGCCAAACAATGTATTCTTCACACAATATGATTAAAATCTTATTGTAAAGCAAATCAGGCTCACAACCACAACAAAGTGAAACATGGTTAGAACTAACAAATCCAAAGCACTTGATCAAAGAAACGGCAAACCAATACAGTAGAAAACAACATTATAAAGCTTTACACTAAAAACAATTTTTTTTACTAAAATCATCAATAAGCTTCAACTTTAAATAACCACAACATCAAGCTATCAGATCTATTTAACCTAAACAATAACATCATAACCATAATCACAAGCTACAACAAAACATAGCATAACATTCAAAGAGACCTCAAAAAGAAGCTATGCTCACTTATTTGATTTCATCACTTAGATAGCCTAACTGATACAGACATTTAGGGTTTTCTGCAATCAGTGAATTTAGAGAGAAATTAAAAAAAACAATAGAAATTACCTGAGTAGAAGAAGGTTGCGGTGCAGATGCGACGGTAACACTGCGGAGAAACGGTGGAGACGGAGCAGAGAACACGTGCGAGGAGAGGTAGAAGCGTGAGGGTGGCGGAGGAGGAGGCACGGTTTAACGGCGGAGGGTGGATGTCGACAGAGGAAACGCGAGATCCAGGGAGGAGAGACCGAGACAGAAAGAGAGAGAGTTCTGAGGGTGGATGGCGGAGTGTTTTTAATTTCCTTCAAAATTTTGAACGTAACATTTTTATTTTCAATTAAAAGCAGCCGGGTCCCACCGTATTCACACCATATCCGTACGTATTTTTTGCTTTTGGCTGTATTTGTCTGAATAACATTGTTGACAATATAAACCTGCAACATTAAAACCATTATAAGTGAAAAAAATTAAAAAAGGTAAGAAGCCACATGAATAAATATGGCTAAGTTCTGATAGAGTTTTTTTTTAGTAACATCTTCCGCTCCCAAATCGGTAGTAATATTCTCTAGGCCGTCTTGCGTGGAGAATTGAGGCACTTGTGATTCAAACATGAATTGATTGGTTGGTGGTGGATACATGAAATGTTGGGGATTTTGAGAGTCACCGATAGTTGAAGGTTGTTGGTTTTGCAAAAGATTAAAGTAACTCACCTTGATAAGAAAAATGATTGGGATCCATTTAAGAGAAGATAAACAAGATATGAATTTGACAAGCAAAATAGTAGAATTAAGAGTGAGAAATTATGTACAACATTGTCTAAATTAAGGCATTATATATAGTGTTTTAAGTTTAAATAATTAAGTTATATTCCAACGGATATATTTATAACCGTTAGAATTTTGTTGCCGTTGAAAACATAAAAGACATGTGCACCTTTTCTAATCTAATCACTTGCTTCTTTTCAATTTCAGTTATTCTTTTATTAATGGGGCGCCCAATGCTAAAAAAACTAAGGGATGTCTACTAAAACTTAAGGGACACCAATTCCACATAGGCTCCATGTAGGATTGGTCCAATGCTAAAAAAACTAAGGGATGTCTACTAAAACTTAAGGGACAATCTTGCTTTGGAGATGCTCTTAGGCCTTGCGCTTATAAGATTAAAAAATAACCATAAAAAATTTCTTTCAGCTTTTTACAGACTCCATCTCGGGTTTCTAACTAAATTGGAAATGGTTTTGTAGTTAACCAACTCTCCTCATTATTTGTTGGTTGCCCTTGCACATGCCGCCATTATTTGTTGGACAATAACCAACTATCCCCAATTCCTTCAAGCATTGAAATTGAAAGCATCACTTTGTGGGCAAAAAAACTGTCCAGGCACAAAAAAATAAAAAAATTTCCAAAATAACACATTTTTTTAATTATTTATCAAAGTAGGACACATTTTTTTGCTGTTGAGAAGTCGCTACCTAAACGACTTCTCAACATGGTTTTTGAAAATTTTGTTTTTTTCACGTTTAGAAGTCGCCACCCAGGAAAACAACTTCTAAACATGTTTTTTTTTTAAAATTCAACTTTTGCTGTTGAGAAGTCGCTACCCCGGGTAACGACTTCTCAAAGTGGTTTTTTTTTATTTTTTCAATTTCCTTGTTTAGAAGTCGCCACCTGGAATAACGACTTCTCAACAGGTTTTTTTTTTTTAAAAAAAATCAATTTTAATAATAATAGTAATTTATATAAAATGAAAAATAATTAAAAAATTCCTATTTATTTTTAAAATTTCTGACATATTTATTTATAGAAAAAAATAAACACACGCACACACATTTATTTTAACACTCTAGATTTTCCCGACACTTTCAGTGGTCTAGATTTTACTGACCACTTTTCATCAACGGTGGAAATCCACTTTAGGGTTTCAGATTTTCCCTATAAATAGACCCATTGGGTTTCACTTCTTTCATACACACACACGACACACAAAAATGCCCCTAACACAATACTCCGAGAATGAGGGTGCTTCCCTCACTGTCATTCATCATCACCATCAAAGCTGATGGTGTTTGTTTCAAAGGGCGAGACATAATGCAGTGTAGGCTACACAGCATAACATTCGCTGCCCTAATTAAAAGATAAACTACTAAGTAAGGTGCAAGTGGAGGGCGACGAACATGAGATAATTCGTATAATTTATCGGAAACCCGATTGGTCTGATGGACGTGTGCACTGGTCTACAATGGATGTCAAGAACGACGATGACGTCCAAACCATGATGTCCATTCATGTTATGTTTAACTGGATGGGTTATCTGCATTTGTACGTGGAAACCATACGGACCGTCGCTGAGATTCTTCGTCGTTTAACTGTGTTATGTTGTTTTTTTCTATAAATAAATATGTTAGAAATTTTAAAAATAAATAGGAATTTTTTAATTATTTTTCATTTTATATAAATTAGTATTATTAAAATTGATTTTTTTTTAGAAAACCACGTTGAGAAGTCGTTATTACAGGTGGCGACTTCTAAATAAGGAAATTGAAAAAAAAAATCACGTTGAGAAGTCGTTTCCCGGGGTAGCGACTTCTCAACAGCATAACTTGGATTTTTAAAAAAAAACTGTTCAGAAGTCGTTTTACGGGGTGGCGACTTCTGAACATGAAAAAAGCAATTTTTCCAAAAAGCATGTTGAGAAGTCGTTTCTTGGGGTAGCGACTTCTCAACAGGAAAAAAAAGTGTGCTACTTTGGTAAATAATTAAAAAAGTGTGTTATTTTGGAATTTTTTTATTTCTTTGTTCCAGGACAAATTTTTTGCCTCACTTTGTGGTGTGTCAGGTTGGTCACATGCATCACTTTGTACTCTTTGTTTATATGTTGTCCTTCTTTTCATACATACATAATATTATATGCTCTAAAATATCAAATATTATTATATGCCCAAAGGACTAAATGGTCTGATGGACCGCAACTAGCTATGGTACTAGTAAAACGGTTTGAGGGTGACCTTTGCTCGAACGGTCATGAGGGTCAAGATCTGATCCGGAACTGATATGTTGACCACGAAGGACGTCCACTGTGTCTTAGGTGGACACAGCTAGTCTGAAGGACCACTTGGGGTCTAATGATCCGTCGGTGCTCGATAACGACGTGTGATCTGGATTGAAGGAGCGGAGGGCTCTGAAGGGTCGGTGCTAGACTTAGCACTAACATTGCGATCTGGTGTGTAATAGAGGATCAACGCTCGATGCGCCGATCGAAGAAAATAAAGCGACTGACGTTCGACACATCAATCAGAGCAATAAATGTCATGTGTATGTATGTATGTAATGTATGTGCATGCGATGATTGATATTTGGTAAAGTAGTGAATGAAATGTGGTGGACGATTTTTTTCTTCTTTTTTTCTTTTTTTTTGACAAGTCCGTCAACTTGCTGGACTTCCGGCGTGGTACATGGGACCATCAAGTGTATTCACATCATCATATCCAAACGCGGGTTATTATGATTTGTCATTCGGGATGATCATGCACCTATTTGTTCATTCTTGCAACATGTTCATGAAAAATTATTCTATTTTTTATGTGATTCTCAGAAAGTTCGTAATGATTGTAATGCTCTTAATCATGCCACATGTTTCACAATTCAGTATCATTTATCATAAAACATCATTTTAAAACAGATAGGGGAACAAAGGAACAGGAACGTGTTTAATATTAAATGGAAGTCGAGTGCGCGGAAAGTCACACCGACTGAAAATTACATTGAGATTTTAAACTAAAAAAAAAGGAAAGAAAAAAAAAATAACAGATCTTTTGATAGTTTCTATCCTTGAAGTAACGATGCCAATCACCCATACACATAACCTTAACCACTCATAATCCATCATTCGGAAGTGTCGATTGCCTTAGCATTTGTTCAAAGTCCAAGTTTCTGACCCTAATTTTTGCCTAGATCGCTCTTTAGAGTTTTCAATCCCCCAGGTCACTCTAACTTTTGCCTACATCGCCCTTTCGGGTTTTCAACCTAGTGAGCTTATTTTTGCTTGCCTTATCTTTCTCTTTTTTCTATATATTTCTTTAGGCATAGTACTTCTTGACCGCATCAAGGTTCACCAGGAGTGGGAGGTCGTCACCATCTATTTTCGTGAGGATTAAGGCTCCTCTAGAGAATGATCTCTTTACCACATAAAGTCCTTCAGAGCATCTCCAATGGGGAGTTCTTACCCATTAAGAGTTATATTTTAATAGGTACTCCTATTGTAGAGAATCAAAAATGGGTACCTATTGAGAATGAACTCTTAAATAGGAAACCCTCTCTCTCCTTTGATATGAGGACCCACAACCTTACTTTTGATTAAACACAAATAAAAAATTATAGCTACTATGAAAGTGGGACTCATTTAGTAATTTTTGTTTGGAGTTCTAGATTGGAGAGATGAAGTTCTTATCCAATACTACTAATAAAATTTTTTAAAAGAGTGATGTGTACACGTAGGACCCATTTAGGTACTCAAATTAGAGTTTCTCTATTGTAGATGCTCTTATAGTTCAGGGTCCATCTCCCACGAGAATCCTTTTGACTTAAGAGCACTATGTATTAAAAATTGTTTGTTGCTTATATACGATCCCGAAGGGAGTATGTCCAAAAATTGTTTTCACTGCTATCAACAAAATTGGTTTTACTACTTCTACTTCTAATGAAGTTGTATAGTTTCAAGGAAAGGTAAAATTGAGAAACAAAATTGTTATTTTTATCAAGTTTGAGAACATTAAATGAGAATGATTAATTTTTTAATAGGTGACTTTTAGGGTGAGAGATCAACTAAGTCTCTCAACAGTGTACCAAATCAAACCGATTGTATAATATAGTATAAAATGTTGTGAATGTTTGAAATTTCATGATGGTTGATACAATCTCAATCACTCATAGAAAACATTCAATTTGATCAATACCCCGGTGAGAGACTTGGTTGATCCTAAAACTCTAGAAAACATTTTTTATAATCTGTGTGAATTGATTATTTTTGTTTTTATAATTTATGACCAAAGGTATAAAAGGGTGACTTCGTGGGCAGGTGAAATGAGTGGCTGTAGGAGATAAATTCCATTTGATGTTGGTAATATGTAAGATTTATAAGGTGATGATTTGAAATTTATGTACTTACAAAACAAACCCTTTGTAAGAGTTGTCATAGATTATTTAATCGGGTAAATAGTTAATTTGGTCCCTGAAAGTG
Organism: Astragalus glycyphyllos; assembly: GCA_963573325.1. NCBI lineage: Eukaryota > Viridiplantae > Streptophyta > Magnoliopsida > Fabales > Fabaceae > Astragalus > Astragalus glycyphyllos. The sequence goes on from OY754310.1 coordinate 63,904,114, forward strand.
TAGCTTGCTGTCGATTTGGTCCCTCATTCGAGCAAAAATGCAAAAAGGTCTCTCAATGTGTATTTCGTCTATCACGTTCGTCCCTCACGTTAGTGGACATCTTAACTCCGTCAATTTTGCTGATTTGGCACGTTCTATGCCACATTGATCTGCTGATTTGGCATTTTAATGTTAGTTGGCTTATTAAAAAATTCTTTTTAAATAATAATAAAATAAAACAAAAGAAAATGCGAAGAATGCAAAGCATCCATTCCCCTCTCAGAACCGAAGAAGTGCAAAAAACCCAGCAAAGGATCTGTTTTCGTTGCATCTTCATTTTCGTTTTTGGTTTCCCAGATCCGTTTTCATGTAAGGGAATCGTTTTGGCTTCTATTTTCTAAGATCTATTTTCTGTTTCTGTTTTTCCCAGATCTATTTTATACTCAAAATGTTTTTGTTTTTTCGATTTTTATAGATTCGGTTTTTCTGATTTGATGATTCAGTTTCATTTTTATGTTTTGATTTGGTTTTCTTAGATCGATCTGTCTTCATTTAAAATTGCTTGTTTTCTTGTCATTTGATTTTCGCTTTTCTCAGATTCAATTTTTCTCCCACTTTGTTTTCCTTCCCAGATCTTGGCTATTCTCAGATTTAGTGTTTCTCAAGATTTTGAAACAATTTTTTTCTGGAATGGTTGAACAATCTTAGGTGATGATATGAATAGATGAAAAATGTTAATAATTCTGGAGAATATATGAATACTGCTCATCTTTGGTTTAGATTTTGAGGTTTAATTTTTGAGTTCAATTTTTGGTTTGAGTTTTTGGTTTCCCAGATCTTGGTTGAGTTTAATTTTTGGACTGGGTTTGGTATGAAGGTTTGGGGATGGAGAATGGAGATGCGAAGAGAAGGGGTGAAAGATTAGAATTTATTGTCAAAATAGTCCCCCTGACAAAATTTTAATAAGCCATTTTACATTAAAAAGTCACATAATCACATCTATGTGGCACTTAACCTGCCACATCACCCAATTGAAATGAAGTTAAGGATGCCACTAACGTGGAGGACTAACTTGAGTGACAGAATACACATTGGATGACTTTTTGTATTTTTGTTCGAATGAGGGACCAAATTGACAACAAGATATACTTTCGAGGACCAAATTGGCTATGTACCCTTATTTAATCTGGTAATGAGGTTATGAGAATTACAGTGAGACGGTCATAACTCATAACTCGTAAGTTGTTTAATTGATTAAAGAGGGTGTGAATGTGAAAAAAGAATTGTATTTATTGGTTTTTAAGAAATGCTAGTGATTCTCTAAAATTTGTAAGGCTATATATGCGTGATTCAATAAGAATTGTTTTATAGGTGTTCTTTCTTTGTCTTAAGTTGGGGAGACGATCAAGATGAGTCGAAGGAAGAATGAATATCAATTGTACATAGTTGTTGGCAAAAGTAACAAAAGTAAAACTTTTGTTGTTAGCATAAATTGAACGGGTTAAGAACTTTTGTTGTTTCGAGTGGAAAGGAAAAAGAGCAGTGGCAGAGCTACCATAAATTTTACAATAAGGTTAAATATAAAAATTTACTTGCATTTTGTGTCTCTCAACCTTCTTCTATTGGTGAGTTTGACCGTTCTATTTTATTTTGGTGATTTTGCTCTCCCAATTTGGGGATTTTGATTGCTGTGATTTTTTTCATTGCACTGTTGGCTCCAATAATTGAGGATTGTGTAATTTTGTTCCCAAATTCCATAAAATTCTAATTTTTAAGGACTAAAAGTTCAAATAATCCATGATTTTGAGAGACTAAAAATGTAATTAAAAAGTATGAGGATAAATTGCCAAATAAATAAAATTGGTGACTAAAATTGTCAAAAGTAGAATAGAGGATTCAATATCAACAAGTTGACAAAAATAATCATAATTATTTGGGCTAATGATAGACTAATGACCTTGAACTAATGGACTTTTTGTTGTTATATATTTTATCTTCTTAAACAAAATAAACTTAATTGAGATAGCTAAATAATATATTTTTGTGAAAGTTAAATATAACATATACCCACTTTTTAAAAAATAAAGTAGGTGAGAGTGTGAGTAATTGTATGAGTGTGGTGCATTAGAATAGTGCAAATTTGGGGCTTTGGTGTAAATGATATTTTTCAGGGTGCACAAAAATATTTTTTCATAGAGTGTCGATACTAATTTCTTTTTTTCAAGGGGTTCACTTGAACCCACTGGCAGATCTTCATAGGGGCTGGGGATGGCCATGGCCCTCCCAAAAAAAATCATTTGAATTACTAAAATACCCTTATGTTTAGAACAATTACTAAGTACTCAATATGTAAAGCGTTTGCACAAATATTACTCCCTCCGTCTCATATTAAGTGTCCTGTTTGCCATTTTTCTTTGTCTCAAATTATCTGTCACTTTAGAATCCCAATGCAACATTTATTATTACTTTCCAACAATACCCTTACTTTAGAATATCAATAACTGTACCTTTGCACCAACCAAGAAAAGTGTAAGGGTGTTTTAGTCTTACCACATTTTTTTACCATAAAATTTAGCATATCCAATCATTTTCTTAATACCCGCGCATAACCTTAAATAACACTTAATATGAGACGGAGGGAGTAACAAATTGAAGCGTGACTCACTGGTTGTAACTCCTTTCACTCATTGGCAGATTCCCTGTTCAACTCTTTTACAGTCATTTTTTATGCATTAATAATATTTATTAAATTCATAAATTTAAAATATATAATACATTAGCAAAATATATTTTTTATGTATTAATAATATTTATTTTACTCAACTATAGATAATATATATCTATATATATGGTTTTTTTTATTATATTTTTTGGAGTATAAATTTTATTGATATTTTTAATATAATCGCATTTCTTATATTAGAATTATAAATTATGAATATATGTTGTATAACTTCCAAAAAATATATCTTCATCATATTAAAATTAGAATTACATAAATTTAATAGTATCTTTTTTTCAAACAATTTCAATTGAGTCTCTGTGAAATCAAAATTCATTTTTTGTCATTTAATTTTCTCTATAAATAATGTTAATTTATCTTTTTTAATTGTATTAGTGTTTCTGCATCTTTATTCACGCCTTTTTGAGATTCTGTCTTTTAAATTAGCGACCCTCTAAATATTTTGGTCAAGATCCGCCACTGCTTGAACCCCTAAAATGCACTTGGGTCTGCCATTGGTTGTTGGTTAAGAACAACCATGAATAGTGGATTCAGTTATTCCTGTGTAAGTTCAATATGAAGCAAAATTGAGGTTAAGAATAATAGATCAATAGCCCGGGATGTAACCATTTCCTTAAAATCCCTTGATAAGAATTTATGAGTTAACTTTTAAAGAGACTATGTGTAGTGTTAGTGAACCGTTGAAAGTGAGATTAGACCTTGAGAGTGTTGAGGAAAAATCCTGGCACTAGTTTTGATGAAAACAAACCATTTTGACAAGTGGCTAAGTTATCTGATCCATTATAGATCTAATGTGTTTTCTTGAGTAATCCAAGTACAGGGCGTAATCACTCATAACTCAAGAAGATATCGGCTAAGCAAGAGCATGATCTGAAGAAAGACTTTGAGGTATATAAAAATACATATCAAATGAAGTGACCATGATTCCAAGTGACAGGAAGAAACTCATGTGAAAAAGCGTACAGGAGACATAATTACATGTCTCAATCAAGGAATGAATGATGATCAACAAGAAGACATAAAGATGGATCAACTATTTCTCAAGCATGAGAAGATATGTTCTTCAATAAGGAATAAGTCTTACAAGCATTTCTCTCAATAATGAGAAATGCCAGATAGACCTCAGATAGTTTATTAAGCTGAGAAACTCTATTTAGTAAGAAGACAACCTTCAGTAGCTTGCAAAGCTCAAATAAGGATCTTCTCATGACAATAGCGGTTTTAGCCAGAAGCTTCTCAGTGTGAGAAGAATAAACCTTATGCCTAAGATGTGAAAGAAAATGACTCTCAAACAACAATGAGATATCCCCTAAAGAGCCGTGCATAAAAGCTCATCATTATCTAGACAGTTCAATCATCCAAAAGATATGTGTCTGCATGTACGATGTGTTCAGAAGATATAGTCATCTAAGGTGAAATCCCTGAAACACTCAAATGAACTCAAAAGGTCTTGTGTCAAAGACGCATTTGAATAAAGAGAAGTAAATAACAAGATCAAGCTTGTTACAAAAGCATGTGTAACTCAGAAGATCTTCGGAAGACTCTTCACAGGGTTCAGAAGACAAGGTTCAAAAGACAAACAGAAAGACATGATCGGAAGATAGGTTCAGAAGTTGCATCACAAGCTCTCAAATACAACTTAGTCACCAAACCAATTTTTTCATTAACAGTATATATATGGTTTATCAAATGTCCAAAAGATTGATATTCAAGTCCTAGAAGAGAAGATGTTATCAAAGCACTTGAAGAAGTTCAAAAGCTATAAGCGTTCAGAAGCTTCACTGACCAGAAGCTCCCAACGGAAACCTGTTGTGACAGTGTACGACTCTATACAGGCACAGAAAGTCAACCCGGTTAACATTAAAAGCCCTCAACGACTAGTTCAAGCCACAGAAAATGATTTGCAACAGATCTATAAGATGGAAACTCTATAAATATCCAATAGATGATCACATTCAAAGTGTGAGAGTATACACTACAACCCAAGACAATTCTTCCCTTCATATGGCTTCACATATAGCTTCTGAAGCTTCTCATCAAAGCTTCTGAATGTCTATAATCTCTGTTGACCATAACTTGTGAGCTTACAAACTTATATGCGAATACTATTCTGAGTATGTAATAGCCTAGGAAGTTATAGATTGATATACATCATGTAACCACCCTCGCTAAGTGAGTTCACAAACATAACACAACCTCATTTGTTATCCTTCTTAACAAGGCATTGGTTGCCATATTGTTAATGAAGATGCCTAAGTAGGTCTTAGAGGTTAGGTACCTTCCAAACAATAAGCATTGGTTGTTGTATTGTGAGGGAAGATGGATAAGATGTTGTCTTAGAGGTTTAAGGTTTTAGAACTTGGAAAAAACTAGTGTGACAGTTGATAGACCTGTGGAAGAAAACTATCAGTTTGTAGCCCGTGATTGGCTTGTAACTATTTGGTAAATAGTGGAAAATATCACTGGATGTGAGGAGTCGATGTAGCCCTTGACAAGTTGGGTGAACCACTGTAAATCTCTATGTGTGATTTATTGTTTTCCTTATAGCCTATTCCTCACAGTCCAAGTTCTCTAAACGAAACCTTTTCCACTCTATTGTAAGAACTATCTTACAATATCAAAAATAAACTATCTCGAGCTATCCTCTAAACACATAACAATCTCTTAGATCTCAAACTTCTAAAATACTCTACACCAACATCGAATGTGTGAGTAAGACTAGAACAATTGGAAATACACTCTCAACACATTTTCACGTTCCTTATCCTCAGTGTAACACGACCATGCTTACAAATTCCCAACACCTTGTCTTCCTTACATATTTTTGTTACTAAGAAGATATTAAACTATCCATACACATATTCAAATCATCTTCTTAGTACTCTGACCTACATCTCTAGCTTTCACCAATATGCATTTTGTTGAATGATAAGCTCAAAAGATACCGATCATCTTGTGACCAAGCTTATCAATTGCTCTTAAGTGTATAAGATTATTATCACACTTAAGGAGATAGCATTATTATTATATTATACGTGTCACTCTCTCATAACTTTTCTCGCAAGTACTTGTGAGGATCAAAACTTGCAAAAACTAGTCTATTTTATTTCATGTAAATCGAGTATCTTCTATAGGACCACAAGGAGTGGTAAAACTCTCAAGAGTTTTAATGTCACGATCTTAGTTAAGTTAGAAGGTACTTGAACAATTTGATACATCGCTATTCTCTATTGGATAGAAGGAAATCAATTAGATCCTAAAAGATAAAAATTAATATATCCCTAAAAAATAAAAAATACTATTATATTGGTATAATTGTGCTCATTGGCTAGCTAAGTCTGGAGCTTCTTCCTCCGCCACTTGGACGCTATGGACTCATTGCCCTTCGACAGTCTCATCTTTCCTTCTTGCAGATTCCATGGGAGTAGAGAGAGTTAGGGTGCGTTTGATTCGCTAAGCAGTAAGAGACTGGACTGGACAACTTCAGTTGTACCCTGTTTGATTTGAAAATTGTTCACAGTACTGGACAGAAATGAGGGCAAGAGACTGGACAAAGACCCAAATTCCTGTACCTCACAAAATCATAGTACAACTTTCTGTCCCACAGTACAACTTCCTAATCGCTCAAAAAATACAAAAAATTATTTTTATTTCCTATTCAATAATTCTCTCTCTCTCTCTCTCTCTCTCTCTCTCTCTCTCCTATCCCATTCTTCTCTATCATTTTCTCTACCTCTAATACTTTCTCAGCTCATGTTCATCTCCTTCATCTATCTTTCTCTCCCCCCTTTCTACCTTTTCATCTCTTTTGTATCTTCTCATCTAATGACCTCTCTCTCTCTCTCTCATACGTTTTTTCTTTACAAATTTTTAATTACATTATAATATATGTTATATAAAATCATTATAAACATTAGATAGAGAATTATAGTAAAATTTACATTTTTTTGCTTGTGCTGTCCATTGTTCACAAAACAATGTACTGGACAAAAACTTGTCCAGTGCTGTCCTGTCCAGTCCCTTGTTTGTAAATCAAATTGACCCTTAGTAACAATTGTTGTTGTCTTCTTTCTATCTTTCCCATTGAGAAAAAAAATTGGTATAATTGTTCTCCATTTTATGCAGGGAAATTGGGTTTTCATTCAGTTTTTTAATTTTTTTAACATTATCAAATAAATCAGAAAGCTTGTACAAAAAAAATAAAATCAGAAACCTCTTGTTTGTCAAAAAAAATCAGAAACCTCTGGCAGGGTGAGGCAATCGAGCCATCGTTCAAGACCATCTTCTTCGTTTTTTTGCGTGCTACCAAACCCTAATTGAAAACGCAGCGTGGCACCTCTTTAATCAGCTCCGTGCGTTATTGCTGTTGTGTAGAGAAAGTATTTCTGATTGGGTTTGAGGTTCAAACTTCCAAATGCTGGGTGGGTTATATGGAGACCTACCTCCACCTTCTTCCGCCGAAGAAGACAAACCAACCACCAATGTCTGGTCCACAAGCACAAAAATGGCCCCGGCCACCCTCCGAAAACCCGCCTCCGTTTTCGCCCCTCCCCAAACCCTTCTGAGATCACAGAACAAACCTAAAATCGCCAATTCCTCTTCTGTGCCCAAAACAGTGGTATCTACGCCACCAATACTGGCTTCCGCATCCGACGAGGTTCTGCAACCGGCTCTGGTGGGAGTTCAATCGACGGTTTTGGAGGAGTACGATCCGGCTAGGCCTAACGACTATGAGGAGTATCGGAGGGAGAAGAAGAGGAAAGCTAAGGAGGCGGAGATGATGAGGGAATTGGAGAGGCGGCGGGAGGAGGAAGAAGAGAGGGAGAGGGAAAGAGAGAAAGAACGAGAAAAGGAAAGGGAAAGAGAAAAAGATAAAGATTTTGGGGATGCTAGGTTGAATATTTCCGGTGAGGAGGCGTGGAGGAGGCGTGTGGGGATGAGCGGCAGTGGTGGGGCAATGCCGAGATCACCGTCTCCGCCGGGGAATGCGGATGGATTTACTATTGGGAAGTCGGAGACTGGAGGGTTGGGAGTTGGTGCTGGTGGGCAGATGACTGCGGCTCAGAGGATGATGGCGAAGATGGGGTGGAAGGAAGGGCAAGGGCTTGGGAAGCAGGAGCAAGGGATTACTACTCCTTTGATGGCTAAGAAAACTGATAGACGAGCTGGGGTTATTGTCAATGCTAGTGATAATAAGTCTGATAAGAAAGTCAAGAGTGTCAATTTCAATGGGATCCCTACGAGAGTGCTGCTACTTAGAAACATGGTATGTCTTTTTCACATGTTAGCTGCTGGAGTGCTTGTTAATGATGTTGAGATTTCCTGAATTTTATGACTTACATGATCATATTTACATGGGATGTATGAATAATTTGTGATGTGAGCTTATTCTATAGCAGTATTGCTGTTTCTCTTCTTCCAATTCCCATGCTTTGACTTGGTGATCAGTGAATGTGATTTCGAACATCTATGGTTTTATCTTGTAGGATAGTTCAGCTTGTATCAGTATCACTTGAATTGTTAAAATGACATCACACTTCATACTAGGTTTTCTTTTTGCTAATTAATCTGTTTTATCGGTTAGAATTGGTCTCACTCAGTAATAGGTAAACCACTCATTCAGTTTCATTTCGAGGATTCATTTCATATTAATATCTGTTAAATTTATATCTGAAGAAAAAAGGCCCAAGTTGGCTGGCCTCTGTTAGGTATACCTTGTTAGTCCGAAAATTTTAGAGAAGATAGAGTTTGCGTGTTGGTGCTAGCTAGTAGCTAGTTCACCTGACCTCCTTCAATTACAGTAATATAGGTAGGAAATAAATAGAGGTGGGAAATGTAAGTGAGGGGTGTGTGTTGGTCTGTAAATTTTGCATGGGACAGAGGCTCTCAAATTCCAGGGAAAGACAGTTCTGCAATCATCCTTTCTCTTCCAACCATTTACACCCGTTGTATGCACTTCTTTGAACTTAATTATATGTTCTATATTGCCACTGGAATCTTGAGTGGTTTGATATGATGTTTTTGAACCTTAGTGGCCATGTTTTCTGTAAGCACTAAAAGAGGCTTATTTTAGTTGGTTCTCGTGAAGTTGTGCAGTTGTGCTTAATCTTGTGCAGCCGTTAGAAACTAGTAATAACCTCTATTGTTATAATTATCTATGATTTCTTTTCAATATTCAAATATAATTCCCCCTGAAAATGTTGCTTTGTACGGTTTGTACCTGCTGCTTATTTCTCTTGGCTTTGTCTTGTTTGGATTGAAAGGTGCATCTTGAGGTTGTTCGCCTCCCCTAAAAGTTTCCTTACATGATTAAGACAGGCATCTAATAAATTGGAAGATTTTGCGCTGATAGGAGACAGTGAGAATACTGGCATTATCATCATAAATGATACAATTGTTGATATTTATATACCATTATACACAATTCCTTTATGACTTAGTTTAGAAGGAACGACATGTTTGCATGTATCATTTTTTTCAGAACAAACAAGCATGCCTCTATGGTGCATTTTCCATTTTTTTCTTGTCGATGAAGTTGATAATGGTGTAAAGATCTTACTCTTATTGCCCTTTCAAGTGTTGGATCATCATGAATGCCACTGACTGTGGTATACTTGGCATGGTTAATTTTCTCAATAATATGCAGAGTGTTGGATCATCTGGAATGCCACTGTGTATGGTATATTTGGCAGGGTTAATTTTCTAATTATTGCCTTGATTATATTCATAATTTTTAATATTTGATGTCATCGTAAATTGGGAATCGGTGTTTATTGGTAGATTCTGTTTTTCGAATATCTTGTCCCTGGATGGATGATGGCTTTATTTATTGTTTTGGATTAGGATTAGTTCAGCATTTGTTCTGAAGTGTCGGTAACTTGTCCTTTAAGATTTATAGTCCTTTGAGTTGGTTGTATAAGGTATATTTTCTTTCTTGGGGAAACTAGATTCTTTTGAACTGAGTTACATGGCGTCATGATACTGAGGATGTAAGATATATTGTACTGTGTCAAAGCTAAATGAGTTTCTTTTAAAGGTGGAACCTGGGAGTTGAGGTTCCGGTTGAAAATTTTTCAGTTGCTTGTATTTCTGAAGTTGTGTTTCATTCGTTAGGATAGAATATAGATATTTGCCTTATTTGCCTTCATTCGTTAGGATAGAATATAGATATTTGCCTTATTTAACTCACTTTTGGCTTATTTGCCTTCATTGGTTGGTAAAATATTTGTTGATTCGCTTAATAATTTGTCTGAGGTAGGTGTGTGTTATTTGTTTCCTCCTTTGTGTATTACTTCTGCTGAAAAAACAATAAGTGTTTATCTGAACATGTTTTGTTTTGACATTTTGATCAACAGGAGAAATGTACTTAGAACGAGTAGGGGGGTCTATCCTAAGAAGGAAATAAATAAATAATTACCCCCCGCGCGCGCGCGCAAACCCAAAGAAAAATCTTGTGATGCAATCATGCAACCCTCTGCGCTAATAAGAGCTCTCTAATCCCAATAATGGGAATGCTCAAAGCTGCGCATTAATCTTTGTTCTTTTTCTACCAATTGCTACAGCTTGTTACATTGAACTGAGGTTGATGCAATAGTTGTGATTTTCATCACATGTCTACTATTGAGAAGAGATCATATAGAATTGATGTCTTGTATACTGAAAGTGTAGTTGTTTCTCTCTGTCCCTGCATGCTTTGATGCCTTATTGTGTAATCTATGTCATTAAAATCTCAATTATGATTGTTCTATTTCATCCTGTAATGGATTTGGTGTCTCGGTTGTTGAATTTGTTGTACTTAAACATGACTCATTGCTGCTTTGTTGTTTAAGGTGGGGCCTGGTGAGGTAGATGATGAGCTGGAAGAGGAGGTAGGATCAGAATGTGCAAAATATGGAACAGTAACTAGAGTTCTGATATTTGAGATAACAGAGCCAAATTTTCCCGTCAACGAAGCAGTAAGAATCTTTGTGCAGTTTGAGAGATCTGAAGAAACAACTAAAGCTCTTATTGACCTTGATGGTAGATACTTTGGGGGTAGAGTAGTGCGTGCCACATTTTATGATGAGGAAAAGTTTGGCAAGAATGAGTTAGCTCCAATGCCAGGGGAAATTCCTGGCTTCACCTAAAAGAACAGAGTCTATGATTTGCGTAGTTGTCCTTGATGATTGAGCTGAAGACTTTGAAATTGGAGTTTAACATTTCATTACATGATAGTTGAGCATTGTGTAAAGCTCCAATCTTGGTCTAAATGTTTTTGTAACAGTGACTGAGAGTTGTTGCTAAGGTAATTATTGTGATGCCAAGAACACTGAATGTAACTTGCTAGCGTTAATTTTGCCGCTGTTGAGATAGTGTCGAATAAGCTGTCGCTGCAAGATCTTAAGATGGTTCAAATTATCACCTTTGATCTATTAATTACACTACTCAGAATAGAATGCAAAAGCTAAAATCCGTTCATATAAACTGAAGTTTCACTCTTTAGAGCGAGAAACTGATATTATACTCCCCCCCCCTCTATTACTAGGGATGTAAGACCCTAAAAATTGTCACGATCGAAAAACCATAATCTGATTCAAATTAATTAAATTAGTTTGTTTTTTAGTGTTCGGATCGATGTCGAATCAAACAAAACAAACCCTACTTCTAGTTTGATTACTGATTCTACGACATTCAAAATTGATTACTGTGATCCATACCAAATCAATATACTGTGATTTTTATTTTGAAGTCATAATTAGTAAGTGGAGACAAACTGCTAATCTTACTTTTTTTAACGTAAAAGAACTGCTAATCTTACTCCCTAAACAAAACAATGCTAACCATTGGTACTCAACATTGACCATCGCTAAATCAAGAAAATTGCATCTGAAGTTAGCCCCCATAAGTATTTGTTTAACAATAATGAAATACCAGTTGCATCTAGCTAGCAAGCTGAAGTGGAGCACAGCACAAAACTTTACTATTGTTAACAGCAAAATCTACCCTCTAACCAAGGAAAAAACACTCTCAGGAAGGTTAGCTTTTCAGACAGACGAGAAAAGTGATATTTTGCATTAGAATACTAGTACTAGTACTAGAGGATGACAATTGGTTCTTCTTCACACCCACCAAGAAATTTAGGTGGGATATCACCTCTAAGAACCTGAACTTCAAAGATGAGTTTCTCTTTACTGTTTTCCATGAGCTCAAAAATGCATGCATCACCAACCTTCAAACAATTATCTTTAGCAAATTTTCTCCAACCATCGAGGCTCTTGAAAGATATGTTATGTCCTCTATAAATTAATTCCCAGCTCTTGCCCTGATGGTTGAGAACAGTAGGGACCGCATCAGAAGGAAGTTCCAAGCATATATCAGCCGGCAGCGCCTACATACCAACAATTCAAGATCTAGATGATTTTTCCATGAACCTTTCAAAACATTCATATACCTACAATATGTGAATGAGGAGTATAAACATTGATTGCCTGTATATACAAATTTGAAACTGACTTGTATACTAAAATGTGGCAATGTGCTCAAGATTTGTCAAGGCATAGTAAAGAAAAGAGTTTCCTCTATGATACAGACAAATGCACATTTTTGAAACAACAATCCAATACGTTTCCTCAAGCATTGAACAAAATCTGCTAAAAGTAGTAGTTGCCATAGATCTGTTTCTTCAAATTGTAAGACCTATATTCTAGAAGCCAATGGTATTGATCCAAATGAGATGAAATCATATCAAAGATTTAACAAGTAGTACAAAGTAATACCTCAACAAAAACACTAGAAATATATGTAATTGCATTGGTTCATAGATGACACTGAAGTATAGTCAATCTTGCCCTTTCATTTGTTTCTGTTTTGCTTTTATAGTTGATGTACGCCAACAGACATCTGAATGGTAGCCCTAATCCATAGTCTTGTATTCAATTTCTCATCTAAAAGGCGTGGAGTGCTATTATTCCCAATCATGGTCATTTGACTTCTTATCTAATATTTGTCTTTATACTTTATACTATCAGTAAAAGCAAATGATAGCAGGGTTATTCAGAAAGTGGGATAGAATCTTCTTTTGTCCTTTCATAAAACCAAAAAATATGAAATTACCATTGTATAACGGGGACTAAGATGCAAGCGTGTAAGGATAACATTAAAATATGGTTTTCCTGAAAGTGGCTTAATTCCATCCCTTTGCATATCTGTTGTAGGAATTGAAGTTGGTGGTAATGGAACTTCATTTTCTATTGCAATTCGACGGTTTCTCACTGAAAAAATAAATGTAAAGTTAGTGACAGATGTTTTAGATGAAAGTTCTTGATGACAGTAAACTAAGAATGAGGGATGGAAAGCCCACCAGTTCAAGCATTAAGAATTAAAAATAAGAACCATTTAAAATGATGCAAGTAACATACATAGTTTCCTTTGATTGTCAAAAAAAAACATACATAGTTTCCATGGAGTCAGACGCTCATGGGGTGTGTGGTTCTTGCGCTTAGGCAAGGCTGAACCAAATCCAGAATGGGAAAGGCTATTTTTGAGTCATAGAACTCTCATAAACAGAGAAAGGTCTCTCCTCTTATGAGTGTGGGGCTTTTAAGAGTGGATTTTGCAATACTAGAAGTGGTGTTAAAGACTGTTTTTGCCAACATTTATTTGCAAGAGGGGATTTAGGGAAGGGCCACATCTACAGTTCAAAATCTCCCTATTACAGTACTATAACAGCAACACCTCATGCAAGTATTCTATATTCTTGCAAGTAGTTCAAACTCCTCAACGCATTTGTTAACGGGCATGCGCTTAGTGTTGTCTGAATTAATTACCAAAAAAAGAGTGCACAGTGCAGTACAGTACATGGATTACTCAGTCAGAAGATAAGGGAGGAAAGCCAAACTCAAATAATGCTAAAAAAACACTTTGAAGAAAGATTGTACCTCTTAGAGACCTACCTGTCCCGGAAGAAGACATCACGAGAGAAGAAAGATATTTTCTGCTGGTACCATCCCACACCCAACAAACTAAAGAAAACAAAACAGGAAGGAAAGAGCTATTCATAATGCATAATGTAATAAATTTATTTTCTAACAGTACTAGTATAATATAATAAATCAATAGAATTTGAAGTATTTTATTTTTTTGGAATTAATGAGTCATATGGTAGTCCCAACAACTAATGAGTCATGTGATAGTCCTAATAATAACACAGGCAGCTTGCAAGGCAGAGGGAAGGAAGCTCCTCCACAATAATATGTATATTCAAGTCGTGCACATTTACAGAGAAGCTAATAGAATTAGTCTAGTTTTACCACCCTCCTCGTGTTGATAAACATATGTTAGATGCTAATTGTACGAGAGTTTCAACTCCCCATTTAATCTCTATGTATTCTCTTTTGGAGCTTTTTAGTCCTGTTCAATGTCCAAAAAGAATCATTAAGGAGCTGTTGGGTACCATTAATTTGCTTATGTGTTCGTTAATGAATGTTGGCGTGTAAGGTTTAGGTACATTTCAATTTTTGAGCCAACTTAGTCACTATATGCATCTTAGTTTTACACAATCAAAATAACCCAAATAAATTGTTGTTTTCGACCCAATTAAGTCCTTTATTTATATTCTTCAAATCTCTTTCATCTCCAAACTTTAATCTCGTTGTTGGTGCTTGAAGTTTTCGTTTATTGGAGATTTGAACATGAATGATGAAAATAAGGTGATGTCCTTGGTGTCCTGGAAGGTCCTTGTTTGGTTAAGTTTAACTTTTCTAATGCAGCTTTGTGATTGCAATAAAGATTTATTGGAGATTTGAACATGAATGATGAAAATAGGGTGATGTCCTTAGTGTCTTGGAAGGTCCTTGTTGGGTTAAGTTTAGCTTTTCTAATGCAGCATTGCGATTGTAATAAAGAGGGACAACAACTAACCAAAAGGAAGGCAAAAGTTACACGACAAAATTGAGAGCTATATTGGCTTTCCTCTCTCCTCTCTGTTGTCCTTGTTTTTTTGCGTGTTCATACTTACTTTTGGGAATAGCAGTTGGGGTTTATCCTTTTAATAAATAATATACATTAATGTCTTAAATTGCTTCTATCAACATTAATGTTTTTTTGACCGAGCAAATCAATCAATACGCAACCGCCTGCTTTTTCACACTGCTCCAAGTCTTAAATTGCTTTTTCACTCTGCTTTTTTGACAGTTGACAACATTTAATTAAGCTAATAAATAATAGGCAAGTTTGATAGAAGTTTTTGGTTTTTACAATGCATTATTGGTTTTTACTATGACTTCCTATTATGGTTTTTACTCAAAGCTAAACATTATGAATTCCTATTATGGTTTTTACTATGCATTATTGGTTTTTATTATAGACTATTAAAATTTAATGCGTAGTAAGAACCAACACGAGTAGTCTATTATAGACTATTAATAAAACCAACAAGTAGTAAAAACCAGTATTGGTAAATAAACTTAGTTTGGACTCTAGTGTATACAGAGAATCTAATAGAATTAGTCTAGTTTTACCACCCTCCTCCTGTTGATAAACATTTGTTTAATGCTAATTGTACGAGAGTTTCTACTCCCCATTTAATCCTTATGTAGTTCTCTTTTGGAGCTTTTTAGTCCTGTTCAATGTCAAAAAAGAATCATTAAGAAGTTGATGTGTACTGTTAATTTGCTTATGTGTTCGTTAATGAATGCTGGCGTGTAAGGTTTAGTGAATACATTTCAATTTTTGAGCCAACTTAGTCACTATATGCATATTAGTTTTACACAATCAAAATAACCCAAATAAATTGTTGTTTTCGACCCAATTAAATCCTTTATTTATCTTGACCAAAAAAGATCCTTTATTTATATTCTTCAAATCTCTTTCATCTCCAAACTTTAATCTCGTTGTTGGTGCTTGAAGTTTTGGTACTATTGCCTTTGCTCGGGGTGTTTTTCATATTTTTCTTGGCATGATAGTAATAGAGTAGAACACCACAAAGGTGCACAAATGCAAAATAACGATACATGTTGTCAAGATAACCCCTGTCTGCTCGTGGAGCATGCAGTTCAAAAGGTAGCCCTATTCGGAAATCCTCGAACCTATGCTTATTTTTAACTCCCCCAAGCATTTCGTCGATTACTATGCCCTTCATCGTCTACATTAATTAGCATTTGCACATAGGTAACTTGATGAAGGCCAACAAAGAAACTAATGTGCCTTTAATTTGTAGTCAGTCATTGAGACTTTTACAAGACTTGCTAATTCTCGATAACCAAACTGAGTCGGGTTGAAAATGAGTTTTTATTCTAAAATTATATAAACCCATAAATATTTTAATCAAAATTTTAAAAACTGAATCGAACATTGAACCGATCAAACCTAAGTCATGATTCAACAACTTTAAACAACTCGAATCTATATGAAACTGTGATTGCGTGACCGAAGCAAATACGAAGTTGGTTCATAGTTGAACTTTGATTGATTCTTTTATTAAAAAAAAATTGTTAAGACCAACTCTGAAGAAAGTTTAGAATAAAATAACATGAGAGGAAAAGATCAACTTGAGCTTGATTACCTGCCATTTCCTAACTATTGTAAGTTGATGGGTGGTGGCATGAGCTGAGCGACTGAAATTAATTCATTCATTAAGCGATGTGTATCGCTGTATTCCTGTGGCAAGGTCATCCAAAATACCCATTCCTCCTCTTACTCAACAGAGACGAATTTCATTCTCGGTAAGCCACTTATTTTCCGCATTCAAAATTTCAGGCTAACTGTTTCTTATTGTTATTTATTCATTCACTACTTGTCTTCAATATTGAATCTGGCAAAGGCCCACGGAGCCGTTATCATGGTGGGCTGGCGAAACTATCTTGGGCGGTAGAGATGGGCTTTGCGGTGGTACCTGGTTAGCTTCAACCAAAAATGGCAAAGTAGCTTTTCTCACCAATTTTAGGGAAATCGATAATCTTCCACATCCTAACACCAGAGGGGACCTCCCACTTCGTTTCCTTCAGGTTTCAAATCACGCACTCCATCTGTTTGTCATATTTCCCTTTCACTTTTGTCTCTGACTTTGTTATTGTTTATTGCCTAACATATGATAAACGTTACATTACATTCATTAATCGATATATGCTCGCAACAGAGCAATAAGAGTCCCCAGGAGTTTGCAGAGGAACTGCTTAAAGAGTCTCACCTATACAACGGATTTAACCTCATATTGGCTGATATTTGCACCTCCTCTATGGTTTATGTGTTCAATAGACCTAAACCGGGTTATGTTTCTGTTACCCCTGGAATTCATGTGTTGACTAATGCAGCCCTGGATGCTCCTTGGCCAAAGGTACACTACACAATTATATGTACGTTATTATAGTTATGAATTTGTTTGGTATTCACCAATTGTGTAAAGATTTTTTACACCGACAAACAATCACAAATCATGATATAAGTGTTTTTCGGTGTAGTTGGGAGAAGACTTGAGTACTTGACCATTTTTAATGACGTGACAATTTATAATTGGTTTAAGTTGTGAAAAATCTTTACTACTACTACTATGTACCTTTTCATTCAGGCTGCAAGGCTGCACCATAATTTCAAAGAGCTTATTGATGAGTACGGTGAAGGTGAATTTCCAATCAAAGAAATGGTTGAGAAATTGATGACAAACACCATTAAAAATGAGGAGTGCATGCTACCCGGGATTCGTGATCCAGAATTGGAACTCCCTTTGAGTTCTATATATGTTGACACTACACTTCCCTCGGTAACTAACACATTCCATTTGTCTAGTACCTGCTTAACCCTGATTTTGCATGTGACACCAGCTGAAAATTTGCTTTTATTTAGGGACGTTATGGTACTAGGAGCACTTCTGCCTTATTTGTGAAATCAAACAAACAAGTTACCTTTTATGAGAAACATTTGGACCAGGAGCTATGGAAAGAGAATATGGTGACCTATCAGATCAGTGAGGCATAACAAAGAGCAGGGATATTGTTTAACTCTGCTGCTAAAAATGCATGAAATATTATACTCAAGAATCAAAAAAGGAAAATATGTTTAGTTAGTTGGATGCTACAGTTTAATTCTTTATGCTATCTGGAAAAAAATGTTTCGTTTGTTGGATGCTATTAGTTAGTTGGATCCAGACCTCCTACCAGAGAAGAACTAATATATTTAGATGTACTGAATTCTGAGTCAGGAGTTCGAGTTTACAAATGGTCGAACAACTGCTAACTGCTAAGCATCTTAAAAAGATTATGGGCCCGTTTGGATTAACTTATTTTTGAGCTTATGAAAAATAACTTATGGAAATAAATAAGTTTTTATGTTGATTTACAAGTTCTCACTAACAAAAATTATACCTCATTAAGTTGTTTTTCGATAAACTACCTTAATAAGCTTATAAATAATGCATAAAAATTTATTTACATAAGTTGTTTTGCATAAGTTCAAAATAAGCTCTATCCAAACGGACCCTATATATTCCTATAATCTTTCAACTCTCATCTCTCCTGATCATGAACAACAAATCAGAGCCATTGTCAAAGCTCAACTGATAATCGAGCAATATAAGGGATTAGGAAAGTTTTGCCAATGGTTTGACAAACATGGGAGCAGCAATATATAGTCTTTTGCTACTTTTATGAAGAACTTTTGAAGAATTGAAGAAAAATCATGTATTTGATTCAGCTTTTCTATCATCGTTTACGGCCTCGGCTTTAGTTCTGCTGGGAAGTCAATTAAAATTTCCTAGAAAATGCAAACATGTAAAAATTAAAGAGGTACATTTTGCAAGATGGGTGGATGCATCTAGAGTTTTGGAAATGTGTGGTTTAAATGTCTACTAAATCTTATGCATGCATAGAAGTCACGTTCTTTCTTATAAATAGGGAGACTTGTGATTGCACTATTTATGTGAATTAATATTTTAATCGATGCAAAAGCAGATTACATTGAAACATCAACAGAAACAAAATTACTTATTTTTTATTCCATAACAAACGAGCTCTTAGAGATTAGTTTTTAGAATTTTTTTAAAAAATGAGAAGTTGTTTTGTGTTTGTGTAACATACTGAAAATCACTTATTTTAAAAAAATCTTTCTTAAAAAAATGATTTTATAAGAAGCTACTCAAAAGAAGTTCTCATATGAAATAACTTTTAGATTTTTTTCCAGCTATTTATTTTTTTAAGAATCTATAACAAACAGACAGCATATTATCTTAAAGTTATTATATTTTAAAAAAAGTGGTAACAAAAGTGCCCTAAATATAAGAAATTAATTAATTAAATAATATAATTTTTTTGACAATATTTAAATAGTATAAATGAAATGATCAAGGTCCAGCTCAACTGGCAAATGCGAAAATTTTAAGGCTGCATATCATGTCGGTGTCTAAACCTGGGACTTCACAGTTGTGTGAGTTTCTAATAGTACTTGTCGCTTCGTGTATCAACCAAAAAAATATGAAATGAAGTATTCACTAGAAAATAATCCCGTTCTTTTACTTTGTTATCATTATGAGTTTGGATCCTCACACATACTTGTGGGATAATTTTGGTGAGAGTGACAATATTTTTTATTACATTTATTATTATATTGTATGTGTCACTCTCTCTCCTAAGTTGTCCCACGAATAGCAATCTCCGGTCCATTGAGTATAAAGCGAACACGTGGATTAAATGGAAATTAACGGTGGTGATATAGTTTTGTAGTGTTAGATTATTAAATTAAAATTTAAAACAAAACAAACTTAATTGTACAGTGATTTCTCAACGTTAGTCTTTCGTTAGATTAACTTGTTGATTTCTGATTAAATTTTAAAACAAAAAATTAAACTCAGGCTTGAGAAAATTCCCAAATCTTAAAACCCTCAAATCCTTTAAGTGAAATTTAATCTCCGCAATTCATCGTTGCCGTCATTTTGTGGTTCTATTCAGTTTCTTGCACTTGATTTCATGGTATTGCCGTTCATTTCCTTTACAAGTGCACAGTGTTGTATAAGATTGAGTATGTAGTTTGAGCACCAAACATAGTCTGAGAATTTACGGTGGTGAGGAGCGGCACGGCGTCAGTCACGGTGGTGAGGAGGAAGCTAGTGTATTCCGGCGTGCCAGTTTCACAGTCAAGTGCATGTTCCATTCCAATTCCAAATAGCAATTGAAATTCGATGGAGTTTGAGGTAAAGACGGTGGGAGACATAGACAACTGTTTCGTATCCCTTCCCTTACCTCTAATCCAAACTCTCGAGTCAACACGCTCAGCTCCGCTTCCTCATATCCTCGCTCTCGAACTTCGCTCTCCCACTCAAACCTGGTTCGTCGCATGGTCCGGTGCCACTTCTTCTTCTTCATCCGCAATAGAGGCACCTCTCTCCTTTTCCCTTCATCTATCGTCGTTTATCTATTTCTTTCAGTTCCACTTCTCAATATTTTTTTTTACTATGTAGGTTTCTCAACAATTTGCGGATTGCGTTTCGTTGCCGAATCACACTGTTGTTCAAGTGAAAGTTGCTTCTAATGTGCCGCATGCTTCTTGGGTTACTATAGAGCCAGATACGGAGGATGATTGGGAAATACTGGAACTTAATTCAGAACAAGCTGAGAATGTAATTCTCAACCAGGTATATGTAATTTTTATTCATGAAATCAATTGATGCAAAATTTAATTTTCAGTGGACTAATTAGGGATAGGGATTGATGTAGGTCAGGATTTTACATGAAGGGATGAGGTTTCCTTTGAGATTGCATGGTCACACTGTTATCACTTTTCAAGTGGCTTCTGTTTTTCCGAAGAATGCGGTGGGTAAGATGATGCAGCCTATTGCCGTTTACATACCAGGGCTTGGTTGATAATTACTACTGACACTTTAACTTTTCCTTTCTTTTTCATATGTAATGTAAATTCCTCTTGACATGTTATGGCAAATGAGAGAGGTGCAGTTATTTATATAGATGCCAAAGTGAAATTGCAACCCTGGTTTTTCAATCACATATGTTTATTTGAGTTTTAATGTAACTTGTTTTTGCTTCTGTTTGGTGCGCTTCCAATGCTGTTTCAAGAGAATTAATACTGTATCAGATACGTAGAGAGGTCGGGCAGCATTTTTGCAATTTTTTTGCTGGATGTATATTTCACGTTCTTTTATATTTAGGTAGTTCGCTTAGGCTATTATTAACTAGTGATTCTAATGTTTGGAAGAAACATTTGGATAATTTATTATCGACATGCCATTTTGTGTGTTTGTGTGTCGATGAATTTCCTTTCTGTGAGACTTTTTAACTTTTAAAATATTATTAAGTAGGAAGATATCCCATGTTGCAGGTGGGGTGGTGTAATGCTTAGTTATTTGTTATTCTCTTCATCATTAGATTCTTACAAGCCCAGTGTGAACCGTAAACAAGTCTATTTTGAATTGTTTAGTCAAGAATTGTGTATATCCATATTTTGAGACCTGTCTAACACATGGAACTTTATCAGTACAACTCATGCCAGGGACTGAAGTTGAGGTTGCTTCAAAAAGTCGCAAAAGAAATTCAGATTCGGGAGGAAATTCTCATCTAGACTCCAGTAGTAAAGAGCATACTGCAAAAATGCTGCTCCGTTTACAAGATCCGGATGGGTTATGTCGTACCAGTACTCATGTCAAAGGTTTTGAGATTCATGTAGGGCTTACATCTGTTGCTTTTGTTCATCCAGAAACAGCCAAGCACTTCTCATTTAAAATGCTTCAGTTGGTTTCCATAGTGCCAAGAGTATCCAAAGAGAATGTTAATATTTCTAGAACCAATAGTCTGCAAGCCAAAGGGGGTTCAGCTGTTAGTGAAGTTGAGAATGGAAATACTGACAAGAAAGAACATCGACAAGCATTTGTTCATTTGTTGATCTCAGAATCTGTGGCTAAAGGACATGTAATGCTAGCTAAGCCTCTTCGCCTTTTTTTGAGAGCTAGCCTTCATTCATGTACGTCAATTTGTCCTATTATCCATTTTCCTTAGCCCACAATATTTCAGAATCAATTTGACATGCATGCTCATAAAATTAACTGTGTAGGATATTGAGCCCAGCAAATTGTTATTAAATCTATTTGAAGTTTGGTGTTTATTTTATCTGTCTCTATAGTTAGAAGACTAGCAATTTTAATTCTTGTATATTGACAGTGCATCATGCTGTCAAGCATCAACCATAGCAATTGGGGAATAAGCTGTTTTGTTATTTTAATAAGCAGCAGTTTTGCTCTAGTACCAAAACTTGTATTTTGATGTTTTCTTGTCACTGGGAGGAAAGAAAATTGTAAGGCTTTATGGAGGTGTGTTTTTTTTTTTGTTTTTCCTGAATTTGTAGTTTCTTGTTAGAGTGCAATGCAAAATTTTCACGTGCAAGATTTTATATCTATGTTGAGATAGAATTTTTACCTTCCTTTTGGCCTTCACCTCATGGTTTTTATTTGCGAAGTTGATAGGAGAACTGTTTCCAATGCTGTTCATTCCTATTTTTTTTCTTTGAGATGGAGTTCGGTGCTGGTTGAGCTACAAACTTGTCCCCCCTCTTTATATGACTTTTCCATACACAAACCAATCATACAAAATCTTTGCCTCAGAAAGGCTCATATTGGGGAGTTGGTGATTCTTAGTTGAATTTTTTTCAGTAGCGTCTTCTTGCTTTCTTTTATTAATTTATTGCAGAAAAGTCCATTGGCACTTACGCTCTGTGATTATTTTAACTGATTTGATGGTTATTATTTTTGTTTTTAAAAAAAGGCGAAATTCATTAAGATGAAGGGAGGAGAAAGTGAAGAAAAAAAACAGCAGAAAAAAATAGGAAGGATCAATAGTGCAACGGTTGCCATTCATTTTGCATGCCTGTTAGGGAAACTCCCTTGAGTGGATCATGTGTTTTTCACAAAATGGGGGCCAATTACTTAATCTTATAACAAATCAGCTGTTTAGCCAGGTAAAAATTGTCAAAATCACAACTCTTATACTCGAGCTAAATGCACCCAGTAATAGCATAGATTGACAGATTATGCATTTCCAGAAAAAGTTAGCCTTTCTACTTCTACCAAACCACTGAGGCTAGTCAACAAAATTTGGTCAAAGAACCTTTGGAGACACTATTCACCAAAAGTGCAAAAAATCGATTCCAGAAGGAGAAGGCAGCAGAATGCTGCAAGAACATAATAGATACTAATTCTGAACAAACTTCAGCTTCAGCTATAACACAGACAAGTTGTCTCTTGTCTGCCCCTTTTTTTGTTAAATGTTATGCTATATGTTCTTTTCCCGAGTTAAATTAAGAAGGGTTTCTTTATTTTTATAGCTTCTGTGTTGCCTTCATTTTTATATGGGTGGGAAGTGTGTCAAACTTTGCTGTTTTCTTTTGCATTGTAATGTATGTTTCTGCTGAAAAATCCATCTATCCTTTCCATTTTGAAATCTGATTTTAATAGTAAATATTGCTTCTGTGATTGCACAGGGGTTTATTTGAAGGCATATGATATTATTTTGGAAAAAAGTATACCTTCTGTTTCTCTTTATCCTTGCCAATTCAAACTGTTAAGGCAGGAGAATGCCGTTGAGAAAAATGGTCTTGAAGTTTTTCATGGCCACAGGAATAACAATGACGAAAAATTGCATTCAAAAGCCACTTCAGGTGTCTTTGTGGATACCATAGATTGGTCAATCCACAGGGAAGTTGTTGCATCTCTTTCTAATGAATCCAATTACAAAGCAGAGGAAGAGGCCGGAAACCAGTCTCAGAATCAAAAGGGATTACAGAGTCTTGTACGACTATGGTATATAGCACAGCTTCAGGCAATTACTTCCATTACGGGTACGGAAGTTAATTCATTGGCTATGGGTAGTAAAACCTTGCTTCATTTTGAATTAAGCTGTTACAAGATTGAAAGTGATGGGAAGGTGAAGCTGACTTCTTCAGAGAACAGTGGCAAGGTAGCTGAAATGTTTTACTTAATGACCTTTGGTGAAGAATATCTGCCTCATGGGAAATTTAATGCATACGAAGTGGCACTTGGTGGAAGACTCGATAACATCAATGTTGAGGATCTGAAGCTTTTTGAAAGGATGAAATTGGGTGATCCCGTTTCTATTCATTCCAGTGAAGAGAGAGCCTCTGAAGATCATATTGTTTCAGATGTATCTTTCCTTGGCTGGGTGGAGAAAACTGCTTCTGATATAATCGATAGTAGGTTTCTTTTTGGGTGAAGTATCAGCTGCTTTTCAATTGATATGTTCTCAGGATATAGTTTGTTTGAACTAAAACTTAAATGATATTTTTTGTGTTGGTTTTGTCATTTTTGTTGATAGATGTACAAGCCTAGTTGGAAAAAGTCCAAGTAGTATGTATATGGACTTAATACATAGCAATGGGGATACGAAAATTGTTTGTACATAACATGACTTCAACCTGTGCATCTGCTGGCTTGTTTTCTGAGCCACACTTTTGTATTATTTGGGGGTTGAAGTTAGAATTTTATTTTTCTTGCTAGTCAGAGATAATACTGAGTCATTTTTGTTATCTATGTCTTGAAAGGAAAGGGAAAGAGAAGAGGCATATTGACTGAAGCATAACATTCACACCTAAACCTGAATGCATTATTGGTGATACTGTTATGATATGTTGATGCATATATTCTAATGTGTCCTAAAATAATGATTATTTTTGTAAAATTTTCGTAGTTCCTTCATATTCTCCTATAACCTAGAGTATGTGTAGTAGCTGTGAATATGATGCAAAAGAAGTACCACACTTTTGTTTCCATTTATATGAGGATAGTACAATTATATAGGGTGTGTTGCAAGTTTAACTCTTCACAATTTCAGCATTTCTTCTTTTTTTAGCAATATCTTTCTAGTAGGTCCTTAATAATGACAGGTCTTCTTTTGTCGTGATGATGCAAGTATTGTCTTCTCCTCACCTGTTTGAGGATGAGAAGTACAAGTTATTAATCTTAGGAAATAAATTGGGTGGTTCTGTGATACCTTTTTTATCTGGTTGTTACTATTCCCTATTCTTGTCCGAATTGTGTTGGGCAGTTAGTACGGCTGATCAATTCAAAGATTTGTTAGAGTTTAGTTTGCAGTATGTTGGATTCAGCTCTTTTTCTCCTTGATGCTTCTGCTCATAAGTTTGAGTTAATTCACCCAATTATTTTATTCCCACAACAGTTGCAGTCCCTTGCACTGAGGTGCCCTTTAATGATATTTAACTTTCTGTTTTTGTTGACCGCAGGGATGCTGATATTGTTATCTTCAGCATCTGGTTTGTGGTTTAGCTCATGCAACCTGCCACTTCCTGGACATGTTCTAATATATGGACCTTCAGTGAGTACAACTTAAATTTCGTTATTTTATTAAGTTCAATGTATAATGGACATGATTATTAGCATACTAGAAGTTCTGAGTGCTGGATCGTTAAATGTTTAGACCATAAAGTCCTTGCAATTGTTTACTCTTTGATTCTCATTGTACAGTCTTAATAATGTCATTTTTGTGTAGCTTATTAATTAATATTCCGAATTTTTGACGACAATGTAAGAGCGAATTATCACACAAGTATGGGGATGGCTTGCTGACTAATATTTGATAAGCAACACTAAAGTATAGTGTTTTTTGTGATAAAGGAAAAAACTATTAGAAGCAGACCATGAAACAGGTGAGAGCAGACAAGTAAAAGAAAATATACATCTGAAAGAATCATGACAGTTATGATATTTTATCATGTGTAACTTATTATTGAAGAGTTTTTTGATAAAAATATTTGTTATTGATCGTTTAACTGGTTAATGATGCTAAAATAGTGCTGAGCAAGTAACTACTTAATGACTTGACTAACAACTAAACTGGAAAATGTTTGCCAAGATTTTCTTCTTCTAATTTTAGCTCTCTTAATAACTTTTGAAGACAGCAAGGACTACAAAAAGCTCCCCAATTTGTAAAAAAAATTATTTTGATGCTGCACTGTCCTATTCTTTACCACATCAGAATACAGAAACTGGCTGTTCTGCTTGTATTTTTAGCTCAGCATCTAGCTTTTCATATTAAAATTCAACAGTATTCTTAGTGATGCATTCTTATTTATCTTCAGATTACTGATATGGCCAAAAAAAATTGCTGACCTGATATTAATGAATTATCAGTGCTTGTCATTTGAATAAATCTTTCTCTTTCCAGGGTTCTGGGAAAACTATCTTAGCAAGGAATGTGGCAAAATCCCTTGAGAATCATCAAGACATCTTAGCACATGTGTATTTATCTTAATTCTAATATATTCATACTATTCTGATTTCCTTCCTATTCTTATATGCATAAAGATTTTGAAAATTTCAGTGTTCAATACTATGCAGAATTTCCGTTTCCTGCTCAAAACTTGCTTTGGAGAAGGTCCCAACTATTCGCAAAGAACTTGCAAACCATATAACTGAAGCTTTATACCATGCACCCTCCATTGTCATCTTTGATGATCTTGATAGTATAATTTCCACGGCTGATTCCGAAGGATCTCAGCCATCAATGTCCGTTGCTGGACTCACAGATTTTCTGGTTGACATCATGGATGAATATGGGGTAAGAATTAGTTTTTTTTTTTAAGAATTTGCCAATCAGAAGGGGAAGACTGCTTATAGTTCTTTGATGTCTGCATACTTTAGGATCATATGGAATGTAAATTCGAAATACTTATAGAAAACGAAAAGAGGGGGGAGATACATATCTATATCTATATATATATAGATATGTATATATATATATATATAAGAAAGAAAGGGGAGAGAAAATGAAAATAAAAACCAAGTAGTTATTTATGAATGGATGTACTACGTAATAAATGTGTCAATCAGGATCCCAAACCGGCTAGGTATAAGGCCAAAGTTTTTCTTATATTGACTCTGGCAACACTAATTACAATATGATGCTGTCAGTTTTGTAATCAATGTGCTAGCGTTTGGCAAATGTGGATTGTAAAATACAAAAGTTAAGGAAAGGTTATAAGCAAGGCTTCCATATTGCTTGGCTTTGCTACCGTGATGCTTTTTGCCTACCCCCTCTTGTTAGTCCAGAGGGTATAACTGGCCCTCTGCTTCTGAATTACCCTTCACTTTTTTTTTTCCTGAAAAGTTGTTTTTCGACAAAAAGCAAATACATTTGAAAGCACATGTTTCACTAAATACTAGTTGTTGAGATCTCTCTTACTCTTCTGCATTTGTCCACACTTCAGATGTCTAGTTTTGAGTGTAAGAGAGTATGACCTAAGTAGTGCTTTAAAGGCTTGGACACTCCTCACCTTGCAATCTTGTCTTGTATGGTTAAGTTAGACTATAAGCCCAAATTCTAAGGCCAAGATCTGTTATTCCACCAACTTTTGTCCACACTCCAAATGTATAGTCCTAGGTGTGAGGGGGTGTGTAGATATCTTTTTTATTAACCTGCATTGGTCCATGCTTCAGATGTCCAGTCTTGACTCTTGAGTGTAAGAGGGTGTGTTGAGAGTCCCATATTGACTAGAGATATGGTCTAATTAGTGTTTATAATGCTTGGGCAGTCCTTACTTTGCAAGCCGGTTTTGTGGGGTTGACTTAGACATTAAGTCCTAATTTTAAGAGTATTTTCCTCATTTAAACATTCTAGCTAAAGTTAGAGATTTCCCAACTTCCTGTACTCTTTACTCTTATAGAAATAATACCCTATCAAAATGCTAATTGTAAATTGGAGCCCATAGGATGAAATTTTCAAAAGGCTAAATATACAAGATCTTCATTTTGATGCCTTTGATGCTCAATTGTTATGGTATATATTTATATCTCCCATTAGAGTTTATTGCCATAGTGGAAATTTGTACAGGAGAAGAGGCGAAATTCTTGTGGATTTGGACCAATAGCTTTCATAGCTTCCATACAGTCGCTGGAGAGCATACCACAATCGTTGAGCTCTTCAGGTTTGCTACTTTTGTCAAAAAATTTGGAAAAAGTTATTATTATTATCTAATTTTTTCATATGCATTAAATTTCTCATGTCTGGGCTGCTACTAATTTCATACTTATATTATTTCTAGGGCGGTTTGACTTTCACATTAAGCTGCCTGCTCCTGCAGCTTCTGAGCGCCGGGCTATGTTGAAGCATGAAATACAAAGGCGCAACTTGCATTGCGACGATGACATTCTGCTTGATGTGGCTGTAAAATGTGATGGTTATGATGGCTATGATCTGGTATTCCACTTCTTTTAGATTTATTGTTTAGGAACTTATGATTCATTAGACTTTACCGATCTAATAATCACTAGTTGTTAGCTTTGTTGATGTATCACCATGTGTGGAGAAATTTAGAGACAGAAGAAAAACAGTATTGTTTGTGTGATAGACATTCGACTTCAGGGTTTTTGCTTTGCATCTTTAATGAGATACAGTTGTTTTGAAATACAGAGAGGGGGAATAGAAAACCAGGACAGTCTATGAATTGGAGTTGTTTTCTTTACATATCTTCTTTTGGTGGTAGTGGAAAGGAGGAAGTGCTTTTGTTTATGATTCATAAAGCATTGAGTGTAATGTTCCTGTAGTTAATAAGTTGTCTAGATTAGAGATAACGAAAGTAAAATTACTTGATCATGACTTGAAAAACATCAAAAGATGGTAATATTTCCACACAACATAATTATAGCAGTGGCTTCATTTTCATATTATGAACAAGCACTTGCTTTGGTAGATGTTTGGTTAGCCATCTGAATAATATTAATGTGTGAGTTGTCCCTAACTTCTTATGGGCTGCATATATATAATTGTTAAATAATTTCACTCTTTCCAGGAAATTTTAGTTGACAGAACTGTCCATGCTGCTGTTCGCCGTTTTCTGCCATCTAATGCCATTTATGAGCACGAGAGTCCTGCTTTATTAAGGGAGGATTTCTCTCAGGCTATGCTTGATTTTCTTCCAGTTGCAATGCGTGACATCACAAAATCTGCTTCTGATGGTGGTCGTTCTGGATGGGACGATGTAGGTGGTCTTGTTGATATTCGAAATGCTATTAAGGAGGTCTGAATTCATGAAATAATTTAATTCATTGTTCTCTCTGTTTATTTTATGTGTCAGTGTCCCATTTCTTCTTTCGCATTGTAAAACTAAGAACCCTTATAAATGCTTAAGCTAGGTGGGAGCCCAGGAATGATTTTATTCGTAGAAGACTCTTTCTTTCCCCTGACTAGTATAATAAATAAGCATGGTACATACTAAGAATCAACTCCACACCTGTTCTTATGGAACTCCGTATCCTCTATATTTTTGAATCTATTTTCTTTTTTTAAAATAATTTTTTTTATCAGCCAAAAGAAAAATGAAGCAGGGAAGTGAATTAAATGGAGATAGAGATTTACTCAAAGATGAAAATAGATATGGTTAAAGTTACCTTTTTGTGAACCAAATATATATGGCTTTCAAAATGAATGTTGTCAGTTAGCTTATGGGATAACCTAGAGCTACTCATTTGGGCTAAAATATCTGAATCAGGCTGGGAGGTCCTGTATGAAAATTGTGATTATTGCGGAATAGAGGGATCTCTAGTAGTTGAACAATAATTTAGTTCGTTGTTGCTTTTTTGTTGCATGTTTACTTTATGCTGTTAAATTATTTCCAGATGATAGAGTTGCCATCAAAGTTTCCAAAAACTTTTGCACAAGCACCATTGAGGTTGCGGTCAAATATCCTTTTATATGGTCCTCCTGGTTGTGGTAAAACTCACATAGTTGGTGCTGCTGCTGCTGCTTCTTCGCTTCGGTTCATATCAGTGAAAGGGCCAGAACTGTTGAACAAGTACATTGGTGCTTCTGAACAAGCTGTAAGAGGCCAAAAATACTTTATTTAGGCTATTAGGCTATTGTTATTTATGCTGTTTCTTAATCCATACATATTCTCTACCTAATATGTTTTTGAAGGTTATTTTGTCTTATTTGACTCAAGGCTAGCTTTTTTCATTGTCAATCTGTGAACTTGCTCATCTTGGCTTTTTCTTTGATGTACAATAGTTGGTAATCTTTCATTTATTTATTTTTGAATGGAAATTGTTGGTATTTGTTAGCAATGTTAGTGGGTGAGAGTTTAACCCTCCCCCAGTAGTCTTTCATTTTGAAGTTATTAATTTCATTTTGAATGTCCGAGTCTTGAATGCTGGTTTCAGGTTAGGGATATATTCTCTAAAGCAGCTGCTGCAGCACCATGCCTACTTTTTTTTGATGAATTTGATTCTATTGCTCCCAAGAGAGGGCATGACAATACTGGAGTGACTGATCGTGTTGTCAATCAAGTAATTATATAGGTGTTACTTTTATTTTTTTAGTTTGTTGAATGCAATCTGACCTTGTTATATTAAATTTTCAGTTTTTGACCGAGTTAGACGGTGTTGAAATTTTAACCGGTGTATTTGTGTTTGCTGCAACCAGGTTAGTTTTCAACCATGCACTGAATTGTCAAAAATAAAAGAATAAAATTGAAACGAAGGAACAGAAATGATAGATTAAAAGCTGAAAGGATGAAACGGTGAAAAGAAGGATATAGGTCCAACCTTGATTTGCTTCTGCCATACACTTAATTTAGAATAGTTACAGGTGGAAATTTCTGATTCAAGCTTTGATCACATTATCACAACTCTGAATCTACTCTGCAATTACAATATTTGGGTTGGTCGTGTACATGTTTGAATAAGAAAGAGGATCAGTTGCCTATCAAAAAAAAAAAGAAAGAGAATCAGTTACTTAATGATACTCACCAATTGAATAAATAAAGAAATCCAAATTGGTAACTCTACACTTATTTAGTTACTTGCATACCTAGAAGTTTTTAAGCTGGGTTTAACTTTCGTATCAAAAAGATTTCAACACATTCTATTACAGTGCTGGTTTTATTTTGCTGTAAACTGGAGAGTGAAGATCTTTTTTCAGAGTTCGAGAAATCAAAAGAATTGAGTCATCTGGCTCTTGGCATATAATCTCTACGTGTTATTGTCTTTGTGATTCAACCATGAACCATGATGTTAACTTATTTTTTATAAAAGTACATCAAAAACTTCAATTTGATGCAAGTTTTTTCTTAACATGTTTGGCGTCTACTTTTAAGGAACATTAAAAATTTCAGGGCTGGGTTCAAATTGATTCCACATATGAAAACATTGATAGAATCATAGTTGATCATTGTACTAAGCTAAATCAGTTCATTAATTGCTCTATATTTGAAGAATGTCATGACTGTGATAAGTTTGCAATTGACAAACAGACTTGTTTTGTTCTGGCAATTTTTTGAGATACATAAAGAGAACAAATGGGAAATGAATATTAATTTGGCGATTCTGACGTTTTCTTCTCGTGTCAAGCAGTAGACCCGATTTACTTGATGCGGCACTGTTGAGACCGGGTAGGTTAGATCGTCTTCTTTTTTGTGACTTTCCATCTCGGCATGAGAGATTGGAGATTCTTATGGTACTTTCTAGAAAGGTATGCATAAGTGTTACTATATGATTATGGTCCCTGTTTCATTTCTAATTTGCAAACTGTTAATAATATCTTTGTTGGGAATTTTACCTGAGGTAAAGGTTTTAGGATAAAATCTTTTACTAATAAATTATATCTTGTGGCACCAGGGCAATAGAGATGTATAAGAGACAAATATTTTAGATGTTACTTTACTAATTTAGAATATCCCCCCAACTTTCAGTGGAGAAGTAGACTATTAGGAGACTTAAAAATTGAAATGAAACAAAGATGGAAAGAATTCAAAGAATAGAAGTGTATTATTGAGAACTGAACAGAAAATGGAGAATAGAATTCTCCCCAAGAGTTTTCCCTACACTAACGATTACGCCTTTCACTCACAACCTATCAAATCAAATGTACATTCATCTATCTTTATTTCTCCTTTTGATGCACAATGTCCTCTCTAACCAACTAGCAACCCTTTTAATATTTTGTTTTAGAAGGGAGCCGCATCGTGTGTCTGTCTTTTACTAGTCAGAGCTTACATTTTTACCTCAGGTGGATTGTGGATACACAAGTTCTGTTGACATCTATGTCTATCAAATTGATGCAGTTACCAACGGCGAATGATATCGATTTGGCTACAGTAGCTGATATGACCGAGGGATTCAGTGGAGCCGATCTCCAAGCTCTCATCTCAGATACGCAGCTTGCAGCAGTTCACGATGTTCTGGACAATTTGGATTCCCCTATGCCAAATAAAACACCGGTTATTACTGATGCTCTTCTAAAGCTCACTACATCCAAGGCCAGACCATCTGTTTCAGAGGAAGAGAAAAGAAGACTCTATAGTATTTATCACCAGTTCCTGGATTCAAAGAGATCTGTTGCTTCCCAGGTTTTTCCCACTCCCTCTCTCCTTTCTTCCTCCCTCAGTCTCTGTATTTCTGTTACGTTGGTGGGTTATGTTAGTAATACATATAACCAGAGGCAGTCCCACCTTAACGGATCTGGGGGCAGATGCCCTACTCAACTTCAAATTGCGTTCATATAATTCTTAAGAGGTGATTCTACCCCATTGAGTTAATCAGAGTTTCATTTGTATTAAGTGTTCATTTTTGACGGAACTGTGTTCAAACCGTGTTAAGGGAGGCGAGTAGGAGTTGTTGTTTATTGCATACTGGGTAATTGACACTCATGAGCATGAAGGCATATCAATTAAAAAACACCAGCTCGGTTAGTTGACAACTCTATCAAATCTTCAGTAAAATACGGTGCAAAAAAAAAAATCTTCAGTAAAATATTTCACAAGAGCCAACACAACAATTGTAGCTTCCTCTTTAGTCATGTAAAAGAGATCTTCGTGGAAGTTCAAAATATATTAAAACTGTTATATCTAAACTTGTTAAAAAACCCCAATAGATTTTGAAATCTCTAAACGAGATCCATTGGGCCATCTTAAGATGTTAGTTCTACGAACTTCATGCTGCTCCAGATGTCCAGTTCTGAGTGTTAGGAGGGTGTGTCAGAATCCCACATTTGTTAGTAATTTGGCATCAATAGGTGTTTTACGTGGGGGGTAATCCTCATTCCACAAACTAGTTTTTTGGGCTGAGATAGATTCAAACCCAAATTTCCAGTCTCTAATATGTTTTTGAGTGACTGAAACTGGTGATATAACTTCAACTGTGAAGGGAGATGATAGAGGCTTTCGTGTGATGTTTACCTGAATTTTCTGTAATGGAGTTATTTTTATCAAGTTTTCAAAACACAACTCTACATGTGTAAGGTATGTACCAAGAAAAAACTCTTTTAAGTATCACAACGGGCTAAGATGACTAGTAGATTTCAGCCTTGGTGTTTCGTTAAGTGAAAATACATATCATATGGTGCAAGTGCTTTATTTCCCGGATTTGATTGGAAACATAATTACTACGTAATGAGATTCTTCCTATTTCTCTTTATCATTGCCCTCCCTACAAAAAATATCTAGGTCCATCACTGTGTTTTAGCTATGCCTTTTTTGTTCTGATTGCTGCAGTCAAGGGATGCAAAAGGCAAGCGGGCAACTCTAGCGTGACAATCAAGCTGTGGTACAATGAGTTCATTGATACGGTGGAAGCAGCTCTTTGGCATTCTTTTTCTCCTGATGATGCCTTTTCTGTTAATTTATACCTTACCATAGTGATAATGTTCATGAGTCAGGCTGAAGTTCAATTGATCAATTCTTGTGTTAGATGATGTGAATTCTCGAGCAATGTTACGAATAAAATAGAAAAGAAAAATGTACCTCCAACTTATTTGTTCCGTCCCCCTCCCCCGCCTTAATTTTGTCTTCAGTTGTGGAATTACAAGGCTTACTGGCACTGGGCAGCTATGGCCGAGATCAAAGGAAGTCTAGGCTATTGAGGACAAAGTATATAATCTATTTGTGAGAGAGAGAGAGAACGGGCACTGGGCAGCTATGGCCGAGATCAAAGGAAGTCTAGGCTATTGAGGACAAAGTATATAATCTATTTGTGTGTGTGTGTGAGAGAGACTTATACTCAGTTAATAGATCTTAACTGTCTTGATGAAAATGGAATTTACTCCTAATGACATGTGAATGAAATTCAGTAAAACTGTAAATGAACAAGGCAGTAACTCCTATAGATAAAACAGTAACAATGAGAAGTAATACTGGGAATATGAATTGCTCTCAACACTATTGAAAATTCAATGCAGAATGTACTGTCTCTGTCCATGCACAGGGAAGCTAATATATTTTGAGGATTCGTTGGTTGCTTTGTGATTTAGCAAGTTGGTTATAGCAGCAGCTCATGCTTAGAAACATTTGACGAAGACCTCTTGTTCCAGATTCCTGCAGAAAGTTTAAGCTTTGGTGCCAATTTTGTTCTAGTTTCCGCTTTCCCAGGACATGAGAAGAGGACGCTGATGAGCTAGTTGCAGGGTTACGAGCTTACAGCTTCTAGGAATCACTCATACGTTACTTGAGCCAAATAAACTTATATGCATGTTTGCTGCAACTAATTGTGTCGCCAAAATTTGAGCTGTTTTTATCTCAACCTAGTACTCTAGCTTCGAGTATAAGTTATTTGAAAAGTTATTCACACTATAATCTATCATTGATTTTTTTAACGAAATAATTTGTCATTGGTTGTTGGTGTAATAAAACTTTACCATGCACAATAATTAAACTCTAAATTTTCCTCCAACCTAGAAAATAAACTCAAATATTGTGGGTAAATATAACTATCATCCCTACAAATATGATTTTTCTAGGTTTAGGGGCCGGAGTGGTTGTGTGTTTTTGGTTTTCAGTTTTGAAAGTCAATTTCAAAATCAAAACATGTTCGGGTGAAATGGGTTTGAGATGAATTTTTTTTTCTAAATTTCAAAAACAGTTTTCCGTCATACCTCAAAATAAAAAAAATAGGATTAATAGTTTGTTTTTGTTTTTTGTTTTCCACCAATAGTCACCAACCACAACTCCAACCACCATTTTGTATTTCAATCTTAGCAAAATTTGTTTAGATTTTTTTTATAAGCAAAAATTATATAAAAAACGGGATGCAAGCGGACACCCCCGGCTATTACAAATACAAGGGATCTCATTAAAACTTTCCCGGGTCAAAACCCCAAAGGAAAAAGACTATATTTTACATGTAATATGTAAAATGTGGACACCAAAATTTGTTTAAATTGGAATTGGTCCATGTAATATGTAAAATGTTTATTTTAGTCCTTTATATCACTTATATTAGAAAGACTATATTTTACATATTACACAATTCAATTTCAATATTTTTTGCAAGGACTAAAATAAAGAACAATAACTAAAAGTAAAAGATGGTATATTTACAAAGAGGCTAAAATGCACTTGTGGTCCTTTAAGCTGTTTATTTGTTTCGCTTGGGTTCTTTAAGTCTTTTTTTCCCCTCAGTTTGGTTCCTTAAGTCCTGAATCGTTTTAGTTAAGTCCTTTTCGTTCATCTGAGTTAACGGTTGGTGACGTGTCAGTTTTCTGATGATGTGGCGCCTGCTGATGCGGAATATATTTAATGACGTAGACTTTTTAGTTTTTTTTAATTTCTTTTTTTGGCAATTTTTATTTGAAACTAAATTAAAACTTATGGGACCAAATTGAAATGAAAAAATAATTGCCATGTCATTTTTGAATAATTTTATTTTTGGCAAAAAAATTAAAAATATTAAAAATTCCATGTTATTAAATATATTCCACGTCATCAGGTGCCACATCATCAGATAACTGACACATTACCAACCGTTAACTCAAATGGACATAAAAGACTTAAGTGAAACGATTTTGGGACTTAAGGGACCAAAGCAAAATAAATAAATAATTTAAAGGACCAAAAGTACATTTTAGCCTTTCAAAGATTAAAGGCTTAAATATATGTTACACACTACAAATATATCAATTATTCATTTACACCTGTAAAAATAAAACTTTTAAAAAAGACCTTGCAAATGTAAACCGTTTACGGTTACCCTTGCTGTTAGATTATGTTGACAGCGTTAAGTGTATAATGGGTATAAATCGTTCCCCTGCAAAATATAAATTGTTTACGGTTACCCCTGTAGGGTAACTAGAAACACTTATTATTCGCAAGGTCTTTTTTAAGAATTTTATTTTTACAGGGGTAAATAGATAATGAGTATATTTGCGGACGTAACATATATTTAAGCCAAGAATAAAAACAATTTTTTATTTTATTTTACAAGACTAGAACTAAAAAAGTCGATATTTACACTAACGAGACGTATATTTAAACGAAAAAAAAGGAAAAACGAAACACGCACACACAAAAAAAGTGTGTGGGGTTTACACCAAAAAAAAGTGTGTGGTGAGAGGGGAAAAAGAAAAGAGATCGTGAAGTCGAGCTCGGTTGCATCCTTCGAGCGAGAGAGAAAGTCGACACCGACAGAGCTTACATTCGCATCCGTTTCTCACAAGACGATAGGGGTTCTCTACCTCTTCGGGGTAAGTCGCTATGATTTGTTTTCTTCCTCCTTCGGCACTACCTTTTTCCCTCATGTTTCATGCGTTTGATCGATCTATCTCTTTCTCCCTTCGCATTTCAATATTTGATTTGATTCATTTTAACAAAATCTTATCTGGATAATTGATTTACGTTGTGAAATCTATTTTGATTTGTGAAGCAGATTAGGGTTTGCTCTTTCTGGAATGAATTGTTTGGAAAATTAGGTCAATTGAATTTACCCAACTAAAACATTAGGTCAATTGAATTTACCCAACTAAAACATTAGGTCAATTGATGCTTTTGCATCACGATTGAGTTTGATGCACTGTCTTCATGGCGCTCCTTTTATACTTTTGGATGTTGTCTCTTTTCCTCACGCGCATGTCTTGGCTTTTTTCCCTTTTCTCTCCCTCTTACTAGTTTCATATTTTCTATTTCATGTATTGTATTGTCAATGGAAACCTTGAAAGTTTTTTTTTTGGCAATGGAAACCTTGAAAGTTCAAAAGTATATATTGGGATTACATGTTAGATACCCCTTCTCCCCAGAACTACTAAAGGTTTAGAAAATGCCTTTACATTTTAGATTTTAGTAATTTCAATCATATATCAATTCCCCATATAATAGCCCCTCCATCAAGTATAGTTCACACTTCTCACTTCATTCGCCTTCATTGTTTGGGTGGTGGGACTAAATATATTGGAATTTTGATGGGTGTTACCAACCGAATTACCTTTTTTTCCCTGTTTGGTCAGGTAGGGTTTCGTAATTGCATCTTTAATGTGCTGATCACGGTATGAAGGGTTTGTCATGTATGGATAAAAATATGTGTAGCACCCTTTCTCTCAAACAAAGCCTTATTAGAGATAAAAAGGGATGGGTTACAACTGCAATATACAGAACAATATTTGCATTTCAGTATTTGTTTCTGATTGACCTTTGTTCTTTGTTTCTTGGCTGCTGTTGTGCTATTTAAGTATTTATACTAAGTTACTGTTAATGTAGCAAGCTACTGTAAATTAGCTCCTAAGATGTTAATATTACTGTATTCTGGGCTTATATGCTGCATTTATTTCCCTTGACTCAGTTATTAAATAATATCGTTTAAAACGAAACCACCCAGAGGTCGCTATTTCCTTCTACTTTTTTCATTTTGACAATAACTATATAGAAGCATTTTTTGGGATTACAATTTCAGTGTATCTGTTATAATATCCAAAATTCCGGGAAATTTATATTCATTTTTTGTCCATGTTCTCCAGAATCTGCCCGATACATGATGCTGGACAACTAATACAGAATCAACCAGTGTGCAGTAAAACTAGCACATATGGCAGGACTTGTGTCTGCAGAGTTGTCACATCATGGTGCTTCTGATGGAAACTCTTGTAAAATTTCTAAAGACAAGCCAGAGGAAGCTTTAGGTCGCTGGTATCTGTTTAGAAAAGAAATAGAGGAAAATTCCCCATCAAGAAAAGATGGAATTGACTTGAAGAAAGAGACATATCTGCGCAAGTCGTACTGCACATTCTTACAGGATTTAGGCATGAGACTTAAAGTGTGAGTTTTCTGCTATCGATATTACCACAAACATTTAATATTACTTTCCACTTTTGCAGTTACATGCTTGTGTGTTTGGGATTGATTTGAAGGATTGTGTGTTTCATCTCAACATTGTTACATTTTCTCGTTGGCACTCTTCCAAACCCATATCTTGTCTCTAATTTCTTAACAGGAATATTTTGTGTGAATCCTTTCCTAAATAAAACAGCTATGTATCTGAATGCCACACCCAACTAATGCAATCTTAAAGCACTATGAGTATATGTGAAGTTATAATTCTTTTTGCAATTTGGTTGCCTTTTCTATTTTACTTCCTTCTGAGGTAATATTACATTTATTTTGTAGTCTTTGCAAGATAGGTGGCAATTTCCTTTTAAATGCATTTGGGTTTTGTCTTTAAGCAATAAATATTTATATCCTGTTGAAATTCGGTTGGAGCTTTACATATTGATCGTAACTTCGTCCCCTGCAGGCCTCAAGTAACTATAGCAACAGCCATAATATTTTGCCATCGATTCTTTCTTCGACAATCTCATGCAAAGAATGACCGAAGGGTGGGTTGTTGTGCTCTCAAATAGATATTATGTAGGCATTTTACCTCTCCAGGTCTTTAGTAAGTTGTATTTTGATATAGTGCGACATGTCTGTGCTCTTTCCCTAGCATATCATAAGTGCAAGTGCAACAGACAAATAGGAATATCCAACCACCATCTAGAGGGTGGTTAGTTTTGTGTCAACTTATTTTCATAATTAAATTTCATTGGTTTTGAAATGGCTGGCTGGCAGCCAATTGGTGGGTGGATTTTGATGTTTGATTTTGGATTTTTTCTACAAACAAAGCTCAATACATTATTCTATATATAGACTCATGGGTTTAGTTAGATGTATCTTAGATCTGCTTTTCAGTCATTCACATTTGTCCATGCTTTGAAAGGTATGTTAAGATCCCACATCAACTGTAGATATGACAAAAGTAGTCTTGAGCGCGAGAGGGTGTGTTAACTGTTAAGATCCCACATCAACTAGAGGTATGACCAAAGTAGTCTCGAGTGTGAGAGGGTGTGTTAAGATCCTACTTCAACTTGAGATATGACCCATGTAGTCTTTATAAGGCTTGGACAATCCTTTCTCTTTGAGCTAGCTTTTGGGGTTGGGTTATGTCTTGTCCAAATTCTATGAGAAGGTCGTAACTATACACAATTGAAGAACGAAGTTATGTATGTACTATGTAACCTTTCAGAAAAATGTTTCTAGGAAATTTGTACCCGAACAAAAAATTCCAAGAAATTTTCTTAGGACTTCTTTATAGAAAATGTTTCTATACTGACTACAGGATTTATTGTTCTTCCATAGGAATTTGTAATGAAGATTTGTTGTCTTTATACTTTAACATTAGTTGAGTTTGTTATGCTTTTTGATTAGGTCAGTCTATGCATTTAAGTTTAGCTGAAGGATTTGTAATTGTTGTCAAACTAGTAACCATTGAAGGTTGGTTTCTGAATTTGTTATTGTTGTTGTTGTTGTTGTTAGTTATCTGACACTTTAATTCAATTTCTAAATTCTACTTAAAGTTTTCTGTTCAGTAGGTGTCGGAATCTGTAACACTTTAGTGTTTTTTTTTTTAGAATTTGATGTCAAGAGGTTGTAGTTATTTTCCAACTTCACATGAAGAGACTATGGTTGATTTAAAAACAATGTAAAGTCAGTTACTTAATTGAAATCTAATAATTGAATTGATGAATATCTTTCACAGACCATTGCAACAGTGTGTATGTTCCTTGCTGGCAAGGTCGAAGAGACTCCACGTCCTCTAAAGGATGTCATACTCATTTCTTATGAGATGATTCACAAGAAGGATCCTGCAGCTGCACAGAGGATAAAACAGAAGGTGATTTATTATGCGTGATGCTTTGATCAGTTCATTCGTATACATCGACAATTTGACATTGTGATTCATAGATTTATCTGTGATCGTATGCTGCTACTTTTATTTCCAGTTATCCTTTCTTGCTCTGTAATTTTCCATTTCTTGTCTGAAAATGAGTTATTTTCTACCTTATTTGCTTCAAGAGTGGGCTTCCGTCCAAATTGTTTGTTATAGCCAGGACATCTTTCTTGGTCATAATGTGTTCTCATACATGGTAGATTGGGCCTCAATATGCACGATTGCCGACAGTGTTTTTTCTAGCTCATAATTTACGAAAATCTTCAAATGTCTTTACCTGGGTGCTTAGTTTCTCTTAAAAACTGGTGTGGAATTTTATGATAGCAATACCCCATTCTATTTGTCCTGATCCCCCTCTCCCCCTTTACTCTCTTTTAATAAGCCTTGTTATATTTATGTTTGTTCAATATTATTTGTAATTGATGCAGGAAGTGTATGAGCAACAGAAAGAATTAATTTTAGTTGGAGAGAGGGTTGTACTTACAACTTTAGCTTTTGACATGAATGTTCAACATCCATATAAGCCCCTTGTTGAGGCCATTAAGAAGTTCAATGTTGCAAAGAATGCCCTAGCACAGGTTGCATGGAACTTTGTTAATGATGGGTATGACTAAATTGCCACTTGTTCAAAGTTAACTTTGAATTCATTTTATGATTTAATTTTTCACACTCTGGAAAGTGGCTTTCAGGCTGAGGACATCGCTCTGCCTGCAATTTAAGCCACATCATATTGCAGCAGGTGCCATTTTCCTTGCTGCCAAGTTTTTGAAAGTGAGGCTTCCGTCAGATGGTGAGAAGGTTTGGTGGCAAGAGTTTGATGTCACCCCACGCCAATTGGAGGGTTGGTGTCGTCCCCTCAATTCATTTGCATGCTAAGAAAGTTTTTATCATATCTTCTGTGTTCCCGAGGCTTAATGCGTTATAATAGTTTCTGCCATCCACATGTCTGGGTTGTTTTATCCCAACTTTCTGATCGAGTTAGACATTTTCATTTTCATTAGAGTGGGCTGTTGTGCCATTGGTAGTTTGCTGTTAAACAATTTTTGTATATCCTACTTAGTCCTTGCGGTTATTCTCTTGCAGAAGTTAGCAATCAAATGTTGGAACTCTATGAGCAGAATAGAATTCCACAAACACAAGGAAGTGAAGCAGAAGGGGCTGCTGGAGGGGGGACAAGAGCTTCCACAAAGGCTCCTTCCACAAACGAGGAGCAGACCTCAAAACCATTGTCATCTCAGCCAGCCCCCCCGCACTCAAATGCAGAAAATAATGCCGTACAACTTAGAGGAATTGAAAACCAAAGCAATGATGGGAGTGCAGAAATGGGCAGTGACATTACTGATCACAAGATGGACTTGGAAACCAGGGATTCTCAGAACTCAGAAAAGTCTCCTCAGAAAGACAACACGAAAGAAGTGGCAAATACATCTAAATCTGGGACTGAACGAATAGTTGCTGGAGAGCAAGATAGAGTGGTTGGTCGAAATTTAGAGCTTCGGGAGGGCCCAGTTGGTCAGTCACCGAATGAAGCAATGAAGATGATTGACAAAGACAAGTTAAAGGCTGCAATAGAAAAAAGGAGAAAGGAACGAAGTGAAATGAAAATAAAGAAAGATGTAATGGATGAGGATGATCTCATTGAGAGGGAGCTAGAAGATGGAGTTGAATTAGCAGTTGAGAATGAGAAAAATAAGCAAGAGAGAAGATATGATGATGATCATGGTAAGGAGCATGAGGAAACTAGAGATGGGAGACAGATGGGCATGAAAGGGAAGTTACAGAAAGAGACGGGTGAATACAATGCAGAAGAAGGGGAGATGATAGACGATGCTTCATCCTCGTTGAACAATCGCAAGAGAAAGATGGGGAGTCCTCCAGCAGCCAGGCAACCAGAGATGAAAAAAAGGCATGATTCCAGCTATCACGATGATCTTGCTGAATAAGGAAATGAGGAGAGTTGGTTATGCCGACAGGGAAAACATTAAGAATGAAAAAGAATATTCTAGCGTCATTTATTTGCTTATTGTGATTTGGCTAATGGGTGCTCATGGATTGATGATTGGGATGGATTCTCTTGTTTAGCTTCTACATTTCTAAATTATGGAACGAGATACCTCAATTTTGGTAGAGCAACTATTAGGTTATGCTTTTTGGGTGGTGTTTTTTTGGGTGGGGGGGAGGGGGGTGACAACCTCATGCTATTTAATTATGGACCAGGATACCTCAATTTTTGTAGTGCAATGCAACTATTAGCTTATGCTTTTGTTGGGGTTGGCGGGGTTGGGGTTGGGGTTGGCGGGGTGATAAGCTCATATTAATTTAACAGTAATATATTTGTAATCACGGAGGGCTGCAATTATGCTACGACCTGATCCTTGACCGTCAAAGAACCACCAGGCCTAGGAGAATGTTGATACTTTTCTTTATCCTGAAAAAAACTAAAGCTCCAGTAACTACCAACAGTAGTTATAGTATGAGCCAAACAGCGCATGAGGGACATGCCAGGCAAAGCATACAATAGCAATTGACTACGGGACATGCGAGTACGACTAACCACTTTAATGGTATTGTAAATAGGCGGTCATGGCAGACGCTCCAAGCAACCCACATGTTCACTTTGGCATTTTGAAAGCAGAAATTAAATCAATTTTTAAATTTGTTTTTTGGCTTTTCAAAAAAAATTCTCATGTATGATTTGTGAAGATTGTTAGATTTTTCGTATTCTCTATGCTTTCTTTTGTGCCATTTCCTCTAGAAGTGAAGCTAAGCTTCTGCACTCGAGATGGTCTCTCACGGTAGGAGACATGAGGTGGTTCCCACCAAAGGCAAAGCCTTCATATAAAATTTTTTAGAACCAAAAAGAACACAAAGGTACTAAAGAGAGCACCAGAAAAAGAACCACAATAATTAACATAAATCCACAAAATGATAATATTGTATAGCAATACACCAACATTACAAAGAAGCAGGAGCAATACTTGTGAAAAACTAAGTAATTGCCAATAGCCAATAGGTGCATCTTCCTTGGAAGCTGCAAAAGATCAAGTCACAGCAACAACACTAAAACAACAACAGAAAACTCCATCCATTCTTTACCCTTAAAAGAAGTCCACAATCCAACCATATAAGC
Source organism: Astragalus glycyphyllos (assembly GCA_963573325.1). NCBI lineage: Eukaryota > Viridiplantae > Streptophyta > Magnoliopsida > Fabales > Fabaceae > Astragalus > Astragalus glycyphyllos. The sequence goes on from OY754310.1 coordinate 63,946,921, forward strand.
CTACGCTTCTTCTTAAATGTCAAATGATATATATTTACACCAAATCTCATCATTAAGAAAACTATAACCAAATTAACCAAGCGGGCGAACGGCCTCCGCCACCACTGCTTCCAGAAAGTTCTAGTTCTACCCTACTAATTAAAGTGAAACTATAGGAGACATAACTTTAAAAAAGAATGTCTCCCTTGTTCTGTTTTGTAATTTTTATCATAGTCTAAATAAGCACTAGTATATTATAGTAATAATATTACTAGTAGCTTCATCGTCACCACATTGAATCACCATAGCTAGCCTGGTCCACCACCATGTCAAAGTCAAAAAAAGGCTTGCCTTGTGATTCATTGATTTTGGATGATGGAGAGGCACTGTAGGTTGGGCTAGTAGTGGGACTATTGTTCCAAATTGATGATGCAGTTTGGCGCACCCTAAGGTGCACTGCCTCAGCTTGTGCAACAGCCAATTGAGTTTGTAGCACATCAATTTGTTGCTGAAGTGATGAAATGGCACCAACACATCCATAGACAGGGTCTCTCACTCTTGCATTAGCTTCATACACCATGCTACTCACTGCATCCCCTCTTTGATGTTCAGGTAAGTCCTGCAAATTAAACACGACAAATAATAATTAACATAAATTAATCATCCTTTTTAAAAAAATTAAACGAGGTTAATTAACCTTTTTTTTAAACGACTGTGATGTAGTTTTTTTCTTATATATATCTAAGAGTCGGTGAAGTACTTATTTATTTAAAAAACCTCAGTAGTATAATTTGATAGGCAGCACGAAGGAGGGCCACATAAAATGTTGCATGGACTTTGACAATGAAATGAGCAAGTTTATTCAATGCTTGGTTAAAGAATTGACTATTAACAGACAATTTCACGTGGTGTTGAAGTACTATAATGTTACTTCAATCAATTTTTTTTCCTAATGACGATAGAAAGTGAAGATCTTACGTTTCTGGTTTCTCAAAATCTCGTTGCAGCTTGAGTATTAAGTTCAAATTGTGCTTGACCCTGACTTTTGGGTGGCATCACCACGTTTAAAATCTCCTATTGGATAGCTAGCCCAATAGATGATGAAGAAAGAAAAAAGAAACTATTATTTTCTTAAATAAATAAACAAATGTAATGCTATGCATCGACTTTCTCATTTGTCTTATTATTATTATTAATTATTATTATTATTATTATTATTTTTCTGTTATATTTTACGAATCACATGGCAGACCAAAAGAAGAGATGAGACTGACCTAATATTGGAATATGAAGAAACAGAAGAAAAGCAGACAAATTAAAGGGATTAAGACGTACGATTTGAGGTTTGAACGCGCATATCTACTCCACTTCACCTTTTCTAATTTTTCAAGGGTTACTTGGAAAAAGAAAAACCCATGCAAGATGCGGCGGCTTTTGGTTATACCAAAAAAAGTTTACCATTTCTAAAGAAAAATCCAGAAATAGGATCTCACAATCTATATATATATATATATATATATATATATATATATATATCTGCCGTACACTCCATACACATCTGCTCAACACTCCATACTTAAGATACTCAACATCTAATTACTCAATAGCATGTCATTTTTTATATTTGTTTATTTTAAATTAAATTTAAATATCGTATTAATTATATCCAACAAAACTTTATCGGTATCATATAATTCTTTTATATATATATATATATATATATATATATCCTTAAAAAAGTGGATAACATACTAACTATTTAAAAAAGCTATTCAGGTTAAAATTTTAAAGTTGGGAATTTTAAAATATTAAAGTACAAAAATAAAAAGTAAACCATGTCTATACCAGAAACTAAAGTGAAGCATGTTATACCTTTTTTCCCCTAACAAAAAAAAGGTTTGGACTTTGGAGAATTATGGAGTGTGGAAGATTCAATTATGGTCAAGGAAAGCGCCTCTAGTCTACTAGGCAAATGAAATCTTGTTTTCCATCTTTATACCAAACATACCTAATTATCTATCAATCAATTCGTTTTAAAAAGTGGCTTGAGCATTGATACGAGCGAATAAACCAATTAGTTGGGGACTTATAAAAAAAAAAACCCAATTAGTTGGGTTTCAAAATTTGCCGAATCTTTTGACAAAAAAAACTTATATATTTTGACAAAAAAAACTTAAAAATTATGATGAGTGTCAGTAACATTCTCTCATCAACATTCACTTTATGATTAGATTGTCTCTCACTCTTGGTTGCTTTGACAATTGACTCGACATAGGGATGTTGGCTACTGGGTTCGAACCTAGGCGTAAATAATAGTAGTGAGTGTACTTGATGTTTGTTATTCATTTAATCTAAGTAAACCTAAAAAACTCACTTCAATGAGATGAAATTCATATGGCTCCACGATTTTGGCATTTGGACCACCTAACTTGGCGGGACTCATATGAATTTCACTCAAAATGAAGTGAGTGTTGATAGGAAACATTTATTCTATTTTATTTGTCGATTTAAAATTTAAATTTCATTAATTATTTGCTTTTCAATTACATATTTAATCATTTTGTTGTAAGAGTGTGATGATAAGTTAAGGGTTTATTTGCTCGTATAATAATTAATGTGACTAGTGGGAGTTTTATTAATTTTTTTTGAAGTTTTTTCCTGTGTTTCATTTAAGAGGGACCAAAAGTAGGTAAAACAGAGTAATTTAGCTAAAAAAGGGCAAGAAGCAGAGAGACATTGGAAAGAAGAAGAAGAGAGTGGAGTGAATTATATACCTGGAGCATCTTGTTGACATTGCTGGCACCAAACACTTTATGTACATTAGCAAATTTCTGAGGTTCATCAGCTGGGAAATAAGGAGCAAAAACACAATCCTGTGCACACCTTCTACGGAGTAACTTGCATGCAGCACATGGTGAGGCTGCTGCACCCTGCTTCCTACCACTTTCTTTCATTGCTGCAGCTTCCTCCAACTAACCAACTATATATCAACGTCTAATAAGACACGAATGAAGAGAAGATGGAAATATTTATAGGCAGAAAAAAAGTGAGGGAGCTAAGAGGAGAAAAGACAGAAGGGGCGTGTGGTGTGGGAAATGGAGGGACTACTAATGTCTAATAGTGAGGAATTAAAAGTGGCCTGCATTATATTATAATTAAAGAAAAGAGTAAAAGGGGCACCACTACTTCTGTGGGTCCCTTTCTATAAACAAAATACAAAACACCTTTCTTCTTCAGATTTCGGTTCACGATAACATTTTCATTGATGTGACATTAGGAGGGACACCGAGCCCCACACATGTTCCTACTCCATACTATTTTTTCATTTTCTTTATCTATATTTTACTTTTTGATTACACAAAGTTTTTGAATGTTAGTCTCATATCAATTAGAAATGAGCTTTATGAAGGATATATAAGAGAGATTCATATACATGATGCTTTATGGTTTTGGCTGTGGAGATGTGACGTTCAAATCTCTTGGTGACTAGCTCGTTGTTTCTCCCAGTGCTCTCCCGAACTCTCCAACAAGTGGTATTTGGATCAAGACTAGCGATGTTGGTGACTTACACTTGAGAATGAGAATGTTGAGAAGTAAAGTGTGAGTGGTTAGTCTCACATCGAATGAGAATGAGCTATATGAATGTTATATAATATAGGGGGACCCATAGACCTGACACCTTAAAATTTTGGGTGGAAATTGCGTTCAAGTCTCTTGGTGGTCCGATTTATTAATTAGTTCGTTGTTGCTCCAGATACTCCCCCCAACAAGTTGGACTCTGGGGGCTCACCAAGATCAGAGGACCGACTAAGGCTATGTGAGCGCTAATATTGGCAGCAGAAGTTAAACCTATATTTTATGCAACTAAACATGTTTGATTATTTATTTAAAATGCTAAATTACACCAGATGTCCTTTAAGTTATTTAATTATAACAAGTTGATCCTTTAAGTTTTTTTGTACCATTAGATCCTTTAAGTCATAGAACGTTTACACAATTGACCTTTTTTTTTCATCCAACTTTGTTAAAAAAAAGCCTATCTTACAGTTAAATGCTTATTTGGCAGGTCCAATATGTATTTTTATTAATTTGACTCATAATTTTTTATTTAATACTTTGTTAAATTTTTTTAAAAAAAAATCCCAAATGTTCATCTTCCAAGAACCAAACCCAGGAAACACCACTACAAAAAACTGATCAAATTGCGTCGGGGGGTTTAAGTCAATTAAACTGCGGGGGTTTTTAAAACCACCAGAGTTTCATATCCCGCAATCATTTTGCGAGGGTTTTTAGAAAAGCTGGTGTCGAGTCTATTTGTGGGGGTTTTACTGCGGGGTTTTTTAACCCCCCACTTATTTTGTGGGGTTTTTATCCTCCTCTAAATATTCTATATAGAATCTTAGTACTCTTTTGTTAATAGTTTAATTTGCGGGGGTTAAAAACCGTTGTTAATTGACTTAGAACCCCCTACGATTTGATCCAGTGTTTTTAGTGGTGATTCCTGGTTTGGTTCTTGGAAGATGGACATTTGGGATTTTTTTTAATTTTAATTAAAATATTAAATAAAATATTATGAGTCAGATTGAAAAATACATATTGGACCTACCAAATAAGCATTTAACTACAACAAATATTCTTTTTAACGAAGTTGGATGGATAATTAAAAAGACTAATTATGTAAACGTTCTCTAACTTAAAAGATCTAAATGGTACCAATTTTTTTTAAAAAAAAACCAACTCATTTTAATTAAATATCTTAAAAGAACTCGATGTAATTTAGCCTATTTAAAAATGAAATAATGTCAAATTGAGGAGGGAAAAACGAAAAAGGATGAAAGAGGAGTTAAGAGTCAAGACCAACTTTTTTTATAAGAAAATACTAGAAAAGGGATACAAGATAAGGTTCAAATAAAGAAAGCGGACTGTAATATTGCTAGAGTGCTGAGACTCGGAGAAATAAATACTACTTTAGCCAAAGACAGAGAAAGCTTTTATTCACCAAAATTGTAACTCACCTAACTCTTGAAATATGAGCCTCTTCTAAAAAATTGGAGCAAAATAAAAGGAGAAGAAAATAAAAAATGTAAAAAACAATATGGTAAAAATAAAAACATAATGTGATGTATAAAAGACGCAAGAAGTAGCAATTGGTTTTTTTAGCAGCAAAATATAATGAATAGAATTAATTTAGGAGTAGTACCCTAACAGCCTAACTCACATACACGGGATACACCAAACTCTCATGATTAGAGGTACTCGACATTTACATTTGAAAAATACACCTTCTCAATGAATGCATTCAAGAGGTACAGCATGCCAGTCTAGTCATAATACAAAACATTATCATCTTTTATTTGACCCAAAAACTATAGCTAAGATGCAACAATTTGATAAGTTCCCAAGTAGCCTAGAGTATGACATCCAAATTAAGATACCAATTTGACGAATAGCATAGGTTGCCAAGCAGTCGCCCAAATAGGATTAGCATCCACTAGTAGCCCAAGATACTTGAAGGGAATCGATCCAATCTAGAAATTGAGGAATTTTACTATGTAGGAAAGGGACTCCACATTTAGTCCCATGGGACTACTACTCTTATGAAAATTAACCTTCAAGGCGAGATAATTTCAAACCTCGTTGACATTGTTCCACCATTGTGATGTTGACATTCACCATTCGTTGTTGTCGTTGATGTGTGCCGCTCCCAGATCCGTCTCTCTGAATGCAAAGCAGTGTTTCCCCAATTTCGTTGTTTCACTCTTTTACCGCAACTCGCTATTGCATCGTCGCCGTTCGTCGTTGACATGTTCTGCACCACCGCTTTTTCAGACCTCGCATCTTATTTTTGCAATCAAAACGAGAAACGTCCTCATCTCGATCGGCTCTAATTTCTTTCCAATGCCAACATTAGAAACACTAGCAACATAAAAAGTGTAAATTTGTTAATTCCATCCATCTTTGTTTCTCTATCTCAAAGTCTCGCAAATTTGAAAGCTGCACATTTTCATGGAGAAGAGCTGAAGCCGTATTAGATATATAGTTAGTTAGAAGTTAGGAAGATAGTTAGTTAGTAGCTAGAGAGATGGTTGTTAGTTATAAGTGAATTAGTTTTTAGTTGGTATATGCCTATAAATAGGCTTCAAGTAATCATTTTAGATACAAGTCTTATCATTTTGTATCAATTCACTTTGATGAATATTAGAGTCTCATAATATTTTCTCTCTTACCTTCCATGGATGCCATATTCTTCAATATGGTATCAGAGCACAAATGGTATCCACCTTGAAAGAAAATTCCGCTGTATTTTTCCAAGATCATCCAATTCTTGGTGATTTTTAATTTTCCAGTTCTTTTTGTTTTCAGTTTCCATGTTTATCGAATCCCATTTACTCTTCAAATGCATTGTGTGCTTTGAATTCTTTTTCATCTCAATTCATTCCCTTATTTTGTCAATAGCTCCACCTGTTCTTGTTATCGGATCCTTTTCTCAATTTCTTAATTCACATTTCTTGGTTCGTCGCCATTTTCGTGACCTAGAATCAGTTCAAGATCAATTTGAAGAATCTGCGTTTACGACATTTGGATCACTTCATCCTGTTTACTGCTTTGCCAGATCTTCACTCTCGTGGCAGATTCGCACCAGTCAAGTTTTTTTTCTCTTCATTTTGTTAGTTTCTTTTTCGTTTCTTGATCAGTTCATTCTATGAGAAATAGAACATTTCCCTTTCTTTTCTCTATTCATAGCTGATAAACAGAATCATTCGCTTCTTTTCTCTTTTCATGGTGATTGTAACCATAGAAACATCTTTTTCGCGATTCTTTTTGGTCTCGTGATTTCTCCTCCTTCTCTTGCGATTCTTGCCTTTGATTTGCAATTTCGCAGTTCCTTTTCTTTCATTCAACGCATTTCATTGTTTGTCTTGTGTGTTCCTCTTATTTTTGCGTTTCCCCCAATTTCGATTTTACAATTTCGTCTTCGTTCCTTGAATCGATTTTGATTCTATCATCGTTTTTCAATCAGAATCGCATTTTTCTCTCCTTCCTCTCGCTTCTTTGAGAGTTTGTTTGTGCAACTTGCTTTCGTTTGTTCCGTTTCTAATTCGTTTGACACAAATTGTTTGTCATTCCTGTATCTGTAATCATCATTTCCGTTTGCGATTCTTGCACATATCAGTTTTGCGATTTCGCTTCATTGTCCTCATTTCATTCTGATTCCCAATGATTGTGATCTGAAGTGGAGTTCGATTTCATTTTGGATCGTGATATTCCTTTTGTCTTTGCGATTTTGATTTTATGGGATTGATGTCTCTTCTTGGATCGACTCTTGATCCAGTTTCTGTTTTTGTTTCCGCAACAGAAATTTTTTCTACACTCATGGGTTCACATGGCTTAACAAATGGATCTTTATCATGTTCAAATCATCAATGGTTCTGCCAGTGATGATAATGGGTGACTTTATCCCTGGTTTGAGAAGGAAGTATATGCATGAATATATATTTGTTATACTTCTGGTGGTTGGCTTGATCCTAATTTCAGTGTTGTTGGTGTTGTTATGATTTCTGGTGGCATGTTACTAGTGTACTGCTTTCAAGAAACCAAGAAAGATGTTCTTACGGTTCCTATTGCACCTAATGTTTCTTTGCTCATAAGAATAATCAAGATGAATCTGAAACTACAATTAATGAGCAAATCAATGTGGAGTATAATGTTTCGCATGTGTTGCACTCCTTGCTTGCATACAACATAGCTCTCAAGGGATTTGCCAAGGAATCAAGTGATGAATAAAGAGAGCATGCTGAAAATGCTTATGAAATATCAGTGCAAGTTTGTTGCAAGATCGACCCCAGTTGTGAATTCATTTAGGCCCTTGGTTGTTGTCAAATTTGGAGTTTAAAAGTTTAAGGCTCACAGTTGTTGATTAGTTATGAATCATTGTAATTTTCCTTTGTTTTGATGTATCTCTCTATTGTTCATGTCAAGCTAGAAGTGTTGTGAATAACTTCTAGCTTGCGGGGGACTATTAGATATATAGTTAGTTAGAAGTTAGGAAGATAGTTAGTTAGTAGTTAGAGAGATGGTTGTTAGTTATAAGTGAATTACTCCCTTCGTTCCTAATCTTTGGTACTTTTGGCTTGTTACACACATATTAAGGTACCATTAATTTGTGTTGTTTAAGTACTAAAATGCCCCACTTGTAGTTGTATTGGGATAATTGAAGTTAAAGTAAAATAGTCTTGGGACAATTAATTCATGCGTTGGAACTCTAAAAGGATAAATAAATATAGAGGGTATATTAGGAAAAATTAGGTGAATTGTACATTGGGTTTTTAAAAGTACCATTGTTTTGGAACAAAAATAAAAGGCCAAAAGTACCAAAGATCAGGAACGGAGGGAGTAGTTGTTAGTTGGTATATGCCTATAAAATAGGCTTCAAGTAATCATTTTAGATACAACTTTTATCATTTTGTATCAATTCACTTTGATGAATATTAGAGTCTCATAATATTTCCTCTCTTACCTTCTATGGATGCCATATTCTTCAATAAGCCGTGAAGCGTTTGGTCCAAGCAAAGTATCAAGTCCACGTCATTTTTTATTCTTTTAAAAATTAAATGAAAAGCATGAATTGTAACCATTAATTCCATGTGTTTGTTGTAAAAGTGTTGAAATGGAGATTTTCTCTTCTTAGAGAAATAAATTTCGAGGATCTGACCCCTTTAAACATTAAATCTTAAAACACTAAGTGCCTGTTTGGGAACACGTTAGGATGAAGCAAACGTACGATTATAGGGCTGGAAGCACTTTTGTCATGTTTGGTTATTTTTTTCTTAATTTCTCCATCGCACGGTTGGGCTCTAAAGTCACAGCAATCAAAGCATTATTTTGTAGCTTTCACGGCAAAACCAAATCAATTCTAAATTTTCTTGTTTATTATCTTTGATCAGTTCCTTGATTGCCCCTGTTTCCTCATTTCTGTAGGTTGCCCTTATAGATCTGGTTTTCTGTAATTTTGGTTTTCTGTAGCTTTGTTACTAGGTTGAAGAAGACACGTGAATTGGGCTAAATTGGGCTACTGCAATCATTTTACCAAAGCCCAGTTTATTCGATTTTTTTATCGAACAAAATCATTCTTTTTGTTGCAAGGTCAAAATAACGGAAACATAATAGAGGTTATAATAATTATATTGTATATAAAACAGAATATTTATATATAATTCCCCCCATTTTTTGCAATAAAAAAGATAATTTATATATAATTATTATTTAGACATGCTATTTGATCAACTTTTTTTATTACACTTTAAATATTTTTTTTGGTTACCATTTCACTGTGTAGTTTCCACCGACTTTATCGGTGACTAATTCATGCCACCGGTTTTGTTGGCTCGTATGGTTCTCCCCTCCCAACAGTGTCTTTGCCACACCCATGATTCGAACCCGAGACCTTAGGGTGGGATCCAAATCCAGTTACCATTTGGACCTATGAAGAAGAATTTAAATTTATTAGTATGGTTTATTTATTTATTAATTTATCAAACTTCAAGTTGAGATCTATTTATATGCTTATTTAGTATTTTTGTTTTTTATTGATCAAATTTTAAACTTTTAATTTAATTTTAAGTTGATACTCATTTCTGTAATTTTACATTCAAAAGCACTTTTTATCTAATCTATTCAAACAATAATGATTGATGAAACTCACTTTTCAGTAAATGTATTCAAACAAAAATCATGTTACGTTCAACTCACTTTTAACGAAACTCAATTTTGCAAACTCAATTTTGACAAACTCAATTCTCATCACCGCAGAACCAAACATACACTAATTCTCATTAATGAAGCTTGTCCTATTTAATAAGCAAATCCCATTACTTGGCATAGAATGATTGTAGGCCTTAAGAGGGGCCGGGAAGAATTTAGGGACAAGTGAGGTGAGTTATGTTGTGCAATGATATCCATTTTCTCTTTTCCCAAAGTTTAAACTAATAGAGTCAATGAAGGTTTGTTGACTAAGTAAGGAGTTAGCTCATTTCTTACAAGGAAGTGAGTTAAACTCTTACTGTCGGTGTGAGGACTTCTTTAGTGAGTAATCTGTAAGTACCTTTATAAATGTTCAAAGAGCCGTGAGGCCTACTCTAACCCTAGTGGAACTCACCCAAATTTTTCTTGCTAATAAAAAATTTAACCAACAGTAATATAAGACAAGGTGTACAACATACACTTTAATGGTCAAGGCAGGGGAACCACATGACATAACTATGTACATGCAGCTAGCTGCCCTTCGTTTAGTAGGGAAAGTGGGCATTTCCATTCCATGGTCAAAACAATTTGTAGGGACAGTCCTTCGACCGTTAGAGGAAAAAACTGCCATTCACTTTCGGTTGGCTGATTGATAATTAAGATTTGACAAAAATAAAGCAAACCCCACCAAAGATTTCAAATTCAATGCATACGGGACCCACTTCCCTAATATGCCAAATTTAAGAGTCTTTCTCTAATTTTTTTGACCATTTCATTAAAGTTAATAGTTAATAGCAGCAATACAATCTACGATACCAACGAGGATTCATCTGAGCGGTAACTGAGCTCAAATTCAACTTCAAAGTATCGAGTTTGAATATTAAATGTGGCAAAAATTCTGTCAGGAGGGGAGAATCACATAGACCGACAAAGTCGAGTACTCGTGACTAGCTAGGTTCTCCTGCGTAGATTAGTCATCGATAAAGTTGGTGGATACTGCGGACCAAAAACATGGTAACCAAATAAGCAATACAATCTTCAGTGGAAACATATAAATCAAAACAGTACTCTATTATGGCTATCCTTACAAGGGAATGGCGAACTATATTAACTTGTCTCTTGACAAAAACAACTTTTCGAAGTTGTGAAAAATTATGAAAATTGATCGTACAATCAGAAATAATTGATCCACATTCACAAACATCAAGCTTGTGGGAGTTGATATTATGAAGGGCCTTTCTCTAATCTCTATTCCATATATACTTTGATGCAGTAAAAATTCCACTGCATCCATGCATTCGCACTATTTAAGGGTCAAGATTTAATAAGCTCATTTTACTTTTTTGTCGTAAAAACACTTTAAGATTAAGATATCGTGAAGTCATATTTTTGATAGCAGAGAATTCATGTTCGTTAAATAGTTATTTGGCTCTATCACCCGAAAATATCAATTTTGTTGGTCTTGAATCAGTGTTGAAAACCTACGACCTTGTTGCGTCGGGGAATGTAATTTTTTCTTAGAATCGTATATCGTTAAAAATATAATTTTTTTAAAATATACTCAATAAAGTAAATTACACACCTCATAATTATCCTCTACATAATCATATATGTTTTGAAATTATTGAATAACAATATCATTGTTGATATCATAATTATCCTCTCTTATTATAAGTCACTAAACAATTGTTAATCAATTCAAATTGATTGATAGAGAGCATCAGTCTTGCAATAAATTACATTCTGAATCTTAGGTGAAAACTCTAAAATTGAGGGGGTCAAAATAATTTTTTTTTATAAAAATGCAATTTTTTTAGGGCCCCCCTAAAATACGCACAGGTCTACCCCTATCTAGAATTGATTCTATTGGAAGTTAGAAATTGTAGATTCTAAGGTGACATAGAATTGATTCTACCATTGCACATTTACATACTCCATAATTGCCCTTTACTATATTTGTCTTTGTTACTTTTTTAAAATTTGTCAAGATTCATATTTATAATTTTACACTCAAAGGCAATTTTGATCAACACTATCCAAACAACATGAATTAATTGATAAAATCACTTTTTTTCTTGAATGTAACCAAACATAAATCATATTATGTTCAACTCACTTTTAAGCAAAATCTATTTTTGAAAATTAATTCAATAAAATTAATTCTCCTCACCGCATAATCAAGCACACATTATACATTTCATGTCATCTTTATGGGGTTTTTGTATAAGAATACAAAAAGTGAATAGGTTGTCTCCCACATACAATCCAAAATCGATAGAATAGTTATTTTTAGACCATAATTCCATTGAACCATATGCACCGTACTAATATTACAATTTCAATTGTATCCAATTATTACAGCTAACTACTAAATACTATTATTTGTAATACTTAATAAGTAGATTTAAAAAAAATCATTTTTAATTGAATATAGTCCTTGTGTTATATATTATTTTTCATAGTTAAAGTACGTGTTATGAGCGCAGGTATGGGGATTTAGGTGTCCATAGGTATGTGGACAAGCACTAAAGTTGCTGCTCACGCATTGTACAAGCTTGAGTAAGAGCATTTTTTCCAAATGCATGTATGGGAACGAACATTATAATAGTCTACCCAAAGGATGTCGATTGCCATCCCTATTGAGGAGTCTCATGAAATTCAACATTTCTATAAAGAGCAATGTTATTTTGTACGAATAGTCTGCTACGATTTATCAGAAAATGTCTACTTAAAGTCATGCTTTATAGATAGGCAGTAAAAGTAGTGTCACACTTGTTCGTGTGCTTCTTTTCGTACAAATAAGTATTTCTCTTCTGTAAAAAGGATTATATTATTTTTTGGTAAAGAATGGTTATAACATATACTCCCTTTGATCCACAATATAAGAAAAAAATAGTGAGTTTTGGTAGTTCAAAATATATGAAAAAAATACAATTTTAAGGAGTATTAAATGATCAATCCCGAATTTACACCTATTTAAGTGGTGAAGTTAATATTGTTGTCATTAATTAGAAGTGTAAATCATCATTAAATGAAAAAAACAATTTTGAAAAGAGTAAACTTTCAAGCTAATTAAATGATAACAATTGATTTCAATCATTCCGATTGTTTTTTTTTCTCAAAATTTGAATCAGGTACATCAATTTTTATTGACCGATTGTTGGTTATATCGTGTAAGTATTGCTCTTTGGCTTTTTTTTTGGTACTCCCACCATTTGACTCCATACCCCCACGCAAACTGTGAAAAGACGAAAATACCCCTAATAAAATTACAAATTTACAAAACATTTACCATTTCTCACTTACATACGATTTGACCAAAAATTTTTGAGAGCTCATCGGATTTACGTGAGGAGAGGTAGATACGATTTCCAGCCAGAAACGCAAAAAACAGTAAGTCATATTTAGCTACATACGATTTCCCATAGATTTCTCATCGTACGTAAATCCGATTTTCCCTTTTTTTTTAAAAATTTGTATGTTTTTTGTTTTTTCAGTGTCACATAGGATCCGAGGCGAGTCGTCTTCTCGACGGACTGAGCAGTCGTCGTCTTCGTCTTCTGCTCCCAGTACACGCACCAGCCACAGAGTTGCGGGACATGCGTCCACCAGGCGTAGGCGCTCCGAGGGTAGACATCTGTCGCTGTCGGAGTCCCACGAGTATCAGTACGAGTAGCAGCAGCAGCACCATCAGCAGTATGACGGGGAGGAGGATGACCAGTATATGGCTGTGCCTCAGCACCAGGAGGAGGAGGGCCACCATCAGCAGGACCACCATCAGCAGTACTATGAGGAGCAGGATGACCATCATCAGCAACACAATCAGGAGGATGACCATCAGGAGCAGCCTTCTCTATTCTTTGGGCTGGAGTCTCATGTTTGCTATCATGTTCTGAGGACGCGGTAAGTTGAATTTAGTTTTTTAGATTGTCTTATTAGTTGAATTTATTTTTTTACATAGCCTAATATTTTTTTTTAAAATTCAGACATATGACCGTAAACTGAAGGTTACCAACCATGGTAACAAGATAGGCAAGAGACTACTGCCGTATTCCCAGAACGTCCAGTTTTGGCAGAGGTTCTCAGCTTCCGGTTTGGCCCAACTCATTCAGACAGGACATATCACTGTGGACGATGAGCTGTTGTCCGCTTTTGTTGAGAGATGGCACCAGGAGACTTCGTCATTTCACCTACCATTCGGTGAAATGACGATTACTTTAGATGACGTCTCATGTTTGCTACATCTTCCGCCATTGGGCCAGGGGAGTAAATCTGGCCGTCGATTTAAACACAAATCGTATTTACCTATGGGTGGGGGTAAATACGATTGTATTTTAACAAATCGTACTTATCCCCATTGATAGGTAAATACGATTTGTATTTAACAAATCGTATGTACCCCCACCCATAGGTAAATACGATTTGTATTTGACCTGAATCGTATGTATCTCCACCATACATACATACGCTTTTGTTTTTTATAACTATTGTATGTACCTCCCCCACTGTAAATTCAATTGGAGTTTTTTCAGGATAATCGTATCTACGTAAATACGCTTTGAAAATCTCCAAATCGTATTTACCTATGGGTAACATAAATCCGATTAAGTCAATTTTTGTCAGGGGTATTTTCGTCCAAAAATATGGTGTGGGGGTAAAAAAAAAACCTTTAGTTATGGACCGTCGTTAAAATCATTGGCCTTAAGTGCCTTTGTTTTCACGGTAATCTTTATGGGTCCATTTTCCGTTATCCATTATTACGAATTTTTTTATTGATATTCTTTCTAAACCGACACTGATTAGGTATTTTTTTTTTTACAAAACACTGATCATGTATAACCTTTAGCATTTGTTGGAAAAAAAATATGTTTAATGCAATTTTATGATACGATAAGATTCCCTTACATCTTCATGCAAGTAGGGTAGGCATACTATTACATATTTGTTTAACTTCATGTCAATGGCCATATATAAAACAAAAGAAAAACTTTTTAAATTCCAATTAAGTTTATCTGTGCATTTACAATTTTAGCTAGGGTGCCATTTGATTTGTCTCAAATGAATAATTTATTTGTGGTCAGCGAGGTTCCCTGGTGTAGATTAGTCATCAATAAAGTTTGTGAAAATTGCGCATCAATGACACGATAACAAAAAAATGAATAATTTATTTTACAGAAAAAATAAATGAATTATTTTAATCAACAATAAAATAGGTTTCAAACAATTCAGTATTTATCCACAAACCACGACAATGTCAACGGATTGACATATATATAGTGTAAAAGGATCCACTTTAATGACATAATTGGGATATCCAGTATCCACCATTGATTAATAAGGAAAATAGCTAGACTTTAAAAGTTGAGAAAAAGGAAAGAGAATGTGTTGAATGGTTAAAATCTAACACTTGACAATCCTCAAGTGAAATTCTCAATGTAGAAAATTCTTTCCCTATATATATAGTTGAACCTTGAGCATCTGCCTAATGACTACTACCAAATTAAATAAGCTTTATATTGCTCTATAAGTTTTGGGACTAACTTCACTCAATTGAATTTAGTATTTTTTTAAATACATAACAAGGTTAGATAATTGATTGGCCATTTAAACTCCAAATATATAAACTCAAAACGTGAAAAATAATTATCTTCCTCTGCCAATGATGAATTTTAGTCACCTAAGTATGATGAGATAAGGAATTTTAGATTTCATTTAGTGAGTGAGACAATTTGTAAGTCTTAACTATGACTTTTCCCTCCATATATTTCCAAGTGCGTGCATTTTAATATTATCATTTGTTTGAGAGGTTTCAAGGCATGAGGGATCTCAATCGATATATTGGATAATGGCATGATGATATATATGGATTTGACTTTTGAGATTCTTTATTGCTTAAGGATACCTTTCTTTCAATAGAATTTAACTTACAATAAAAATTTATTATTAGGCCTACAACATGCTACAGGGATGTCCCTCTTGTCCTCTCGTCTAGCATCTTTTAACATTTTGAAGCAAAGTGCGTCAGATTATTTTAGAAAGATTCCCAAAATGAAAAAAATAGCTCACAGGCGCAAATGATATATGTTGATGGTAGAAAAGCACAAGCCACAAGGGAATTTTAAATTAATGGGACAAATTTTGGGCGGTTGAGAAAGTAATGGGAAGTGACATGCTCACAAGATGAGGGTCCCCATGTCATGACCCTTATTGACATGCATGCCCTTCCTTCATGTAGAGCAAACAAAGCATGGCCAACAAGATCATCGTGTTCTTGTCACTCCGGAAGAAACTGTATTGACATGACTCAACATATATATACATATATACTCAAACTATGATAAGCAATGTAATTGGATTTATTCATCACAATTTCTATATCTTGTCCCCCAAGGATCTCATACGGTCCATTGGCCCCATTCTGGATTTTGAGTTCATTTCTTTATTACTTTATTATTATGATGTTATGTAGCACTAAACAATGGCGCGTATTTTAATTGATACATATATAACAATATTTGCAAAGTGCTTCTTCCTTTTCCCTTTCAGTTGAATACTTCTTTTTCTCTCCCTTACACATGAGCAGTCTCAATATTTCCTTTTTTTGTCTTTTACTTTCTAAGTGTGGGATATGACAACACCCTATCGAGAGAATTCACAATGTTGCATACCTAGGTCAATATTTCGTCACGAGTAAAAAAAATATGAAAAACAGTAATCAAGTAGTATTCACACATACTGATACACACTCAGTACCAAGATACCAAAACTGCTCAATATCTTCATACCGCATATACAAAACACAAATTTTCTTGTCTTGCCACTCAATACCTTGATATCGAGCAATTTCAGTATCTTGATACCGAGCATATATCATGCATTTTTAACATATACAATTGGTACCTAAATTTTACACACTTGGTATCTTAGTAGCGAGCATTTTCAACCTAGGAAAAACGCAAAAAAAATAAAATAAGGGTTTGCTGCTACTGTTTAAAACAAAGTTGATGGATGGTGGGTGAAAATCAACCTAGGTTAATGATTTTTTACCAAATAGTGAATGTGGAGGAGAGTGTGGGTGGGTAAGGAGTAGGAGCGGAAGGTGGATGAAGAGGAGTTCAGTAGAGCGGGATAGGAAGTAGGGAATAGGGAAGAGGGAAAATGGAAGAAGAGTTTTAGTTAATATTAGGGGTATATTGGTAATTTTTGTGGGGAGGGCGTGTGGAGAGTAAGAGAGGCAGTGTAGAAAGAATGTACCTTCCAGTTATGTAATATAAATTACTTTTGTATATGTGTGTAGTGATGTGAAAGTGGTAGCAAATTATAAGGCCAATACTTAATTATTATCCTCCCCTCCTATTCAACACACACCCTAATCTTACAAAATGACCAAAATACCCTTAATAAATAAAAAAGTTTCAAGTGCGTCCCTTGAGTTTGAATGGTTACAAACACTATGCTACCGAACTGGTATGGTACCATAGTGTCGTGGCTTATGTCTTGTCAAACAACCCCATATGGCATGATTTTTAATAGGTGCGACACTCTGGTACCGTACCGATTCGACATCATAGTGTCGTACTCACACATAATTGCCTGGAATGTTTTTCTTCACTAAACATAGTGTCGGTTCGTATATCAACTACAATTATCAACAAATCCACTTTTCTCCCCATTGACCTGAAAATAACCTTGACAGCATCTATGTCCAACGACAATACAACAAAGCCTCTCTCAAGTAGGAATATAATTGCCCAATCATTCATTCAATCAATCTGCGAACTTTGTGTTTGATTTAATGGATTTGGTTCTAATGCAATGTTTCATCATCTAATGTGTATATACTTTTCTTTGCCTGGTGCTATATGTTGTGTCTTTTCAACAAATTCCACATAATCTATGGAGGGGGACATAACTCTAGAAATTTAAGATGTTCGATATTAAAGTACTGAACCGGTTTGGTACTAAGGTACCGAACCAAATCAAGCCAAAATGCAGCGTGGAGAGGTTTGGGAGGGTGTTAATATTTAAAAATTGGGAGTGTGTGGTGAGTAGGGGGATGTGTAAGAAGTATGGGCCTTAAATAAGTACTCAATCACTGGAATGAGACCCAAACTCGATAAACTAGATTTGACCAAAAAAAAAAATCCAAACTAGATAATATACATTCCCTTTTCTTATATGCTATAAATATGTGTATTTTTTTGTCTTCAAATTTGCGTATAATTTTTTTTGGTCAACAAATATGCGTATAATTATTATTTTTGGTCAAATATATGCGTATAATTTGAATGCATGGAAGAAATATAATCATGTAATAGAAATTTGGACATTATATTATATGGTCCATTACTATATATTGCAAGACCAGGCTCCACTGTAGCCCAATGGGCTACAAAAACCGCAGATCAAGCAAAGAACCAAAAAAGTTTACAACATTAGTGATACACCTTGAAACTATATAGTATATCCCATGACTCAGAGGACAAAGAGATTTCGTTCCGATAAAAATTTGGATGAATGATGAGTCTTAGCAAATTTGGTCTACAAGCAACTCTCTGGTTGAACTGTACCCAACGCAGCTCCACCAGCATGGTTACACGATGCTTGGGCATCTTGGTTCTTATAGGTGAGCTTTACATCCTTCAACTTTATCCCGTTGCATGGATACTTAGAACTACAATCAAATTTCACTGCTACCTCAGTTGCAGATGTTCCATGAATATCTTGGTATGTCACATCACTTATTTTGATTCCAGAGGCCTGATCATTTCAACAACCAAAAATATAAAAATTAGCTCACTTTTATGCTAATAATAATTAAGAGCCCATTAATTGAAGAAACTAACCTGACCAGGGCACCCTTTGTTGTCCGGGCAGTAATTCTGGTCAATTACAATTGGATTTTGAACATTGACCATAATGGCGTCTTGATAAACGATGTTCCTCACAAATCCATTGCTTGGCCTACCCCAAGATTTTATTCTAACACCATTTTGAGTCCCAGTGAACGTAACCGTTTTAACTGTCACATTTTGTACCCCTGGTTCGTTTAAATCCCATCCTAAGCTTCCAATGCTGCAAAATCATGTAATAAACAATATTATCATTATTTATAAAAATAAACAAAATTATATCAATATTATACTTATATAATTCGCTTACCTTATTCCATGGCCGGGTCCACATGCAACATTTTCGATCCACAAATTATTGGTGCCAGGGCCTATGGAGATGCAATCGTCACCGGTCCGAATTTTGGAGTTGAGGATGGTGACGTAGGAAGACATATGGACATGGATGCCGTCGGTGTTTGGGCTCTTTCCGGCGGCGATAATCTTTACCCCTTGCGTTTTTACGTTCTGGCAACCATTGAGCACTATGTGGAACATTTGACTATTAATTGAAGTCAACCCATCAATAAAAATGTTTTTTGAGCCGCTGAACTCCAATGTCTGAACATACCAAAAAACTTTTTTTATTTTTTATTTGAAGGAAGAGCAATGTGATTTTGTTATATAGTGAAATTGATTTAATTTATTATTTATTAGTGTTTATTATTATTACTAACTCCCCCGCTTGGTATATTTGCTTCAACTTCTACATGGCAACCAAATTGAGCAGTTGCAAACCGTTCCATGACCCCCATCCCCCACTAAAATACTCTAATTTGTAACCACCTGGGTCAACTCCAACTTGTGAAATTAAAAAATTAATTAAAATCAGCAAAGTAGAAAATAAATTAATGGCGTGAATTATATGGTGCAATGGCAATGCGTTACCTTGGCTCCAAATCCAGATGGGCAATTACTTTTTCCAGAGTTCTTGCAATTCCATAAGGCAGTGCCTTGGCCATCAAGCACACCACCACGAATTGAAACACCGTCAACATGTTCAAACTTCAACCAGTTACCGGCTTTACCGGTGACACGGTAATCAGAGGGAGCAACCAATGTGCCATCGATGGTTATGGAGATAGCTTTGTTAGTACATTTTCCTTTGAAAATTGTTGTTCCAAGCAAGAACCGCCCACGTGGAATGTAAATTGCTGCGGGAGTGGGTGAGGCGCATGCTTTAGCCCATGCATTTAGAAATGCCTTTGTGGAATCAGTGTCGCCGTCTGGTTTGGCTCCAAAACTAACCACATTGTACATCGATGATGCTTTTGTTGTTGATAAGTTCGACCAACAACATATGATTACGAGGAAGAGAAAAGACAGAGGACTGAGTTTTGTTGTTCGGTTTTGCATCTTGGAATATGAGGAAATAATGTTCGAGGGAGTTATTATGTAGAGAAGTGAAGAAGTTGGGAGATGGAGTGGTAGAAGTGGTGAAGAAGGTGATGGGTGTAGGAGTTGGAACGGTTTGTAAGGGTATTTATAGCTAAGGATTTGCGTGCTTTGCACTGTGACCACTGTTTACTTCACGTTAGTTTAGTTTTGATGTGTTTTTGTCAATTATTATGTGGTTATGTAACTTATGTTAGGTTATAATGCAATGTAATAAAGAATTCAACGTAAGAATTCAAAAAAAAAAAATGAAAGAATTTCAAAGCAAAGGGAAAGTCGCGCCGAACTGTTGGTGTTAGATGATTGTAATGAGACTGTATATCCGGAAGTGCCCTTTGCGTGTGTCCTTCATTTCTTGCTTGATTATCAATATTTTTTTCTCTTAGTTGTTTAGGTCCTTTTGCATTTGGTATTATTCTGGTTTTGGTCCCTTTGCATTTAGGCCCATGTTATATGCTATCTTCCGCAAATATACTAATGTTAGTTGACCCCAAAAAAATAAAAAATAATGTGAGGTGCAGTACGATTTACACTATAAAAAGGTACGGTACGATTTTGTGACAATTATAAAATTAGAGTTTGCTTTGAACAAAAAGAATATTTTAAATACTAGTATCTTGTTTGGATGAGCTTATTTTTTAGTTTATCAAAAACAATTTATGGGAATATGTTAGAGTATTGAAAAATAAGACTTCTAATTATTATTGAGATGAGTCAAAGTATTTATACAGCATGATGTACAAGTGAACTAAACCTGAGTTAAACTGAAGCTAAGTTAACTACCTGCTAACACTACAAAAAAAACAGGGATTAGCGAGGGAAATTTCCCTCGCAAACTGACCAAAATCCCTCGCTAATGGTCATTTGCGAGGGAATTAGCGAGGGACAGGTTCCCTCGCTAAATCCCTCCTCGCTAATCCAATTAGCGAGGGAATTTTCCCTCGCTAAATCCATCGCCCTCGCTAATCCCAATTTTATTTTTTTTAATTTTTTTTTCTGCTAAACCTATTTTTATTTTTTTTATTGATAGACCTGATTTTATACCTGATTGAAATAGCTAAAACAGTTTTAATTCCATCCAAATCAACATAATATAAATCCAAATCAACATAAAATCCGAATTAAAACAACATAATATCCGAATCAAAAATAACATAATATCCGAATAAAAAAGTACTGAAATGTCAAACTATCCTAATAGCTGCCTTCAGACTCCTCTGACTCCTCTGACTGCTGAGCTTGCTACACACACATATTTAAGAAAATGTGTTAGATTCCCATAACATTCCCAATAACCTATCAAGTTAGTGGCATCGATATGATCTCAGTGGAGATGATTTCGAGCCGAGTATGGGGGTCAAGGACAGCACAAAACCCTTTTCCATCCAAGTAGTGAAGGAAGTTATTTTATATAACTCCCAACCTTACCGTTGTTAGTATCGTCTCGCAATTATCTCAATGGAGATGATTTCGAGCAAATTATGGGGTGAGGGACAGCACCTCACCCTTTTCCATCAACAACACACAGTCATCTAACCTAGGGTTCATCAAAACAACAATTAAACAATTTTCAATTAACAACTCTAAAATAATACCCTTATCAATTTCAACTATTTGACACAATTAATACACTTTTCAACTCTAAAATAATACACTTATCAAATTCACTTTTCAATTATTAACAACAATCATCTCTAACAATATAGTTTCCCAAACAACATTCACTCAATTTTAACTCACATTTCACACTCAATCCTACAATCTTTAAACAAGAAGTTTATTTTAACAACAACAACAAATTCTAACTCACAATTCACACTCAATTTAACTCACATTTTACAAAAACACTTAATCCTAACACTCAATTCTAACACACAACAAAACCAACAACAACAAATTTAATTTAAAAACTAACCGTTATGAGATTGAGGTCCGGTGCGGTTGTTCGGTGACGGTGCGCACTCCGGTGCGGTTGTGAGACCTCAAACACCAACGATTTCAATCCTAAATCATTTCAATTTCAACCAAAAAACATAAATCAAAATAAATTCATTAACAAAATTAAAATCAAGACAATATCATACAAATAAAAATGAAAACTTACAAAAGGGAGAGACAAGAAACTAATTTGTGGTGGTGGTGGTGGTTATGGTGGAGAGAAAAAGAGAGAAACAGGAAAGAAATTAGGGATAAGAAAAGAGGAATTCGTAGTTTAGAGAGTAGAGGAGTTCATAGCAAGGTCGGGGTGGTTGTATGGTGGTGGTGGTGGTGGTGGTGGAGGTGGTGGTGTTGGTGGTTATGTGGTGATGGTTGTATGGTGGTTGTGTCATGGTGCATGGGGGTTCGTAGGTGAGAGAGGGTAGAGGAAGAGGAGAGGAGGTCGTGGGTGATGGTGGTTGTGTGGTGGTGGTGGCTGTTTGGTGGTGGTTCGTGTAGAGAGAGAGTAGAGGTGAGAAGTGTGAGAAGTGTGAGTGAGTGAGTAGTGAGAAAGACACTTAAGTGATTCTGGAAAAAAAAATTAGCGAGGGATCTAGAATTCCGTCGCTAAGTGCCTCACAATTCCCCAAATTCTGAAACGGTCACAAAATTAGCGAGGGACCCAGCATTCCGTCGCTAACCTGCCTAATTTTTCGTGCCAAGAAGATTCAAATTTGCGAGGGACCCAGCATTCCGTCGCTAATACCCAAAATTCCGTCGCTAATTTTGAAAAATCAACGAGGGGCCCTTTTCCCTCGCAAAGTCCGTCGCAAACTGTCAATTTTGCGAGGGACCAGTTTTCCCTCGCTACAGCCCCTCGCAAATTGTCAATTTTTTTGTAGTGTAACTTATACAATGTGCAGCTAATCTCTAAATAAAACATAACTTGTAAAACTATACACAAGTGGATTAATACACATAAATCATGTATTCTAACAGCCCCCCTCAAGGTGAACATGGATATCCTTCATGTGAAGCTTGGACAATAGTAGATTGAACTGTGAAGGATGCAGAGGTTTTGTATAAATATCTGCAAGCTGAGCATTTGATGGGATAGGCATCAAATGAATGACTTTGTCTTGCACCTTGTCACGGACCAAATGGCAGTCTAGCTCAATGTGCTCGGTCCTCTCATGAAAAATGGGATTTTGAGCAATGTGGATGACAAATTTATTGTCACAGAATAGTGAGACCGATGCAGAGTGTGTGAAATGTAGATCCTGCAGAAGATATAGGATCCATTGAATTTCTGAAGTGGTGACAGCCAAAGCACGATATTCAACTTCAAAGGAGGATCTTGAAACAGTCCCCTGTTTCTTAGATTTCCAGCTTATTAAAGATGAACCATAGAAGATGCCGAAGCCTGTGGTGGATCTTCTGCTGTCAGGACATGAT
This sequence comes from Astragalus glycyphyllos, assembly GCA_963573325.1. NCBI lineage: Eukaryota > Viridiplantae > Streptophyta > Magnoliopsida > Fabales > Fabaceae > Astragalus > Astragalus glycyphyllos. The sequence goes on from OY754310.1 coordinate 63,970,299, forward strand.
GCCCAGTCAGCATCACTGAAAGTAGTAACAGTGGCAGTAGAATCAGCAGCAAAGAACAAGCCACGACCAGGACATGACTTTAGATACTTGAGAATATGTAGTGCAGCTTCCATATGGGGAGTGAGAGGGTTGGATATGAACTGACTTAATCTGTTCACTGCATAACATAAGTCAGGACGTGTGTTGGTGAGGTAGATAAGTCTGCCAAGGAGGCGCCTGTAAGAAGTAGGATCAGCCAAAGGAGTGCCATCCTGAGAATTAAGTTTGAGATCAGGAACCATGGGAGTTGATGCAGGCTTGCAGGCAAGAAGTCCTGCCTCTTCAATTAACTCTAATGCATATTTTCTCTGAGATAGGACAATACCAGTAGGTGACCTTGCTGCTTCAATTCCTAAGAAAAATTTTAAGTTACCCAAATCCTTGATTCTGAACTGAATATCAAGGAGATGTTTAACATTCTGAATTTCCTCTAAATTGTTACCTGTGAGCACTAAATCATCAACATATATGAGTAATATAGTAATAGATGAGTCTGATTTCTTAACCAACATAGAGTAATCAAGCTTGGACTGAATATAGCCCAGAGGCAGCAAAAAAGAAATCAATTTGGAGTTCCACTGCCTGCTTGCTTGCTTCAACCCATAGAGGGATTTTTGAAGCTTGCAAACCTGGTTTCGAGAGGTCACTGGATAGCCTGGAGCGACTTTCATGTAAACATCCTCTTGCAAATCACCATGTAAGAATGCATTATTTACATCCAATTGTTGTAAATGCCAATTTTTGGAAGCAGCTAAAGCAATAACTAACCTGACTATTGTCATCTTGACAACAGGAGAAAAGGTTTCAGAGTAGTCGACTCCCTCAGTTTGTGTGAATCCCTTGGCTACTAACCTAGCCTTATATCTTTCCAAGGAACCATCAGCCTTCAATTTTACCTTATATACCCATTTACAACCTATAGGTTGTTTCCCAGGGGGTAGGTCAATCAGAGTCCAAGTGGAGTTCATGTCAAGGGCTTGGATTTCTTGTTCCATAGCATCAAGCCAACATTGATGCTTGGATGCTTGAGCATAGGTCTTAGGCTCAACATGAGTACTCACAGCTGCAATAAAGGACTGATGGGAGGGAGCAAGACGGTTATAAGCAATATAATCAGAGAGGGGATAGGGAATACCTGAGCATGATTCACCACTTGGAGGAATAGAAATCATTGCACAATGAAAATCTTGCAAGTAAGTGGGTTTGGTTTTTATTCTGGTTGAGGTTCGTAGGGGTACAATAGGTGGATCAGATACAGAGTCAGTTGGAACATTAGGTATGACAGTGAGAGAAGGGTCTGTAACAGAGACAGATTCACTTGTAGTTGATTGTAATATAGGGGATTGGTTTGGGAGAGTATTGGTGGGAGAAGTGACTGTATGGGAGGATGTAGTATCATAGGATGGAAATAACTCTGTGAGAGCAACTCTTGTTGGAGTAAGGGAAGAGATAGTTTGAGAAGGAGAAGTGACAACAGTATTGGGAAGGTAAGGAAATATGTTTTCATAAAATGAAACATTTCTAGATAAAAATATTTCATGAGATTGGAGGTCAAGAAGAAGGTATCCTTTTGTACCTTGGGAATGGCCAATGTGGATGCATTTTCTAGCTCTAGGGAGAAATTTTGTCCTATGGGCTGCTAATGTGGTAGCATAGCAAAGAGAACCAAATACTCTAAGGTTAGATAGGTCAGGATCTTTACCATGAAGGATAGAGTATGGTGATTTGGATTTCAGAGAAATAGAAGGAATACGGTTGATTAGGTGAATGGCATGGCATATGGAGAAATCCCAAAGCTGAATGGGAATGTGAGATTGAAACATAAGGGACCTAGCAACATTAAGAATGTGCTGGTGCTTACGTTCAACAATGCCATTCTGCTGGGGAGTTTCTACCCAAGTCTTTTGATGAATAATGCCCTTTGATAGATAAAATTCAGGCATAATGAATTCAGCACCATTGTCAAAACGAATTGTTTTAATGTGGTGCCCAAACTGAGTGTAAACAAAAGCAACAAACTGTATAATGTGTGTTCTTGTTTCAGATTTGGTTCTCATAAGTTTGATCCAAGTAAATCTAGACTTATCATCAATGATGGTTAAAAAATACTTATTTCCATTTATAGATGGTGTCCCAAATGGACCCCAAATATCCATGTGAACAAGATCAAAAATATGTTGGGAAGGGGATATGTGTGTAGGAAATGGAAGTTTCTTTTGTTTTGCAAAATGACATGCATCACAATTTTCATTAGATGTATTTGGCATATTACAATGTAATTTCTGTATGATATTGTAACAAGTGGGGGAAGGGTGCCCTAAACGATTGTGCCATATGTCTATATTGACATTATTGACACTAACAAGATTACAATGGATGGTATTGGACTTATCTGTTGGAACTATAGGTGAGACTTTCATTGTGTAGAGCTTTCCATCCCATTTAGCATGGCCAATCACTCTCTTGGAGGGGATATCCTGTAAAAGAGCAGATTCACCATCAAACAAGGTTTGACAATTAATAGTGTCAGCTAATTGACCAACAGAGATAATGTTGGAATTAAAATTAGGGACATAGTAAACGTCATATAGAGTGATGGTAGGGGTAAGATGAATGGTGCCTTTGTAACACGAGTATCTGGTATCTCCAGATGGTAATGTGATGAGAATGGGTTTAATAGCATAATATGAACTAAAAAACTCAAGAGATGATGAGATATGATCTGTGGCACCAGTATCTACCAACCAAGTTACCACGAAAATACCTGCAGGTGTGGAGATGACACTGTTAACGGTTACCATGTTTGCAGATGCACTAGCAGTGGGAGAAGTGGCAGGCAGTAAAGCAAGTAAGCTTTGAAGTTGTTCATTCGTGAGTTGAACAGGTGCAGCATTGGCAGAAGATGAAGAACCATAATTGTCTTTAACTGAGACATTGTTAACGGCTTTCTTGGAATTCTTGAATGTGAATCCAGAAGGATAACCGTGTTTCATGAAACACGTTTCAACAGTGTGATTAGTTCTGTTGCAGAAAGTACAAAGGCGATTGCTACGCGAGAGGAATGATTTTCCACGACCACGATTGACGCCGGCACCGGGAGGAGCAGAGACCTGAACATTGGCAACCGAAGGTTCAGGGAGAACAGGAGCCCCAATCTGTCGCTCCTGTTGAACGATCATAGAGTAAACCCTAGAAAGAGGTGGTAGTGGTTCCATTAGCAAGATCTGAGAGCGCACCACCGCGTAATTGTCGTTGAGACCTTGAAGAAAACTCATGACGATGTCGCGATTGCGGTAGTCTTGAACGATCTTGGAGGAATTGCAGCAACAGGTGCCAGGAGGAGAAAGGCAGGTAGGGATCGGATCGAAATTGCAGAGTTCGTCCCAGAGAATACGCATCTTCGTGAAATAGGATGTGACGGTGGTCTCGCCTTGCTTCAGAGAGTAGATCTCTTGATGCAGATGAGCAATGCGTGTGTTGTCTCCTTGCGAGAAACGGTTGCGAAGCTCCTTCCACACACTGTATGCTTCTGTAATCCAAAGGATGCTGGAGGAGATTTCGGTGGAGACGGCACGGTTGATCCAAGCTAGGGTTAGCATATTGCATCTCTTCCACAGAGGGAATTTGGGATCAAAAGCTTCAGGACGCACAATTGATCCATCAACGAACACAAATTTGTTCTTCATCTCCAAGGCCATTGTCATGGCTTGAATCCAACAGTGATAGTTAGATCCATCAAGAACAGGATTAACGAGGACAAGTGAAGGATTTTCGTTGGGGTGAATGTAGTAGGAGTCAGAGTAATCTTTTGGTGGTGAAGATTTGAGATGAAGAGAAGGATTGGATGAATGAACAGAGCGTTCAGAGTCATCGGAGGAAGAAGGAGAGGCTGATTTCGCCATGAACGAACGGCGAGGTGAGAAACGGTTGAGGGAGGAGCTTTTCTGTTACGACGCGAAACAGAAAAGAAGAGGTGTGAAAATCACACGAGAGGGAGAAGTCAATGCGGAATAGTGTGGTCAACTGAGACCATGTTAGAGTATTGAAAAATAAGACTTCTAATTATTATTGAGATGAGTCAAAATATTTATACAGCATGATGTACAAGTGAACTAAACCTGAGTTAAACTGAAGCTAAGTTAACTACCTGCTAACTTATACAATGTGCAGCTAATCTCTAAATAAAACATAACTTGTAAATTAAACTATACACAAGTGGATTAATACACGTAAATCATGTATTCTAACAAAATAAATAGTATTTTATCTTAGGCAAAATTACATCAGGGGACCTTTAACTTATTTATTTGTAACAAGTTGGCCCTTTAAGTTTCTTTTGTAACAAATAGGCCCTTTAAGTTACCCGACGTTGACACCGTTGGCCCTTTTAGTAAAATGTAATATCGTTCATTACATCAAAATACACCAAAATATGTTTGTTTGCATCAAAATACATAAGCTAGAGTAGTCACAATATATAAAGTAGCATTACATCAAAATATATAAGCTAGAGAAATCATTAAAAGGGCCTATTTGTTACAAAAAAAACTTAAAGGTCCAACTTGTTACAAATAAATAACTTAAAGGTCCTCTAGTGTAATTTTGCCTTTATCTTAATTCTTAAGTTAATTTATAAGTTCTCACTAACCTGTACCAACAAAATAAGTTCTCACTAACAAAAATTATCTTCATAAGTTGTTTTTCGTGAATTACTTTGACATACATTAAAGCTTATTTATTTACATAAGTTATTTTTCATAAGCTCAAAATAAGCTCTACCCAAATAGTACCTAGTATTAACTAGTTAAAAAATGTTGAACTTTACATCAAAAAAAATGTTGAACTCATTAAATGATATTGACAGCATATTTGTTGATGATGAAATCTAGACAATGGTGACTCTCCTCCGTCTACAGTGGTTGATGCGTTCCTAAAGACACTCTAATGCCTAAGTTATAGTATGCTTAAGATAAGAGGAGGACAGTAACGAAGTTTAGGTTAGTTGAAAAACCTGTCAAACCCGTGGGGTGAGGACCCCTATTTATAAAAGTGTCATTCGGGAGCCTTAGAGGCCCAGAGGCGAACCCTAGCTACTGGAGGTCTACGCTTCTTTAGGCGGAATACTTAATGAGATCGTGACGCGATCTTCGGTCATAATTGTGTCTTTACTTGTTTGGCACGTTGAGACGAGTGTGAGTCCGGTTTTGAGGAGGAGCTATTCGGGGTAGACGTCGGAGACTATCCTAAGGACGACTTATTGTGTTATGCTCTTTTTGTTCCTTTGAGACCGAAGCTCAGGCCTTATCCTACCGTTGGTAGAGGTCGTCATAGTTCAATAACAAGTTTCTAAGGGAGCTCGGCACTAGATTAGGTCAGAACTAGTCGTTAACAATATTAGTGTAAAGATTGTTCCATTGAAAGTGCTTCAAAATAAAAGGAGCTCTTTTTAGTAAAAATAAAATAAAATAAAATGAGCTTTGTTTAGGCATATGCATGATTTAAATTGAAGGCTCATATAATAGCATCATAGGACTACCTGAAAGGAAGACCTAAAATTGTTTAAGGAAGAGGAAAATAAAAACAAGTCAATGGAAACAGACTACGGATAAACTGGGATTTTTTTTTGGGTGAGATCTGGGATTTATTCATTGTCTTCTTGGTATTAATAGAAAATGAAAACCAGATAGCATAATTGTTTTTTTTTAATATCTTGTGTGTTTGTTTTATAAGTTTATTTTGTTTATCAAAAAAGACATTTTTTTTTTCAATTAATTTTCCTTATCGACACTCAAACTTTTTAAATAAATGCTATGCATAAATAATAGTAAGATTTTTTTTTTGACAAACGGGAAAACAGGAGAAACCGTAGTACTAATACACAGCCGTAACCGTAAATATTGCTTGGTTGCTTGGAGCCGCATTTGGTACTCATTTTCCGGAGCTAATCAAAATCACGCGATTGAGCTCAACATTCCCCTATAACTAACACTAACTAACACACCATTTAAAAAGCGACCATTCATGTTTCGTTGAGCTTTGGCGAGCTCTTTTCTCCCTGCTAGTTCATCCACTTTGTCTGTCTAAAATAATACTACTACATAACTTACGCTAGCTGCAACATTAGCAAATTGTCCTTTAGTTTCACAGAGATATATCCGCTACGTTTTGCCACACAAAATGCGCTGTGTGGCAAAACGTAGCGGATAGCCGATAAGTTAGCTTAATTATATTGGATAGCGGATTAAATTTAAAGTATTTGTTCTTTATGTTTAGATGTTAATGTATTCATGCAATAAGATTTATTTATGCTTGGTATAGTTATATTTAGAGCTGTCAATTTTTCTAGCGAGGGGATTAGTCACTGCATTCGGCGGTGGATACTCTGGTCTCGACCAAAAAAAAGAGCTGTCAATTTCTCCTTATACATGGAAATCCCCGTGGAACTATCCAGTTTAAAGGCCTAAAGATGAATATTAACCTATAGAGATGGAAACAGATGACTACATTCTCCTGAAGACATGGTAGGAAGGGGATACGGTTTATACCTCTACCCCGCGGGGTCTCAATTTCCAATAAAACTATTATGAAACTCTAACAAATATATAATATTATTTTATCAAATTAATATCACTAAGAAACCAAAAATATTACATAATCCCTATTACCATAACTTTAAACTTTATGATATCACTAAGAAACCAAAAATATTACATAATCCCTATTACCACATTTAAGAGTTTTGTTTTAATTTTTTTTATATTTTTACCATAATCCCTATGCAAATTAGAAATTACTTATAAATTTCATTTAATATCAAAAAATATCATACATATGACGCATACTTAAAAAATATAACAAAAGAATTTTTATGAGAAATTTTATAAGAATGTATTAAAAACTCACATAAAAAATTATTTTTTTAAGAAATTAAAAAAAAAATCAATTTTATAGAGGGAAATATAATGGAGTTAAATAGGACTTCATTAAAATACAAAATAAACAAATTAGTCAAACAATCTTAATTTTGTAGAATGTACCAAAAGGAGTTGAAAGAAGAGTATTTTATTATAAGGGAAAATTACACTCACCTCCTCTTAGTATTTCTAGTTATATAACACTTACGCTCCCTCTATTTTGTAAAAGACAGCGACCTTCCTTTATTTTGAAAGATTAGAAGGGGCATTTGTGTGTTTAAAACAAAACTTGAGGGGAGGTGAACGAAACATTCTCGTCAAATAAGAGAAGTGGGTGTTTATTTTAAAAATAGAGAGGTGTTTATGTCATTTAATCGTGGTTTAGGGGAGATGAATGTAATTTCTCCTTATTAAAATTTTAATTACAATTAATATGTTCTGTCAAAAAAAATTAGTTACAAAAATTGTCTTTTTCAATTATGGGAGATTTTTTTTTGTTATACCAACTCCTTATGAAATTGAGTGAATAAAATGATTAATTGATATTAAAAAATAACAGGACTTTAGGCATACGATTGTGTGTTTATGCTGAGTTGCACCTAGAAACAAATTATTGCAACCAGAAATAAATAACTCGGTATGACTAAGAGAAATGACTAATAATCTAAGATATCATTATCATATTGAATTCAAAATTATTAGGAAAATGTTTTTAAACCAACCTGAGATGTCATGGTAGTTTGAAATAATTCATATTGCTTATTGGCCACCAAGTATATATTAGGGAGAACCGCTCACATTTTAAACGATGAGAATAAATGAGAATTGTAAAATTAAATATTTTTATGAACAATAATAATACCCATGAAATGAGAATATGAGAATATTAAATACAACTATTGAGATTGGGATTAGGGAAGTACATCAATTTCGTATTTCATATTTATGTTAATAACTTTCCTAATTTAAATTGGATACTTATTGTGGGATCCTTTATATTTATTATATTAAATTAATTAAAACTTAAAAATTAAAATAATTAAAAAACATCATTAATGCTAAGCAATCCTTGAGATGACACTTGGAATAGCATTTATGAGAGGTCATTCTCAAATGTTATATATATAGAAATAGATTAGTGGTTGAACTGGCTTATAAATATAAAATGACATAAATAGACATTTGTTATTAATGTTTAAATATGAGAGAGAATATTCATTTAATGGAGTAAATAGGAAATTAAATTAAAGTAGCAAGGGTAAAAATTAGAAAAAAATGCTATAAGCTACCCTTACCAAACACTTACTACCAATAGCTCATCCGCTATAAGCTAACGGATTGGCATCGCCAAACAGAGTCTTAGGGTGCGTTTGATTCGCTATGCTGCAAGGGACTGGACTGGACAACTTCAGTTGTACCCTGTTTGATTTGAAAACTGTTCACTGGACAGAAATGAGGGCAAGGGACTGGACAAAGTACCACTTCTTTATAATCATATTACTATTGTTTTTATTAATTTTCTTCCCTATTTTCTGTATAATAAACTAAAGAAATTTTCAATCCCTAACTTTGCAGGCATTTACCAGCGCAATAATCCAAACTACCGTTATATCTACTGCAAAGGAAATGTGATCCCCATCACTTCATGGCTCACATGTTCTGCAAGTTATCTAATCCACAAAATACTGTTAACTGCTCCGAAATTCCTGTGTTCCTTTTTGTTGGTGTACAAAACGGTAACTGTACTTGTTGGATATATACTATATATGGTTCCTTGTCTTAATTAGGCAGCTATATATGATGGTTCGTGGAGAATGAGAATGGGGATAAATCCCCATGTGATTTTTGTTGACCAACATGCAAACATGGGAGTAGAGTAGTCTATACTTAATCATTTTATTAGGCACATGCATGATGCATATGATCTTCCAAGGTTGAAATGAAATGCTTCAATATTTCCTTTTGCCTACCAAAATTCATTCCTCTATTTTTTCCTCCGCTACCTCAAATTAAGTTAGGACTTATTGACGTATAAGGTAAAGTAAGCTATAACATTTGCCTCTCTCTCTCTAAGGAAGAAAATTGCAGGTCTAATTAAATAAAGGTAATTGACCTTACTATTCATAATGCATATCACATGGGGATTTCTTCTTACTATAACCAAAATAAGGTGCATGAACTGTGTGAAGTTGCCTAATTCCATTGTCAGATTATGCCACAAATTTCATCAACATATTATATAACTGCCAATAAAGTTCACAATTAAGATACTCAAGACCCTCTTTATTCTTGCTAACTACCTCTGACATTCGTGATCACTCATAATGCATAAGAGTAAACTTACAAATGAAGATAATTAAATTCACATACACTTGAGTCAGTCACAAGGGAACAAAGGTGACAATCAAATTGAGCTATCATATATCCATTTCTACATTACATAATTCCAATAGTGCATTGTTCGTATTAATATAATCTTTTCATATATAGACAATGATTCTGATAACATACATTATTGGACTGTTCCCAAATTGCAACTTGAATCCCAAGCACAAACTTTGTCTGCCATTTGGTTCAATCAGAATAGGTTGCTGGTTTAATTTCCACATGGGTCATCAATGCAATTGAGTGTGAATCACAAAACTGTGTCCAACTAATAAGAGAGCAGGGCTACAGAAATGTATTTCAAAATCATTTTGTTAATGAATGGATAAATAATACACATAACAATACAATTGTGTTCTTTGAACATTTGAAATTCACAACACATCCAACATCTGGTTAACACGGTTCAAAATTGTGGAACAATTTACTAAGTGCTTAATAGGTGAATAACTCATTAACCATTCACTGAACTAAATTAACTGCATATTACACACCATCAGACTCTAATTTAAACAGAAACTGAAATATAAAACAACACAATACATAATGGATCATATTTTCAAAGCAGCATACTTTATCATAAACAAAATCTTGTATACAATGCCACTCATAGAACTACCTTTTTCTCATGAAGTGAAACATATTTCCCTCATTTTCTCCATCATCTCAAGTCTTTTACAGCAAGGGAAAATGCAAAGATAAGAAATGATTGCTATCACAGCAATTGGTGGCACGTCTTGTCTCAATATTTTTCTTTATCCTCCTCATCTACAGAATATCCATTAGCTGATATACATCTAAGTACATAATACATATACATCCACTACAATATTTAGAGGTAATGGTACTCCGATCTTGCAGAAGATTACGAGGAATACAAATCGTGTGAAGAAGACTCGATATCCCAATCAATGTCTACGCAATCGATGCCTCCACATGCAGTAAAAACTGTCGCAAGAATATAGTCATCCACCACAAAACCTTCAGCTTGCATTCTATATAAGAGCTTTAGAGCCTCTCTACAATGCCCATTCCTTACATAACCCAAGATCATGGCTTTCCAAGAAACCAAATTCCTCTCTGGCATGTCGTCAAAAACTTGAAAAGCATCCGCAATGTATCCACATTTTGCATACATATATATTAAAGCACTGTTCACAAATACATTTGACAAGGCAGGGGTCTTGCTTGCATAGGAATGAATCAATTTTCCTTGCACTGGAGCTTCTAATTTTGCGCATGCTTTCAAAGCTGATGAGTAAGTATACGAATTAGGAAACACACCTTCCTCCATCATTTCACGCAAAAATTCGAGAGCTTCGGTTTCAAGACCAAGCCTAGCACACCCAGATATAATGGCAGTCCATGAAACAACATCCCTAAAAGGCATATGTTTAAGCACATTGAAAGCATGAGAGTATTCTTTACATCTGCAATAGAACCATACCAAAGTGCTTTCTATGTACATATTAGTATGAATAAGACTTTTGATTTTCTGTGCATGAACCTCTCTTCCAATGAGAGAAGCCTTGATTGTGCCACAAGCCATCATCACACCTACAATTGTCAATTTATTAACATATACTTTTTTCCTCTTCATCAATCGAAACAAGCTTATGGCCTCTTCGCCAAACCCATTTCGGGCATATCCCGATATAATGGACGTCCACGTAGCTGTATTTCTAACCTTCATTCTGTCAAACACTTCTTTAGAAGTCACAATCTCCCCACATTTTGCATACATATCAATTAGGGAAGTTCCTATAAAAACATCACTCTTACAGATTTTCTTTATGATTGCACCATGTAGCTGTGTCCCAAATTTCAATGCTTTATTCTCCCCACAAGCCTTTAGGGCACTGCATATAGTATATTCATTAGGAAAGAACCCATCACCAAGCATTTGTGAGAACATTGACAAGGCTTCATGTCCAAGCCCTTGTTGAGAACAAGCAGTAATTATAGTTGTCCAACATACCACATCTCGCTTTTCCATACGATCAAAAGTTCGAAATGCACTTGATATCTTACCACATTTTGCGTAAAAATTAACAACTGTACTGTCAACAATTAAATTTCTCCAGTTGCTTTTCAAGATACGAGCATGGATTTGTTTCCCCAGTGCTAAATCCACTCTTTTACAACACAAATTCATGAAAGAGACAAACATATTACTGTTCGCTTGAACCTCGTGCTTTATTGAATCACGAAACAACTTAAAAGCTTCATCATCTAAGTTATATTTTAAATACCCATCAATAATAGCAGTCCATGTAACTGTATCCTTTCTTGGCATGCCCTCAAACACTCTACGAGCCTGTGCTAACTTACCCAATCTCAAATAACTACAAATCAAATTATTATCAACATAAGTACTTGAATATTTAAAACATTTCAAGACAATTGTGTGCACCCTTCTTACTTCTTCCACATCAGAACACAACCGCAGCCAATGAGCTACTAATTCTGGATTGAAGCGTTGACCTATCTCAGCCAAATCGTCTATCTTCTGGCAGGAAGCATCTGGGGGAGAGTTCATAATATCTAGAAAGTTCAACTCTGTAGCATTTAGTGCGCCGATACTTTCAGTTGCAGTGTCGTAGACTTTTACAGCAGCCAAGCATGTGTTCCGAAGTTTTACCAAATCTTGTCACATAAACATAACGGTGACACACAATACCAGATTAAGTAAAGAGAAAAGTTTGAACTACCAGTAAAACTGACTCACCTATTAACATATGGCAATTGGCAAGTACTATGTTATGTCTATATACTATAGCGCATGGACATAAAAAAACCCAACACACAATCACAGCTAAACAAAGGTTAACCTAGATAAATTCCAGATGATCTCTGTGTTTCAAAAGAAGAGTTCTTGGAGATGTGAGAATGAAAATGGAATATGATTTTATGCATGAATAACTTTTAACTAATTACAAAAAACATCAACATCTAATTTTACTTGTGTAGTATAAAGTATAACTAATTGACTCTAGAGACTGAAAAAGCACTACCATCCTAAGGGATGTCATTTTGGTCTGTAGGCGATCAAATATTTAAAAATTGAATATAAAAAAATGATTCGGAATTCAAAGCATTAAGTCTCACCATTTTGTGCTTTTGGATTATCATTATAAGATTCAGCTACGGTGTGAAGATGCAGAAAGAATTCTTCTGTGAAATCTTTACGATTCCTGGAGACGATGTCACTAATTTCAGATGGAGTCCGTTTGATCATTTCAATAAGTTCATTATGCCTCTCTATATCTTCATCTATCTGCAGAAGAGAAATAGTTAATAAATTTGTGCATTATAGAAGCCATAAACAAGAGACTTAAAGAATCATATCATCTCTAAATATACAAAGTTTCACTACATCAATCACATTTTGTATTCTGTAAAAAATAATAAAAAATAAAAAATAAATAAAAGGGCTGAAGATTAGATGGATATCTGCTAGCTTGTTCTGCATTAGTCACCATACCATAATAATGACATAAAGTGATAAGTATAAATAAATTTCAATAACAAGTGAGGGACCTTTTTAAGCTTCTTTCCAAGCCAGAGCAGCTTGTTCTTCAGCAAAAGATCATCTTCAGAATCTGCTCTATCCTGACAGTGTCTAAAAAAATGGAGCTTGATGTTACTCCATTTGTTGTTGAAAACTAACAACCTTCTCCAATCGGCCAAGGCAGGCTCGTCCACCATGAAAGTCTCAATTAGCTTGTCACAATCTCTAATCATTTGTTCATTATCATTGTCATCACTTATCTCATAACCTCCACTGGGATTATCATAAGAAGAAGCAGAACCAGAGGTATAGGTACAGGACAACTCTTCGCCAATGCAATTCAGCACCAGCCTTGTGTCACGAGCACAATCAGCAATTGGAAAGGAATGCTGCTGATCTGCTTGATCAACTAACAAGTTAGCATAACAAGAATCAGGTCCCTCTTGAGCTATAAAACACCGAAACAGACACGTACACATAGACACCGGTTTTAATTTGAAAAATGAAAGTAATTGAAGTGTCACTATCGATGTCAGTGTCCGACACGTGTCGGACATTGGAAACGTCTTAGTGTGGGTGCTTCAGAGCTCTTGTGTAAAGGGTGGCCTCAAGTTCAAGAAAGACAAGTAAACTATATGTTGTAAAGGGTCCAGCCATAATTATTGGTTACCAAGCCTTATATTACAAATTAATCTCTGGCTATCAAGTTGCTCATAGCAAAACTGATTCAATATATTAAATAACCTCAATTATTAAAAAAAAGTATAAAATAATTTTTAAATAAATAAACAGTTTCTATTTTTGTTTGCTTAGCCATCAATGGCATTCTAATAAAGATTCTTACAAGTTACAAGCTTCTAATTCTCTAACATAGCATTTTTCCTACTATTTAAAGATAAAGAAAGTAGTGACTGACCTTTGAAAGTTAAATGGAAGCATGAATGGGGAAGTGAACTAGTAGTAGCAATGAAGGGAGAAGTAAAATCTGCAGGAGGTTTAAGAGTGGGGAACCTCGGCGGAAGTGAATTGCAGGATTGAAGAATAGCGGTCCGTAATTCCATATATGCTTTGGAGTAGAGAGGAAAGGGAGGAGAATAATGAAGTAGAAAGATGAGAGAGTTGGAAAAAGGAAAAGAAAGTAGTATAATAGTACTTGCCTGTGAACCAATTTCCAGAAGCAAACAAAACAAGCATGAGCTTGAAAATATCTCAACTCGCTTTGAGGTTGCAGACTTGCAGGAAATGGGAAATATGAAGTATCAATGGAGTTCCATAGCGGAAAACCAAAGAGGGAAAGAGGATTATGAGGTGAACGGAACTGAGGCAAGGATAGCCAGTCCTTCTCGTTCTTCCCTCCCACGCCTTTTCTTCCAAATCTATTTCTAATTTTATTATTATGGTCTTAAATATATTTTTCCCTATAAAATATCTTTGGGTTAAATATGTTTTTAGTCCCTACAAAATTTCACTATTTTGTTTTTAGTCCCTATAAAAAATTTCGTCAACTTTTAGTCCCTATAAAATTTCACAATTTTGTTTTAAGTCCCTATAAAATTTCACAATTTTGTTTTAAGTCCCTATAAAATGTAAACTCGTGTATACCTTTAGAATTTTTGAATGATATTTTGCATACACGTTAAAGATATTAAAAATATCTCCCTCACAAAAAATAAACTCAAAATTTGATTTCAATGTCACGTTTAGTCTCTAACTTTTTCTTTTTGATACCAAGTCTCTGACTTTTACAACTTAAAAGATCTTATTGGTGCACATAATATTGAATTAATTACCTGCATTTTTTGGAGGGTAAGGTAGAATTTAGCTTTTGTCTATCTTTTGTCTATTGGGTGGTTTATTATGGATTAAAAATTAAGTGATTTTTTTGTTCCAAACGATGTCACATTTAACAAACCTTTTTGGCTTGACATGCTTGTTGTAGGCGCGAGCCAGCCGCTTTAGCCTTATTTATTTCTATCTTACTTAGATATTAGTTTTTAGAGATTTTAAAAAAAAAAAGAATTTATTTTATATTTATGTAACATACTGAAAGTACTTGATTTAAAAAAATCATTCTTAAAAAAATAATTTTAATGAGAAACTGCGTACTCAAAACAGGTTCTCATTTTAAGCAAATTTTAGATTAGTTTTAGATTCTCATTTTTTAAAATACTATACCAAAGGGATGTAAAACTTCTAAAATTAATTATTTAAAAAAGTGATTATTCATCAAAATAAACTATAACGAGCTGTATATCAATTGTACTCAATGGAAAAGTTAGAAAATTTCACCGTCTCAAAATGAATCAAGTTTCTAACACAGTATATTCTTCCCCCTTCAATAGTTTTTAACGATTGACATCGATCCAATCCTATTAGTCACTTTTTTTTTTCTTTTTTTTTTGACATTTAGTCACTTTCTTTTTTGTTACAATCCAAACAATCCCTTAACCGAGGTGAACCGGTTGATCCAAAACTGTTTTTGGCACTTCACATAGAAACAAATGAAATAGCTAAACCTATCTATGATTGATGATTAACCCAACACAAACACTTTGTCTTCATTTCCATTCCCACTCTTTTCTATACCTCAAATCTTTACACAAGAAGAAAGAGATGACTTCCCTAATAGAGCTTCTCACAGAAGAAGGTTTCAACCAAACAAAACTTTCCCAACATTCAAATCTTAAGCCACTGAGGCCAAAACACAAACTTTTACTAGAAACAAATGAAATAACACACATCAAAAAGGTTTGTTCAACCTCAAACAAATCGAATTCAAAGTCATTGGTGTCACCGGATTCAAGAAGAGAAGGACCTCCTATTGATGAAGTTGCCATCAGAGCAGTGATTAGTATCCTCAGTGACTACATTGGAAAATATATAAAAGATGATTTTTTCAGGAAAACAATACAAGACAAGTGCAATTCTTACTTGGTCAGAAGAAGAAACAATTCAGAATCAGGTTCACATGATGATGAGGTTCTTATAAACATCAAACAGTGCATGGAGAATATTGACAAGTTAGTAAGTGGTCAAGGGACTAATAATAAGGAGCTAAGGCTCAAAAGCTTGAAGAATTCCATTGAGCTTTTAACAATAGTTGCTTCATTGAATTCTAAGACCTCAAAAGAAGCTTCAAAAACAACATGTGGAATACCAAATTCACATCTCTCTTCTTGTGCTCAGCTCTATTTGGCAATAGTTTACAAGCTTCAGAATAGCAATAGGGTATGTGCAAAACATCTAATGCAAGTGTTTTGTGATGCTCCATTTTTTGCTAGAACCTACTTGATTCCTGAACTTTGGGAACGTTTGTTTCTTCCTCATCTTATCCATTTTAAAATATGGTATACTGAGGAGCTAGAGACACTTTTAGCTTCAAATGGATGTGATGGTGAGAAGGAAAAGAAAATGAAGTCTTTGAGAAGAGTGTACGATGAAAAAGTGGACATTGGAACTATTATGTTTGGTTTGTATTACAAACAGTGGCTTAAAGTTGGGGCTATTGAACCTCCTTTTCCTGTTGTCCCATTGCCATTAAGACCGAGTAATTAACAGATCATCTAAAAGAAGGTCTTCAGATTTTTCATTTTTCTATTTTGCATTGATCGAAGTTGGAACTTTGATTTTTGAGTGAATCGAAAAAGTCTCACATTGTGGCAAAGACTTAGGATACTAAGGAATTCCTTAGTAACAATTACTAAATCTTTTGGTAACCATTATACAATAATCCAATTGTTAGTACATACTAACCACCATTTAGTGCTTGTGTGGTTACCGAATTTTTTTGTTGATGGGAAAATGACTATTTTGCTCGTTTAGTAACAATTATTAAGGAATTCCTTAGTACGTGCTCTAAGTCACACTCTCCCCTTGGATAGAATAGACACTATGAGAGTGTTTATAAGTGGGAAACTCACACAATTGGTTTGGGCCCCAAGGTCCCAATAATCTCTTCGGCTTGATTTTAAAAAACAATTTCGAAATAACATCTATCAACACAAACTTGTAAGTGACATGGATATATTACACTCACTAATCCACCTTTGTCATCATTTCACAACAAACATGTGCGTATTGTAACATCAGGGTGGTGCCTGAGGGTGTGCGGGAGGAGCGACGCCGACCGCATAGGCTCCAAAATTGTGTGAGGACACCAAATTTTTTATTTGGTATACATACATATATATTACTATATATATCAAAATTATAAATTATATAATTAATATACCCATTTTTTAAACAAAATTTAGATACGTAAAAAAAGCCTCTCAATATTGACATACCCATTATTGATAATACACAGAGATTCTATTATATATACTCTGAGAGAATTAATATACGATCGCTACGTTAATTAATTACAGAATGATGATATTAAAACTATCTCGCTCACGTAATATTTAGAGTGTTCACCTATTTACATAAATAAACATAAAATAATCAACGCCTCCCTCAAGTTAGAGAAAATATTATGATTTGCATGCCAAATCTTCGTCATAATGCCGGATATGATGTGATGTAACTAGGGATTGTCGCGTCGAAGTATCACGTCATCCGAAATAGTTAATGTCACATCAAGAATATTTTCTAAAGATTCAACGAGTATTTGTAACGATGACAAAATCTTTTAATTTGATGTGACATTAAATGTGATAAAGAGTTGTAAAATCAGTCATTCAAATTAACTTTATGTCAGTTTAGGAAGATTATGTAAGGATGAGAATCTTTCTAGAAATTTTATAAATATTTTATAATGATGAAAATTCTTTCAAAAGATTCTTTATAGATATTGCCACTAGATATTTTTTGGGCTAAATGATAGTTTTTGTCCCTCTATTTTCAAAAATTCGAACACTTGATCTCCCTATTTTAAAACTCAGATATCTAGTCCCCCAATTTTTAAAATTTCGGAACACTTAGTCCAAATAGGGGTTTTTTCTAAGTTGGTCTTTTGTCAAAAAATGTTGATGTGACTCTTATTAAATGATATGGCAGCTGATCAGCATGCACACATCATTTAATGATGCCACATTAGATTTATTATTTATAATAACTAAAATAATAATCAAATAAACTATATTATATTAATTTAAATCATTTAAAACAAAAAATAGAAATGTAAACAGAGAAACGAAGATCAGATTCACGCGAAGAATAAAAATGAAGAAATCCCCAAAATCTTCAAACCCTAAATCGAAGATTATCATCCGCTTCTTCTTCTTCTTCATTGATCAAACCAAGTGCCACGAATTTTGCTTTGATTCGTAAAACCTAAGTTCAGAACCCAAAATCCTTATTCGTTAGAACCCTAGAACCTAACCTTGCCTATCTGTTACGACGTGATGGCGAAGGAAAACGTTGTGAAGGAGTTGACATACCAAGAGTTGAAGTTGTGACGAAAGAAGATGCAAAGTACTGTACCAGGTATGCATGGTTTGTGATAGTTATTAGGGTTCACTGTTTGTTGAAAGTTGAATGTGTTATGTTGGGATTTGTGAGTTTCTGATGCATAGATGCATGATTGTTGCTTTTTTTAGGCATCTCCTACATGTTTATTTGAGGCATTGAAACTTACTATAGTTGATTTTCTTCCTTTTGTCAGCAACCCATGTGCGAATTTTTGTTGTCTAGTATTTGTTGCATGTGCTATTTGACTGATGCCTTAATTTATTTACTGATAGTGGTCCCCTTTTGGTCCAATTGGGTTTTGTTGTATCGTTTATTTTGTCATATACAAAAATGGGACCTTGAGTTAGTTTTGGTTATCTTTTGTTGTTGTTGTTGTTGTTGTTGTTGTAGGCCTCCAGATGTCCAAATTATAAGATTAAAAATACATCATGGGGGCTATTTTGTAAATTCCCTGGTAAGGTATATATGGTGGTGGAGATGTGTATGAAATGACTGATGGTTGGGATGTTGATGATATGTCTTATATTGACTTACCAAAGTTTGTTAAGAGCCTAGGTTATATCAGTTTTCATTTAACATATCAAATTACATTCAAGCAGTTATAGGGGTAGCCTAGAACACGTTTTTGCAGTAAACCAAAACACGTTAACACCCAGTTTTAACACTCACTTTCTGCAGCATTTAACACCATTTCTACAGTTTTATAACACAGATTTAAACACAGTTTCTGCAGCACTTCAAATAAATTCATTTCACAATACATAACCACATTACAATTTCACTTAAACCAATTTATTCCACACTAAACACAAACTAACCACATTACAAATTGCATCACCTAAACCAATACACAAGAAACCAAATGCGTAACTGAAAAACCTAAAATCTAATTCACTATTTATTTTGCCATTAAGTCACTCACAAGCAACATTACTATAACTCATCCCATGACCATAAAACCAAAAAAAAACTTGTTCTTCATCTTCGTTTCAGTAGAGCTCCTTGTCAATTCTACCATTCCAACTTTTTTTTCTTCATTTTGCCTCTTCAATAATTCTGTTTTCCTCTTCAATTCATCCAAGTTACTCTTGAGTTGCATGATTTCATCTTGTGCATCTTCGCCTTTTTTCTGTAGGTTACGAACTTGATTAACCAATTGACTGACAACAGTCTTCCCTGGCTCACTGGACTCCTCTTATGATGCCAAATGAAAAAATCACACATCTTGAAACCATAAATTTTGTATAACCCTCACCCCCAAATCTTCTTCCATAGTTAGGAATAGTCTTGCAGGTCATCAATGGAGATTCAACATTGCAGTAACACATGTGTTTCCTTCTTTAATGACCTGTACACTGCTTTGAAGTAGAACCAGAAGATTATATACTTACACTGCACCCATATAAAAATCGCGTGAATCACTCCGTTTCATGAGTGGAGGAATAAAAGCTACCTAGAAGATGAAGACATGTACGACTGAACGATGGAGAAGAATGAGAGGAGAGGGATTAGGGTTCGAAGGTGAGAGAAGAGAGATGGAGAAGAACAATGTAGAAGGATAAGAGAAAATGGATTAGGGATCGTTCTTTCAATGAGAGAGCATTATGATATGATCTCCAATTTTTATTTCGTTTTAAATGATTTAAGTTAATATAATATAGTTTATTAATTATTTTAGTTATTATAAATAATAAATCGTATGTGACAATACTTATGTGACATCATTAAATGATGTGTGCATGCTGAGTCGGCTGCTACATCATTTAATGAGAGCTACATCATTTTTTTTTGCAGAAAGCTAACTCAGCAAAAAAAATCTCTCATTGGACTAAATGTTCCGAGTTTCTTAAAATTGGAGAATTAAATGTTTGAGTTTTAGAATAGGGGGTCAAATGTCTAGATTTTTGAAAATAGGGGGACAAAACTATAATTTAGCCTATTTTTGTTTAGTTTTTCTATTTGGATTAACGTTTATGCGCTTCTAGCAGCCTTTTTGATGATCAGAGAAAATGAACTTTTCTTTTCATTTCACCTAAAAATTCTATGACTGGCCTTTATAGTCATAAATGACTCATAAATTAAACTTTGACGTCAAATAAATTCACACTCGGGTCACGATTAGGATTTTTTAGCGTCAAATTTTGCATTAATTATTAATTATTTTGATTGAAATATGAGCGCTTAAAATTTGACATCAAAGTTTTATAAGTCATTTATGACTATAGAGAGCCGTTATAGGATTTTTAGGGGAAGTGAAATGAAAAGGTTCATTTTCTTTGATTGTCAAAAAGGCTACTTCTAAAACATTTTTTTTAGTGGAAAGAAGCGCTGAAACGTTAATTCGAATAGAAAAACTAGACAAAAAATAACTAATGGCAACATCTAAAAATTATCTATAAAGAATCTTTTGAAGATTTTTCATAATTACAAAATATTTATAGAATATTTAGAATGATTATCATCATTTCAAAATCTTCCTGCATTGAAATAAAGTTTATTTGAATGACCGCCCTTTATCACATCAAATGTTACATCAAATCAAAAGATTTTGTCATTATTACAAAAATTTGTAGAATCTTTAGAAAATATTATTGATGTGACATGTAACTATTTCGAATGACCGGTGTGATACTTCACGCGGCAATCCCTAGTCACATCGCATCATATATGCTATTATAACAAAGATTTAAACTAATAATTAAAGCGAATTATTCGGTCGAGGTTTAAATTTTGATCCAAAAATCAATTGAAATATGGGATCAAAATTTCGCTTGACACGTATAATTTAAGTCTGTTGTCTCGTATTTCGATTGAAATTTGGATCAAAATCTATACTTTAACCGAATATGATATATTAGGTTCTAAATCTACTATTCTTTTTGGTGAAAACACACATTCATTCTGGGCCAAATCTACACGGGTTAGTGTGATAAAAACACAAAAGAAAAGTACATAAAGTTGTAACCAGAAAATTTGGGCCGTTACATGTTATATAATAATAAACATTCACTTATCTATTAACACATTAATTGTCGAAATAAAGTGTGATTGAGACATAGTGTGTCAATTAACTTTTTATTTACATGAAATTTGAATCATGCAGAAAATATAACATTTTTCAACGACGGATCAGATTGATAAATTTCATTTTATTATTAAATTAATTAATTGATTTGTGTTATTACGTTTGGCACCGTGTATCATTATATCCCAACTCATATAAAATATATATTTATATTTTTGATTTATATATTTAATTATTTTATGCATTTTTGGTATTTTACAAATTAAGAAATAAATCATAAAATTGATTTTTGTATCAAAAAAATTGATTTTTAACTTAATTAATAAACATGCGGTATTTTTAATATTTGGTATTTGTCATTATATCCTAACTCATATAGAATATATATTTACATTTTTGATTTATTTCTTTAATTATGCGATTGATGCATTTTTGGTATTTTACAAATTAAGAACTAAATCATAATATTGATTTTTGTACCAAAAAAAATTGATTTTTAACTTCAATAATAAATATACGGTATTCATTAATATTTGGTAAACCTATCATTCACTTACCACACAAAAAACTTATTCATGACGATTGTGAAGACTAATCCTTTGAGGTATCGTTAATTTAAGGGGTCGATATCTCCAAATAAATATTTTTTCATACGCATCGGTCAGATATTGAATCCAATACTAAATAGTTAAGAGACACAAGTATCTACCACTTGTGCCACACAATGTTAGTTACAATTGTTTAAATATACATTTCCTCAATGAACAAACCCGTGATAGTCGATGCAAAATTTGTTCCTAAGCTCGATCAAAATTATCAGATACGTAGTATTAGTTTTTAGTTGAAAAAAGTCGGGGACACTTTTTCAAAAACTATATGTATTGTAGTAATTAGATATCCAAGGATTTATAATAATTTTGTTGATGTTTCGCCACCGTTGGAGACAAGATGAATAGATGATTGATTATAGGGGAGTCAGTCAATAATCAATGAGAACTAGTTTACTTCCTCACCAAGTATGGAAAGAGGCAGCTTCGAATCAATTGTAAAGGGTCCCTCGATAGCTCCGTTATTTCGTCCCACCTTCCTCCAAATTTCACTCTCGTTTACACCGGAGCAGAACTTGTTTACTTCCGCACGTCAAGAAAAAAAAAAAAAACTAGTTTACTTCCTCACTAAGTATAGCCAAAACACTATCAAGGATATTTCCGTAATTTCCGGAACCCCTATATATACTCGATCAACTCACAAGTCAATCACTGTCATAAATTCGTTATACAGATTACAGAACGTGTAACTGCTTTTGTTTTAGTTTTAGTTTACTTGCTTGCTCCCCTATACTCCAATTCAACCATGGAAAGAGGCAGTTACCGCGGTAGAGGAAGCCGTGGAAGAGGAAGAGGGTTTCATCAGCAACCGCAATCTCGTGACGGTGGCTTCCACAACGGTAATGGTGGAAGAGGAGAAGAGCTTTATCAACAACAACATCACGGTGGCTTTCGTAACAGTAATACTGGAAGAGGAGAAGAGTTTTATCGGCAAAATCAACCTCGTGGCGGTGGCTTTCATAACAGTAGTGGTGGTGAAAGAGGAGAGGAGTTTGATCGGCAACATCAATCTCGTGGCCGTGGCTTCCATAACGGTAATGGTGGAAGAGGACAAGAGTTCTATCAACAGCAACAATCCCGCGGTGGTGGTGATGGTGGTGGCTATCGTGGTGGAAGAGGAGGGGATGTTTATCAGCGACACCAATCAGGCGGTGCTGGCCGTGGAAGAGAGTTTCCTTTTGAACCGCAGCAGCAGTCAAGGACAAACCCTCATTCTTCCGCTACTTCAACCCAAACACACAACCCTAGATCTTCAAGTACTATTCCCAGCTCTGAGCCCATCCACCCATCTCAAAACCAAACTCATCCCCTTCCAGGTATTAAACTTGTTTTTAATATTCACTAGATTTCGATACACACATGATTTTATCCGACTGTATTTTCTGTATTTTCTAAGTCACTATATAGATGTCTGTTTATCCATGAGTAAGTGATTTTTTAGTTTAGATTGACCGTATCAAGCTGTGTATATATCAAATCAAATGTATTACATTTTTTGCGTAGATTTTCATTTTCATTTTAGTCGCTGGATTATCAACTATTTTGCGTAGATTTTCATTTTTATTTTAGTCACTTGATTATTTATCAATCGATGTATCAATGAAAGAATGTTTTCTTTTGTGCAGATATTGCATCTTTGAAAATAGATGATCCGCATGTGGAGAAAAGCACACTCGGACCAATACACAGACCCGATAAAGGAGGAACAGTGGCTATTCGAAGTTGCAGACTGCGTGTTAATCATTTTCCCGTCACCTTTAATCCACAAAGCATAATAATGCATTACAATGTCGATGTGAAACCCTCTGCACCACTGAAAAATGGTCTCTCTAAGAGGATTTCAAAGTCAGACTTGTCCATGATAAGAGACAAGTTGTTTTCAGATCACCCACAGTTATTGCCTTCATTGATGACCGCATATGATGGAGAGAAGAGTATATTCAGTGCTGTAACATTGCCGGAAGAAACTTTCATTGTAGAGGTGTCTAAAGCCGACGATGAAAAAGCTTTTTCCTATGCAGTTACTCTGACGCTTGTGAATAAACTCGAGCTTCACAAGTTGAAGGATTACCTCAGTGGCAAAGTGTTTTCCATTCCTAGAGATATCTTACAAGGAATGGATTTAGTGATAAGAGAGAATCCAGCAAGACACACTGTTTCTCTGGGAAGATGTTTCTTTCCCACCAATCCTTCCATGATAGAGAAGGATCTTCAACCTGGAATAATTGCACTTGGAGGGTTTCAACACAGTCTCAAGCCCACTGCACAGGGGTTGTCTATGTGCCTTGATTACTCGGTCTTGTCTTTTCGAAAGAAAATGTCAGTCTTGGATTTCCTCCATGCTCATATTAGGGGTTTCAATTTGGGGGAGTTTCGAAAATATAGGAAAATTGTTGAGGAAGCACTTGTTGGACTAAAAGTAAATGTCACTCACAGGAGAACCAAACAGAAATACACCATTGCTAGGCTCACATCTAAGGATACACGCCACATCGATTTCCCTATTTTGGACCCGGAGGGCCAAAATACCGTTGGAAACACCACTCTCCTTGCTTACTTTAAAGATAAATACAGTGTTGATATTGAATACAAAGATATTCCTGCCTTAGACTTTGGGGGAAAGAAGACTAACTATGTACCTATGGAACTCTGCGTCCTGGTTGAGGGTCAGAGATACCCAAAAGAGTATTTGGACAAGAATGCTGGCAAGGACTTGAAAAATATGTGCTTGGCTAGTCCAAGGGAAAGGGAAACTACAATACAGATGATGCTCAATTCGAGTGATGGACCTTGTGGGTAAGAGGAATATTTCTCCATGACAATGCATTTTGAACTTTATTTGTTTTCCACCACATGATTTTTAGTTAAATGTCGCACTCTTCTGCTTTTACTAAACTTGGGCTTTAACTTGAGTTAACTTCTCTAATTCAAGGATTCAATACTCTGATTTCTTATCCTGTCTTTCTTTTTGAGCAGAGAATGAATGAGATGCTTGTTGAGATGGCTAGAATTTTTATTTGAATATGGAAAAATGGCATAACATATCAGTGCTCCACTACATATATAGAAAATCCATGTGTTTCTTCATACACTCACTTTCTCCTCATTTGTTTACTATTTGTCAACTGTTGTGGTTGGGTACCATTTATGTTTGTTGATAGATTTCACCTTGCTAACCCTAAACATATTATTATTGAATTTGCGTTTTCTGGAACTTGGGCTGCTGCTTCTCCTGATTCTTACTTACCGATGATTGCATGATGAAGTAGGATAATTAGGTGTTTGCATGAAACTTGTCCTAGCTTGCATAGTTTTTCTATCGGAATTGCATTTGGAGTATTTCCCTTGTTTGAGAGTTTTTTTAAAAAACTCAACCATTTTTTCTTGTTTTTGGAGTAAGGAGTACTGATTTATAATATTGTAGCTGCTGATTATTTTGTGTATGTTTACAATTAGGGGTACTGATTTCCTTCATTTGTACGTTGTAATTTTTGATTCTATATAATCATCAATTTATCTCCTTGTGTAAACAAGTCACCATATTATTTTGGATCACTGCGTGTTTACTATTTTAAATTTCTATGAATGGACAAGTCTCTGACAAAATCTTTTATGACAGTGGCGGTATTCTTGAGAATTTTGGAATGAATGTCAACACTTCCATGACAAATGTGACGGGACGTGTAATTGGACCTCCAATATTGAAGTTAGGTAATCCAAATGGAAAGGTTACTCGCATGAATCTGGATCCAGAGAAATGTCAATGGAATCTAGTTGGAAGATCAATGGTTGAAGGCAAGCCAGTTGAGTGTTGGGGGATTCTTGATTTTACCAGCAATGCAGATAATTGGAGCAGATTTAGAGGCGAACAATTCATTCAAAGGCTTATGGGTAAGTACCAAAAGTTGGGCATTGGCATGAAGGAGCCTGTTTGGTATGAGGAATCTACAACGTGGGCACTTCAGGACTATAATTTACTATCTGGATTACTTGAAAAAATTAATTACGAAGTTAAAAAAATATGTCGTCGGCCGCTGCAATTTCTCCTTTGTGTGATGCCCAGCAAGGATCCAGGTTACAAGTTACTCAAGTGGATTGCTGAGACCAAGATTGGAATAGTGACACAATGCTGCTTATCTGTTGGTGCTAATGAAGGGAAAGATCAATATCTCACAAATCTTGCTCTTAAGATCAATGCAAAAATGGGAGGCAGTAATGTAGAGCTCAACAACAGCCTCCCACACTTTGAGGGTGAAAGTCATGTTATGTTTATAGGGGCTGATGTCAATCATCCAGCTTCTCGAGACGCAAACAGTCCATCAATTGCTGCTGTGGTTGCCACTGTTAACTGGCCTGCTGCAAATCGCTATGCAGCGCGTGTTTGCACTCAATACCATCGAGTTGAGAAAATTGTGAACTTTGGAGAAGTTTGCCTTGACCTTGTTGCATGCTATGAGAAGTTCAATAAAGTCAGGCCTCAGAAAATAGTCATATTTCGTGATGGTGTAAGCGAGAGCCAATTTCACATGGTTCTTAATGAGGAGTTGCAAGATTTGAAGAGGGCATTTCAACGCTCGAATTACTTTCCAACCATCACTCTGATTGTCGCTCAAAAGCGACACCAGACTCGATTGTTTCCTGCAGGTGCAAGGGAAGGGGCTCCTAATGGTAATGTGTTCCCGGGAACTGTTGTCGACACAAAGGTCGTTCATCCTTTTGAGTTTGATTTTTACCTTTGTAGTCACTATGGAAGCCTAGGTACAAGCAAGCCTACTCACTATCATGTCTTGTGGGATGAGCACAAGTTTACTTCTGATGATTTGCAGAAACTCATATATGATATGTGCTTTACCTTTGCAAGGTGCACTAAACCTGTATCTTTAGTGCCTCCGGTGTACTATGCTGATCTCACAGCATATAGAGGGCGAATGTACTATGAAGCAAGGGTGTGGGCCGAATCTCCTGCTTCTTCTTCATCATCGCGTACAGCTTCTTCATCGCTTTCTTCACCAACCTCGATTTTAAATGATCCAGGGTTTTACAAGTTGCATCCTGATCTGGAAAACATAATGTTCTTCATCTGAAGGTCTACTGCAGCTGGTCTTTCTTTTGTGATGACTTCTTAGCTCTCGCCTATTTTGTGGTTAAACTTATATTGTCTGTTTGTTTGCTTTGGGAATTACTGCTCCAAATATTTAAGTAGTTTGTGCATGAATCTAATGGATTATGTCTCGTTCTTGGCTCTTTTTGTTTTTAGGATGTTGGTCGTGTTATTTTAGTCGTAATTGGCCTACTGGTCTTAGTCATTTTCAGGATATGAAAGTCTGTTGTTGCTTTTGGTTTTGTGGATTTGGACCTTTTAATCAAGGATTAAATATGTTTAGTCCCTATAAATATGTAGTCATTCCAATTTAGTTCCTACAATTTTTTTATTTAAAAAATCCCCTCAAAAACACACCTTTTCATTTAAGGCTCTTATGTTTGCTGTTGATGTGTCTAACAGTAATTATTTTAAGACTTATTATGTGGCATCGAATCCACATTGGATTACACATCACAATCATTACTTGTATGCTCAAAATCCCCAAATCCCTTATTTCCCTGTTCTTTTATCTCTTCCATTCTACCTCTTCTCTTGTTCAGTTTGCAGACATCAACTTTTAGAACACAACCAGACAACTAAACATGTGATTTTTTTTTCATCGAGTCATATCAAACACAATGCTTTAATTTTAGGAGTTATATCTTCATTCAATTTAAGGAAGAGAGGAGAACAATGACCAAATTACATCTAAATCCCACTAGGAAAATAATAAGCAGGATTCCCAAATCCCAACTGCCCACAGATCAAAGCAAAAAATGGATAAATCCTCAAAACTAAAATCACATGCTTTCCACAATACCATACGACTTGGCAACGTGAGCACTTGCTAAGGTTAGTTGTTTTTTTTTTTTGTCAAAGTTGCATGATTTGATTTTAGGCAAGGCCTAAACCATGGCAAAGGTGTACAAAGTAAAACCAACTGCACCATCCAAATACACATAAAGCATGGGTCCAACCCCAGCCCACAAAGAAATTAACATGAAATGATAAATAAGTCACGGGCCCAATGGGGCTCCACTAAGAAACGACCCGGGACCACCCACTAAAACACTACCGGAAATGGAACACATCCAAAAGAGGGGAAAACACAGCAATGGTTTTCAACCCTAATTCAGCAATGGCGTCAGAAAGAGTTACTTCCTTCAACAACAAACAACAATCAACATCAAATCCTACTCAACTCCACTGATAACACTTATTTCAGTAATGAAGATCTACAAGGCAATCGAATACTACATATCTCTTCTGAGATTTTGTGCATCATCCAAGATAGAGCTTTGAAGGCGATCAGGAAGATTCACGAACCAGTTGCCACGGAGTTCACCACCCTCCGCCATAGATGCGATGCAGTGAGCGACACCATTGCCTTCCCTTGTCGTCCAGGTAAACCCACAGTGCTGAAATTGGGATTTCAAATGAGTAATATCAACTATTATGTTCTTGATCTCATCCCTAATCAAATTCCCTCTGCTTGTTTCGATGAGGCTCAAATTATCTGATTCGAAGATCACAAAAGAAAGAAAGAGGTTGTTCGCAAGCACCATAGCTTCCCTGAGACCTAGGGCTTCAGCCATCAGAGGAGAAGAAGCTGAAATTGACTTCACAAAGGCAGAAATACAGGTACCTCTTTCATCCCTAATTATAACACCAATTGCTCCTTTTCCGGTTCTTTGGCTGTAGGCAGGATCTGAATTGATTTTGTAATGATTGGGTGGGGGGCCAGAAACAAGCTCTCTTCACACGGGCTTGGTTCACCAAAGGGGTGAATTCTTTAGTTGTGGAGTGAAGGAATTCACTTACATGACTCTGTGTTTGAAGAATCACCGACATAGGATTAGGTTTCTTAGCATTAAACACCACTTCATTCCTTGATTTCCAAATAAACCACAGGGCATAGAAAACTTTAGTACTTAAATCTTGGAGCAAAATTGAATCCCATTCATTCCCCAGTAAAAATTCCTGGATCCAAACTTGTATTGAATTTAAACTCACCCTAGAAGGTGGTTGGCAGATTTGAGGACTAAACCAACAAGGCTCAGTCCATGCACACAGCAGAAATGCATGTTCTGCAGTTTCAGGCTCCATATTGCATATAGGGCACATAGGAGAGTCAACAATTTTCTTTCTGAACAAGACATCTCTCAAAGGCAGAGCATTCTTGCAAACTTTCCACAAAAAGTGCTTTACTTTTTGCACCACTTTAGCACTCCAAATGATCTTCCACAATTGAGGATCAATGGGAGAGGAAGAGGATGCTACATTACGATTATTAGGGTCAAGATCAACCAACCTTCTATAACCAGATTTCACTGAGTATAATCCATTAGAAGTATAGGGCCAAAAAAGGTTGTTAGTGGGGGATGTCCAAGATATTGGAGTCTGGAAAGCTTCAACGGCACTAGCAGTGGTCAAATTGTTCCTTAGGAGAGAAGTATCCCACTGCTTCTGTTCATTAATAACCTCACTAACCATTGTCACATTAGTATTAGGTTTCAAAACTACTCTATTACCTGAAACTAACCAAATATCATTTGAAATATTGATAGTAGATCCTGCTCCCACTGTCCATCTCCCAGAATCTTTTAGTGATTGTCTTCCTACCAGTAAACTTTTCCACACCCAAGAGGAACTCCTCCCTTCACTTGCATCCTAGAAGCAGCAATTAGGGAAATAGACGCTCTTCAAGGTAGTTGCCCAGTAAGCCTGAGGATCATGAATGATTCTCCAAGCCTGCTTTGATAGGTAAGAACAATTCATCTTGGCAAAATCCTTGAGCCCCAAACCCCCTTGAGACTTGGGAGAGCAAATGACTCTCACACTTTTCTAATGAATACCACGATGCCTTCCTGATTTAGCCCACCAAAATCTAGCCACAACTGCTGTGAGATCAGCACAAAAAGTTTTAG
Organism: Astragalus glycyphyllos; assembly: GCA_963573325.1. Lineage (NCBI taxonomy): Eukaryota > Viridiplantae > Streptophyta > Magnoliopsida > Fabales > Fabaceae > Astragalus > Astragalus glycyphyllos. The sequence goes on from OY754310.1 coordinate 64,000,203, forward strand.
GAAGATTTAAGATTGACATCACATAGCTTGGAATAGCTTGGATGACAGACTTTATCATAACTTCCTTCCCTGCCTGATTCAACAAAGACCCTTTCCAACCCTCCATCCTGGCCAGAACCCTATCTTTGACCCATTTAAGGCTTTTAATTTTTGACCTGCCCCAATCAGCTGGTATCCCCAAGTAATTGCCAGGATTTTCCCAAATTGGAAATATCAGTCAGCCTAGATCTAAGAGAGTTACTGATTTTTGAGCCACAAATAATACCTGACTTAGCAGTATTGATTTTTTGCCCAGAAGCATTAGTGAAAATGTTGAGAATGGAAACAATTTTGTAGATATCCTCAGGTACATCTTTAGAGAAAATAATAGCATCATCGGCAAAGAAAAGATGAGTGAGGGGAGGGGCAGTAGCTGTCAGTTAAATACCACTGAAATTATCATTATCATGGGCTTTAGTAATAAGTCTAGATAGCACATCAAAGATCAGGATAAACAAGTATGGGGATAGGGGATCACCCTGTCTAAGCCCTCTATTAGGAATAAGAGCCCTTGAAGAGTATCCATTGACCTGGTAGGAATATGTAATTGAAGACACCAATGCCATAACTTTATCAATCCAGACTCTGTTAAACCCATAAGCCACTAAGACTTTCTCAATAAAAGTCCAACTTACTCTATCATAGGCCTTATTCATATCAAGCTTTATAGCTATACCTTTCCCCCCCTTGCCCTTGCTTCTTTTTGAGAAAATGAAAAGCCCCATGAGCAACCACAAGGTTGTCCTGAATCAATCTCCCCCCCCCCCCCCCCCCAATGCACTCTGCTGGGGGGTAATCAAATCATTCATCAATGGTTTCAATCTACCAACTAAAATCTTTGAAATGATTTTATAAATAAAATTACAGCAACTAATTGGTCTTACTTGACTTATAGATTCAGGGTTAGGCGCTTTAGGAATAAGAACCACTAAGGTATGGTTAATTTTATCCCCCAATGAACCATTTGAGAAAAAGGAATTGACAGCAGCCACCACATCCCCACTGATTGTTTCCCAATTTCTTTGGAAAAATAAACCATTAAGTCCATCAGGTCCTGAAGCCTTGTGGGGGCCAAGATCAAACACTGCCTTTCTTATTTCAGCCACTGACACCTCACTCACTAGGCTATTATTCATAGCCTCAGAAACACAGTTTGGAATAACCTCTAAACATGAAGTCATATCAGTAACAATATCAGGGGAGTAAATGTCAGCAAAGTAGTTTCTTATACCATTAGTAACCTCTGCCTGCCCTTCAAGCCAAGTGCCATCTAAACCTTTGATCCTCATGAGCTTGTTCTTATCTCTTCTTTGCACTGTGGAAGCATGGAAGAATTTAGTGTTTTTATCCCCAAAATTGAGCCACTTCACCCTTGATCTTTGCCCCCAATACTGCTCCTCTTGCTTCCACATACGATCAATATCTTTCCTAAGAGAGTTAACCAGATTCCAATCAACCTGACCTGCTGGTAGATTAATACATTGCTGAATCTGGCCTTTGAGCTCATGAATCTCTTTAGCTGCATTTTTGAATGTAGCCTTCTGCCATGTAGTTAACTTATTCCTGCAAGACTTGACTTTATCATTCCAGCAACCCCAAGAATCTACCTTATTACTCCTCCACCCCTCCTCAACAACCTTTCTAATATCTTCGTGGTCCTTCCACAATACTTCATATTTAAATGACTTGCCACTGAGAAAAGGGGGTTTAGGCTTTAAAACAATAGGAGCATGGTCAGAATTGACAATAGGGAGGGCAAGAGCCATAGCATAAGGGAAGAGCTGTCTCCAAGACCAGCTTGCAAGCACACGATCAATTCTTTCTCTAGTCACAAAACCATCTCTTGGGTTACTAATTCAGGTAAATTTACAACCCTGCAGTTCCATATCCATGAGTTCAGAGGCATTCAGAAACTCCCTGAACCTATCTGTTCGTCTTTGATCAATAGGCCTAAACCCATCCTTTTCCATTTGATGAAGCATCTCATTGAAATCACCTAAGCAACACCATGGCCCATTATGGAGGGGTTTCACAGCAAGTAACTTAGGCCATAAGGTTCTTCTATCAACAGTGATTGGATTACCATACACAAAAGTAATTTCAAACAGAGTACGTGATCTTCTTTCCCTAGCACCAACATGGATGAAATTCATACAAGAAGACATCACCTGAATCTCATAGTAATCACTCCAAAAAAGAGCCAAACCCCCTGATGTTCCATTAGCTTCCACACAAAACCAATTCTGAAATCTGAATCTTCTCTTAACATTGTTAACTCTCTCCTTACGGGCTCTGGTCTCCGTAAGGAATAAAATGGCCGGCTTATGTTCATGAACAAGATCATATAGCTCCCTGTTTGTCGTGGTCGCCGCCAAGCCACGACAATTCCAACTTATACAAGTCATTTGGGCCATTAGGAGCATGGGTAGGCCCGCCTTCTCAGTCAAAACAGCAGATTCTGTGACAATGTGACCATCAATGACAGCAATAAGCCTTGCTCTCTTTACTCCATCCTGGACATTCTCCATAGCTTCTCCTCCTGAGATAGAGAGAGTAATCTTCTCTCTTCCACGTTTCAAACTTAAATCTCCAGCAAATTTGTCACTAAGAGCATCCTCCACCACACTTGGAATATTATTGACAGATGAGGAGCTACCATCCTCCTCCTCAGGGGGAAACTCCACAAAATAGGGGGGAGGGGATGTTCTGGGTGGATGCCTATAGTTCTTGCAAGGGAATCTAGTGATAACTCTATCTCCAGCAGGACTATGAATGATAGTAGAGATAATAGCATCAGCATTTGGTGGGTCATCCCCACTCACAGGATCTTCATTACTTCCAAGAGTATTGTCATTAGTAGCATTATGATCTGTAGGTGTTCCTTCAGCGTTTTCTCCCATACTAGAGCCCACTGCCTTCACTGAATCCAAAGGGAAATCTTTTAAACAGTCTAGGTTTAGAGGCATTGAGGAAAGGGCCATACTTTGGTTTATCTTTATCATAAGCTGCCATCACTAGTGACCTAGTGCAATGTTTCTGTTTATGTCCAAAAATACCACACTTATAACATAACCCTTGAAGTCTTTCATATTTGAAATGAACCTAAGCTTTTTCAGTAACACTCTTCTGCAGCCAGCACCAGACCACAAGGGTTTCATGACATTCACAGCCACTCTTGCACGAATGTAGTGAGTGAAAGCAGTGCCTGCCTTCAAAGGATCTTCCACTTCTAAGACCCTACCTATTCTGTTCAGTAGAATATTCGCATTAGCAGGGTTTACATCACCTCTATGAAGGCCATGAATCTGGATCCAGAAGGGAACTTCACCAAAATCAATGTTCTCAAAGGCAATACCTTCCTTCCATCTTTGGAGACCGATGAGTTGGTTCATGACAAACCAGTGAGCTTTCCCCAGCACTTCCTCAGCATTGTGAACAGTAAGGAAGGTAAAAAGAAACTTATTATCCCCCATATCGGTGATATACATGCCTCTATACTCTTCCCATGTCTTAAACATTATATTTCTAATAGCTTTCTTATTTTGGATTTTATCTGAGATAATCTTTCCAACAACAGCTCTTAAAGAATACTCAATATTACTCTTTGTTCCAGGAACAAGTTTCTTAACCACAGGATCTCTCTCATCCTCAGGAATGCCAGCAGGGGAAGGATCCGCCATTAGAACAACCAACGGAAACATCAACTTTACTAAAAGCTGATGAAGATGAGAGGACAAACAGATTTTGCACTTTTGCTCTTTTTTTTGTTGCTCTTTTGCTCTTTTGACTCTAAATGCTCTTTTGTGCTCTTTAGCTCTTTTGACTCAACTACAAACTGATTGTAACCCTAAAAATGCTCTTTTGCTCTTTCTTAAACTTCGATGATCGACTCAATAGTAAAATTAAAAAGGATGACAAGAGTGTAACAGACCTTGATGACACTGTGTTTACTAATATATGATTTTGGTTGACTCTAATGGTGATAAATGCAACCATTAATGTCTTCCTCAATGCAACACTGAAAGGAAAAGAAGGACCGGGTTGTTAAGAACAACTTAGACCAGAAAATTACGTAACTTAGTCCAGTGTGTATTATCCAACTAAAGTAGCCCAACCCATAATAAGTTGACAACGAGACATCCCAACGGATATCTATACTCACTTAGCGAAAATCCAACGGTTAATAACTAACCTAACCCCTGAGGCATTAACCCTAGCAAACCTTTACTCACCTATTAAAACCCCATTACACCTTCATCACACTTTTTCTGGGGTGACTTATTATTTGAAACACAAATATAAGGCTCTTGCCTAATAATCACCTCATCTGCAACACCAAAGTCAACACCACGTTCAATGTTTACTTATTTATATTAGTTAAATTCTCAAATGGGAGGAGGGGACACTACAAGAATTTCGGTAATTTCCGGCGGACAAAATCCGCCGGTAATAGCCAAAATCCGCCGGAAAATGGGCATTACCGACGGATTTTTTCCGCCGGTAATTCACTCGTCGGTAATGGTTACCGGCGGAATTTCCGCCGGTAATTACCGGTGGATTTTTCACATTACCGGTGGATTTTTCCCTCGGTAATTACCGGCGGATTTTTATAAAAAAATTATTTTTTTTTTAAATTTTAAAATTTTAAATAAGAATTTCGTTTTTTAAATTTAAATGTTACGGTATCTAAATTTTGTCCAATTTCAAATTTCCCCTTATATTTGTACCGGTTGGGGTGAGAATCAAGAAGTATGAAGGAATGAAAGAGAATATGTGAGAATAAGAATGAAGTGAGAAGAATGAAGGAGTGAGAATGAGGAATGAAGGAGAGATAAGAAGTATTAAATTTGGAGAGAATGGGAAAAAAGAAATAAGAATGAATGAGTGAGAATGAATAAGAATGAAGAAAAAAGGAGAGATGTATAGAGAAATTTATGTAGATTGGAGAGTGTGAGGAAGAAGAAGAAGAAATATAAGATAGAGAAAATGTATAAGAGAAAGAGAAGGAAATAAAGAGTGAAATGAGAGAATGAGAGGAGTGTAGGAGAAAGTTTTATTTATAGGTGATTTTTTGAAATTACTGGCGGATTTATGAAATTACCGGTGGACTTTTTTCCCTCCGAAAATTACCGGCGGATTTTTGAAATTAGCGGCGGAGTTTGAAATTTTTTTTTGCAAAATCCGCCGGTAATTTTCCTGCGGTTTTTACCGGAGGATTTTTGAAATTACCGGCGGATTTTGTAATTTTTTTTTTTTGCAGAATCAGCCGGTAATTTTCCGGCGGATTTTACATATTTTTTTTTTTGCAAAATCCGTCGGTAATTTTCCGGCGGTTTTTACCGGCGGATTTTTGTTTTTTAAATTTCGTGCTATCGATTAAGCTCTGGCACTGTTTTATTTTCATGCTATCGATTCAGCTCTGGCATTGTCTTTTAAATTTCGTGCTATCGATTCAGCTCTGGCATTGTTTTTTAAATTTCGTGCTATCGATTAAGCTTTGGCACTGTTTTATTTTCATGCTATCGATTCAGCTCTAGCATTGTCTTTTAAATTTCGTGCTATCGAATCAGCTCTGGCACAGTTTTATTTTCATGCTATCGATTCAGCTCTGGCATTGTCTTTTAAATTTCGTGCTATCGAATCAGCTCTGGCACAGTTTTATTTTCATGCTATCGATTCAGCTCTGGCATTGTCTTTTAAATTTCGTGCTATCGATTCAGCTCTAGAACTATTTTATTTTCATGCTATCGATTCAGCTCTGGCATTGTCTTTTATATTTCATGCTATCGATTCAGCTCTGGCACTGTTTTATTTTCATGCTATCGATTCAGCTCTGGCATTGTCTTTTATATTTCGTGCTATCGATTCAACTCTGGCACTGTTTTATTTTCATGCTATCGATTCAGCTCTGGCATTGTCTTTTAAATTTCGTGCTATCGATTTAGCTCTGGCACTGTTTTATTTTCATGCTATCGATTCAGCTCTGGCATTGTCTTTTATATTTCGTGCTATCGATTCAGCTCTGGCACTGTTTTATTTTCATGCTATCGATTCAGCTCTGGCATTGTCTTTTATATTTCGTGCTATCGATTCAGCTCTGGCACTGTTTTATTTTCATGCTATCGATTTAGCTCTGGCATTGTCTTTTAAATTTCGTGCTATCGATTCAGCTCTGGCACTGTTTTATTTTCATGCTATCGATTCAACTCTGGCATTGTCTATTTTATTTTCGTGCTATCGATTTAGCTCTGGCACTGTTTTATTTTCATGCTATCGATTCAGCTCTGACATTGTCTATTTTATTTTCGTGCTATCGATTTAGCTCTGGCACTGTTTTATTTTCATGCTATCGATTCAGCTTTGGCATTGTCTTTAAAATTTCGTGCTATCGATTCAGCTCTGGCACTGTTTTATTTTTATGCTATCGATTCAGCTCTGGCATTGTCTTTTAAAATTTCGTGCTATCGATTCAGCTCTGGCACTATTTTTGTCTTTTAATTTTGTACTACCTAATTGTGCATATTTCACCGATTAAAATTGAGGTTCATATCTGTACTTCTTCCTTACTTTGATAATACAACAAAACATAGTTTTATGTATTATCTCGTAAGAAAGTAAGTACAGAGGGGCATCTGTGAACACCCAATTTTAACCGGTATTTTTCACTTTTTTAGTAAAAAAATCATAAAAAAATATGTTTTTTGCGTTTATTTGATTCTTAATCCCTCAAAAAGGTCGTTTTGCGCTAATTTACTAATTTTGGTTTTTATTACTTTTTTTAGAGGTTAAACATAAAATAAGTAAAATATGCTATTTGATACAAAAAGAGAATGTCCATGTACATGACTTGGCCCTAGAATGCCAAAGTTACAAAAAATACAAAAATAGACCAAACACCAAAAACTACAGCTACTTGCGAAAGAAATTTCTCTCTCCTCAGGCCTAGTTTCAATGATCCGTATGGTGAAAGTGAAGATATGTGTCTCCTGAACGTTCTTCCAAAAAATTAAGGCAATCCAACGGCTAACGAATCCGGAATCGTACTTTTACGGTGACAGGTTTGAGAAAAATACCAAAAACAGCAGCTTTTTGAGAACGCAATTTCTCTCTCCTCAGACCATGTCTCGCGGATCCGAACGGTGAAAGAGAAGACACGTGCCTCGTGAACCGTCTGTCAAAAAATAAAGACGATCCAACGGTTAACGAATCCGGAATCGCACTTTTACGGTGGCTGGTTTGAGCAAAACGGGAATTGCTTTCTCTAAATGAAAATTGTGTTTGCTATCTTGTTTTTGTCCCACATCGCTTGAGAGAAGCAAGAGCCATCTAGCAATGGGCTATATAAGAGGTTGAGAGGCGAAGACTAAGGGGGGAGATCATTGACGGACTAAGTGATCTTTTGGGCTAGCCTTTGCGGGTCCTTTACACTAAAAGTCTGTCTTTGATTAGTTAATATTTTTTTTGAGTCGGCGTTCCGGTTCTCAAAGCGGTTTTTGCGCAAGGCGATTCTGGACTCAAAATGGACCAGATAGGAGTCCGGTTCACAGTTGACCTTGTTAGGCTGCTCGGTCTGGTTCGGCATTCTTTGTGTTCATCAACTTAAGGTTAGTTTTGTATTTATTTAATTATTCATTTATGTACATATTTATTTATTTGTTATTTATTTTATTATTTATTTATTTATGTATATATTTATTTATTCCTTTTTTATGTGTGTATTTAATTATTTTGTTTATTTATTTATTTATTTATTTATTTATTTATTATCATTCCCTTTTTTTTACTTAATCTTTTTTTTTTTGCTAATTTCTAAAAATAAGGTATTTTCCTATCTTCTCCTTTTTTTATTGATTCCTAAAAAATAATAAAAGTGGCTTTGGTCGAGGTGTACACCTTATCAAACCCGCAACCTAGTTAGGTCGCCTGAGTTGTACAACTTGGTGATCCTAACCCCTTTCTCCAAAAACTTAATCATTCAACAAACAAATATTTTCTCATGAAGAACTACGTACTCTTTGATTCTCCGCCACGCGGAGATACGTAGGAGCGGGGCCTCCCCGTCAAGCGGAATAAATATTTTCTAATAATTAATGAACCCTTCTTTTCTTTTAACACCTACTTTCTATGAAAAAAATAATAAAAATGGTTTTGATCAAGGTGTACACCTTGTCAATTCCGGTTTAAGGGACTTTAGCTGTACAGCTTTGACCTTAAACCCCTTCAGAAATAAAATCAACCAACCAACAACATTTTTCAGGAAGAACCACGTGACTTTTGAGTTCCTCATTGCACCAGAGGATACGTAGGAGCGGGGCTTCCCCGTCAAGTCAAAAATTAAATTTTCTAAATTAGTCTTTATTATCTTCTACTATTAAATATTATTATTTTGGGTAAACAAATAATTCATAATTTATTTGCACAATCGAATTTAAGGTAACCGTATTAGAACGGATGTACTAGGGGTGTAGTGGAATTAGGTTTTCGCCCTTCCCTTTGCATAATCGACTCCCGAATCCAACCTAGTTTTCGCAGACCAATAATCCTAAAGTTGGGTTTTTCTCAATTTTTCCTATTTAATAAATTGGGTGGCGACTCCCAAAAATAACAAATTTTGAGCCGTCCACGTCGGGACCCCGGTCACGACAATCGCAATGTCTTAGGATCGAATTTTGGGTGTGGCAAAAACTCAATTGGGAGGAGAAACATTAATGTTGATAGAAGCAATTTAAGACATCAATGTACTTCCTTCTGTTTAGTTGTTGTCCCTCTTTATTTTAATCACAAGAGCTAATATAGATATCAATGCTCCACAAATAGCATGCCTCACATTTGTAGGCAAATTATGGGTGAAATAAATGAGACATTATAAATTTACGGTTAATGCTCCACAAATAATATGTCTTCACTTTATTCAAAATTTTGTTTGTTGTGTTGATATCCTAGGTAATGGCAGTATTGAATTTGATACCTTTTGCATGTGGTAATTTAATACCATAGGTGGAGCTCCCCAGCCATTTTGTATTGTTCACAATATATATCTATATATATATATATATATATATATATATATATTATTTATCCTATTGATATGATAGAAGCAATTTAAGACGTGACATTAATATATACAATGCTGCAAGAAAAGCTAAACATAACCCAACAAGGACCTTCCAGGATACCAATGACATCAGCCTATTTTCATCATTCATGTTCAAATATCCAATAAATCTTTATTGCAATCACAATGTTGCATTAGAATTTATTATTGTTAGGAAAATGGCCTAGCTACTCAACCATTTGTAGTATCATACGTGGAGTTCCCCAACCATTTGTATTATCACACAATTTAATTACCTATAATTGATGAGCATATAATGCATTAAACATTTGTATCATATGGGAAGAAAATATACTTTTACCTCATTTGTGCGTATTTGTTAACTATATAATAAGTAGGCTATTAAAATTTTTGCAATTTAATTTTGGTTAGACTGTAGCTAGGTATAGCTGTTTCATTTTTTGTTTGTTTTATCACTTAATTTTGGTTAGAGTTGTATCTTTTCTCTCTGTTAGCATCAACAAAAAATTAAGGCACAAGCTTTCTACACACCACACTCTACTCACCACACACCACATAACCCCCTAAATACCCAAACTACCCCTAACTCAAAAACACACGTTCCTACTCTCAAATCCCTCACATCCCCTCACAAACACCCAAACACTCCCATTTTCAAATCCCTAAAACCTCACCCTCACCCACTTTGATTTCCCTCTCCAAACTCACCCAAGCTTCAATCTCAAATTCAGAACAAAAGGTACACCATTCGCAACCCTCTTTTACTTGCAATTCGTTATTTTTGTTGTTTTATTGCGTTTTTATAGCTGTAAATCGCGACGCATTCGGTTGAGGACAACCGAATGCAGTAAAGAAGACAACGAAATAACAGTTATTCGGTTGCGGGAAACAAAAATTATTCGGTCGATGGTAACCGAAACTCTTCGGCTGCAAGCAACCGAATCACTGTAATTTACTGAACATGCCAAACCAATTGACAGTGCTTGTTTTTTGATCAGTTTTTGGACATACCATCATGGATTCAAGGAATTTGGCTCCAAAGACATTTTCAACTGTCATATCCCTTCAAACGGTAATAATCTCCCTTTCCAAATCCGCTCTTTTTGTTGTTGATTTTATGATTTCTTTTTTTCATACCATTGCATATTTTTTGTGTTTAGTATTTATTGGATTTGTGTTTGGTTATATTGCACAGAGGCGTCTTAAGATTCCAAAAGACTTTTACCGAGACTATCATCATAGTTTCCTAATCAACTATGGGTAGAGACAGGCCCTGGGCTACAATATTATGCCTCTGTTGATGTGGATGCACGTGGTAGTCCTTATCTTGAGACAGATACTGATCGTATTATGGAGGTACTTGGACTTGATAGTTTGGCTAGGGTCCCTCAGAGAAGACAAGCCGAGCTGACCTATTTAAGTTCAAGGGGTGTTTTTAAAATTCATTGCCCAATGTCAGCTGAACGCCTTCGCCCAAGACTCATGCGCCGTCAACTAGCACCCATCCAAACTGCGCCCCATCTTGCTGCCCAGGGATTTGTTGAGCATAACCCTATTGATGGGGATAATGCTGATAACCCAATAGACTTGTAATAATTAGTTTTTCTAAACACTTCTTTGGTGTTGGATTTGTATGTTTTAAACACTTGTACTATTGCTGGATTTAAACTTTCTACGCCAATAATTACTTTTTATGTATTTTTAATGTAGCAGGTTTATGCCGGTGCTAGAGGTTCTCACTGAAGGGAGTGTATCGAGTGATCCCGATTACGAGGCATTCAAGCGGGGCGACTATGATGGGACTGACAGTGATACTATTAATGATGCTGGATCTTCCACCTCTATTGTCACCCCGTTGTAGTTTTTTGTAGATTAATGACTTCATGTTTTAGATTGAGCGTGTTCTCTAAAATACTAATTTCGAACAAAATTGTCTTCAAACAACTATTATGCGAATGAAAATAGCACGCTGTCAATGATAAATAGATTGAAACATCATACATTCAAACTAAACGAAAATAGCACAATGATAAAGACAAAACGAAATACATGAAAACAACATAACAAAATTAAAATAAACTAGTTATCTTTGGGCATGGTGGACTCCATAATATAGATAATCTCTTCCGGAGTCTGCATTGTCGTGACAAACAGCTCCATGAGCTGACGTCCCAATAGGGTTGTACGGTGATGCTCCATCATTGCGCGAACATCGTTGTCGCTCCGAATCTCCATAGCTTCGTACCGGCGAGTGCCGTCTTGGAGACATATGCACTTCCGATAACGTATACGAGAGATGTCTTTACGCCACTCTCCCTTTTGGCGAACCTTCCTCTCCGCCTTCTCCTTCAGCTGGCTCCAAGTTATATTTTTGTCGAGCCTACAAAAATAGTTGTTGCGAGACCTAAAGAAAATACCATCATCCCTGGTCTCGACAACTCCAAGGCGATGCAGGACAGTTAGATATTTGTCCGAGGATCTCTGAGTTTGACACAACTGCCATTCGTTAAGATCTTCCATCACAGCAAGTGGTGGAGAAGATAAGGAGTTAGGGTAGTGGTGTTGGTTGAGAAGAAGAAACAGAGAAGATAAGGAGATAGGGTTTCTGTGGGGGTATATATGACTTTATGACCAATAAATAAATAAATAAATAAATCATTTAAAAAATTAAAATTATATTTTATTTAGAAAAATAAATGAGATATGAATATTTTAAAATCAGTTTTCGGGCAACCTACTTCGATTGTAATGAAACCACAGCCATTAAATCCGAAAAAAATCAAGGATCATTACTTCCATATGGGATTGCGGGGCTTAAATTCCCAAATTCCATTGTTTACTATTTTTTATTAATTTTTTTAATTTTTCATAGTCTCCAAAAAATCTAAAAAAATGTGCATAGCCTTATTTTGGTTTTATTAGATTTTTAGTGGTATTTTTATAATTTTTGGATTAGTTTTAACAGTGGTTTTTTAAAATGCAAGTCGTATATACCTAAGGTGGGGGTATATACGACTTTGTAGAAATGCAAGTCGTATGTACCCCCACCCCTATGTATATATGACTTTGTAAAATACAAGTCGTATATACACCCCCTTATGTATATACGATTTGAATTTTTCAAAGTCATATATACATAGGGGTGAGGTATATACGAAAATCCTTCAATTTTTTAAAGGGTATTTTCGTCCAACAAAGTCTTGTGGGGGTATGAGGGAAGATGGTGGGGGTAAAAAAAAAAGTCCCAAAAAGATTTGGGTTGATCCAATGCCAACGAGTGTTATTGATGTTGAGTTGGAACCAGCATGTTTGCAAGACAATTACTATTTGTACCTACTTTATCTAAAGAATATAAGCGGCTTGTCGTTCAGCATGACTTTTGGCGCCAACTTTTTATGTTTTTTTTTTGTTTTTGTCTTTCTTTTCCTTTTTTCCTTTTTTTTTCTTTTTTCCTTTTTTTTCTTTTAATATTTTAATAATTTGCGTTTTTTTCTTCACTTTGTTTTTGTCTTCTTCCTTTTTTGGTTTCAGTTTTTTTTCTTCAGTTACCATGTTTTTTGTATGCAGTTTTTACCGGTTTTGCCGATAACTAATTTACGCCAAGGAACCTAACTGACCACGTGTAAACCCGACTTTGCCAGTCCTTGTGGTTCTCCCCTCCCAACAGAGTTTTTGCCACACCTAAAATTCGAATCTGAGTCCTTAGGGGACCAACCCATGTTGTTTCTTTTTTCTTCTTTTATATTTTAAGGTTTTGCATTTTTTTCTTTTTTATATTTTAAGGGGTACTTTAGAGTCTTGAAAAATTTTAGATGTTTAAACATGCCAATTTTGTTCTTCAATAATCCATTTGGTGAAAAAAAAGATTTAATTTCATTACAAAATATGTAATGAGATGCTAAATAGTGTGATTTGGTGTACTTGATAGTGAAAAAAATTATTTTGTACAAAAATGCGTAAAGTGTTAAGCAGTATGTTTTGGGGTACTTAAGGCTTCATAAAATTTTTTAACTCTTCAAACCACAAATGTTTCTTCGTAAGTAAACAACTTGGTAAAAAATAATAATAAGTTTGTGACAAAATACCTAAAGTGAGATGCTAAACAACGTGTTTTAGTGTACTTGATGGAGAAAAAAATTATTTTGTTCCAAAATGTGTAAAGTGAAATGTTAAGCATTATGTTTTATGGTACTTTAGGATTCATACAAAATTTAACTCCTCAAATACCAGAAGCTTCTTCGTAAATAATTAGTTTGGTAAAAAATAATAATAAGTTTGTGATAAAATACGTAAAGTACGATGCTGACAGTGTAATTTGGGGTACTTTGGGGTCCTGAAAAAATTTGGAGTACGATGCTAGAAGATAATGATCATAATGAATCATTGGTGCTGTTGTAGGTGGCCTTTTCTTGCCTTCCATGGTTTTCTATCTCTTTCCTTCTCATCTTTTTTTCCTACTTTTTCACCTCTTCTCATCTCTCATATGTTTGAAAAGAATTTGAGTTTCAAGTAAATTTGCGATAGTTTGTTTCCAAATAATATCAGTTGAGGAATAACTAGAAAGTAAAATATCTAATTTTAATGAAAATAAACAAAAATAACTAAATAAAAAAGAAAAATATTTTGAAAAAAAGAAAAAGAAAAACTAGAATGTATGGATCTATCAGATCTATTAGCCACATTAGTAAAAAATCTTCAAAATAAATTCTCACAAAAAAAAACTCTCTCAAAACAAGAGTGAAAGAAGAGAAAAGAAATTTTATCCAACCAAAAATTTGCAGTACAACTAAACAAGATCGACATAAAAAATTTACTACTAAACAAGATTCAAATAATGTTGTGAACCACCAACATAAAAAAGAATATAAAGAAATTAAAACGCCAATTAGGAAGTGCAAACTTTTAAATATCTCTTAAACTCATAACAGCAAAATAAAAAACCTACAATCACAAGCCTCACCTGCATAAATCACATCACCACACAAATCAGTTCAATTGCATAAGTAAATAACTGCCCTATAGCAGATACAACATTACATTACCTAAAACTGACAAATAAAAATAACTGCATAAGTAAATAACTGTCATACAATTCAGTTCTCATGTTATAGTCTAACTTTTGACCCTCCTCTTATGATTGAACTCTTCCTATGTAAAGAAAAGGAGGATTTGGCTATGTTATAGTAGATAGTGTTTTGGATGTTATATTATTCAAACATAATTCAAGGCGTCAAAGATCTAATTGCTAGGAATTGGGTTGTTTAGATTTCTCACTCGCTTAGGGAAAGCAATACTTGCGCGGATTTCTTGGCTAAATTGAGAGCTTCGAGTTCGTCTCCTTGGTCTTCTATTGATCACCCGCCCTCGGGACTGCTTAATGCTCTTCTAGCCGATGCTAGTAGAGTCCATTTTCCTAGATTGTAGTCTTTTTTCTTTTTTCCTTTTCCTTTTCTCTATGTAACCCAAAAATATTATTCAAACAAAAAGAAATATAAGTACTGATCAACTAATTGGACCCTATACCATACTAGTTAGCCACGCACAAAAATAAAGAATTAGTGGATAAGCCCACTGCCCATAAAAGACAAGTTCGGTGGAAAAATATGGGTTGTTGCTAGGTCAAAAAGTTAGGTTGCGTGAGATATTAGAACCGAAGGAGGTGAATACGGAAGCTAGGCACGGCGACAGTTGCTTAGAATATTTTGTTCATCAGTTTTTTTTGGAGAGATGAGGTTAAAATATTGAAGAGACAAAGAAAGTGAGAGTCAAATTGGAGACTAGTAACAACACCGATACACATAGGGTGTTTTTGGGGCTTTGAGAGATCTTCAAAAGGTGAGTAATCACACCCCTTTAACTCTTTTATGGTACTTATTTTGTGAATATTGATACGAAATAATTTCGGATTCAAAAGATTAATTTATGTGATATAGGTTATTATGAATCTGTCCGGTAAAGTTTTCTGGCTCGTAATACTTGAAACCCATAATGTATGTGTCTGTGTTGCTCAAAGCCTCAACTATTTAGATGTTGTGATATTCTTTATATTCTGTTAGATGTTGTATAGTCCTCGTTTTTAGTTAATGCGATCCAATAATAAGAAGATTTGTTTTTGTATTCTTTGTTGCTTATGTCCTAAACTATCTGATTTTTGATTCCCTAAGATTGGTACCTTCCCTATAGATTAACAATTGTGTGCCGTGATGCATGAAGAATTCTTATCATACAAAATATTGTTTGTTATAAATTATATTAATTACTAGCCTAATTTAAGCTTAATTAAGATATATTTTGAGTTGTATGTGTTTGAGATGGGCTTCGAGCCCCACATGGATGGGTCTTTAACCCCACACTAGACGAGCTGGTGCTCCACGCGGATGGGTCTGGGACCCAATATTAGACGAGCTGGTGCTCCACACGGATGGGCTTAGAGACCCAGATTAAACGAGCCTCGAGCTCCACATGGATGGGTACCCCACATTAGACGAGTCGGTGCTCCATACGAACGGGTCTTGAACCCCAAATGAGACGAGCTTCGAGCTCCATACGGATGGGTCTTGTAACCCTTATTAGACGAGCTGGTGCTCCATATAGTTATGTGTTGTACTTGAATTCTAACTCATTTATTTTCTGTAGGAAAAATATTTGCGATTGATTTACCTTATTTTATTAAAGTGAAATACTACAGTTTGCGGGACTCGATTTAAAATTATTACTAGATACTACTAATTTTCTGTGGAAAATCATTTGAAACATCTATTTTATTTTATAAATTATTTTTGAAGAATGCAGGTATCATGGTTGATTTTTCCGATTACCGCACCGGCTGAGAACAATACTCGTTTTAGAACTGTGTGTATTATTCACTGGGATTTTGTATCTCATTAGGCTGTTTTCAGTGGTTGAGTTTCAGGTTGGTGATGATGTGGAGACGTGAAGAGTTCGCTAATACTAGAGGGATTTAGTTTTGGGGATTTTTAGAAGACGTCCAATTTTGTAAAAACATGTTTAAACTAATGTAATTTTTGAGACAGGGTTTGTTCTATATCTTTATTTAATTTTTATGAAGGCTATTTTCAAAATACCTATTACAAGTTGCGAAATATGTATTTTATTTGCTAAAATTTTCTACTAGTTTTATTGGTTTCCACCCGCAAAATCAAGGTGTTACACAATGCACTAATGATCATTCACATTCTCTCAATTTAACATTAAGGAGCAAGAGAAATAGATAAAAGAGGTCAACAAAAAAAGGAAATCGGAAAAAAGAGGCAAAGGATATGAATAATAGAAGATAGAAATGTTTTGAAGTAAAAGCCTCCAATGGCAGCAAAAATTGTGAGCAATGAAAAAGGTTATAGGGTGAAGCACATTAACTTCCATCTCTGTTGAAGTCACAAAAATGAAGTGCAACAAAAGTTTCAAAATATATAATGAAAGTCCACCAATGACCATTCACATTCTCTCAATTTAAAACAACTCATTGAATTAGAAATCTGAAAGATTCAAAAATTGTTACAACATAAATATGAATCAAGTTATAAGATGAAAAACCATTTCATTAAGTCATTCCATTAAAACTTAGTACAAGCTAAATTTCTCAAGTTTCCTTTACAATGTAGATGTAGATAGATAGATACATACGCAGTAATTATCCGATACGCAGTATATATATAGAATATATATATATATATATATATATATATATATATATATATATATATATATTTGTTTATTATTTGTTAAACTTACTACGACATTGGGGAAATTAAAGTCATTTCTATTTAAATTTATAAATTAATTTTACTATAAGTGGTAAATAAGACAATTTGTTTATGAATATATTTTTTAAAAAATATTATTTAATATGATTTTCTGTTTTTGTAATTTCATACAAGAAATTGAAAACGTAGTTTAATACTTTAATATTTTATGACGCGTGTTTTGTATTTTTATCGTAGTTTAGTATTTTTTGACACGCATTTTGTATTTTTATCGTAGTTTAATATTTTTTGACATGTGTTTTGTATTTTTATCGTAGTTTAATATTTTTTTACACATGTTTTGTATTTTTATCGTATATTTATTGTTGTTGTTATTTAAGAGTCGAGTCAGCCCATTGGAGTTTGAAGAGACATTTGGGGAGTTCTGGAGGACACTTGTCAAAATGTTCTCAATCTGTGCATGGCATGCTTACCCTTCAGTTTGATTAAGTCATCGGGTCTTTCCAAAGAAGCATAAACCGTATTGAAGTGGCTCACAATACTCCATTCTTTAAAAAGCTTCGCGGTCTTGTGTCTCTAAATGCTTTGGATCATATTCTTAAAGAGTTTTTAAAAATGACATCTGGAGTTGGATATGACAAAGCTCGTTGTGGGTGCGTTCTTCGAAAGACGCATCTTCTTCCCTGTGCTTATGAGCTAGGTGTGTACCATGTCTCTGGTACTCCTATTGCATTGGATGTTGTTGACAGTCAATGGAAAAATTTGAGTTTGGATTCTATTGATGATGATCTATCTCAAGAAAAATATGCTGAGTGTTATATATCTTACATTATGGAGATGAATGGAGATGATTTGGACGAGATATAATTTTATTACTCTTGATGAAAGATTTGTCTTCAAGAAACAACTTAGTGAGTTTGCATTCCCTACCACTTCTTCAATGGTTCCACCACCATTTAAAGTCAAAACAAAAGGTGCACCAAAGAAGAAAACGCAGAAATTATATGATGTCAAGCATGATCCTTCTGGTTGGGAGCGTGTGGATGAGAAGATGAAGCTGACTCAAGAATCTTGGACTTCTAAAAAATCATCTCGGTCAATAAAAGGGTCTTCTCCTAAAGTCTCACAGCGGTCTTCAAACTTAAAGGTATCCTAGAGTGCTTAATTATAAAAATTAACACAGCAAGGGAAGACTAAATTGATTTTACTGTCGGTTCCTCGTCACTTACACTCTTATGTTGAAAATATTATTGATGTTCAACATGATGATAATTGTGGGTTCCGAGCAGTCGTTGTTGGTCTCGATCTTGGTGAGGATAGTTGGCCTTTAATTAGGCAAGAATTAATCCAAGAAACAAAAGGCAGGGAGCAACTATATTCTTACATATTTGGGGATGATAGACTTGCGGTGCTTCGAAAAGCGTTAACCATTGAACACTATGGTATTCAGGAGGATAAGTGGTTGAGTTTGCCTAAGGTAGGGTACTTTATAGCTTCCAAGTATAATGTGGCCCTAGTTCAATTATCTTTGGGAATGAATTTTACTTATCTGCCTTTGAGAGGTATTTATTTTTCTTCTAAGAGTCGTAGAATCATATCTATTCTGCACATGAGGGGTAACCATTGGGTGCATATTTCAATCTCGTCTGCCTGTCCGTTGCCTCCAGTTGCTCCATTATGGAAGCATAATGCATCTGAGGAATCCACAACATGGTTGGAAAGGCGTATGATTTAGTTTCATGGAGTTTTTTTGGTTTAGATGTTGAAAAGAATGGGTTTTGAGAAGAGGTGGACTGAGTGGATGAAGGCGTGTGTGTTAACAAGTGCCATGTTAGTTTTAGCTAATGGAAGTCCTACAGAGGAATTCATTGTCCACAAAGGGTTACATCAAGGTGATCCTTTATCTCCTTTTTTATTTCTTATTGTGGCACAAGGTTTATCTGGTCTAGTTCAGAAGGCAATTCACATGGGGAGCTTTGATGGTTATCAGATGTCTGATTCTTTGAATTTGTCTCTACTTCAACTTGTTGATGATACTATCTTGCTTGGTAAGGGGTTGTGGAAGAATTTGTGGTGCATTAAAACTATATTCAGGAGCTTTGAACTAGTGTCGGGGTTACGTGTAAATTTTCACAAAAGTAGATTGATAGGGTTTAATCTTATTGATGGTTTTTTGGAGTCTGCTTCAACTTTCCTATCGTGTGGTATAGCTTCGGTTCCTTTTAAGTTTCTTGGCGTTCCGGTGGATGCAAATCCACAGAGACAATCTACTTGGAAGCCCGTGATTGAATCTATGCGAGCTAAGCTTTCATCATGGAGGGGTCGTCATCTATCAATTGGAGGAAGGGTAACTTATAAATTCTATTTTATCAAGTTTAACGTTGTATTTTTTTCTTTTTACAAAGCACCTCGAGTAGTTATAATACAATTAACAAAAATTCAGAGGGATTTTTTGTGGGGTTCACATGATGAGGAAAGAAAGATTTGTTGGGTGGCTTGGGAAGATATATGTAAACCAAAGAAGGAGGGTGGGTTAGGAGTTAAGAATTTGGAATTCTTCAGTATCTCTTTACTTGCTAAATGTAAATGGAGGTGTTTTCATGAGCCAAATGCATTGTGGAAGGAGGTACTGCCTCTTAGATATGGTGATCTCATCCTAAAGAAATCTTGTAACTTTGGTAGAAAATGGAGTACGAAAGATTCTATTTGGTGGACAGACTTGATGTTGTTGGGTCGGGACGTGGTTCCAACACCCAATTTTTTTCTTAGAGCTGTGGCTTGCACTATATGAGATGGTAGTTCTATTTGATTTTGGCACAATATATGCACTTTCATCTCAATCATATGAGGTCGTTGGAAAAGTGGGTGTTTGGAAGGAGGGTAGATGGAGGTGGGACTTGAATTAATGATCTAGGCAACTTCTCCATCTTAATTTTTTGCATTATTGTGGTTAATTCACACCACGACGGTCGCAACATGTATCGCAACGCCCGAAATGGCCGAAACCACGAAAGTTTTAACATGACAGCGACCGCTATTTAGAACCCTGATATTAATCATCATCATTTAAAGTGTAATTCAAAGTGTTCGGTATCTGGACGTCGGGCCGGGGTACAAGTTGTTATGCTTTCTGGAGTTGAAGATTGACTTTAGATGGTCCGAGATAGGCTGCTCCCGCGCGTCGGGGGTGTGGTACCTGCAAGCACTCAGATGCTTAAGTCAACAAGGGAAGTGGAGAGGTAAGTAGGAAATGAGTACGTACCTGGAAATGAAGGGTTGCACTCCTATTTATAGACGATGGGCCGTTGGATGCGGGTGTGGGTTCCCCAACCGTACGATTCGGTAATCGTGTAAGTCAGGTCTCCCTTGGTGCGGATATGGGCCCAACGTTCACCAAATGGATCTTGGGCCCAGTCCGGAACAGTGGCCCCCCAATTCGAGATCGAGCGTCTGGGGTTGATCTCGGCTTGAAGAGTTACTTTGTTGACTGGCTTTTCTGAGTCGGGTGCAGAGACGTGAAAACTTTGGTTTCCGTTGTTTGTGATCGTGATACAGAGAGGAGGCTGGCTCGCTAGGAGCGGTGTCGGGGTCGCTGTGGACCTTCGTGTCGCCTTTCGACGCCCTCGCCTCATACCGTCGTCCGCCGAGGGGCCAGCTCGGGTCGGACTCGGGTGAGAGGGGGCTGTATTGCCTCGGGAACTAGTGTTCGTGTGAGTCCTGCAAGTTAGAAGACAAGAATGAGAGCAAAAATGATTTTATTCAGGGACGCGGATGGTCCGATTTGAATATATTTGATTGCATTCAATCAGTTGTAGTTAGGGCTGGACAACGGGCGGGTACGGGTGGTTTCGGTCCAAAACCAATCACCCGAACAAAACCCGCGATTCCCAAACTCAGGCCCAAATCCGCCCAAATTTTTTGTCGATTTTTTCGGGTTTGGTTCCGCGGGTTGTCGGTTGACGCGATTGTGTAGCATTGGGTTTACTAGATTTATAGAAGAAAAAAAAAGGAACAATCTTTCAAATAAGATATGAACAATCTTTCAAAGATGAGAGGAAAAAAGGAACAATTTTTTAGATGAACAATCTTTCAGAGATGAGAGGAAAAAAGGAACAATTTTTGAGATAAACAATCTTTCAGAGATGAGAGATGGTCATCGTCGCTGTAGCCATGGTCACCGTCGTCGCTAGCCATGGTTGTCGTCGTTGTGGTCTTCAACGTCAATGGTTGTCGCTGCTATGGCCATGTCCAATAAAAGAGAGATTTTGTTGGGTTTTGGAAAACTAATGAGAGGAAAAGAAGATAGTGACAGAAGTTGAGAGAGAACTAAGGTGGGAGATGAGATGAGGAGGGAGATCCAGGGAAGGATGAGGGAGAAGGGGAATCACTACAAGAATTTCGGTAATTTCCGGCGGACAAAATCCGCGGAAAATGGGCATTACCGGCGGATTTTTTCCGCCGGAAATCCGCCGGTAATTCACTCGTCGGTAATGGTTACCGGCGGAATTTCCGCCAGTAATTACCGGCGGATTTTTCCCTTGGTAAATACCGGCGAATTTTCTGCCGGTAATGTACATTACCGGCGGATTTTTTAAAAAAAATTAATTTTTTTTTTAAATTTTAAATTTTAAATAAGAATTTCGTTTTTTAAATTTAAATGTTAATGTATCTAAATTTTGTCCAATTTCAAATTTCCCCTCGTATTTGTACCGGTTGGGGTGAGAATCAAGAAATATGAAGGAATGAAAGAGAATATGTGAGAATAAGAATGAAGTGAGAAGAATGAAGGAGTGAGAATGAGGAATAAAGAATGAAGGAGAGATGAGAAGTATTAAAATTGGAGAGAATGGGCAAAAAGAAATAAGAATGAACGAGTGAGAATGAAGAAAAAAGGAGAGAGTATAGAGAAATTTATGTAGATCGGAGAGTGTGAGGAAGAGGAGGAAGAAGAAGAAATATAAGATAGAGAAAATGTATAAGAGAAAGAGAAGGAAATAGAGAGTGAAATGAGAGAATGAGAGGAGTGTAGGAGAAAGTTTTATTTATAGATGATTTTTTGAAATTACCGGCGGATTTTTTTCCCTCCGAATTTTTCCGGCGGATTTTTGAAATTACCGGCGGACTTTTTTCCCTCCGAATTTTACCGGCGGATTTTTGATTTTTGATTTTTTTTACGAAATCCGCCGGTAATTTCAAAAATTCGGTGGTAATTTTCCGGCAGAATAAATCCGCCGGAAATGTACCGACGGTAAAAATCCGCCGGAAATTCATGTTTTTCTTGTAGTGAATGGTTGTGTGTGCGGCGGCTAGGGTGATTTTGAAATGAAAGTGTGTGTGAATGTGAAATAAGTGAGTGTAATGGTGAAGTAAGGGGTAGTGGGGCGGGTTCGGCTATTGGCGGTGATTTTTCAATCATCCGAGCCGGACCATGCAAGCCCGTTTATAACCAGGCCAAACCATTAGCTGACCCACTATCCATTTATAACCGGCCCATTTTACACGGTTTGTTCGGATTGGAATGTTTTTGTCCAGGCCTTGCTGTAGTACTCCCTAAGTTTGGTTGTGTTCCAGGTTCGGGGTATCGGCTCTTTGGAGAGGGTCTCCAAATGGTAGGCTCCATTTCCTGTATTTCCCGCAACTCGGTAAGGCCCTTCCCATTTGGGTGCAAGTTTCCCTTCACGAGCATTTTTATTGCCGACATCAGCGCGCCTGAGGACGAGGTCCCCGACATTTAAATCCTGGGTGATGACCTTCTGGTTGTATCGCTTGGCGATCCGGGCTTTAACGACGGCTTCGGCCAGTTGTGCTTTGTCCCGAACTTCTTGAACGAGGTCAAGCTCTTCCCTCGTGGCTTTGTCTTTTGTTTCCTTGTTGAGAGGGTGTAGAGTCCTCTGAATTGATTCTCCGACCTCTACTGGAATGACTACCGCGGTGCCATATGTCAACCTGAAGGGTGTCTCGTTGGTGGTGGAATGCGGTGTTGTTCGATATGCCCAAAGGGCGTATGGCAATTCGTCGGGCCATGCCCCCTTTGCCCCTTTCAGCCTCTTTTTCAATCCCTTGAGCAGGACCCTGTTCACCGATTCGACCTGCCTGTTGGTTTGGGGGTGCTCGACAGAAGTGAAGTGTTGCTTGATGTTCAAGTCCGTTATCAACTTTCAAAACCCCTTATCGGCGAATTGTGTCCCGTTGTCAGTGATCACATGAACGACATGAATTATGAATATGGTCAGTATGTTCTTTTTCACAAACTTGATGCAGTTTTGAGCCGTTATTTGGGAGAGTGCTTCTGCATCGATCCATTTTGTGAGGCAGTCGACAGCGACGATGAGGTATTTGACCCTGCCCCGGGCCGGCAAGAAGGGATCTAGGAGGTTAATTCCCCACTGACTAAACGACAAGGAAGAGAGCTCGGCTGGAGGAGCGTTATGAACATCGGTGTACCGTTGGCAAGTGTCGCACCTTCTGACAAGATGTGAGGCGTCCTGTGTCATGGTTGGCCAGTAGTGTCGCACCTTCTCAATCCGGCTATACATGCTTCATACTCAGCTTGATTGTTTGTGGTTGTGAAAGAAAAACTTTGGGAGACTTCAACCATAAGTCCTTTGGAGTTCTCAAGTATGAGTCTGGCCCCACTACAAAAAAAAAAAAAACAAAGTGGATTTACGTTCCCCATACGTAAATCTGATTGGTAATCAGATATACCCCACCACCATATACATAAGATTCACAAAAAAAAAAAAACATTGTCGGATTTACGTAGGAGGTACGTAAATCCGATTCCCAGTTGTATTTATGTAAATACGCGCGGACAAAATTTCCCTTTTTTGGTTGTTTTCCGAGGTCAAACCGTATTTATCTAATTGTGGATAAATTTGATTTGACCGGTGGGTGGCTTATTTATTGCGTATTTAATGCTAATGGTAAATCCAATTAGAGATTTTGTGGGCCCCAGCAGAGAATATCTCAAAAGTCAAATTTTGGGAGATTATGATAAGGGTAATTTGGGGATTATAGAATTATGTGGGGTACAAAGGGATGTGGTGGGGGTATAAAAAAAACGAATAGTTTTTACGGGTGTCCAATGAACGTGAGCTCTCTCCCTGTCCCTAGGAACTCACTTAGGTAATGAAAAAAAATAGAGATTTAAAAAAAAAAAAAAAGACAGACCAATTATCTAGTACTACGAGACTTTGAGTGGACGAAAAGTCAACAACAACACCGAACAACGAAGTACAAGACTTTGTCACAAAAAAAAACAAAGTACAAGACCGACCAAATCTAAAACACAGCCGAGAAATCCAATAGACGGAAAAATCTGTAAAAACCCTCAGTCAAAAATCCCCTTGCTTTTCTCCTTTATCCTCTTTCCATCATTCTCGATTCACCGACCTGTAATTTAATTGCCACATCCTCCTTTTCTGTTCCGATCCCAATAATGCTTCCCCTTTATCGGAAAAACCTATTGTTTCTCCCTTCCCGTTGTTCCTCTTCATCATCCCAAATTCGCAACTTTCTATTTCGATTTGCAGTGCTTGGGTTCTCATCTTCTTCTTGTCATCCCCCTCTTCCACCACCTCCTCCTCCTCAACCTCACTGCAATCAACACAACCAAGATAAGGTTAGAGTTTCGGTATGGTGGGACTTTGAAACCTGTGGCGTGCCTTCTGGAGTTAGCTTTTCGAAGGTAGCGCCTTCAATTGTGGGGGCCCTTAGAACTCACGGGATTAAGTGCCCTGTTGATATTCAAGCCTATGGTAATCTTTATCAGCTTTCAGAGATCAACCAAGAAATACTTTTCTTGACCGGCATCGATCTCCACCACGTTCCAGGTTCTATTTTCTAACCCTTTTACTATTATTATCTTCATTTTCAATTCTCTTCCTTTTCTTTATTTATTAGAAGAAAAATTAACAAGAATCAACTTCTCTTTAATTTACGAATTCACAACACAACGTTATTGTTCCTAGATTTTAAGCTGGTTGTAAGATCATTCTCACCTTTGATGGAGTGAAGTGCAATCTGTCCTTTTTTGTGTAACTATTTATTCATCGAAATAAATAATCAACAAGCAAGACAATATGTAACTGAAATTAAGATAAGTTTGATATTAAAGGTAATGCATTGAAGTAACTGCGGCAGTATGGAGGCAAATTTGAATGTAGTGCAATGTCTTTCTTTGTTAGGGGGCTCCGTTCTTATTGTTTTATTATTGTTTTAGATAGTGTGATAACTAGATTGTTGCAGGGGGAAGGAAGCATGCTCATAGATATTTTATGGATTGGGTTTCCAGAAATTCTCCACCGGCACATCTCTTTCTCATATCTGGTGATAGAGACATCAACTTTGCTAGCACGGTGAGCGAGTTAAATAATAAAAGCTACAACATCTTGCTTGCATGTCCACCAAAGGTCCATGATATTCTCTGCTACAGGGCAACTATAATGTGGCAGTGGTCTTCGATGCTCAAGGGGGATTTTACCGGTAAACATTTCAACAATTATCCTCCTTATTGGTATGTAGACTCGAAAGTGCCTCTTGAAAACCCTTTCTCAGCTGCTGAGGAGGAGCCCACCTCTTCACAAAATGCGGAGATCCACAAACCTTCCACAAACATAAAGTTAGGTGGTGAAGCTCGAGAGTCAGTTTCTTGTCAGGTTAGGAAGATATTGAGATTGTACCCGAATGGGATCTCCATTGGAGATCTTCGTGCAAAGTTGACAAAATGTGATCTGCCTTTGGGTGAACGCTTCTATGGACATGAAAAGTTTTCCAACTTTCTAGTATCTATACCACACATACAACTCCTAGATGAAGGAGAAGGTGAATTTTGTGTGCATTTGATCCCATCAACGACATCTGACAATGACATTGTTAGATCTGAGGATGCAAGTCCTGAAATTCTGGAAAAAAAGACCACTTCACATAATCCCTTTACTTGTATGGATTACACAATGTTGGAAAACAGTGATATTGCAAATTGTAAATCTAGAAAAGCAGAGGACAAACTTGAGAATCCATCTAGAAAGAAAGTTGATGAAGTTTGTCGTAGCCCATATTCTTCACCAGTTGACAACTCTATAGTTGAGAAAAAAAGACGTGATGGAAGTGCTGAAACATCTAGCACCTTTCTTTTTCGAACTCCAGTGCTTGGGTTCTCATCTTCTCCTCCTCCTCCTACTCCTCCTCCTCAACCTCACTGCAATCAACACAAGAGAGATGAGGTTAGGGTTTCGGTATGGTGGGATGTTGACAACTGTGGTGTGCCTTCTGGGGTTAGCTTTTGGAATGTAGCACCTTCAATTGTGGCAGCCATTAGAGCTAACGGGATTAAGGGTAGAATTCACATTCATGCTTATCATCAGTTTTCAACAAAGGTTTCAAAGGTCGACCAACGCACACTTTTGGCAACCGGCATGAAGCTCCACTCCATTTCCGGTTGATTTTTCTTACCTATCACTATAACTGTCTTCATTTCCAGTTCTCTTGTTTTTCTTTATTTATTAGATAGAAACTATTGAAATCTTAAACATTGCGCTTTTTTTTTTTATTAGAAATTGATTAATTAAGAAGAATCAAATTTGCGAGTAATTTCCATGGACACAGGCAAATATATCCTGAATTTTCTGTTGTACTTTTACAATGTTAGTATGTTACATATAGGCGATTTGCAACCGAATTTCACAAGGGAATCAGAGGTCAGCAAAACAGAAACACAATTCTGAGCATCATAGAAATGATAACAATGTAATAATCTTCAAGTCTTTTAGCACTTCACACTTTTTTTATCCGCAATCTATGCATACACCCATACTAGTTGTTTTGGAAATCAAGTTTTGGCAAAAACTAGATTATTTGCAATGTTTCTGAATGTGGGTGTAAATGGCGGATATAAAAAACTATTGTTTGCTTTGCAAAGTTTGTGGGTGTAAATGGAGGATATAAAAAACTATTGTTTATTTGACTAATACCTTAGTTGGAGTGAAGTGCAACCAATCCCTTTTTTTATGTAACAAGCAGTTCCACTTCATGCTACTTCGTATTGCGTATAATAATTGCGAGTCATATACCACTATTTTATTCATTCAAATAAATAATCAGCAAAGATAGTGTCTTTGCTTGTTATGGGGCTCGATTCTTAAATCATGTCGTAGAATCTTGTCCACATGGTGTTAGGACTTATTGAAATGTTTCATTCAATTTCATTTTTTTTATCTTTTCAAATAATAATGACTTATAACCACATTGTTGCAGGTGGAAAGGACGATGCCTATAAGGGTCTTCTTCGAGATCTTAGTGCTTGGGTTACCAGTCATCCTCCACCCGAACACCACTTTCTGATATCTGATGATAAACACGATAAAGACTTTTCGGGCATATTGCATCGGTTAAGAATGAATAACTACAATATCTTGGTTGCATGTCCAGGAAGAGGTTCTGATATTCTCCGCAGTGCAACAACTATAATGTGGGAGTGGTCTTCGATGCTCTCGCGAGACGATCTTATTGGAAAACATTTCAACTATCCTCCTGACGGCCCATTTGATTTGTGGTATGGAGACTCGAATGTGCCTCTTGAAAACCCCTTCTCAGTTGCCGAGGATGTAAGTCCTGAAATTCTGGAAAAAAAGACCACTTCAAAGAATCCCTCTACTTGTAATGATTACACATTGTTGGAAAACAATGATATTGCAAATTGTTAATCTGGAAAAGCGGAGAAGAAATGGGTTGGAGGAAGGCCCCTCACAAGCATTTCCCTTTAAGCTTAACTAAAGCAGTTCAGAAGAGCTCCTTGATAGACCAATCTCATGCAAATGGCTTGAGATCTTTAAGTTGCAAAATTGAAGGAACCATGCTCCTGGTGTAAACGGGGCCATGTGTTACCTGTGTCACTCATTTATGTTTGTTTCTCTTTTCTTTATGCATGCACTATTTTTTTATTTTAGTTCACTTCATGGGTTATAGTTGAACAAATTGAGGAAATATTTATTTTATATTCAAGCATACCTGTCGCTGTTGTCTTGATTGCAAACAGTACATCTGATGCATTTGTCTGCTTTCGTTTAGGTGCTGAATTTTGGGAAGAATTGTTGACCCTTGTTTCCTCTTATTAGTATGTATGTTTTTTATCGGTTCTTACTAGTATTTTACCAGTGTATGCGCACGGGTGATACTGTATTTGTTATAATTTGCTATGAAATTATAAATAAAGTTGTAAAATATAATAAAAGAAAAAGAAAAATCATATCCACCTCCGTTAGCACTCTCTTTGGCTCTCATTGGCACTCCCTCAAACCTTCAACGATCATATTATGCAAGATGATCCATACTAACATTATGTTTTTCATTGTATTAAAATTACGTGTGTCGTTGCCACCATCGGTGATATTCCTGAAATCCACGACAACATTTTCAACAATCCAAAGCAGTAAGCATACAATGTACATAGAGATCGACTAAACCACCGTATCCACTTCAGCTCCTTTCATTGAAATTGCTCATTCCCTTAAAATAGTGATTCAAGTGTTAGTGATCGTCTTTCTGTATTAGTTTGCTCAAATTCTCTGGAAGATACTGACAAAGTCGGCAGCAAAACATAATAAAGTCGGTCTTTTCTACAAATCAAAGTTCTCTTCACGTTCTTGCTCATACCTTAAACTATTCATCCTTAAAGCATTCGAGCTTCGTTGACTGTGGAACGGGCAAGCCGACTAAGACTCTTAGAACATCCCACGTCGACTCTTGATGATGGCTCACAGGTAAGGTCGACACTCATAAAGTACGCCACGTAAACCCAACAGAGTGACTCAACATACCGGATAAGGATGACACGACATCCGCATGCATAACGCCGAGGTGACAAGTGTTAGAGATGGCACACTGGTGAAGTAACCGTTTAAACAGTTACGTAAGAGCCCGCCTATAAACACATAAGTCGGGAGATGGGAAATCCACGATGTAACCCACACACGCATACTATTACCGAGATAAACAATTGCTATCTGGCTTCCTTGTAGCCTTTCCGACTTAACCTACAACTTTTATTCAAGTACACTACCTCTATCGTCCATCAAATTTTCACACAATTCGGCTATAAATACATGAAGTCGGGAATGAAAGTGGGTGCGTGTGTATGGGGTGTTTCCGTTGCATTTGACGAAGAGACAAATAGAGTCGTATCGTTTCTCTCCGTTAACATTAACAAAAAAAATTAAATATTTCTCATTCTTTATGGTTTTTTGATAAGGTGAGGCCCGTTCAATTATTGTTTACGTATTTCATATCTTAATATATATCAATCAATCTATTTGGAAGAGGATTTTGGGTTGATCAAATGCGAGGTTGTCAAAACCGGACCAAACCGGGCGGTTCAACCGGGAACCGGACCTCTATCCGGTCCAAGTGAACCCCAGAACCGCTATGGGTGAAAACCGGCCAAAAACCGGGGAACCTTGCAGAAAACTGGATTTGATTTATTTTCCTTAAAAAATAGTATATCATGTTGATTTTTGGAAAAAAAATGATAAATGATGTTGATTTTTGGTATGAGATATTTTTTATCATTTTTTATAATTAAATTAATGTAATAAATAAATAAATAAATAATTAAAAAACAAATGTGTACACTAATATTACTATGAGAGTACTTACATTATAGTATTTAATTATCTATGATTGTTGAATATTATAGTTTTATTATGTCATACTATGATTCTTTTTTGTTTTTTATCCTTTATATATTGTAAAAAATATATTAAATAATCTATTTAATTAATTCCGGTTTAACCCCCGATTCAACCGGTTGAACCTAAGAACCCCTGAACCGCTATCTCTTTCGGTTCAATGTCCGATCTGGTTTTGATTACCTTACTTCTTAATGTTGAGTTGGAATTAACCTTTCCGACTTAACCTATAACTTTTATTCAAGTACACTACCTCTATTGTCCAACAAATTTTCACACAATTCGGCTATAATTACATGAAGTCGGGGAATGAAAGTGGGTACGTGTGTATGGGCACATGTTGTAAAATTTGGATTAGGACCATTTGATACTTAAGCTGTAGAGAAATTATAATCTTTGTTGTCATAGTCAAAATTACCAGTGTATGTGTCTCGTTCATCATATTATGCAATATGATGCACGCTAACATTATGTTTTTCACTGTATTAAAATTACGTGTCTCGTCAACATTTTCAACAATCCAAAGCAGTAAGCATACAATGTACATAGAGATCGACTAAACCACATTATCCGATGCCTTAAGCTCCAAATCTCGGAAAAATGTACGTAGACAGCCATTAATGACACGAGGTGCTGCTCCATCACAGAAACGTTTAGCGAGATCCACTGCCTACAAAATAAACATATACATCATAATTCATACAAGATATAAGAGAAAATACAAATACTGGGTAATGCAATAAGTGTTGAACTCAGCAACTGAGATGAGAGAAAAGTGAGAGAAGAATTTTTTTCATTGATTAAAATGAATCAATCTGATAACAGAGTTGACCGATATATCTATATATATAGAAGCTTTGACTACCTACTTTGCAACTAACTTCATACAACTCCCAATGCAACAACTAACTAATCAACAACCACAATTGAAGTGTACTTAACTTTCAGAGAAATAAAGGAAGATAGTTAATAACTAGAAATAGCATAGCTGAAGTGATTGATCAAAGCTACAGCTTGCTGGAGCTCCAAAAGTGAGCTCGACACAATAAAACAAATAAAAACACACCAAGTAATTACAGAGATGGTTAGATTAAAATGGAGAGTGATGAGCAAGTAACGAATCTAGACACTTTTAATAATTAAAATGAATGTGGACAGGTTTTGAGGTTAGAGAAAATTAATTGTTGAGAAAATATCTAGTAGTAATATTTGACTTATTCCAAAAGAGAAATAATAGGAAAACTTTAGAAAAAGAAATAAATTAAGTTCTAAATATCGATCACGTCAAAACTCTCTTAGTAAAATAATATAATAAAATTATTTTCAATAAAATTATTATTTCACTTAAAAACTTTTGAAATATCACAAAAATTTACAACAATCCACCACATATTTCAAAAATTTGAAAAGAAATAAATAAATAAAGATTCCTGGGTTAACATCGTAGTAATGCATCGGAGTTGTATAGTAAGCTATGGAACCAGTCTTAGACAGATAAAACATAACATACAGTGAATTGGTCTAGCAAGCTATGGAACCCAAGACCCATGTTATATGTTAGAGGTTTTACTATCACATTACACCCCCACATTCTTGCTGTTTCCGCAGTGGTGCGCTACTAGGCCTAGCGCGTGCTCGGTGTTCATGAATGCTCTAGAGATCTTGTCAGAATCTCATGCAAGCAGCCTCACTTAACACTCATATAGGTGATTTCATCAAGTGTATGCTGCAAGTCATACACCACCCATAAGGGCTATGATAATCATTAAAAGCTTTAAGCTTAACCTCTTTACCTTGTAGAGTAGCACTATCACAATAACATCGTAACACCATAGAAAGGGACAAGAATAAATTTAATTACATGAATTAATTTAGTGGAAAAATTATCCCTCAATCATTAGTAGGTTGAAAAAAAATAAAGTTAACCTTAATAGAGTCTTTGTTCTGATTCAGGCTTAACTGCATCCGAGCATATTGCTCTTTGAGTTCCTGCATAAAAGAATTTCTTGTTTCAATAGTTAATGAGAGAACCAAAACGAAAAAAATGTGATTTGTCGTATGAAACACTCACGTTCAAGTTGGTCAAGACATTTTTCAGATACAAATTGGTTTCTTTAACAGCTAATACATATTCGGTGAACTCCATGTTAGTGATATTACCACCAAAGTTGGTTGGTAAATCAAGAGAAGAGTTCCTATTGAAAGGATTTTCATCAGTAATGGACATGCTTGGTACACTAGTTTTTGAAATGAAGAAGGTAGTAGTGTGCGTTTGTTGCAAAGGAGAAAGGTGTTTACTTAATATATATATGCAGTGAACTTAAGTTGACATTTGGTATAGTTTGTTTAATCTTTACAAAAATTAAAAACAGTTTTAATATTTTATTAATCATTTTCGATTACCCGTATGTTACAAGAATTCATTAAAATTGCGCAGAAGATTGCAGCAAAGAGATTGAAACTTTTGAGCTACAAATCGTTGACTCATGCCTGCATGGAAAGTTTGATGCCACCCTGCGGTTCTGCTACCTCTCTTTTACATGCATGTAATCCATTCACAGTACTCATAAAAAAAAATCCATGCCCAGTAGCCATGTCATTCTATAAGAAAACGTGAAAATGATAAATTTGGGAAATTACTCGAGACACACCCTACACATCAACGACTATGTAGTCATGTGAGTCAAATACTTTTTCTAAACAATTAAATTAATTAAGTAACCATATTTGTCTTATGTGATTTGTTAAAAAAATATATTTAACTTACATACATTATATATTTTCTTTAGGCTTAAATACGATTTTACCCCCTGCAAATAGGGGGTGTTTTGCTTTTACCCCCTACAATTTTTTTTTATTAAAAAACATCTTGCAAAGTTCACCATTTTGGCTTTAGTACTTCTGTTACTTGCCCGTTACAAAAACACCTGACGTGTCTAACAGATGTGTGATTTGGCATTTTTAATTTGTTTTCTTTTATTTTAATTCCCAATAGGACTTGCCACGTCATCAATGAAGCCCATAAAAAACCCTAAATTCCCTTCTTCTTCCTCAGTTTCTTCTGCGTTGGTTTCTCTTCATCTCTTCCCTTCTCACTGTCTCCATGAATGCGCACGGTGAAGGTTCTTCATCAAATGCACCCATTCGCAGAAGACGACTTCCAGTTTGTCCATGTGGAAGTACGATGAAGTTCTACATTTCTGGATCTTCAGAAAACCCAGGATGCCCCTATTGGAAGTGCCTCCACTAGGTATGTTGTTAACTTATTGTACATATAACTTCATCTTCCTCTCACTGTAAAATCTTAACTGTTTTTGTTCCATTGTAGATGTTAGAAGATAGTTGCAAATTATTTGTGTGGGATGACCAAATTAGTGACAAACATTTTTTATTCAAAGATTCTCCTTCAATGGAAACAACTTGTGGAGTGTCTTCTTCAGAAAATCAAAGCTGCAAAGGTTGTAATTATGCAGAGAAGCTAAATGAAGCAAGCACCAAAGAGAAAGAAAAGCTGAAGACAAAATTGGCAAATGAGAGGGAAAGGGTTAAGGGGCTTACATCTAGGTTTCAAGGGGTTCAATTTGTGTTGATTTTATCTTGGGTTCTGTTTGCTGTTTATGTTGCTTGGTTTAATGGAAATTAGTGTCCTAGGATATGTTGTTAGTTATCCTAATTTGATCATTAGTGTTTGTAATTTGAATCAAGTTATTAATGGAAGTTTCTTTGGTTGTTGTAAACATTGTTGGTGCATAATTACACCAGAATTGTTGGTGTATTTAACCAGAATTGTTGACCATAAATTGAATCAGAAAATGCTGCATAATTTAGGACTTCAAATTGAACCAGAAAATGCTGCATAAACAGAATAATTGCTGCATAATTGCAGAACTGTTTGACCACTAATTGAACCAGAAAATGCACAAACAGAATAATTTACGACTTCAAATAGTAATTGTCATTAATTAAGGACTTCAAATAGTATTTGTCATTAATTTAGGACTTCAAATAGTATTTGTCACAAATGCTTACAATACCAAAATACAGTCATACGCTGATACAAAATACAGTCATTACAATACCAAAATACTGTCGTTAGAATACCAACATATTGTCATTACAATTGAAATTACTAAATCTCCTAATCTTGAAACAACTTGTATTTGGCAGCAATATATTTAACATTCTTGTCCACTCTAGTTACACCTTGTAGAGTCTTGTTGATTTCTCTATGACCACTGGAGATGGTCTTCCTGACTCTTGGGTTAAATCACCTGCATAATCAGCAGCAGCATTTGAACTATGTGCAGTAGCAGTTGGTGCAATCACTCTTGGTGGAGTGGCAGCTTATGCAGTCACATTTGCATGTGGTTGTGCAGAGACTTTTGTCACATTTGCATGTGGTTGTGCAGGTCCTTTTTTGACTGGCAGCTTGGGTCTAAGGGGTTGTTTAGTCTTTCCTCTTGCCTATGACAAACATGAATCATATGAGAATGAATTCTTTAGATAGCAGTTAATTGAGAAACATTGTGCAGAATTCATGTTAAGTGTACCTTTGCAGCATTAGGGACTTGTTGAGCAACAACATTAGGTACTTGTTGAGCAGCATTAGAGACTTGTGGTTGAGCAGCAGCATTAGTGACTTGTGGTTGAGCAACAACATCAGCAACATGACCTTCACCAACTGCAGCTTGTGCATCTGTTCTCTGTTTCTTTGGCTTCCTCTAAAATTATGCAAGTAATAAAACAAAAAATAATTGAGCTACTGCATAAATTATTAAAACAGAATTTAATTCAGATAATTAGTGTAAAGTTATACCTTTCTTTTCTGAGCTTCTGCACTTACTTCTGTGCTCTTGCATCCCCTTGAATTATGTCCTAGTTTGTTACATTTGGTACTCCTATATTTGGTATTTTGCCTCTTCAATTTGGTTGCATTAGGGTCTTCACCAAATTCCTTTCTTCTCAGCTTCTTGGGCCTCCCAGGACCTCTCTTATATTGTGGAGGCAACATTTCCTCTTCCCAGATTGTAGGCCACATGTTTTGGCCATTAATGGGACTTATACCATGATGGTAGCACTCCAAATATTTCTGTCTGCTATAGCACTCATCAACATATTCCATAGGATTGTAACCCTTATAAGACATCCCAGCTATTGCATGCCTACATGGTATCCCTATCAACTGCCAGTAGTTACAACTACAGGTTCTTTTAAATAGGTCCACTACAAACCTATTTACAAATGCAGTGTGTTCTACTTCAAACTGTTCTTCAACAGACCATGTTGGCAACCAATTCCCACTATGTTCTATCTCTCTATCTAATCTCTTCATGGGTTTAGGCATTATGGGAAACTGCCATCTACCACCTTTCCTCCTTAAATCAGTTATCCTACCCATTAGGTATGTTCTAATCCGTCAACCCCAATAAAGGGCCTACATGCAGTTTTGAATCCTCTCTTTGTGCCATTGAAACAAAAGTAAAAAGACCCAAATCTGGGCAACAAACTGGGTGGAATTCTATCAACATTGATTTTACAAGTGTTACCTTGGTTTGCCGTCACAAGCTCTCCAGCATAATTCCAAAGTTGAGAATATTGCTTATCTGCATCACCTTCAACCAGATCTCTTGCAATCTTGATTCCCTTCCAAGCCCTATTCACTGTGATACCAGTAGCATACTTCCTTCTAATCTCCAACATGACTTCAGATATTTTAACCTTGCTTGTTGATTGAAGCCTTTCAGCCACAAGTCTACTTACCCACTTGGAGTTGGCATTTTTATTGTTAAAAACCCTCCCACACGTGTGCTTACCCTTGTATGTTTTTAACCTATACGTGTGAGTGGTACCCACTTGACTACAATAAACAAGATACCCACATTCACTTTTACACACAAGCTTTGCCCTATCTTTTTCATTTTTTAAATATTTTAACTCCTTTCCATTTAATACAGCATGTTCCAAAATAGCCTCTTTAAATTGAGCAATAGAGTTAAACTCCAAACCAAGCTTGAATTTATAATTCTTATTTAATTCTTCTTTCTTGAAAACAGGGTACCTCATACCCCTGTGCCCAATTTCATCTTCATCAGATTCTGAAGCTGTGCTATACAACTCCTCACTCTCATAATTTTCTTCCATTACATAGTCACCATCTTCTGAGTCTTCATCACTTGATGTATCTAAACTTATTCCTGCTGCAGCTCTTTTTGCAGAAGAGATCACCTTACGAGTAGACCAAACCTTAGTTTTTCCTTTCTTGACAATAACATTTTCTTCAGCAGGTACCTCAGGTTCAAATCCATCATCAATAGCATTTGCCCTTTCTTCTTCACTGTCATCAAAATGAATCCCTCTAGCCTCATCTTCAGATTCAGACTCAGTAGCTCCTTCAATCTCCTCCACTAAACCCTTGCCACTGCCTCCTCCTTCAATCTTCTCCCCATTCAGTGATTCAACATACATGTGTATGTCACAGTTGTGCTTGATTGTAAAATCAGCACATTGGAGTGCATCTCTGTCTACCTTAAGTGACTTATAGCCACCTACATAGTCTGGTGAATCAAACATCCACCATAGGAGAACCTCTTCTTTGTATCCTAAGTCTCTAACAAGGTCAACAGCTCCAAAGAAGCTTCATTTGTCAACATCATTGATGTTGGCAACAGCAATATCCCCACCATTGTAACCACTGTTTTCCCCAACTTCAAAATTACCCCCATGGTGAATAATGATGCTAAAACTCATGCCTAGAAAAAGCCAAACATTTTCAACTTTCAAAAAGGTCCCTCAAATATAATTTTTTTTTGAAAAAGGTCCCTGATATATCAAAGACAACTGTTTTTAGTCAAAGGGTAACATTACCAAGGCAAAAACTCAGTCATGTCTACATTAAATACACAACAACTGGTATGTACCAACAATTGTGGTCCCAACAGAGTCAAATAATGCACAAAGGGACACATTGGTCCCATAAATAGCCAAATAACAGAGAAATCAAGAATAAACAATACCAACTAAGTCAAAAACGACACACAAACTATTTAACCACAAAATAACAACAAACAGCAACAGAATCAACAGAAACTTTTGGTGAATGGCAAAAAACATAACAAAACACGTGAATCACAAGGTGTGGTCCCAATACAGTGAAATAAGCACTCTCTTTTTGCATTTCAAAGTCAAACACTTCAAAAAAACCAAATGGAACTAAACCAAACCATTTTCGCATGCATTTCACAAACCCTAAACTAAAAGACATCAAAGCACCAAGTAAAACACATAAAAACTTACTTCTGACCTTCGTTGTACTTCGCCGAACCACAATAAGCTCTGATTGTTCGTCTTCATTGTTGCTTCTCTCGCCTTTTTCGTCTTCTTCGTCGCAGTAATCCGAGTTCCTTCGTTTTTCTTCTTCTCTCCCAGAAACCCTTCGTTTCTCTAGTGCATTCTCACTCTCACACTCTACTCTAACTCTCTAACCTTTCTAACCTTTCCACTTCTGATTTCTTTTAATTTTATTTTTGAATTCATTAATTTAAAATCTGAGTCATTTAAATAATCATTAAATAAAATATAAGAAAACAAATTAAAAATGCCAACTCAGACATATTAGTTACACGTCACCTATTTTTTTAACGGGCAACTAACAGAAGGACTAACGCCAAAACGGTGAACTTTGCAAGGTGTTTTTTTTTTAAAAAAAATTTGCAGGGGGTAAAAGCAAAACACCCCCTATTTGTATGTAGAGGGTAAAATCGTATTTAAGCCGTCTAACGGATATATGTATCATGAAAGGTTTGCACTATTAACTTGTTGAAACTACACCGACATGCAACGTGTGACAATAACAAACTACACCCACATGAAACTACACCTGCATGGAAGATACATAGGCCACGTTGCACTACTAGTGACACTGTGACACCACACTTCACACCATCAACGTGTGACAATGGTGCTTATCAACAAAAAAAGGTGTACCATTGAAACATTCAATCTCAAACTAAACACATTTCTTTTGGTGAGATCACTAAACACATTACCACAATTAAAATAAAAGTACACTTAAAATTAAAGAAGACTATGTATCCTTCATTTTTTTTCTAAGCATGTCCAGCTCAACCCTTAAAGTTGCATTTTTCATCATAAGTTCGACATTCCTTTCCAAAGCTTTTTGAATTTGGTTTTCAAGTAGTTCAACGTTATGACTATTGTAGTCACCCAATTTTTTTCCGTTGAAGATATTAGGCTCCTTAGCATTAGAACAACAACGTCTTCGCGGGTTTATTCCCCTGTGCTAGCATACCTACTTATAGAGATTGGAGGCCTTCCTATTGCGTCGGTTATTAGAGAACATCGGAATTTATAGTATTGTTTTCCATCAATAAAAATCTTATCATACAACGTATAGTAGGGTTGATATATTCTCGTGATAATGCAAGCTTGGGATAGTCATTTCTGCATGCAACGTATAGTAGGGTTGATGTATTCTCGTTATAGTATTGTTTTCCATCAATAAAAATCTTATTTTGCTCACCTTCTTATAAGTTGCCTTTATTTGTTGTCAAATTTGTAGGTTGTGAGTTGTGACAGATATAATAATAATTAATAATAATAATAATAAGGTGTTACGTATGAAGCGTGAATACAGTGTTTTTATTTAAACTGAAAATAATTTGTGTTTACATGGTGACAAAAAATAATGTGTTTACAAATGAAAATAGTTTTTGTTTACAAACAAAAATAATTTGTGTTTTACGGTAACTTTAGTAATATATTACTAACGTTTTAAATATATTACTAAGTTAGTATACAGTAACTTTTTGTTTTGAAAAATAAATAAATATATTACTTTATTTTGACCAAAAACTAAATATATTACTAACGTTTAAATAATGATTTTGAATATGGGTTGTTTAGAATTTAAAAAAAATTGACCAAAAAAAAAAGAATTTAAAACAAATGTATAATGTTTGAACATGTAAAAATGTTAATAAAAATCGTTACGTCGATTCAGTATTGCAGTTGGTTATATTTGTATATTTTTTTAATTTTAATGTTAAAACAAAGAAAAGCAAAGATAAAAGGTTAAATAAATAAAAACAAAGATAAAAGCTAAATATGAAAACTGACTGTGTCGGTCTTATTTTTTGGTACAGTGTCAGTCTATTTTTTTACTGTATCAGTCTTATTATGGGCTTCGTTGTGTATTAAAGTTTTTGTTGCAGAAGCTGCAACCTGAAACTTAAAACCCAGTCTCTCTACTCTCAATCTCATGCCTAAATCGTGAATGAGACAGCTCATATGCCTAAATCGTGAATGAGACAGAAGCTTGGGGGAAGAAAATTGCTCTCATAGCACTTTATACATCAAAGTATGAAAAACTTGGACAAATACAATCAGAGTTGCTCAGTTGAAATTGACTCTACAAACACATAACCCTATGAGTTGAAATTAACTCCACAAACACACCTATAAAAAAAAAAGTCCACAAACACATAACCCTAAACAAGTTTATCTATAAATAAAAGTTAAATATGAAAACTGACTGTGTCAGTCTTATTTTTTGGTACAGTGTCAGTCTGTTTTTTTACTGTATCAGTCTTATTATGGGCTTCATTGTGTATTAAAGTTTTTGTTGCAGAAGCTGCAACCTGCAACTTAAAACCAGTCTCTCTACTCTCAATCTCATGCCTAAATCGTGAATGAGACATCTCATATGCCTAAATCGTGAATGAGGCAGAAGCGTGGGAGAAGAAATTTGCTCTCATAGCACTTTATACATCAAAGTATGAAAAACTTGGACAAATACAATCAGAGTTGCTGAGTTGAAATTGACTCTACAAACACATAACCCTATGAGTTGAAATTAACTCCACAAACACACCTATAAAAAAAAACTTCACAAACACATAACCCTATATAAGTTTATCTATAAATAAAAGTTAAATATGAAAACTGACTGCGTCAGTCTTATTTTTTGGTACAGTGTCAGTCTGTTTATTTACTGTATCAGTCTTATTATGGGCTTCATTGTGTATTAAAGTTTTTGTTGCAGAAGCTGCAACCTGCAACTTAAAACCAGTCTCTCTACTCTCAATCTCATGCCTAAATCGTGAATGAGACAGCTCATATGCCTAAATCGTGAATGAGGCAGAAGCATGGGAGAAGAAAATTGCTCTCATAGCACTTTATACATCAAAGTATGAAAAACTTGGACAAATACAATCAGAGTTGCTCAGTTGAAATTGACTCTACAAACACATAACCCTATGAGTTGAAATTAACTCCACAAACACACCTATAAAAAAAAACTTCACAAACACATAACCCTATATAAGTTTATCTATAAATAAAAGTTAAATATGAAAACTGACTGTGTCAGTCTTATTTTTTGGTACAGTGTCAGTCTGTTTTTTTACTGTATCAATCTTATTATGGGCTTCATTGTGTATTAAAGTTTTTGTTGCAGAAGCTGCAACCTGCAACTTAAAACCAGTCTCTCTACTCTCAATCTCATGCCTAAATCGTGAATGAGACAGCTCATATGCCTAAATCGTGAATGAGGCAGAAGCGTGGGAGAAGAAAATTGCTCTCATAGCACTTTATACATCAAAGTATGAAAAACTTGGACAAATACAATCAGAGTTGCTCAGTTGAAATTGACTCTACAAACACATAACCCTATGAGTTGAAATTAACTCCACAAACACACCTATAAAAAAAAACTTCACAAACACATAACCCTATATAAGTTTATCTATAAATAAAAGTTAAATATGAAAACTGACTGTGTCAGTCTTATTTTTTGGTACAGTGTCAGTCTGTTTTTTTACTGTATCAATCTTATTATGGGCTTCATTGTGTATTAAAGTTTTTGTTGCAGAAGCTGCAACCTGCAACTTAAAACCAGTCTCTCTACTCTCAATCTCATGCCTAAATCGTGAATGAGACAGCTCATATGCCTAAATCGTGAATGAGGCAGAAGCGTGGGAGAAGAAATTTGCTCTCATAGCACTTTATACATCAAAGTATGAAAAACTTGGACAAATACAATCAGAGTTGCTCAGTTGAAATTGACTCTACAAACACATAACCCCATGAGTTGAAATTAACTCCATAAGCACACCTATAAAAAAACTCCACAAACACATAACCCTATATAAGTTTATCTATAAATAAAAGTTAAATATGAAAAATGACTGTGTCAGTCTTATTTTTTGGTACAGTGTCAGTCTGTTTATTTACTGTATCAGTCTTATTATGGGCTTCATTGTGTATTAAAGTTTTTGTTGCAGAAGCTACAACCTGCAACTTAAAAGCCAGTCTCTCTACTCTCAATCTCATGGCTAAATCGTGAATGAGACAGCTCATATGCCTAAATTGTAAATGAGGCAGAAGCTTGGGAGAAGAAAATTGCTCTCATAGCACTTTATACATCAAAGTATGAAAAACATGGACAAATACAATCAGAGTTGCTGAGTTGAAATTAACTTCACAAACACACCTATCAAAAAAAAAACTCCACAAACACATAACCCTATACAAGTTTATCTATAAATACAAATCAGAATAAAGTAGAAAAAACGATTTCAGAGTAATAGAAGAGAAAAGAGAAAATTCGGGGGAACAAATAGTAGAAAAATTGAGAGAGAACAATGTAGAGATTGGGAGATGTTTTGGCTCCATAAACTCATTTTCATCTTCACCCCCAACCACCAACAACAACATAGTACCATTCAAATTCAAAATAGAAAAAAAGTAACCAAAAATGGCTTCAACCACCATAGTCATTCCTTACTTCACCACACCCACCACCGTAGCCACAGCGAGCCTCCGCGGCGTCGTCGTCGCCACCAGAGTACCACGCACCTCTGCCGCTAACTCCACCAGCGCGTAAAATATGAATATTGTATATAAAATGTACTTCTTAATGTGTCTGTATAGTTTATGAAGTTGTCTCTCAGTGCTTGTTGTGTCGGCCCATCGAAACCCAGATAATCAGCCACGCCAAACGCTTTAACAGTCAGATTTTGAAATCTGACTCTCCCAGTAAGCGCAGAAGTCATATTAGCATAGATTCAAACCAAGAATGGTATACCATAAGCTCTATGCTAATCTGACTTCTGCGCTTGCTGGGAGAGTCAGATTTCAAAATCTGATTGTTAAAGCGTTTGGCGCGGCTGATTATCTGGGTTTCTGATGAGGACATGAAGCACCAAGATGCCATTCAAAGATTAGGAGGTCCGATGACTAGGGCAAGATCAAAGAAAGTCCAAGAAAGCTTAGTCCAATTCATGACTAAGGCTATTGCAAAAGAGGGCAACAATGTAATTGCACCGAAAACCATGCTTGTCATACAAGCTATGGAGGAGGCGCAATTTGCATGACAAAAGCCTCAAAGCTATTTCATTTTTATTCAATAAAAAGTGCATGTGACCAATTGATTTATTTGGGACCAAGGCACTAAGTTATTTCATTTTAAGTTAATTTTTTTTAGTGTGTTTAATCCACTTCAAGTGGTCTATGTGTGGAACATATTTTTGTGAGTTGATGGAGTCAAGCAACTTGCTAATCAAGCAACTTGCTAATCAAGAAAGGCAAACTTGCTAACCAAGCAAACTTGCTAATCAAGAAAGGCAATAAGAGGAGAAAATATTACAAGATCCAAGACATTTATGGCACATCAAGACAATCAGAGCAAAAAAGGAAATAGAAGATCCTAATCATTAATT
This sequence comes from Astragalus glycyphyllos, assembly GCA_963573325.1. NCBI lineage: Eukaryota > Viridiplantae > Streptophyta > Magnoliopsida > Fabales > Fabaceae > Astragalus > Astragalus glycyphyllos. The sequence goes on from OY754310.1 coordinate 64,042,462, forward strand.
GTGCATTCAATGCCAAATCAACTAGGATATTTTCTTAAATTGTTTTGTCCTTTATTATAAATAGGGAGTATAAGTGTCAATGAAAAGCGAGAAAGACTTTATCAAAGATTTTGAGTTCATACTCTTTGGTTCTGGATTGGACCAGCTTATTCGATCTTATCAAGAATTCCTTTTCTTGTGGTGATCCTCACGCTCATAGGCTTATCCTTGTCTTGGATTAGACCAAGGTGGCGCCCCTAACCTAAACACCATCTTCTGCACGAATTCAAAAATCAATTCATTCTTCTCGTTAGTCTTAAACTGTTCCTAAACTCCCCATCCCAAAACCCACAAAATTCTTCACTCCCTTTCCCCATTATTCATCCTTTTATATCCAAAAAAACAAAAATATAAATTACAACCAGAATCCATATTGAAAATCAAAAGAATGGCCAGTTTCCACAACAAGGAGGCCATCAGTTTCGATGGGCCGACACAATAAGCACTGAGAGACAATTTCATAGACTATACAGACACATTAAGAAGTACATCTTATATAAAATATTTATATTTTACACTTTTATTAGAATATTTGATTTCCATCCCTAACTTATTATATGTGTGATTTTTCTTTTTTTTAAAGAGCAAGATACTGATGGATGGATGATTCGAGAGCTATGTTCTTGGGTGGAATTAAATGACCTTTTAATGGTGTGGGTTTGATTGCAATGAGTAGTGATAAACACTTCCAAAGACCCTTTGTCCAAATTAGAAGTTTTGGTCGCATTACAATTAATGTCTCCCATGCCGTTTTAAGGAATAACGAGTGGCTTACTCTTTTAAATAACCACTACTTGGATTATAATGTCGGTGGAGGCATGTGAGGCCATGATGGATTGGATGGTATCTGATGTTGATGTTGAGGTTGATTGAATGTATCTAAGGTTGATGTTAATGTTTAGGAAGTGATTTGTTTTATTTATTTAGCTATTATTATCATCTCCCGGTCTAGGTCGGCTGGTCGGGTTATGTATCCTTTTTTTTTTGGTTTCCTTCAGTTTGTATTATGTAAGGCCTGGGCTTAGCCCATTTCATTTTTATTAATGAAATCGTATCCGGTTGTCAAAAAACTTATCTGCAAAAAAATAGTGTAATAATTCAATCCTATTATTTGATTCTAAAAATAGCTTTAGTAGATCATTAAATTTAGTAAAGTAAAAAATAAAGCATAATAAATGTGTTAACCAGTTCTTTTAGGGTGGGGAAAGAGCTTAATTTTCCCACCCAAAGCAAATGCGCTTTTAACCATAAATTTAATAGTTTTATATTCAATAGTTCTGATTTTGGAGGGGTAACCTGTTTGCAATCTATTTCACACTTTTTAAGCCACACAACATATAATTGTTATAATGTCCTTCTAGAATAGGTAAACCAAATTAAAACTCTTTTTTTTTTTTGATAAAACAAAATTGTTTGTTTTCTTTTTGAACTTGACATCTGACATGAATCTAGTTTTTAACCATTTGATTATTTTTTTGACATGGCCGTTTGATATACTTTTTGGAAATGGACTATTTTATAATTATAGTGGTTTATTATTATTTTTTGTTTTTACTAGAAACAGTAACTTGTATAGCACATATGATTTAAAGCTGAAAAGATGAATTAAATGTAAATCAAAGTTCTATTTTTTGACAAAAAATGTAAATCAAAAGCTGTATTAGAAAACTATAAACAATTTTTTTATAATACGCTAAAATTAAGTACCTTGAGTTAGGGCTGGACAAATATTTCAAACCGAACCGTAACCGAGCAAACCGAAAGCAAAAACAAGTTTTTGGATTGTGATATATCAGATCACTTGGGCGGTGATGGTTTTGCTGAATACAATCCGTGACAAACCAAAACCGACCGAAAGAGGAGATGCATAGGAAAAAATTGGGAAACTATTGACTGATTAGTGGTAACTAGTACACACTAGCCTATAATGCTGCCAGTCTGTGCCTATCACAATTTCAATCATCTGACACTCTACAACAGTGAAAGAACACTTACCCCAATGCATTGATATAATTAAAAAATACTACTTATCATACTAAATACTATTTTTAAATTAAACAAATTAAAATGATGACAGAGAAGGATATATCACAATATACAAAAGTGACGTGATATTTTCCTGTTCATGCTCCATCTTCACCCCTCTCATCTTATTTTCAAAGCTCCATTTTCACCTTTCTAAAGTTGCAGAGAAATGAAACACCATTGAGAAAAATAAGAAAAACAACTATTGTATTAAGTAGCTCAAAACCGACTGTACCCACCCGATAGAACCACCACCCGCTGAAGCGAAAATCGCCCAAACCGAAACTCTAAATGGTCGAAGATGGTTGCTTGTTTTTGTTGTTCGGTTATGCTTGGATCTGACTTTTGCTATCTGAATCCAACATAACCGACCGTTTGTCCAGCCCTACCTGGAGTAACTTTTTTTTTTGGGAAGCGTTAGCTGTTTCAGCTTTAGAATAGTGCACACACACGTTACCCATGATGCATCATGCATCTTGGTTGGAGAGAGAGAGAGTCAATAAATCAGAAAATACAATTAATTATGGTCTTGTTTGCTTCCATAAATAATAAATAATTTGTAACAAACAGGATCTTAGATTATATTTGGATGGAAGTTCTGAAGGAGAGGGGATGAGGACTTCATTTTCTTTTCTAAATAGATTAAAGAAGCAATAAAATTATTCTTACAAGAAAAAAAAAATGTAATTGAAATGTTATATGAGTATCTATATATGGTGTCATTCTTTACACTGTTTTGAAATCTCAAATATTTATTAAAATTTAACTCAACCTTCCAAAACTCACTCTTCCTAAATCCTCCAGCCAGACATATCATTTGATGAGCTTAAAGAATCAAACCTCAAATTAGTCTATCATCAAAAAAAAAACCTCAAATTAGTCTCTAATCCATTACTCTTTCCGTAAGGTACCCAAAAATGGGTGAACCTTCAAAACACAATAAGCTGAAAATTAAACCTCCTTTCGAGGAGAGAGCGCCTCCTTTAAGAAAATAAAAAAACTCTTAACATTTTTTTTGATTTGATTGATGATCTCATTCAAAGGATTGAGGGTATATATATAGATGCTAAAAAAGGGTGACTCACCCCACTAAAGAACATTCTAGATTGCCTAACAAAAAGACAAAATAAAGAAATATAAAATGGTGACTCATAAGGAATAAAATGATGACTCATATGCTTTTAGAATCTACTAGATGTTTTTTCTTAGGTCACATACTCTCCTAGGTATTTTGGGCTTGTTTCTCTTGGGTTGGGCTATTACTTAATTATTCTTGAATCATTACATTTCATTCCCCTTCACACTAACATTGACCCCAAGGTTGAAAAAATGATGCAAGATCAAACTTCTCCGGATCCTACTGCTTGAAATGCGAAAGTCTAACTCCTATAGATGTTGAAATTTGATCACCAGGATCCCATTGCTTGAATTGAGAAGAATTAAGCACGGTAAAGACATTCAAATATCCTCCAGGGTCCATTGTTTCAATTGGGAACAATTAACCACTTTAAACACCAAATTTTTTCCACCAGGATCCCATTCAAGCAAAACACGAAAAGAGAATAGCCAATTAATGGCCAAATTATTGAAAAATGACAGAATTGGCCTATGAAAAATTTTCGGAAACCTTAATAATGGCCATATACTGGATGTTGGAATAATTAATGCATAATTTTTTGTTGTGATAGTATTACCATTCGATGCAGCAAAAATGGGAGTGGAATGTGGTGAACCAAGTGAGCAATAAGTGGACCAATAGAAGTATAACTCAATTGGCAAATGAGTGTTGTATCCTTCACAAGCGCGTGGTGTGGTAAGCCAAGTTGGGGAAAACCAGGGAGTGGAATGGAACGCGCGTGAAACAACGTGCAATAACCAATTAGTGGGAAAATTTGTGGGGTCAGCAGCGTGAGTGATACCATGAAAATACAGTGCATTATGAAAACCAATAGACAAAAGAATTGGTGACTCATGGTAACACACCGAATTGAAAATTGGTTCGCACGTACAACTGTTGCCCACTGTAGCACTGAATGAGTGAGAAGGGTTGCTTTTCGGTATGAGTAAAAAAGGACGACACGTGGCCAACAATTACTGGTTTGGAGTATGTCACACAAATGGTGTTTGTTGTGGATGGTTGGGATTTTGTTTCAATAAGGGAACGTAAATCAAACGGCTCAGTGTGGGTTTGGTGAGGTTGCTGAAACAGAATCTCTATGACTGCATCATGGAGTTTTGGATCTGGTGGTTTAGGTGGTGGAGGAGGTTCACCACAAATTTTTTTAACATTGCATAAAATAGGAATCGCAATATCACAAGATAAAAAAGAGAAACCTCATTAGAAAAAAGTTTGTCACCCTTGTCTGAATCTTTGAGCACCATGGATGTTCTTGTTGAGAGCAACTCAGCTTCTGCGACTGATTCATCTTCTTTTCCTGATGTAAAAAGCCGTGAATCTGAATCTTCTTTCTTTTCTTTATCTATTGGTCCTTTAGGTTCTTCCTCAGTGAGATCTCCGTGAACAAAAATTGACTCAGCTTCTAACAGCTGCGATTCTGCTTCTTCTTCATCTTGTTTCTCATTTTCCTCCACAACTGAAATCTGTGACTCAGAATCAGACTCTTCGAACTCTTTTTTCTCCGGAATAGACAAAATCTCACGGTATTCAGGCTTAAATTGCCAAAGAAAATGGGTGGTGAAATCATCGCAGCCCAAATGTGGATGACATTTAGACCACCGCGACCACCATTTGAGAGCTTCACCTCTCATGGCCATTGCAGCCACCGTCATCTTGTTCACATCTGATGGTCTTCTGGATTTGAAATATTTTTCAGTGCAAAGAATCCACCAATATTGTTATGGAAACAAAGGGCATGGAGATTCAAGACTTGACACTTGACCAATAACAAGAGGAAGAGTAAAGAACAATTGAAAACTCAAATGATTAATTTACTTAACGATAACAAATGTTCTAAAATTGCTCAATGTCTTTTAAATGCTCTTATAGTTAATATTTCATAGAAATTTATAATTGTAATAAGCCAAACATTTTTACGCATGTTATTTCCCTTTCATAAAAGCTTAATTGTGTAAGGCCTACTTATGGCTTGAATTTGGGCTTTTAGTTGTTATGTTTGTTTTTTAGTGAGCCCACAACCTATTCTTTATAAATAGGTGGGGTTTTGCAAGTTGTAAGGACCTTTGATCATATTTTTAATTTGAGAGGAATTAGCATAAGTGCTCTCTCTAGAGTTCTTCTTTGAACCGTCTTTGGGATCTTATTAAGAGCTTAGGGCTTTTGTAGCGATCCAAACATGAGGATTATCATCATTCCACGAAAGATGTGGCTTCTCTTCACCACATAGATTCATTCCTTGTCTTCCCATCTTTTCGATTTTCTTCCCCTTTTATTGTTTATTGTCTCGTTAATTCTTTGATTATGGTACGATCGTCTATTAGTAACAATAAGCACAGTAGAGGTGGACCCCACTGTATAGAGTGGGATTTACTATTGTTTTATTTTGGAGGAGTGACTATTCTTTTTTTTGAGGAGAGACGGAGGTTGTTTATTGTTGCTGTTGCTGTTTGTAAAGTTATTTTGTTTTGCACCCCTCATTTCTCTGCAAACAAGGTATTTTAAATGGGCCATGCTGTTCAGCCAAATTGGGCCCTGCTGTTCAGTCAAAGTGGGCCTTGTCATTCCTTCTTAGTTTTCCAACCAAAAGCATTGAACCGTTGAGTCTAAACACAGTAGAGGTGGATGTTGGGCCTATGGGTGACTATTTTTGTTTACTATGGGTGACTATTTTTGTTTTTGGAGGAGTGACGGAGGATGTTGGGCCTTGCTACTACTGTTGGTAAAGTTTTTATTTTTTGCACCCCTCATTTCTCTGCAAAAAAGATGCCACAAATGGGCCTTGCTGTTCAGCCAAATTGGGCCTTGCTGTTTAGCCAAATTGGGCCTTGTCATTCCTTCATATTGGGCCTTGACATTCAACTAATAGTATTGGGCCATTAGGATTGGGTAACATGGAATTGGGCCTTGCTTATATTTGGGCCTGGAATAGATTTCAAGGGGTCTTTGTATTTCAAAGAGGATGGAGGGTAAAATGCAACATAGAGGCCCAGTAGATATTAGCCCAATATGAAGGTTGTTTGTTGTAACACAATAGGTGGAAATGTTAAGATGGAAGTGTTTCCCCTTTATCCAAGGACAGAATCGCTCAAATTGAAATTATTTTGTAGGGGTGTATGTATTTAATTTCAATTGATTTTGAATGGTGATGCTGAGGGAAATAATTAAATTAGTTAGTAAGAACACATTGAATAATCATTTCTAACATCATAGCGAAAAGAGATCTTTAGCTGGGTTCCATGTCACATTAAAATTGTATTCAATGTCTTGAGGTGTCCTTACAAAGACACTCTGATGCTTAAGTTTGTTTAGGGATTATGGAGAATAATATAGGAGAGTACGTGTAATTTTAGGTTAAAAAAGTGTTACCAAATTTGGGGTGAGAACCACTAATTATAGTAGAATGGTGTGGTTGAATATGAGGAAAGTTCTCCTTACTAATTCAGGAGCCCATGTCATATAATCTCGTGATCACAAACGTTACGAGATCTTAGGATTTGATCTTTGATGTGATCGTGGCGTACCCTCACGTCATTTTAGGCATGATGTGCAAAATTTAAACAGGTGACCGTTATGATCCCACCCGATCAGGTGCGTCGATTCCTTGGGTTGTTAGGTTTTGTTGTTGAGAAATATGTCTCTTGGCTTTGGAGGACTCAGATTTGATCCTAGGCTAAGGTCGTTGCCTATAAATGGTGAGCCCTTCTTCTTTTTCTTCTTCCAAGGCCCTTCATGATGTCGGTTAATGCATATCAGGTTATTAATCTCTCCCCTTCCAAGTCCTCCCTGGCAAGGTTCAAAAGGGTCCTTAGGAGGCATAAAATTGAGCATCTCTGATGGATCTAAGTACCGTGACCACTTGAGGGAATTTGTAGGTGAAGAGACCGAGCATAATGATTCCCTGTGGAATCTAGCCATGAACATGATCTTCCAGATTGATGCCTTCGTATGCAAGAAGGACGATCAGAGCATGGAAGCAGCAGAAGAGCTTGGCGTGTGTCGATCCATGGCCACCCGTGGTCTTAATATGTCTACCATGGCCACTTTTCTAGAAGGTCGGATTAAGATTTTGGACACCGAGCTTACCCTTACCCGAGAAGCAAAGGCTAAGGTAGAAAGGAAGTTAGGCGAGCTTTGGCACATTGGATGCTATCCTAAAGTTCTAAGGAGCTCAAAGCTTGATTTGGAAGGCTTATTGGAAGTGATTGGGGTTGTTGATTTCAAAGGAGAAGCTATAATTTCAGTTTGGAAGCGATTTGATCATTTACGGGGATTGTTCGAGTAGTTACGGCAATTCTCGATATTTCGTCAAACCGGTGAGTTTTACTCACGTTTAGGGAATTTACACTTTAAATGGATTGTGTTGAAATTCTGGAATCGATTGTTGTTTTGGTTCCGAAAGGATTTTAGAGTCAAAAACCGAATTTTAGAAAAACATCATTTACAGTTTAATTTTCCAATTATACTTTGATTGGGATGTGAAGTTTGGTTTGATTGTGATTGTTTGGACTGGAATATGTTGTGAAATTTTCTGTTTTTCAGTTGGAATTGGTTCGGGTTTCGGTTTGGAATCGATCGGAATCGCGAAACGGACGAAATGGAGTTAAAATGTTGTTTCTGTACAGGTAGCACGGACCGTGCGCCTCAGAGGCACGGACCATGCGTCCCGTAGACAGAAACTTACACAAATTTTTTTACATGTAGCACGGACCTTGCGCCCCAGGGGCACGGACCGTGCGTTGCTCTCGGGTTCAAAATGCTGTTTTGTCGTTTCGTCACTCCTTTTTGTTCCAAATCACTTCTAAACCTTTTCTCAACCAATTGGGATGATATTTACTTTATAAAAACAAGATTTTAACATGTTCAAACTTGATTTTTCAGAAATGTTTTGGAACTTATCAATGTTTCGAAAAACCGAGTCTAGCCACGTGTGAGAACTTATGTTTTTCAAATCAAAATGGAACTTTATGTTCTACTTTTGTAAAGGATATGATATATAAATTATATCATTTGAGATTGACGGCCCAATGCGGGTATGATATATAGATTATATCGAATTGAGGTGACGACCTCCAGATGTTAGCATACTAGGAGAGGGAAGTCATGAGCCCTTATCCTAGGCCCCCTGATGTTTATTATGATTTTGCCTTTAAGAGTTGTACACTTATCGGCCTGATGTTGGGGTTCACTCAAGCTTCCTTGGGTTGTTGGTGATGTGCTAGAACTAATAAAATTTTATTGTAATTCTTTTATTGAATTACCAGATTTTTTGCAATTCATTTATAGAAGTGCTAGATGATTTTATAATTCATATTGAATTATCAGTTAAAGAGGAACATTGTATTTAAACCGTGAGCGTACTTAGGAGTCACGATAAAACTCACTGAGATGTGTTATCTCACCCTATCAATTGTTGTTATTTTTACAGAGAAACAGGGGAAGAAGAAATCAAAACGGCACGATTAGATGGCATGTTCTTGATGATGTTGAAGACTTGTTGTCTTCATTCTGTTTAACTTTCCCTGTTACTTTATGTCATGGTTATGTAACTTATATTTATTATGAGTTGTATAAACCTTTTTCCGCTTCTCTGCTTTTGGATATTGAACAAATAGGTATGGTTGTATTCTAAGTTACTGACCGATGAAGTTTAAGACAGGTGGATTTGGTTGTATTACCATTGAAAAATTTAGTATGTTCAATACCTTAACAGAGATTATGTCCTCTGATGTGTTTAAGTTGTGCATTCTAGTATATCTACATGTTAGAAATATTGGGGTGTTACAGAGAGGTCCTTTACAATAGTGCTCAAAAAGAGCAAGTCTCCTTTACAATATAATATAGATAGATAGATTAGATAGATAGATATAGATCTATTCATGTCTATCAGGCTCTTTATTATATCCCCATTCTCTTCTATGTTGGTTGTTAATATATCCAACAAATCAATCGATATCAATAATAATATAATATCAATATCTAAAGGAAGCTTTTTTTAGCCTCTACGAAGCTCCACATCATTTTCATTTATAATAATAAAATATGGCAAAATTACACCAGATGACCTTTAAGTTATTTATTTGTAACAAGTTGACCCTTTAAGTTTTTTTTTGTAATACATAGGCCCTTTTAGTGATTACTCTAGCTTATTTATTTTGATGTAATGCTACTTCATATATTGTGATTACTTTAGCTTATGTATTTTTATGCAACCAAGCATATTTAGATGTAATTAGCGATATGATATTTTACTAAAAGGGCCAATAGTGTCAATTTTAGGTAACTTAAAGGGCCTATTTTTTACCAAAAAAAAAACTTAAAGGGCCAACTTGTTACAAATAAATAACTTAAAGGTCCTCTGGTGTAATTTTACTTAAAAATATTTTTTTATAATTTACATAGGAGACTTTAATTTTACCTCTTAATTAGATATAGTGAAAACACATAATTACACATATTTAATGATTTAGTGGAATATTAAATTTGGATGGAAGCTCTACATACAATCCTTCTCATTATTATTATTATTATTATTATTATTATTATTATTATTATTATTATTATTATTATTATTATAGAAGTACTACTATTATTTTTGTCAAAAAACGTATTATTATTATTATTATTATTATTATTAGTGTTGTTATTATTTTTAGTTTCAAAATAATTTTCATGGATTCTTTTGTTTTAAGAATAGCTTATTTTTGCCTTTTATTTTTAGAAAGAAAAAAAAGGAACTCTAAGAGTTTTTATTTTTACAAGAGTTGGTTACCATGTCGATTAGTTTGGGTCTATTAATTTTTTTTAGGTAAGCAATTGTATTAAGGGTCGCACAAGAGGTGCACTAATAACCCCTTACACCTAAGGGCCTCGTTAAAATCTCCAAGGGCCAAAACCCAATAGAAAAAAAACCCAAGGAAGAAAAAAGAGTACCTTGACTACATTACATATTACATCATTTGTGTTCTATCCTTCTCTTTGTTCATCACTTATGTTCTATATATATATGTAATTTTGTTTTTTATAAAACTAATAACATCCTTCTTTTCAAAAAAAAATCGTGATTCATCCTTTGATATACGTACTAACGTACATCTTAGCATTTTTCTTCTTTGTCAAGACTATCGGAAATCATTTTTGCTTTGGTACCTACAAAGAGAGAGAGTGTGGTCTGTGAAAGAGTTTACAAAAAAATCATACAAAAGTTTACAAAAAATTATGTCATAACGAGTGTTCAAATCATTGGTTCTTTGTCTAGCTCGCAAAGCATGGAATGGAAGGATAGAGTAAACTTAAACAATCACTTCTCTTTGTTCATTTTTATACATCATCTCATAAAAGAAGAGCATTTCACTTTTAATATTGTATACAATAGCACTTTATTTTTATTTTAGAAATTTATGTACATCAAAAGTTATTTTTATTATTTGTTACAATTAAAAATAATGCTTACTATTTTCAAAATTTATCTGATCATATTTTTCTTCTATCTCAGCCTCTATTTTTGTAGTAAATTTGTCTCATTCACTATATAGCTATTCCTTTAAAAATGGTTTAGCAAGAAATAAAGATGTTATTATTTTATATCATATTTTAAAATAAAACTATAAAAAAACACAAAAATTAGGACCTATGATTGTCTACACATTCATCTTTTCATATATATTTAATTGTGAACCTTAAAGTAGACATATTGAATAGTAGTAAGGCAAAAAGACAATCACATTGAGAAATAAAATGAACGTTACATTTTTAAATGGCAAAACTGAATGTTACATTGATCATTTAAGTAAAGAATGACAACAAATTATTATTGTCATTACATATAGTAGCTTAAAATTTCATTATTATATAATATTGGGGGAAGCTGGATGTTGGATATTAGTTCAGTTTAAGGAAAGCACTTATATGATGAATCAGTGAATAAATATTAAATACGCGCGTTGTTTAAAATGCATATGCAATCTACATGGATGCTTGGAAAATGAAGAAAATAAGTAAAAAAATTATGATTTAACTATGAGGTTGTCACTAATGTGATGCGGTTGTTGTAATTGTGACATGTATAAGAAAGATACTGATCTAACTTATTTTATAGGTTTTGGTTTTTTGGTTTAACCAGCAGTGGGAGAAGTAAATTAAATTTCTATACATAAAAGTTATTTTCATATTTGCATATTTCTTGAAATCTTGAAATGGATAGTATATGGTCGTGCTGTAATTATTATGAACTAATTAAAGAGGCTATTATGAACATGTAAATAGAATTATACAAATCCACATGAGTTGAGAAAGTTAGAGAAAGTTTGACTACTCCATCCATTTCTCTCTTTGCAATGTAATCATGTTTTCAGTTTAATACGAAAGAATTTATGATTTTAGATGAGGTATTTGAATGAGTGTATGAAATTGATATAATCCATATGGTTGACTAAGTGGGCTGGCTCCAAAGCCCTGTGATGTATCTCGGGTTAACATGGCTATACCAACTACATGTTTCACTACTAACTGGGACCCTTATAATTGTTTTATTTTTTCTGAAGTTCTTTTTCATGATTTCTATTTTATTTATACAGTCACTTACTAATACTGAAGGAATTGAAAGACAAGTACACTTTCTCGAGTCATTAATCGAATTAAAATGATATATACAAAATAGGTGAGCATTAGTTTATTGTGAGGTATGGGTGTAATAATGTGAGTAAGAACACTAGAGCAGCATATCTTGCTACGAAAGCTCAATAAATTAATTAAGCACTACTATTGCATTTTGGATAATTGAAGTTTGGTATGCAACATTTGGCTAAAGTCACTACTCAATTAGTTGCTACTGAAGCTCAATAAATTAACACTACCATTGCAGGGTTAATATAGTTGGATTATTTTAAATCTTTGTGGTTCACTTTTTCAATGTTCTATATATTTGATTTTTATTTATACTTAACTCATTATTAACAAATATTAATTTAGTATGTTTACATCCGTTACTGTTATATTAATTAACCTAACATTGCAATCTTTTCCATCTATCTATGTTTTCTTCATATTTGTATAGCTTATTACTTATTACTTATTAATCTTTTATTGTTTGTTTTCTATTCATTAAGCCCTGCAAGCTTCTTAGCTGCATTCGAGGCTAGTATATAAAAAATAAGTAAACCATAAAGTTTGTGAAACTCATCAAATAAATCCCAAATGTTTTATCATTAGTTCGTTATTACAAAAACTAATGTGACGAATTTCCCAAAACTTTAGAAAATGCTTCAAACCTTTTTTTTTTGTCAAAAGTTGTTTGATTTCAATAAGTGGGCAAGGCCCAAACTAAGACAACACAATCGGGAACGGGTACAGCAAGGCTCCACACAAACACTTGTGGGCTCAAGTAATACAGAAATTAAACTTTTATATTAAAACACGGGTCACAAAGGTCCATCCAATCCACACAACTAACAATCCAATCCATCACAAAGGTCCATCCAATCCATCACAACTAACAATCCGATCCATCACAAAGGTCCATCCAATCCATCATCAATCATCGCCTCACATGCCTCCACCCCACAACATCAAATCCATCATGGCCTTATATTCCTCCACCCCACAATAAAATCCAAGTAGTGCTCCCTTAAAAGAGTATGCCACTCCTGATTCCTTCCACCGGCATGGGAGCAATTGATCGTTATGTGGCCAAAACTTCTAATTCGGATCATGGGATCTTGAAAGTGCTTGTCTCCGCTAATTGCAATCACAGCCGCAGGATTATGAGGTCCATTTAATTCAGCCCAAGAATAGAGGGATCGAATCATCCATAGATCAGTACTTTCCTCTTTAAAAAAATCACACAAATATAATAAGTTAGGATGGAAATCAAATATTATAATAAAAATGTAAAATATAAAAATTTTATATAAAATGTACTTTCAAGCGTGTCCGTATACTCTATCGAATGATCCCTCAACGCTTGTTGTGTCGCGTTACTGAATCCCAGATAATCTGCAGCGCCAAACGCTTTGACAGTCAAATTTTGGAATTTGACTCTCCCAGCAAGCGCAGAAGTCAAATTTGCAAATAGCTTACTGTAGACCAGTCTTGGTTCGAATCGTTTTTTAAGCCTACAATTTTCCATGTCCCAGAAAACCACAAGGTTTTGCATGAAAATTTCTCCTTGAGGTGGTGGTCTTCTTGAAGGCACTGGAAGCGATAGTGCAGGTGACGGAGTTAACGGAAGTGACATCAAGGGAGAAGGTGTCAGAGGTAATAGAGGCGACTCCGATTGTGTAGGTGATGGAGGACGAACCGATAGAGAGCGCTGAAAAGTACTGGAGGACGCAATGTTGTGGTCTCCAGAAAAATGTCTAGGGGGTGAGTAGGAGGATCTTTGAATTAGGCTGGTGCTCCTCAAAAGAGATGAGAATTGTTGAGGTTGAGAATGATGATTTAGAGTGAGGCCAGTAGACCTCCTACCCCTCCTTCTTCCCAACCTTTTTTCTAGCCAACTAAACATTTTTTTCCTTCCTCTCTGTTTCTTACTTCTTCCTCTCTTTTTCTTACTTCTTCTTCCTATGCTTCCACACCAATTTATAATGAATTCCTCACTCCCTCTTGCTTCTCTAATGAGCTCGTACAGTATTTATTTCTATAGCATGGGCATGCTTCAAAAAAAGGGGTTCCAATCAATGTTTTTTCATATTATGTTTTGTTTCCTATGCATAATAACCGGTCCTTTTTTCTTTTGACCAAGGGGAAAAAAACAAATAGTTGTCCCATAATATTGGTAGTTTACCATATATATATATATATATATATATATATATATATATATATATATATATATATACACGTGTGTGATTTTCATTTTTTTTTTGGAATTCAATACTATTGTTGATCAATAAAACATTTTTTAAGCCATATTAATTATATATTTTTTATTTGTGTCATAAATTATGGTATAAAAATTTTTATTTGTGGAATTCAACCATGGTATTCAATTTGGTGGAAGTGGTATAAATTATAGTATTGTCATTCTCCTTTTTATTTCATAGTTGCATTTGGAATTGAATTGCCATCCAATGTCAATGAGGATCTTGATGATGTTAAAATGAAAATTAGACTAAAAAACAATAAAAAAAATAAATAAAAGGGACTTATTTGAAACCTGAGCTATGGTTTATTTTACCTAGTTCTCTAATGCTTTCATAAAGGACGAGAGCTATGGTTCTATTTTGCTAATAAATAAATAAATAGCTACATGCCTATATATATACACTAGAGTCCAAACTAAGTTTATTTACCAATACTGGTTTTTAGGGGTGTTCAAAACCGAACCAACCCAATAGAAAACCGTAAACCGAATCAACCCAAACCGAAAATCGCAAAAAACCGCAAACCGCAAAATTTATTCGGTTTTTTCTTCAATCAACCGCATGGTTCGGTTTGGACCGCGGTTTTTGTTCCACCTACCGAACCAAACCAAACCGCAAGTAACACTAAGGCTTATTTTCTTACAACCTTCCTTACTAACTTACTAACCCAACTCGAACTAAAACATAACTCTCACTCAACTACTATAGCCCAAATCCAATTAATTCTTTAACTCACTTACGAACGATCTATTTTGTTATGCTTTATTTAAAATTACAATAAAATATTTAATTCAAATTCTTTTAAACATAGCCGTAGTAATCTTAAAATAATTAAAAGAGAGTAATTTATATACTAAATATATTTGAGCAAATGCTCTTAAAAATTTATTTTAGCCGTTTTTTATGTTAGTTAATTTTAACTACATTTTAAATTATGTTTTCTCTTGGAAAAAACCGAACTAACCGAACCAATCCAAACCGCATTGGTTTGGTTTTTTTTAGGAAGCCAACCGAAACAAACCAAACCGCATGTAGTTTTACTTTGTGGTTCGGTTCACTTTTTGTCTCAAAACCGCCGCTACTAGTTTTTACTAGTAGACAACCCGTGTTGGTTTTATTAATAGTCTATTATAAACTACTCGTGTTGGTTCTTACTATGCATTAAATTTTATTAGTCTATAAAAAACCAATAATGCATAGTAAAAACCATAATAGGGGAAACCATAATGTTTAGCTTTGAGTAAAAACCATATAGTTATAGTAAAAACCAATAATGCATAGTAAAAACCAAAAACTTCTACCAAACTTCTATATAGTATTAGCTTAATTCACTGGCGGACCTAAGTATGCTTGAGGGGTTCAGGTGAATCTCCTGACAAAATAAAATTAGCACCGATACCAAACTTGCCTATTATAGTATTAGTGCAGACATTTGTTTTTTAATTATTTATTTATTTATTTCATCAATTTAATTATAAAAAATAAAAAAAAAATCTCATGTACCAAAAATCAACATCGTATACAATTTTTTAAGGAAAATAAACCAAATCCGGTTTTCTGCACGGTCTCCCAGTTTTTGACCGGTTTCCTGTCCGGTTCCCAATTTTTGGCCGTTTATCCGGTTTAACTCTCGGTTCGTTCACCAAGCGGATATCATGGTCCTTTGGACCGGATAGGGGTCCGGTTGGACCCCGGCCCGGTTTTGACAACCTTACTGACAATGGTATATGATTTTAGAATGCAAGTCTCATTTACATATGTATATAGAATATAGATAGATATAGATAGGTCCCTTCTCATTTTATAATGCAAAACATTAAATTTTTAAATGGTTTTATCCAATGTAAAATTTGTGGTTTTCAAGCATGGTACATGTTCATTGCGATCCCATCAAATAATTGTTATCAACTCTTTAATAGGCTTATGTTTGCCAAAAAATTAATATGCATATAATGGCATACAGGTAACCTCATTATTTCTCAAGAATTCTTGCAACAAGCTTGATTATCCCTAATGTTTTTCGCAGAGTTGTATAGATATTTAAAACCAATAAATATTCATTGTGAAATTTTGTGGTTCACCACTATGCTACATATTGCCTAGAGGTGTGTGAAACAGGTACCATATGCACTCTTTATATTAAATTTAGTATATTTCATTAAATTATAAATTTTCAAATATTTTTTATTAATTTAAGCATATTAACATAATCAAATTTTTGACACATTTAAAGTTATAATATAAAATTCCCCGGAAGATACTGACAAAGTCGGCAACAAGACATAATAAAGTCGGTCTTCTACAAATCAAAGTTCTCTTCACGTTCTTGCTCATACCTTAAACTTTTCATCCTTAAAGCATTCGAGCTTCGTGGACTGTGGAATGGGCAAGCCAACTAAGACTCTTAGAGCATCCCACGTCGACTCTTGATGATGACTCACAGATAGCTCTGTTTAGCTAGCTGCTCTGTTTGAAGGGAATTCAATGATTTATAACTGTTTGCAGGGAATTCAATGATTTAAGTAGTGGGTGTTTCTCATTAGTTGCTCAAAACACCCACAATTTAGAGTTAAACAATTAGGCATATTGAGGCTACTAAGGACTACGCTCGGTTAGTGGGATTATCTGCTACTCTCCCTAATTTCGAAGATTGCGTGTTGATTTGAACAAGGGGTTGTTTTATTTTGATAACAGTTGTAGACCTGTCCCTCTTTCTCAAAAGTATGTTGGAATTAATTATAGTGAAAATCCATTTCAGAGGTTCCAGTTGATGAATGATATTTGTTACGAGAAAGACAAAAACACCCACTATTTAACATGAAACAACCACTAATTATAAAACACCCACAATTTAGTGTTAAACAATGGGTGTTAGAGGGTGAAGTTTTGGTGCTTAGACAGTTGAAGAAAAAAAAAGGTAGAAGTTAGCGATGCTTATGCTGAAATTAGGAAACTGAACAGTGAATTAGATAGTGAAATTTTTTAAAGGGAAATTTTTAGAACTGTTTTATTTTTGACATTTTGACATCTTCTGGTTTGTCTATAGGAATCATTATTGCATCTCATAGATAAGTCTATCACTAAACCTCCATAAATGGAGACACATAAAAGAGATAGCTTATGGGGATGGAAAATATGCTCAAATGGTATAGTGTGGTTTATTTTATGAACTTGATGTAGTTTAAATGTAATTATATCTTTCGATTTTTTGTATTTTTGTAATAGAAAGCCATCAAAATGAGCTTCTATTGGTAGATAAGTCTATCATCAAAATGACCTTTTATTTTTAATATAAGTCATTGACTTTAATATTAATTTAGAGTTTTTTTAATCATACAGTTTCATCTTTTGAATATCATTTCTATCCACTTTCTTTAAATTTGTACTATCCTTTTGAATTGAAAATTTTTAATCATTTTTCTAACCGTTTAAGATTACCCGCAATTATATATCTTTATATGTTAGAAATATTTTAAATTATGTTACACACTATTCATTCCATCAGTTTTTACAATAAAGACGACAAAGAATAATGAGTTTAAATTATTTATTACAATATAATGAGTTCAAATTTATCATTATTTTTTCATATAGGTTCAGTTTCTATTAGGCACATGCATGATGCACTTCTTCATTTTATTAGGCACATTCATGATGCATATGATCTTCCAAGGTTGAAATCAAATGCATCAATATTTCCTTTTGCCTACCAAAATTCATTTGTCTATTTTTTCCTCAGCTATCTCAAATTAAGCTAAGACTTATTGACGTAATTGACCTTACTATTCATAATGCATATCACATGGGGATTTCTTCTTACTATAACCAAAGTAAGGTGCATGAACTGTGTGAAGTTGCTTAATTCTTTTGTCAGATTATGCCACAAATTTCATCAACATATTATATAACTGCCAATAAAGTTCACAATTAAGATACTCAAGACCCTCTTTATTCTTGCTAATTAACTACCTCTGACATTCGTGATCACTCATAATGCATAAGAGTAAACTTACAAATGAAGATAATTAAATTCACATACACTTGAGTCAGTCACAAGGGAACAAATAATCAAATTGAGCTATCATATATCCATTTCTACATTACATAATTTCATTAGTGCATTGTTCGTATTAATTTAATCTTTTTATATATATATATATATATATATATATATATATATATATATATATATATATATATGCAGAGATAACATACATTATTGGACTGTTCCCAAATTTCAATTTGAATCCCAAGCACAAACTTTGTCTGCCATCTGGTGCAATCAGAATAGGTTGCTGGTTTAATTTCCACATGGGTCATCTATCCAATTGAGAGTGAATCACTGAACTGTGTCCAATTAATAAGAGAGCAGAGCTACGTATTTCAGAATCATCCTGTTAATGAATGGATAAATAACAAACATAACAATACAATTGTGTTCTTTGAACATTTGAAATTCACAACACATCCAACATCTGGTTAACACGGTTCAAAATTGTGGAACAATTTACTAAGTGCTTAATAGGTGAATAACTCATTAACCATTCACTGAACTAAATTAACTGCATATTACACACCATCAGACTCTAATTTAAACAGAAACTGAAATATAAAACAACATAATACATAACGGATCATATTTTCAAAGCAGCATACTTTCAATAGTGCATTGTTTGTATTAAATTCACATGCTGAACACTGCTATATATGAGGACACTTATATTTCACTGCAAAGTTTTATCTTGACTTGACAAGTAAGCACAGCTGTATTGTCTTCGTTATTTGTTATATGCATGGCAGCATAATAGAATTAATGTGGACCTCAAAACCTTCCACAGATTTAAGGTTGTCACCAACTTTTGTCTTCATTGAATTTATTATTTTTCAAATGGAAATAGGCTTCTATTTTACTATCAGATAATCTTTGTTGGACTAAATCTGGAAGTAGCACTCACTCCCTCTTCATTTCCTCTCTATTGAGCTCGTACAGTATTTATTTCTATGGCATGGGCATGCTTCAAAAAAACGGGTTCCAATCAATGCTTTCATGTTATGTTTTGTTTTTTATTTCTGGTGAGAATTTATGTTTTGCTTCCAATGCATAATAACCGGTCCTCTTTTCTTTTGACCAAGGGACATAAAAACAAATAGCTGTCCCATAATATTGGTAGTTTACCTAATATATATATATATATATATATATATATATATATATATATATATATATATATAGAATTCAATACTATTGTTGATCAATAAAACATTTTTTAAGCCATATTAATTATAATATTTTTATTTATATCATCATAATCTTCTTTTAAATCATGCAGTTGCCCATCACATCTATTTAAACCCATGTTTGTCATTGTAGCCAGAATTTTCAACCATGATATTTAATTTGGTGGAAGTGGTATAAATTATAGTATTGTCATTTTCCTTTTTATTTCATAGTTGCATTTGGAATTGAATTGCCATCAAATGTCAATAAGGACCATGATGATGTTAAAATGAAAACTAGACTATAAAACAATAAAAATAAATAAAAGGGACTTATTTGAAACCTGAGCTATGGTTTATTTTACTTAGTTCTCTAATGCTTTTATAAAGGACGAGAGCTATGGTTCTATTTTGCTAATAAATAAATAAATAGCTGACATGTCTATATACACTAGAGTCCAAGCTAAGTTTATTTACCAATACTGGTTTTTAGCGGTGTTCAAAATCAAACCAACCCGAACCGCAAAAACCGCAAACCGCAAAATCTATTCATTTTTTTTCAATCAACCGCATGGTTCGGTTTGGACCGCGGTTTTTAATCTACCTACCGAACCAAACCAAACCAAACCGCAAGTAACACTGAGGCTTATTTACTTACAATCTTCCTTATTAACTTAGTAACCAAACTCCAACTAAAACATAACTCTCACTCAATTACTAGCCCAAATCCAATTTATTCTTTAACTCACTTACGAACAATCTATTTTGTTATGCTTTATTTAAAATTACAATAAAATATTTAATTCAAATTATTTTAAACATAGCCGTAGTTATCTTAAAAGAATTAAAAGAGAGTAATTTATATACTAAATATATTTGAGCAAATGCTTTCTTAAAAATTTATGTTAGCCGTTTTTTATGTTATTTAATTTTAAATGCGTTTTAAATTATGTTTTTTATTGGAAAAAACCGAACTAACTGAACCAATCCAAACCGCATTGGTTTAGTTAGGTTTGGTTTTAGTTTAGGAAGCCAACCGAAACAAACCAAACCGCATGTAGTTTTACTTTGCGGTTCGGCTCACTTTTTGCTAGTGATTTTTATTAGTAGACAACTCGTGTTGGTTTTATTAATAGTCTATAATAAACTACTCGTGTTGGTTCTTAATATGTATTAAATTTTAATAGTCTATAATAAAAACCAATAATGCATAGTAAAAGCCATAATAGGAAATCATAATGTTTAGCTTTGAGTAAAAACCATAATAGGAAGTCATAGTAAGAACCAATAATACATAGTAAAAACCAAAAACTTCTATCAAACTTGCCTATTATAGTATTAGCTTAATTGATAATTTGTGTTAGTGCTATTTAATTAATTTCTATTTTGTGTTAGTGCTATTTAATTTATTTTGACTATTTTTGTCTATTTAATTTGAATTTTTTATCAACAACAGTTGATCTGAGTGGTAACTTGAAATCCATCGCAATGTCGTAGGATCCAATTTTGGGTGTGGCAAAAACTCAATTGGGAGGGAAAACATTAATGTTGATAGAAGCAATTTAAGACATCAATGCACTTCCTTCTGTTTAGTTGTTGTTACTCTTTATTTTAATCACAAGAGCTAATATAGATATCAATGCTCCACAAATAGTATGCCTCACATTTATAGGCAAAGTATGGGTGAAATAAGTGAGTCATTATAAATTTATGGTTAATGCTCCACAAATAATATGTCTTCACTTTTATTCAAAATTTTGTTTGTTGTGTTGATATCCTAAGTCATTGCTATGGCAGTATTGAATTTGATACCTTTTGCAAGTGGTAATTTAATACCATAGGTGGAGCTCCCCCAGCCATTTTGTATTGTTCACTATATATATATATATATATATATATATATATATATATATATATATATATATTACCCTATTGATATGCTAGAAACAATTTAAGACGTGACATTAATATATACAATGCTGCAAGAAAAGCTAAACATAACCCAACAAGGACCTTCCAGGATACCAATGACATCACCCTATTTTCATCATTCATGTTCAAATATCCAATAAATCTTTATTGCAATCACAATGTTGCATTAGAATTTATTATTGTTAGGAAAATGGTCTAGCTACTTGTTATAGTATCAGAATGGAAGCAAACATAGTTTCTTCTGTATGGAATTGATGAATCGTTTACAATATGAATTGCTTTATACAAGAATGAATTGTGAGAAGGTAAAGTAACAAACTCTAAACTAACCTAACTGTTAACCAGAACAAGACTAACTAAAGCTGACCAAATATGACTTAACCAAGGTTTTTGATATATGTTACAAAGGTTAACTAGAGTTACATTTATATTAAAACTTATATCCTCATACACCCCCTCGCAAGCTCATGGAGGGTGTGACTGAATCAAGGGCGCAACCACTGTGAGCTTGTGCTTGAGCAGCAAAAATCTGTCAGCTGATAAGGGCTTGGTGAGAACATTAGCCCATTGGTCTAGGCCAGGAATGTGGGACACTTTAATCTGCTTAGAGAGAACCTTGTCACGTACAAAGAAGAGATCAAGTTCAACATGTTTGGTACGTGCATGAAGGATTGGATTGTGAGCAAGTGCTACTGCACTTTGGCTGTCAC
This sequence comes from Astragalus glycyphyllos, assembly GCA_963573325.1. Lineage (NCBI taxonomy): Eukaryota > Viridiplantae > Streptophyta > Magnoliopsida > Fabales > Fabaceae > Astragalus > Astragalus glycyphyllos. The sequence continues at coordinate 64,064,382 of OY754310.1, forward strand.
ATAGAATCTGAGGAGTAGTGTGAGCAATGCATAATTCAGAGAGCAGGGATTGGATCCAGGTTATTTCAGCTGTGACAAGAGCCAAGCTTCTATACTCAGCTTCAGCACTACTTCTGGCCACCACAGTTTGCTTCTTAGACCACCAGGAGACCAAGTTAGGACCTAAATAAACTGCAGCACCTGAAGTGGACTTACGGTCATCCACATCAGCTGCCCAGTCAGCATCACACCATGCAGTGAGAGACAGAGGCTGTTGAGGATGGGCTGGTTTGAGAAGTAGACCATGATTTAAGGTACCTTTGAGATAATGAAGAATTCTTTTAACTGCTGTCCAATGAGACTCCAAGGGAGAGGCCATGAATTGGCAAACTTTGTTGACTGCAAAGCTAATTTCTGGGCGTGTGATGGTTGTGTATTGAAGAGCACCAACCACAGATCTATACATAGCAGGATCCTGAAGAGTGTCACTGCCATGTTTGGAGAGTTTGAGATTAGAAACCATAGGAGTGGAGATTGGCTTGGCCTCAACCATATTTGTCTTGTGAAGGAGGTCACGTATGTATTTGTCTTGTGTGAGCATGATTTCTCCATTTGGCAGATGCTTGACTTCAATTCCTAAAAAGTAATCCAGGTTTCCAAGATGTTTCAAAGAGAAGACAGCATCAAGTTGTTGAATAAGTTTTTGAATCAGCAAATTGGAGGTGCCTGTGAGGATTATATCATCTACATACACCAGCAGGTAGACAGTAGCAGATTGATGTGTAAATGTGAATAAAGATGGGTCACACTTGTTGCTTCTGAACCCAAAGTGCAACAGGGTAGTTCTCAGCTTATCAAACCAGGCTCTTGGTGCTTGCTTGAGGCAATAAATGGCTTTGTGAAGTTTGCAAACTAGGTTCTTGTCAGAGACTTCAAAGCCTTGAGGTTGCTGCATATATACTTCTTCAGTGAGAGTGCCATTTAAAAAGGCATTATTGGTGTCAAGTTGATGTAAATGCCATTTATGAGTGAGAGCCATGGTGAGAACAATACGGATAGTGACTGGTTTGATGACTGGAGAGAAGGTTTCATGAAAGTCCAGTCCTTGCTGTTGGAGAAATCCCTTGGCCACTAACCTTGCTTTGTATTTATTTAGAGTACCATCAGCATTTTCTTTCACTCTAAAGACCCATTTGCAGCCCACAATATTTTTTTCCAGGAGGTAGAGGTACCAGGGACCAAGTTTGGTTCTTCAAGAGGGCATTGTACTCCTCTGTCATGGCAGTGTGCCAAGCAGGTTGTTGAAGGGCAGTTTTCACACTTTTTGGTTCAATATGAGTTAAGAGAAGTGATGGAGGATATTTGGGTTTGGAGATTCCACTTTTGGCTCTGGTTTTCATTGGATGGAGATTGGCTGGTGGTAAGGTTGGTGTGACAGTTTCTGCAGGGATAGTTTCTGTAGTAGGAGGGTGTGTAGTTGCTATAGGAGAGTGAGTAGAATTAGGAGAAGTGTGGGGAGTGGTGACTGTGGCAGAGGGTGTGGTAGTAGGTTCTGTAGGAGTGTTTGGTTGAGTAGCAGGATGAGAGGAAGTAACTGTAGGTATGGATGCAGTGGTATGGGAAGTTTTCTCAGGAGGTGTAGGTACAGTGGATGGTTGTGGTTCAAACAGGGCTTTATAGGGAAACTTTCTTTCATTAAAAATAACATCCTTGGACACAAAGATCCTACCATTTGGAGACAAACACTTATAACCTTTGTGAGAAGCAGAGTAACCCAGAAATATGCATTCATGTGATCTAAAATCAAGTTTATGTGCATTATATGGTCGAAGACATGGAAAACAACTACACCCAAATGCTCTAAAAGAAGAATAATTTGGCAAATGATTATAGAGCAAGTTAAAAGGTATTTCACCATTAAGAGAAGCAGTAGGCAATCTATTTATTAAATGCACAGCAGTAGCAAAGGCATGATCCCAAAAAGATAAAGGCATTTTGGCTTGTGATAAAAGAGTGAGGCCAATTTCCACTATATGCCTATGTTTCCTTTCTACAACACCATTTTGGTGATGTGTGTGTGGGCAAATCAATCTGTGTATAACTCCTAGGTCTGCAAGATATTTGGAAAGAGGTCTAAACTCCCCACCCCTATCAGTTTGAAGACATTTGAGTTTGGTGTTGAATTGTAATTCAGCCATTGTTTTAAATTGTTTAAACACAGTGAATGTTTCTGACTTATTTTTGAGTAAGTAAAACCAGGTAAAGCGAGAGTATGCATCAACAAAGGTTAAGTAATAATAAAAGCCTGTGGAAGAAGGCATGGGAGTTGGTCCCCAAAGATCACTGTAAACTAATTCAAGAGGAGCATTATAAACATTGTCAGATGGATAACTAGGCAATCTGTGAGACTTTCCAACACAGCAGGCATCACAGAAAACAGAGACATTTTTATTAGGTATTGGCATATTACACAAATTGAAAACATGTTTCAAAACATTGAAATGAGGGTGACCTAATCTCAAGTGCCAAGTTTGTATAGTGTCAGCTACATTTGAAGATACTGTGGTATTGAAAGCACAAGAATTAACATTGTTTACATGTGATTTAGTAGGTATGCTAGCAGAACCAGTGGATGAGGCAAGCAAATCTTTGAATGCATAGAGGCCATCCGGGCCAGCACGTCCATACAAGAGCACTTCACGTGTAGCCTAGGATTTTACAAGGCAATCATTTAAGTGAAACTCAACAAAGACAGGGTTATCACGAAGCAATTTGTGGATGCTAATTAAATTCTTAGAGATGCTAGGAACATGCAGCAAATTATGCAAGTAAAAAGTGAAATTAGGGTTAAATGGAGAGTTAAAACTAGTAGAGCCAGAGGAGAGAACAGGCAAACCTTGGCCGTTGCCAACGAAGACCTGGCTTGGATGATCAAGATTGAGCTGTGGATGCTGGATGTGCTGACCATCATTGGTCACATGAAGAGAAGCAGCTGTATCTCCAAAGAAATTAGGGTTCTGCAATGGGGATGTGTTGACCATGAGAGCATTTGCAGGAGCAGTTTGTGTAGACCAAGGGGTGGATTGAGTGGTGGTTTGAGGTCTCACATAGGCATAGGGGTTCGAATTTTGCTGAGGAATGTTGGGATTGAAGGCCTGATTGAAACGATAGTAGCAAAACGTAGCAGAGTGGCCAAAACGGTTGCAGACTTGGCATTGAATCTGAGAGCGTCCTCCACGGCCACGACCACGGCCACGAAAGCCAAAACCAGATGAGGATGGTGTAGTAGCGTTGGGGTTTCCACTGTGATTTCCCGGTTGTTGAGACGAATTTGATTGTTGCGCTGGTGCCTGAGTAAGAAGAACTAATGCAGAGTCATTGGCATTCTGTTTCCGATACCTTTGAAGTCTGATTTCTTGACCCAAAAGAAGAGCTTCAGCTTCTTCTACAGAGACATCATTGTCGAATCTGCTTTCAATAACAGAAATTATAGAGTCATATGCTTGAGGAAGACCATCAATGATCGCGTCAAGATGATCTTGAGAAGAGACGGTTTCACCAACTGAAGACAGTGAATCAACTAGGGATTTAATCTTTGCAAGATATTCTTTGATAGTCAGATTTTCCAATTTGGTGGTGCGCAATTCTTGGCGGAGTTGTCGAATCTTGGTTCGACCTAATTTCTGGAAATACGCAAAGATTCGTTCCCAGAGTTCATGTGTGTGAGTTGCGCCAACGACACGAGCTTGAATACCGGTTGAAAGAGACGTTTGGAGCCAAGAAAGTAACATCTGATCTTGAGCTTCCCATGTCTGATACTCAGGATTTTCCGATTCTGTTTGACGATCTTCTTCCATTAGGAAGCGTGGCGGAATGCGAGGGCTGACCAGGAAATGTTGGAGGCGGTGAGCTTTGATGACGGGCTCAACTTGTTGTCGCCACAATACGAAGTTCTCATCGTGGAGTTTTTCAGTGATTTTATGACGGAATTCTTTGATTTCTGGTGCGGCGGTGATGACAGCGGCCATCACCGGAGAAGGGAGATGAACGCGAAGCGGAAAAAAAGGGAAAAAGAACCAGTTAGCTCTTGATACCATGTTATAGTATCAGAATGGAAGCAAACATAGTTTCTTCTGTATGGAATTGATGAATCGTTTACAATATGAATTGCTTTATACAAGAATGAATTGTGAGAAGGTAAAGTAACAAACTCTAAACTAACCTAACTGTTAACCAGAACAAGACTAACTAAAGCTGACCAAATACGACTTAACCAAGGTTTTTGATATATGTTACAAAGGTTAACTAGAGTTACATTTATATTAAAACTTATATCCTCATACACTACTCAACCATTTGTAGTATCATACGTGGAGTTCCCCCAACCATTTGTATTATCACACAATTTAATTACCTATAATTGATGAGCATATAATGCATTAAACATTTGTATCATATGGGGAAAAAATATACTTTTACCTCATTTGTGCGTATTTGTTAACTATATAATAAGTAGGCTCTTAAAATTTTTGCAATTTAATTTTGGTTAGACTGTAGGTATAGCTGTTTCATTTTTTGTTTGTTTTATCACTTAATTATAATACAAACATCAAATAACTTGTTAAACGAATTTCTTAAATACTTTTTGTACTTAGGTGATGAATTGAATTAGTTGTCACCCCACCAGCCTAATGAAATCACTTGTTGAATATGGTCATTAGAATTGTAGCCTTATCTTTTTATCCTCCGGGCCTTATTATATATCGACAGTAGATCTATAAGTCGGTGTAAGTACATGATTATAAACAGATTAATTTATAACCTACACAAACACACATGATTCTAGAATAGCTAGAACTAGAATGCAGTCAGGGGAACTCCTTATTAAATTTTTTCAATGGATCCAATTACCGTTTTTGAAATTCACACGAAAACTTACAACTCAAAAAGAATTTCTGAATCTCACCCAAACAACCTTGAAAAGTATATAATTTTAATCACCTATAATGTAAGGTCTACAAGAGAAGCGTTAGATAACAGACAATTTACAATAATCACGTATAGAAGAATAATCCTCCGAGTAATTTCATCACCCACATTGAACTCTTCATGAGATGCAATGCACAAACAAACAACAATATCAAAGTATAATATATTGAGAATAACCCTCCCAACTTGCAAGGAAATGAAAAATAAAGTGAGTCAAACTTAGAGACCAAAAAAGAAAACTCATTATACTAACCACAATAACTTAACATAAAAGGTGAGGAATGAAATTAGGAGTGAGTAGGTAGTGTGTGTGAGTGGGTAGAGTTTATATAGTGAGTAGGAATGTGGCTTTTAGATTCCTATAATTTGTGGTTAATAATAGCAATATAATATTAATGTCATAGTTGTTTTTTTAGACCTAATGAAAATTAAAATAGTGGTTATAAATATTTTCCAAATTGGGTTTACGAGTGTTTATATAAATGTAAAACAGAAATTATAGATAGATAGGAGTGAGTAAGTAGGGTGTGTGAGTGGGTAGAGTTTATATAGTAAATAGGAATGTGGCTTTTAGAGTCCTATAATTTGTAGTTAATAATAACAATATAATATTAATGTCATCAGTTGTTTTTTTAGACCTAATGAGAATTAAAATAGTGATTATAAATGTTTTCCAAATTGTATTTATGAGTGTTTATAAATGTAAAACAGAAATTATAAAAAAACGTAAAAGAGGAAGTTATTTGGCTAAAATTTATATTATAATTATATCAATATATTATATAATTATAATGAATATGTGGTTGCAAGTCTTAATAATTAAATAATGAATCATAACATTATTAAAACTTAATACTTTAATGGTATGTTACAAACATGGCTGAAATTATTTTTATAACTATATCACTATATTATAATTAATGCTTTTGATAGAGATTTTTTTTTTACAATAACTTTTGATAGAGATTAAGTAGGTGGAATATGCATTGTCAAATAAAAAGGGGATACAATATGTGGGGTCGAAGCTTATTCCAAAAAATAAAATTAAATAATCATCATATTTTTAGCCTTAAAGTGAGTATTAATATCCAATGATAATGGTGGTTAATTATTATAAAAGAGTTAAAGTCTCCTTTACATGGCTTTGAAATACATGGTAAGATGAAAAGATTTCCAATTTAAAGTAAGTAATGGTCATTTATTTACAATAGAAATTGATAATTGAAGTCTTCACTAAAAGATTTCAAGAGTTTTGCAGAAGAATTGAGTGGGAAAAAATTAAGGGGTGTTAGACATTTGGTTTGGATGGCTTTGGTATGGGTAATTTGGATTAATAGTAATAATATTGTGTTCTGGAGTGGGCTGCAAGTTGCTCGAGGTAAACGGCCCGTTATGTAGGCAGCCCATTAAGACGCTACACATAGAGCAGATCAACGGCTCAGCAATGGCCGTACAGGATCTAACGGCCTCGCGAAGATTCCGGACACTATATAAGCATTCAATGCGTCATTGTCAGGTACACAAATTATTCCATAAAATATAATATCTTGGTCGTTCGCCAGGATCTAACGGCCTCGCGAAGATTTCGGACACTATATAAGCATTCAATGCGTCATTGTCAGGTACACACACTATTCCATAAAATATAATATCTTGGTCGTTCGCTCCTGACTTGGGCGTTGAAGTGTATTCGCAGGTACACCCGCCCGCGCTTTACATTGGATAATGACTGGAGGATCAACGAGAAGGATAGGATCAACGAGAAGACTTGATCCTTGGCGAGCTTCATCAAGGCAACCTAAGTACAGATCAATTGGCGACCACAGTGGGAGCCCGCGCGCTTTCCACCTTCACTAGCTATGCCACCAAAGGCAGCCCGAGGCTGGCCGAAGGCCTCCGCGCGACTCCAAAGTACCGTTGAAATTCCAACTCAACCCCTCAACCCTGGTGGAGCGGGTCCAAGCAACGTCCCTGCACAACCGGTGGCGGTCGAACTCCTGGCGGACTTGGTCAGTGAGCTACGAGGATTGCTCGACCACCGCAATCAGGCGCTAGACAGCAACAACGATCGACTCACGCAGCTGGAGGACCAAGTCGCCGCAGGAAGAGCGCATACAGCCCCAGAGAGACGACCTCCCAAAGACGGCACCTCTACAGGACGAGCTAACCCGTCGCGAGCGAATCAGACACCATCACGAGGACGAATGGTCCGCTGATCTCCAACACAGCAGCGGGGACGAGGAGGGGGAAGTTCACCACCAGGGGGACCCCCATCTACTTCAGATTACTCGTACCTCTCTGAGGAATCCTCCGATCAGGGATCCTCCTATGGGTCGACCAACTCATCCACCCCTTCAAGAAGCTGGTCTGAAGATCGATTCACTAATTGCTCATCAGAATATTCGAGCAAAAAGTGAGGCCGTGGAGGTCGCTATAAGAAGGAGCGGCCAAGGCGGAAGGAGAGAGGGGATCATAGCTTAGGGCCATACACCAGGGAAATAGACGAGATCCTATACCTCGTTCCTTGCAAAAAAAACCTCAGGCCTGAACATGTACAACGGAATGAAGGATCCTGATGCACACTTAAAACACTTCGACATCATGATGAAGTACCGTGGCGCACCAGGACCAATAAAGTGTAAAATTTTCCCTCTCACTTTGGAAGGATCGGCCTTAGAATGGTTTACCGAGCTTAAACCCAACACCGTCTCGTCTTGGGAGCAAATGACTCGAACCTTTACAGCCCGATTTACGACCGCAAGAATCAAACCTAAAACTCAGGATGTCTTGATCGCCATCAAGCAGGGGAGGCAGTTAAAGTTGTTGATGAAGATGATGAAGAAGAGATAGTGGACACAAGAAAGTCGCGAGGACGAGCTGTTGCGATGGTGATCACTGGAGGAGTTTCCACCGATGAGTCATCTAGAAAAACGATCAAGAGGAGGTGGGACGAGATACTTAGTGTTGCATCCACTTCAACTCTAAGACTGCCATCTCATCGGCCTTCCATCTCGTTTGGGGACGAGGACCTCATCGATGGGACGCCCAATAATGAGGTACCATTGGTAATAGTCGTTGTGATGGCGAACATGGAAGTTCGAAGAATTTTGGTGGATCAGGGAAGCTCAACTGATATCATCTTTGAAGACCTGTTGGACGTACTAAAGATATCAAAAGACGATCTTAGGCCCTATCGAGGAACGGTCTTAACCGGATTTAATGGGGCCTCGACAACCCCAATTGGGCGGCTAGAATTAATGGTAACCTTCGGAGATGACGTCACGGACCAACCTCTTTGCAGAACGGTCAAGACCGACTTCATAGTCCTGCCTTGCAAATCGGTTTACCAATGTATCATTGGTCGTTCGACGCTCGCCCAATTGGAGGCAATCCCATCCACTGTTCATTTGAAAATGAAATTCTACACAAAAGAAGGAAATATTGCAATAGTGCAGGCTGACCTGTTGTCCGCGAAGCGAGCGTTTCTGCTAGGGTTGAAAGAGAAGAGTAAGAAGGTGGCGAAAGAAATTGAAGCAGTGATGAAGAACAAGAAAATTGAGGGCGACCTCACCAAGACCGATCAACGTGCCTCGAAAGGCACAGAAGAATGACTTTGTAAAACAAATAAAAAATGAGTAGGACGCTCTTTTTCCCCAAAAGGGGTTTTTTATTGAGGCCTACTCATATATCAATAAAGAAGGTTTTACTTGCAAGAATTATTTCGTCACGTTGTTAATCGACCTAAAACAACGACACGAACCTAGTAAAGTTCAAATCAAATGAATTTGATAAGTAATTGAACTAAGGTGAATAACGAGCTTAAGAATGAAGCCAAAAACAATCAAAGAATTGATCGCACGAATTGAAAGTTGGTTGTTCAAGATAAATGGACTACTACTTAGAATTTAAACGAGCTTAAGAAAGAAGCACTTAAACGAGCTTAAGAAATAAGCACTTAAACGAGCTTAAGAAAGAAGCACTTAAACGAGCTTAAGAATGAAGCACTAGAACGAGCCTCAGAAATGAAACGCATGATTTAAGTTAAGTTACCCACGTGAATGAAGACAAACCGATCAAACAAAATTCAAGTATCTAGAGTGAGTAAACAAATACAAAAGGAGCTAGATTCCATTAAGTTTGGGAAGTACAAAAGAAATGACGGCCTAAAAGCCTCCAGCAAAAATGAACAAGTTAGAGATTTACAAAGAAAATAAAATTGTTCATTCAGAACGACTGAAAACAATTGCAGCTTCCTGTACAATATTTCCATCGGCGTCGCGTACTGCTGGACGAACAATCCGCCCGTCCACCAAGGAGTGATCGTTGTTCACAACACTAGGGTTGATCTCTAAACTTGGGTGGCAGTACTGCACTTGAGCCACAGCTTCGCAAAACCGCCTTTGAGCGTACTCAAAGATCTTGTCCTCCAAACGTTCAAAATCCACAACTGTCTTGCTCGTTTCCTCCTTCACAATGCTAAGCTCGTTTTCCAAACACGTCTTCATATTCTCAAGGCTCGTGACCTTGGACGACTGTTCACCTAAAAGTGCGGACCTGGTGGACAAGTTGATTTCCGCAGTCTCCTTTCCTTTCAAAGCCAAGTCACGTTCAGTGGTGGCGAGCTTGAGCGCATCTTGAGCGGGATTGAAGTCGACCTCAGCTCTTCGGAGCTTTTCTTAGGCAGCTTCTAGTTCTGCTCGCAATTCTGTGATTTTGTTAAGAGCAGATTTGTGTTCATTATTTTTGACTATAAGCTCGCCCTCCAATCGAGAGTTTTGTCGAACAAGGAGAATGCCTGTTTGACATGCTTCTTCCTCACTCTTAAAGCGAGCGAATTGAGAAGAAGCGGCTTTAGCAATCTCAGCGGCCAAGAGAAGGGGGTCGCCTCTGAAACGATCAAGATCTACATCAGTAAGGTCGTTCAAATCTAAAGCCAAACTCCTTTGATTTCCCTTGGCCTTTTTAGGGGGAGGAGGAGGATCAAGACCAATCGTAATGGCTGCAGCAGCAAAAGAAGCTTGATTTTGGATAGAAGAGGATGCCCTCTTGCGAGCTTGAGGAGCTTGATTTCCTTTTGCCTTCTTGCGTGCCTTTTTGCTCGCGCCTTCAGGGAAAGGAAACTGTCTTTTTATTCCTGCAAGAACATACGAAAGGAGGTTTGTAAAACCAAGCCCAGAGAATTCACCTGAGAAGAAAGATTTCGAACGATCAAAAATTGGGAAAAGAACGAGGAACATAAATCTATACTAAATACACAAAGAAAGAAACATACCAAGCTTATGTTGGGCTTCCTCGATCGTTGTTAAACGGGCGAAATCCTTGCATTTGAAAAGACCCTCGGGCAGCCAAGTAACAAGAGTGTAAAGCATTTGGCAAGACTCGCGGCCGTAGGCGTTTAGGCTCTTCTTGGCCCTGTAAGTAATGGGTTCGTGGCCATAATGAGAATACGACCACCCTAGAGGGAACTTTGATGAAATCACGTTCCCTTGGTCGTCTGAAGACCCAACAAACTTGCTAACATCGTTGTTCGTCGGAACGATCCAAACAAACGACATCCTCTAGGGTTTAGCTGATTCGCAGTAGGGCTTGAAGAGGTAGGGTGTGTTGCGCTGTGTTTTCAAGGAAACTTGCTCCCAGCGCCAGGGATCACTCCCCTGCTCAATGGTGCGACTAACCTCGAACAGAGTAAAAAATAGACGGGTATTGATATTCCGGTCAAGAGCACCCATCACCATCTCGAAAGAGCGAACTAACGCCCAAGCATTGAAGTGAAGTTGAGAAGGAGCGACCCCCAGCACCCTAAGAATTTTGATGTGATCCTAAGTTCACTAAGCATGTGGAAAGAAACTTATAAAGATACCACTATTTTATTGAGTACAAGACTTAATGGCTTATGCCATTTTGAATCCAAGTAGCAATCTTGAATTATCATTGGCTGGAGAATTCCTATCAACTCATGCAACTAAGGTCTACATGTAGAAGTCGAAGGAAAATTTCATGAAGAGTAAATTAGTACAATATCAAGAAGAATAAATTAGCGCAATTTATTTCCATTTTTAGTACTTTATTTTAGGATTATATCTTTAATGTCATTTAATTGTCTTCTTTTATTTTAGGATTGAATCAATGGCTTTAATGCCAATTAGTTATTTCCATTAAAATTAAGATTTGATATTTATTAGTGTATTTTAATTTCTAGGGTTGAATTAAGTCAATTGGGCCTGAGGTTCTTTTGGTCCAATAGGGCCTGAGGTTCTCTATATATTGTAGTGCATTTTATGAAATAAACAAGTTGAATTTTGAGTAAAATAAAAATAAAAAATAAAAAATTTAGAGACGTGTCTCTTTGGTTCTTCACGGTAATCTCCGACCCAGTCGCGTTCCTCAGGAACAACTTCAGCTACAGGGGCGACCGTGGCAGGAGGAATCACCTGATCCTTATGGTCGTTCCTGAGGTCCTCGTTATGAGAAAGACCGTCCCCAGGGGCTACGGAGGCCAAATCTCGATCAGAGGAGGATGACGACAAATCGGTGGACGAGGTGTAAGTAGAGGATGAATCGCCACTCATTTTCGAGAAAGTAAGAAATAAGCTCGCTTTCAGAGGAATGAGAGAAGAAAATATAAAGAAGGTAAAGAATGGGCTCTGCATATATCGGGACTAAAAGATGAGAAAATGGAGCGACACGACCTTTCACTTCCAAACGCCTCGAGAAAAGAGACTTCATCATAACAAAGCGCCACCATCTCACGAATCACTAGGTCTCATAATTAAATTTCTGCAAAATCCGAGGCGACGTCACTTCACGCCTGTTGACACGTGTCGGGGGAAAAACAGGAACGTTTCATCGTTAAACGACCACTCCAAGAAAGCCTTCGCCCGACCCGAGGACGACCTCGGCTTGGGGGGCAACTGTTCTGGAGTGGGCCGCAAGTTGCTCGAGGTAAACGGCCCGTTATGTAGGCAGCCCATTAAGACGCTACACATAGAGCAAATCAACGGCTCAGCAAGGGTCGTACAGGATCTAACGGCCTCGCGAAGATTCCGGACACTATATAAGCATTCAATGCGTCATTGTCATGTACACACACTATTCCATAAAATATAATATCTTGGTCGTTCGCTCCTGACTTGGGTGTTGGAGTGTATTCGCAGGTACACCCGCCCGCGCTTTACATTGGATAACGACCGGAGGATCAACGAGAAGACCTGAACCTTGGCGAGCTTCATCAAGGCGACCTAAGTACAGATCATATTGTGTTTAGAAGAGGTACAACTAGTCTTAACAACATGTTTGTTCATGTTGTGAAAATTTCATGGGGATGGTTTATAAATAAGGTGGGGAAAAATCTGTCAATTCAATTTGAAAATTGGGAAAACAACCCAATGGATTGTATTATGCAACTTTGTTGATTGTAAATGGGTTTGTGGTACCCCTTGTACCTTTTGAATGGATTTGACTTATCTAAAAAAAAAATAGATAGATAGATAGATAGATGAAACTCGACTTTCAATGTATAGTAGTTACACAAAAATGAATTTGAAAGACCCACTTATTATTTCTTAGTTCAAAGTTTTTATACAACAAATTAGAATTTGATTTTTAATTTGCATTCTCATACTAAATTAAACAATTTTTCTAATTTAATTTGTAATAAATAAGCTATTAACCAATTTTTGGAATTTGTAATAAATAAGCTATTAACCAATTTTTGGTTAGAACGTAGGGTATGGCTATTAACCAATTAATTCGCATTCTCCTTTTATGATTTAATTCATTTTGGAATAATTTCAAGGTTTCCTTTCAATTACTTATATAAAAAAAAGGTTTCCTTTCAATTTTATTTTGTAACCGAAAACAAAGGGAGATATAGGAATGAATTAAAATCAAAATTGGCCAAATTTAATTGAATAGTGCAGTATACAGTGGGTTTGTAACACTATATGAGTAGGAGTACATACTACTTAACTAAATATTGTAACCGACTAAACTTTAATAAAAAATTTATAAACACATTATTCCTATTTCCTGTATGTTGGTTAGTACAATTAAAAAAACTGATAGTGTATCAGAACATATGCAGAAATATTAAATATTCAAATTTTTAATAATTTTTTTGACAAAATAATAATTATGAAATCTAGCATAATGCATGGTTCACATTCCATACATCGGTTTCTTAACCTTAAGTGAGTATTAAAATAGTCCATAGTGAGCCTTAAAAATTTAAAACAATAATAAGCCTCACGATCGAGGTAATCAAAACCGGACCGGACATTAAACCGGAAGAGATAGCATTTCAGGGGTTTCTGAGTTCAACTGGTTGAATTGGGAGTTGAACCGGAATTAATTAAATAGATTATTTAATATATTTTATTATAATATATAAAGGATAAAAAACAAAAAAATCATAGTATGACATAATAAAACTATAATATTCAACTATCATAGATAGTTAGATACTATAATGTAAGTACTCTCATAGTAATATTAGTGTACACATTTGTTTTCTAATTATTTATTTATTTTATCAATTTAATTATAAAAAATGATAAAAAAATATCTCATATACCAATAATCAACATCGTATACAATTTTTTAAGGAAAATAAACCAAATCCGGTTTTCTGAACGGTTCCCCGATTTTTGGTTGGTTTCTTGTCCAGTTCCCGGTTTTTGACCGTTTATCCGGTTCAATTCTCGGTTCTCTCCCCAAACAGTTCTCAGGGACCAGTTGGACCACCCGCCCGACCCAGTCTGTTTTTGACAACCTTACTCACAATGGTATATGATTTTAGAATGCAAGTCTAATTTATATATATATATATATATATATATAGATATAGATAGATCCCTTCTCATTTTATAATGCAAAACATTAAATTTTAAAATGGTTTTATCCAATGTAAAATTTGTGGTTTTCAAGCATGGTACATGTTCATTGCAATCCCATCAAATAACTGTTATCAACCCTTTAATAGGCTTTTGCCAAAAAATTAATATGCATATAATGGCATACAGGTAACCTCATTATTTCTCAAGAATTCTTGCAACAAGCTTGATTATCCCTAATGTTTTTCGCAGAGTTGTATAAATATTTAAAACCAAGAAATATTCATTGTGAAATTTTGTGGTTCACCACTATGCTACATATTGCCTAGAGGTGTGTGAAACAAGTACCATATGCACTCTTTAATTTTGTATTTAATTGATTAGACTTTCAACAAATTCTCCTCTGTCCTTCGTATGTTTATATGCCTTTTTTTAAAGAATTATTTTCGATGTGGGACTTACCAAGCAATATCTTTAATTTTATTATGGGAGAAAAAGATAGTAACTTGAGTTTATTATGGGACAGCTATTTGTTTTTTTGTCCCTTGCGTGGCATATGTGGTGGAAAATCCCAACCATAGTGCCATATGTGGTGTGGAGTCCCCCCAAATCCGCAATTACAAGTAACAAATGCGCAATTACAAATAGTTGACCCTTGTGATGGAAAAACCCAACCATAGATTGATAGGTGAAATTAGGACCGACTCCGACAGGGGTCTACGGCCCAGTCTACATCAGATCCAAGCTAGGCTAGGCCTTTTTTTAAATAGTCCAGGCTAAGACTTTTTAGAAAGCTTATTTAGCTAAAAAGACTAGGCCACAGGTCAACGAAAAAGTCTTTTAGGCCTACTAGGCCAGTATATTTAAGTAAATATAAAAATGTTTTTATTAATATTATTGTTATCATATTAAATTTGGTATATTGCATTTAATTATAAATTTTCAAATATTTTTTATTAATTTAAACATATTAACATACATCAAATTTTTGACACATTTAAAGTTATAATATAAAATTCCCAGGAAGATCTGACAAAGTCGGCAACAAAACATAATAAAGTCGGTCTTCTATAAATCAAAGTTCTCTTCACGTTCCTGCTCATACCTTAAACTCTTCATCCTTAAAGCATTCGAGCTTCATGAACTGTGGAATGCACAAGCCGACTAAGACTCTTAGAGTATCCCACGTCGACTCTTGATGATGACTCACAAATAAGGTCGACACTCATAAAGCACGCCACGTAAACCTGGCAGAGTGACTCAACATATCGGCTAAGGATGACACGACATCCGCCTGCATAACGTCGAGGTGACAAGTGTCAAAGATGACACGCCGGTGAAGGAACCGCTTAAACAGTTACATAAGATCCCGACTATAAACACATGAAGTCGAGAGATGGGAAAAGCACATTGTAACCAACAAACGCATACCATTACCGAGAAAAAAAAATTACTATCTGGCTTCCTTGTAGCCTTTTCGACTTAACCTTTAACTTTTATTCAAGTACACTACCTCTATCGTCCAACAAAATTTCACGCAATTCGGCTATAAATACATGAAGTCGGGGAATGTCGGGGAATGAAAGTGGGCACGTGTGTATGGGGTGTTTCCGTTGCATTTGAAGAAGAGACAGATAGAGTCGTATCGTTTCTCTCTGTTAACGTCAACAAAAAATTAAATATTTCCCATTCTTTATGTGCCACCATATTTGAAAGCCCAATTTTTGGTTTTTTGTTTTCTTGTTGTGTGCAGTCCATTTCATGGTTCGACCTTCTACAAATAAAATTTGCTCTTCACGTTCTTGCTCATACTTAAACTCTTCATCCTTAAAGCATTCAAGCTTTGTGGACTGTGGAACGGGGAAGCGGATAAGACTCTTAGAGCATCCCATGCCGGCTCTTGATGATGACTCACAGATAAGGTTCACATTCATAAAGCACGCCACATAAACCAGACTGAGTGACTCAACATATTGGATAAGGATGACACGACATTCGCATGCATAACGCCGAGGTAACAAGTGTCAAAGATGGCACCTCGGTGAAGGAACCGCTTAAACAGTTACGTAAGAGCCCGACTATAAACACATGAAGTAGGGAGATTGGAAATGCACGTTGTAACCCACACACGCATACCATTACTGAGATAAAAAAATTACTATCCGGCTTCCTTGTAGCCTTTTCGACTTAACCTATGACCTTTATTCAAGTACACTACCTTTATCGTCCAACAAAATTTTACAGAATTCGGCTATAAATACATGAAGTCGGAGAATGAAAGTGGGCACGTGTGTATGGGGTGTTTCCGTTGTGTTTAAAGAAGAGACAGATAGAGCCGTATCGTTTCTCTATGTTAACGTCAATAAAAAATTAAGTATTTCCCATTCTTTATGGGCCACCATATTTGAAAGCCCAAATTTTGGTTTTTTGTTTTCCTGTCGCGTGCAGTCCATTTCATGGTTCGACCTTCTACAAATCAAAGTTGCTCTTCACGTTCTTGCTCGTACCTTAAACTCTTCATCCTTACAGTACTCGAGCTTCATGGGCTGTGGAACGGGCAACCCGACTAAGACTCTTAGAGCATCCCACGTCGACTCTTGACGATGACTCACAGATAAGATCGACACTCATAAAGCACGCCACGTAAACCCGGTCGAGTGACTCAACATATTGGATGCATAATGCCGAGGTGACAAGTGTCAGAGATGGCACGCTGATGAAGGAACCGCTTAAACAGTTACGTATGAGCCAGACTATAAACACATGAAGTCGGGAGATGGGAAATGTATGTTGTAACTCACACACACATACCATTACCGAGATAAACAAGTTACTATCCGACTTCCTTATAGCCTTTCTCACTTAACCTATAACTTTTATTTAAGTACACTACCTTTATTGTCTAACAAATTAATTTTCACGCAATTCGGCTATAAATACATGAAATCGGGGAATGAAAGTGGGCACATGTGTGTGGGGTGTTTCCGTTGCATTTGAAGAAGAGACAGATAGAGTTGTATCTTTTCTCTCTGTTAGCATCAACAAAAAATTAAGGCCCAAGCTTTCTACACACCACACTCTACTCACCACACACCACATAACCCCCTAAATACCCAAACTACGCCTAACTCAAAAACACACCTTCCTACTCTCAAATCCCTCACATCCCCTCACAAACACCCAAACACTCCCATTTTCAAATCCCTAAAACCTCTCCCTCACCCACTTTGATTTCCCTCTCCAAACTCACCCAAGCTTCAATCTCAAATTCAGAACAAAAGGTACACCATTCGAAACCCTCTTTTACTTGCAATTCGTTATTTTTGTTGTTTTAATGCGTTTTTATAGCTGTAAATCGCGACGCATTCGGTTGAGGACAACCGAATGCAGTAAAGAAGACAACGAAATAACAGTTATTCGGTTGCGGGAAACAAAAATTATTCGGTCGATGGTAACCGAAACTTTTCGGCTGCAAGCAACCGAATCACTGTAATTTACTGAACATGCCAAACCAATTGACAGTGCTTGTTTTTTGATCAGTTTTTGGACATACCATCATGGATTCAAGGAATTTGGCTCCAAAGACATTTTCAACTGTCATATCCCTCCAAACGGTAATAATCTCCCTTTCCAAATCCGCTCTTTTTGTTGTTGATTTTATGATTTCTTTTTTTCATACCATTGCATATTTTTTGTGTTTAGTATTTATTGGATTTGTGTTTGGTTATATTGCACAGAGGCGTCTTAAGATTCCAAAAGACTTTTACCGAGACTATCATCAAAGTTTCCTAATCAACTATGGGTAGAGACGGGCACTAGGCTACAATATCATGCCTCTGTTGATGTGGATGCACATGGTAGTTCTTATCTTGAGACAGATACTGATCGTATTATGGAGGTACTTGGACCTGATAGTTTGGCTGGGGTCCCTCAGAGAAGACAAGCCGAGCTGACCTATTTAAGTTCAAAGGGTGTTTTTAAAATTCATTGCCCAATGTCAGCTGAACGCCTTCGCCCAAGACTCATGCGCCGTCAACTAGCACCCATCCAAACTGCGCCCCCTCTTTCTGCCCAGGGATTTGTTGAGCATAACCCTGTTGATGGGGATAATGCTGATAACCCAATAGACTTGTAATAATTAGTTTTTCTAAACACTTCTTTGGTGTTGGATTTGTATGTTTTAAACACTTGTACTATTGCTGGATTTAAACTTTCTACGCCAATAATTACTTTTTATGTATTTTTAATGTAGCAGGTTTATGCCGGTGCCAGAGGTTCTCACTAAAGGGAGTGTATCGAGTGATCCCGATTATGAGGCATTCAAGCGGGGCGACTATGATGGGACTGACAGTGATACTATTAGTGATGCTGGATCTTCCACCTCTATTGTCACCCCGTTGTAGTTTTTTGTAGATTAATGACTTCATGTTTTAGATTGAGCGTGTTCTCTAAAATACTAATTTCGAACAAAATTGTCTTCAAACAACTATTATGCGAATGAAAATAGCACACTGTCAATGATAAATAGATTGAAACATCATACATTCAAACAAAACGAAAATAGCACAATGATAAAGACAAAACGAAATACATGAAAACAACATAACAAAATTAAAATAAACTAGTTATCTTTGGGCATGGTGGACTCCATAATATAGATAATCTCTTCCGGAGTCCGCATTATCATGACAAACAGCTCCATGAGCTGACGTCCCAATGGGGTTGTACGGTGATGCTCCATCATTGCGCAAACATCGTTGTCGCTCCGAATCTCCATAGCTTCGTACCGGCGAGTGCCGTCTTGGAGACATATGCACTTCCGATAACGTATACGAGAGATGTCTTTACGCCACTCTCCCTTTTGGCGAACCTTCCTCTCCGCCTTCTCCTTCAGCTGGCTCCAAGTTATATTTTTGTCGAGCCTACAAAAATAGTTGTTGCTAGACCTAAAGAAAATACCATCATCCCTGGTCTCGACAGCTCCAAGGCGATGCAGGACAGTTAGATATTTGTCCAAGGATCTCTGAGTTTGACACAACTGCCATTCGTTAAGATCTTCCATCACAGCAGGTGGTGGGGAAGATAAGGAGTTAGGGTAGTCGTGTTGGTTGAGAAGAAGAACCAGAGAAGATAAGGAGTTAGGGTTTCTGTGAAGAGGCATTGAAAACCTGAAACACAATTTATAATAGGTGAGGGGAAATATGAGCCGTTGATCAAAATTTTGGATCAGAAATCTGGGTCGTTTAATTTCTATCCGTTGGGGCACAGTTTCCGTAGTAAATTTCGTCCACTCCTTTTTCTGACACCTTTGACTGCCCACAGGCCGTTGATCTAAAGTGTCGGTGGAATCTGAGCCATTGCATTTTTTTTAAATTCATACAGTGCCATTCGGTTGTAAAGCCCGAAAGCTTTCGGCTGCCAGCAGCCGTACGTTAAAAAAATTCAAAAGGGGGTGTTTCTAATGAAAATAACACGTTCGGTGATGCGTAACCGATAGGATTCGGTTGGTCGTAACCGAATGGTAGTAACTTTCGCGTTTCATTAATGGCTTTTTGTCATTTCCCAGGGGTAAGGGGTGTTTTGTGAGTAGCCGGTGGTGTGGGAAAATATGGGCCAAAATTAAATATTTCCCATTCTTTATGGGCCACCATATTTGAAAGCCCAAATTTTGGTTTTTTTGATTAAGTGAGGCCCCTTCAATTATTGTTTAGGTATTTCATATCTTAACATATATCAATCAGTCTATTTGAAAGAAGATTTGGGTTGATCCAATGCCAACGAGTGTTATTGATGTTGAGTTGGAACCACCATGTTTGCAAGACAATTACTATTTTATTTGTTTTAATTGTTGTCATTTTGTTAAGCTTATGTTTTTAATCCCTTCGTTAAAGAGCCCTCCCCGTGCAGAGCACAGGCACCCGTCTAGTCTATTATTATAGAATATAATCTTAACCATTCAATTTTTAAGATGCCACAGGTTTAATAGGTAGAAAGAAATATAGATATTTATTTTTCTTTTTATGAAAGTTTGGGGGAATCTGAATGCTAAATGTAACAGCAAAAATATGTATTATAATTATAAGTAGTGTTTTTAAGGAACACACAAAAACTTATGTACATATGATCAACTTATTAAAAAGTCACAACTCAAAGGCTAAAGCAGGTCCACCCCAACAAGTAATCAAAGTGATATAAATTAATTTTATTTTTAATGTAAACAAAAAATTTATGTATATATATTTTAGTTTTAAAGATTAGTCTTTTACTTTGTGAAACTTTCTTAATTGATTTTCGGTGAATTGTTTTATAAATAAGTTGATAGAAGAAATAATTAGTCTTACTTCTATATATACTTACTAATCATCAGAGTCGTTTATAAGCAACAATCAACTTTTTAGATTCATTGAAAAATGATGTATCTGGACTATAATATAGTCCAGATACATCACTTTTTCAATGTGGTCGCCAATGATTTGTACCTTATCTCAGAACTCGTGGACGATTCTAGATAGTTGGTAGTGTCTGATCTTGATCAAACGAGCTCCGATCCAGAGGGGGTGTACCTGCAAAGACACTTTGACGCTCAAGTTAGTGAGTGAAATCGGTTACATGTAAATGTTGGAAAATGTGCCTCCCTTGGGCACTGTGCAAGTGGCTATTTATAGAAGCTAGAGTGTGTTTGACCTAATCAAGCAGAGTCATCCGCTCTAGGGTTTAGATCTTGGTCGCGTTCGTTTATGGATCCAGTCGCTAGCATTGGGCCTCAGTGAATTGGCGTGCGCGGCCAATCCGTAACACAAATTTTTATGTCATTTTACATTTATTAGTTAGTTTAATATCAAACACAATATTATTTGATATTATCTAACTTATCCGCTAGCTCATATTTGTTCATCCACTATCCGTTATCCACTATTTTTCACCAAACAAAGCCTAAAGAGAATGTACAAATCAAATTATTAAGTTGACCAAAAAACAAATCAAATTATTATATCAACGTAACATCAAAATTTTCTAGTTTCTCATTGTGAAATTAACATCTAGTCAATTAGAAAATTAAGCATGCACCTTCTGTATATGGACCAAAATCATAACACCTCAGCGAAAGCATTTATTTAAAAAACTAATTATAACTATTATTTTTCGCATCAAGCAATTATCTTGGAATTGGATGGTTTATAGATCTCATTGTAATCTCAATTTTGATGTGTCCTCTTGGTAGCTTGATCCACTTCATTGCCTAAACAATATGTAACTCTTGTTTAGCTTGATCTGATAATTGCCTAAACGGTACTTTATTGTTTGGGTTTGAACACCGTTGGAACACTCCTAGTGCTTTATCAATAAAGTATTGCTTATCTAAAAAAAATAATTATAGTGAAATTTTAATTAGAGAACACGATTTTTTCCATAAAAAAAAACATCGAAGTATTTTTTCTATTGAGGTGTTATATTTTTCTTGGAAGAACATGAGAAAGTTCTTACACATTTCTTATTACAAGTCTAGATAGAAGATAATGATCATAATGAATCATTGGTGCTGTTGTAGGTGGCCTTTTCTTGCCTTCCATGGTTTTCTATCTCTTTCCTTCTCATCTTTTTTTCTTACTTTTTCACCTCTTCTCATCTCTCATATGTTTGAAAAGAATTTGAGTTTCAAGTAAATTTGCGATAGTTTGTTTCCAAATAATATCAGTTGAGGAATAACTAGAAAGTAAAATATCTAATTTTAATGAAAATAAACAAAAATAACTAAATAAAAAAGAAAAATATTTTGAAAAAAGAAAAAGAAAAAGTAGAATGGATGGATCTATCAGATCTATTAGCCACATTAGTAAAAAACCTTCAAAATAAATTCTCACAAAAAAAAACTCTCTCAAAACAAGAGTGAAAGAAGAGAAAAGAAATTTTATCCAACCAAAAATTTGCAGTACAACTAAACAAGATCGACATCAAAAATTTACTACTAACATAAATTAAAGAAAAGATTCAAATAATGTTGTGAACCACCAACATAAAAAAGAATATAAAGAAATGAAAACGCCAATTAGGAAGTGCAAACTTTTAAATATCTCTTAAACTCATAACAGCAAAATAAAAAACCTACAATCACAAGCCTCACCTGCATAAATCACATCACCACACAAATCAGTTCAATTGCATAAGTAAATAACTGCCCTATAGCAGATACAACATTACATTACCTAAAACTGACAAATAAAAATAACTGCATAAGTAAATAACTGTCATACAATTCAGTTCTCATATTATAGTCTAACTTTTGACCCTCCTCTTATGATTGAACTCTTCCTATGTAAAGAAAAGGAGGATTTGGCTATGTTATAGTAGATAGTGTTTTGGATGTTATATTATTCAAACATCATTCAAGGCGTCAAAGATCTAATTGCTAGGAATTGGGTTGTTTAGATTTCTCACTCGCTTAGAGAAAGCAATACTTGCGCGGATTTCTTGGCTAAATTGAGAGCTTCGAGTTCGTCTCCTTGGACTTCTGTTGATCACCCGCCTTCGGGACTGCTTAATACTCTTCTAGCAGATGCTAGTAGAGTCCATTTTCCTAGATGGTAATCTTTTTTCTTTTTTCTTTTTTCTTTTTTCTTTTTTCCTTTTCCTTTTCCTTTTCTCTATGTAACCCAAAAATATTATTCAAACAAAAAGAAATATAAGTACTGATAAACTAATTGGACCCTATACCATACTAGTTAGCCACGTACAAAAATAAAGAATTAGTGGATAAGCCCAATGCCCATAAAAGACAAGTTCGGTAGAAAAATATGGGTTGTTGCTAGGTCAAAAAGTTAGGTTGTGTGAGATATTAGAACCGAAGGATGTGAATACGGAAGCTAGGCACGGCGGCAGTTGCTTAGAATATTTTGTTCTTCAGTTTTTTTTGGAGAGATGAGGTTAAAATATTGAAGAGATCGACAAAGAAAGTGGGAGTCAAATTGGAGACTAGTAACAACACCGATACACATAGGGTGTTTTTGGGGCTTTGAGAGATCTTCAAAAGGTGAGTAATCACACCCCTTTAACTCTTTTATGGTACTTATTTTGTGAATATTGATACGAAATAATTTCGGATTCAAAAGATTAATTTATGTGATATAGGTTATTATGAATCTGTCCCGTAAAGTTTTCTGGCTCGTAATACTTGAAACCCATAATGTATGTGTCTGTGTTGCTCAAAGCCTCAACTATTTAGATGTTGTGATATTCTTTATATTCTGTTAGATGTTTTATAGTCCTCGTTTTTAGTTAATGCGATCCAATAATAAGAAGATTTGATTTTGTATTCTTTGTTGCTTATGTCCTAAACTATCTGATTTTTGATTCCCTAAGATTGGTACCTTCCCTATAGATTAACAATTGTGTGCCGTGATGCATGAAGAATTCTTATCATACAAAATATTGTTTGTTATAAATTATATTAATTACTAGCCTAATTTAAACTTAAATAAGATATATTTTGAGTTGTATGTGCTTGAGATGGGCTTCGAGCCCCACATGGATGGGTCTTTAACCCACACTAGACGAGCTGATGCTCCACGCGGATGGGTCTGGGACCCACTATTAGACAAGCTAGTGCTCCACACGGATGGGCTTAGAGACCCAGATTAACGAGCCTCGAGCTCCACATGGATGGGTACCCCACATTAGACGAGCTGGTGCTCCATACGAATGGGTCTTGATCCCCAAATGAGACGAGCTTCGAGCTCGGATGGGTCTTGTAACTCTTATTAGACGAGCTGGTGCTCCATACGAATGGGTCTTGAACCCCAAATGAGACGAGCTTCGAGCTCCATACGGATGGGTCTTGTAACTCTTATTAGACGAGCTGGTGCTCCATATAGTTATGTGTTGTACTTGAATTCTAACTCATTTATTTTCTGTAGGAAAAATATGTGCGATTGATTTACCTTATTTTATTAAAGTGAAATACTACAGTTTGTGGGACTCAATTTAAAATTATTACTAGATACTACTAATTTTCTGTGGAAAATCATTTGAAACATCTATTTTATTTTATAAATTATTTTTGAAGAACGCGGGTATCATGGTTGATTTTTCCGATTACCGCACCGGCTGAGAACAATACTCGTTTTAGAACTGTGTGTATTATTCATTGGGATTTTGTATCTCATTAGGCTGTTTTCAGTGGTTGAGTTTCAGGTTGGTGATGATGTGGAGACGTGAAGAGTTTGCTAATACTGGATTTATTTTTGGGGATTTTTAGAAGACGTCCAATTTTGTAAAAGCATGTTTAAACTAATGTAATTTTTGAAACAGGGTTTGTTCTATATCTTTATTTAATTTTTATGAAGGCTATTTTCAAAATACCTATTACAAGTTGCGAAATATGTATTTTATTTGCTAAAATTTTCTACTAGTTTTATTGGTTTCCACCCGTAAAATCAAGGTGTTACACAATGCACCAATGATCATTCACACTCTCTCAATTTAACATTAAGGAGCAAGAGAAATAGATAAAAGAGGTCAACAAAAAAAAGGAAATCGGAAAAAAGAGGCAAAGGATATGAATAATAGAAGATAGAAATGTTTTGAAGTAAAAGCCTCCAATGGCAGCAAAAATTGTGAGCAATGAAAAAGGTTATAGGGTGAAGCACATTTTCTTCCATCTTTGTTGAAGTCACAAAAATGAAAAAGCCTCCAATGTTTTGAAGATAGAATAATAGAAGATAGAAATGTTTTGAAGTAAAAGCCTCCAATGGCAGCAAAAATTGTGAGCAATGAAAAAGGTTATAGGGTGAAGCACATTTTCTTCCATCTTTGTTGAAGTCACAAAAATGAAGTGCAACAAAAGTTTCAAAATATATAATGAAAGTGCACCAATGACCATTCACATTCTCTCAATTTAAAACAACTCATTGAATTAGAAATCTGAAAGGTTCAAAAATTGTTACAACATAAATATGAATCAAGTTATAAGATGAAAACCCATTTCATTAAGTCATTCCATTAAAACTTAGTACAAGCTAAATTTCTCAAGTTTCCTTTACAATGTAGATAGATAGATAGATACATACGTAGTAATTATCCGATACACAATATATATATATATATATATATATATATAGAATATATATATATATATTTGTTTATTATATGTTAAACTTACTACGACATTGGGGAAATTAAAGTCATTTCTATGTAAATTTATAAATTAATTTTACTATAAGTGGTAAATAAGACAATTTGTTTATGAATATATTTTTTTAAAAATATTATTTAATATGATTTTCTGTTTTTGTAATTTCATACAAGAAATTGAAAATGTAGTTTAATACTTTAATATTTTTTGACATGTGTTTTGTATTTTTATCGTAGTTTAGTATTTTTTTTATACGTGTTTTGTATTTTTATCGTAGTTTAGTATTTTTTGACACGGGTTTTGTATTTTTATCGTAGTTTAATATTTTTTGACATGTGTTTTGTATTTTTATCGTAGTTTAATATTTTTTGACACATGTTTTGTATTTTTATCGTATATTTATTGTTGTTGTTATTTAAGAGTCGAGTCAGCCCATTGGACTTTGAAGAGACATTTGGGGAGTTCTGGAGGACACTTGTCAAAATGTTCTCAATCTGTGCATGGCATGCTTACCCTTCAGTTTGATAAAGTCATCCGGTCTTTCCAAAGAAGCATAAACTGTATTGAAGTGGCTCACAATACTCTATTCTTTAAAAAACTTTGCGGTCTTGTGTCTCTAAATGCTTTGGATCATATTCTTAAAGAGTTTTTAAAAACGACATCTGGGGTTGGATATGACAAAGCTCGTTGTGGGTGCGTTCTTCGAAAGACGCATCTTCTTCCCTGTGCTTGTGAGCTAGGTGTGTACCATGTCTCTGGTACTCCTATTCCATTGGATGTTGTTGACAGTCACTGGAAAAATTTGAGTTTGGATTCTATTGACGATGATCTATCTCAAGAAAAATATGCTGAGTGTTATATATCTTACATTATGGAGATGATTTGGGCGAGATATAATTTTATGACTCTTGATGAAAGATTTGTCTTCAAGAAACAACTTAGTGAGTTTGCATTCCCTACCACTTCTTCAATGGTTCCACCACCATTCAAAGTTAAAACAAAAGATGCATCAAAGAAGAAAACGCAGAAATTATATGATGTCAAGCGTGATCCTTCTGGTTGGGAGCGTGTGGATGAGAAGATGAAGCTGACTCAAGAATCTGGGGGTTCAGCGTCACTTACACTCTTATGTTGAAAATATTATTGATGTTCAGCATGATGGTAATTGTGGGTTCCGAGCAGTTATTGTTGGTCTCGATCTTGGTGAGGATAGTTGGCCTTTAATTAGGCAAGAATTAATCCAAGAAACAAAAGGCAGGGAGCAACTATATTCTTATATATTTGGGGATGATGATAGACTTGCGGTGCTTCGAAAAGCGTTAACCATTGAACACTATGGTATTCAGGAGGAGGATAAGTGGTTGAGTTTGCCTAAGGTAGGGTACTTTATAGCTACCAAGTATAATGTGGCCCTAGTTCAATTATCTTTGGGAATGAATTTTACTTATCTGCCTTTGAGAGGTATTTATTTTTCTTCTAAGAGTCGTAGAATCATATCTATTCTCCACATGAGGGGTAACCATTGGGTGCATATTTCAATCTCGCCTGCCTGTCCGTTGCCTCCAATTGCTCCATTATGGAAGCATAATGCATCTGAGGAATCCACAACATGGTTGGAAAGGCGTATGATTTAGTTTCATGGAGTTTTTTGGTTTAGATGTTGAAAAGAATGGGTTTTGAGAAGAGGTGGACTGAGTGGATGAAGGTGTGTGTGTTAACAAGTGCCATGTTAGTTTTAGTTAATGGAAGTCCTACAGAGGAATTCATTGTCCACAAAGGGTTACATCAAGGTGATCCTTTATCTCCTTTTTTATTTCTTATTGTGGCACAAGGTTTATCTGGTCTAGTTCAGAAGGCAGTTCACATGGGGAGCTTTGATGGTTATCAGATGTCTGATTCTTTGAATTTGTCTCTACTTCAACTTGTTGATGATACTATCTTGCTTGGTAAGGGGTTGTGGAAGAATTTGTGGTGCATTAAAACTATATTCAGGAGCTCTGAACTAGTGTCGGGGTTACGTGTAAATTTTCACAAAAGTAGATTGATAGGGTTGAATCTTACTGATGGTTTTTTGGAGTCTGCTTCAACTTTCCTATCGTGTGGTATAGCTTCGGTTCCTTTTAAGTTTCTTGGCGTTCCGGTGGATGCAAATCCACAGAGACAATCTACTTGGAAGCCTGTGATTGAATCTATGCGAGCTAAGCTTTCATCATGGAGGGGTCGTCATCTAATCAATTGGAGGAAGGGTAACTCTTATAAATTCTATTTTATCAAATTTAACGTTGTATTTTTTTTCTTTTTACAAAGCACCTCGAGTAGTTATAAAACAATTAACAAAAATTCAGAGGGATTTTTTGTGGGGTTCACATGATGAGGAAAGAAAGATTTGTTGGGTGGCTTGGGAAGATATATGTAAACCAAAGAAGGAGGGTGGGTTAGGAGTTAAGAATTTGGAAGTCTTCAGTATCTCTTTGCTTGCTAAATGTAAATGGAGGTGTTTTCATGAGCCAAATGCATTGTAGAAGGAGGTACTGCCTCTTAGATATGGTGATCTCATCCTGAAGAAATCTTGTAACTTTGGTAGAAAATGGAGTACGAAAGATTCTATTTGGTGGACAGACTTGATGTTGTTGGGTCGGGACGTGGTTCCAACACCCAATTTTTTTCTTAGAGCTGTGGCTTGCACTATATGAGATGGTAGTTCTATTCGATTTTGGCACAATATATGCACTTTCATCTCAATCATATGAGGTCGTTGGAAAAGTGCACTACAAGAATAAAGGGAATTGGCAGCGACTATTTCCCCTAAAAAACAAAGTTGTTGGCAACAATATACGTGTGGCACGACTTTTCAAGTCGTTGTGACAAAAAAGTTCATATCCCAACAATATCATAGTAGTAGAGAAAAATATATTTATCTCAACAACAACTTAAATTGTTGTGAAAATCACATCTTTTCACCAACAACACAATAATGTCGTTGGCAAAAAATAAACTTATCCCAACAACAACAAAAGTCGTCGAGAATAACAAAAGTAATTTTTAGCAATAGCATAAAGTTCTTGGTAAAAATACTTTTTTTTTTGTGAAATAATTAAAAAAAATGTTTTAGCATGCTATTGAGAGTTTTGGTAAATTTGGCTTACTCAATTTATCCCACGAAGTGAGAGTCACCTAGTACATAGGTCTGAATTTTTTTTGACAAACTGAATTTCTTTTTAATATAGTTAGTTTTATAATTTCATTGAAATTTTAACTTATATACAGTGGCAATCGTTCCTATTAAAGCAAAAAATTAGATACAGTGGGAATCAAACCGTTGGCATATATAAAACACCGTGAAATCTCTTAAGCGTTGGACCAACCTTAGTTGTGGATAGTATTCACAAACTTTAATAAATAATATATTATTAGATATCTATAAAGTAGTTGTAGAACTAATCAATCTTGAAGATCGAAATATGTTTTGATTTTAAATTTGTACTAATCTCAAATAGGTAAAGTTTGAATCAAGATAAAAAAGGGTAGATTCATGTTAAGAAAAAATAAAATTATCAACTAATCAACCTATAAATTAAGTTATTTTTTAAATACCTATAAATTAAATTCAAATTAAAATTAAAATGAAATCTTCAAATTTAAATTTCTCCAGCGAGGGGATTAGTCACTGAATTCGGCGGTAGATACACTGGTTTCGATAAAAAATTAAATCTCTCTATCAAAGTTCAAATTTAAATGTTTAATCCTTGTAGTTGTAACAACTATCAAAAAATAAGGAAGTTTGTTACAAGGTTTATCCTTTTGCTAACATATTTTTTGTGATCCTTATCTTTTGCTAACAAACTATATACAAAGGTAAGCAACAATGTGATAATATATTTTATTGATGAGAAGTTAGAAATAGACTAGGATTCCCGTCTCTCTCTCTCTCTCTCTCTCTCTATATATATATATATATATATATATATATATATATATATATATATATATAGCATTAGGATCAACATTAGAACATTAGAGTTACACAAGCATTAGAAAAATAGAGGGGGAATATTTGAGTTGTCATCAACTAGGAAGGCGCACAAAAGTTGCAAAGTAGCAAGGTTCACACAAGTTTCTTTGCTGCTATTTCATAATTATTCGTAATCAATTTTCTGCTTACGTTAACTCAGGTACACTTCTATTTCAATTGAGAAGTTATTTTTGGGTCTTCTAAGTATACTAACAACTCCGAATGAACATCTTTATGTGGTTCCAATTGTCAAATAAAATGGAAATTTTTACATCAAGATATTTTTTTTGTTGGAATAAGTAAAACGCAAATGCTTATAATTACAATAGAAATTTTGAACAAAATGACGGAAAGTAATCATAACCGTGTCATTCCTACTCTATTACCTGTGATACTATACTCTCTCCCTTTTACATCTATTTTGGTTGTTGATTTCTTTTTTATTCCAATTTCTTGCACAACTTTCGTAATATTTAGCAAAACTCTAAGTAAAAACCCAAACATCAAAATAAAATTTTAGAAAACTATCTCGTCATTGTTACTCTAAAAAGTATTTATTAGGGAGTGAAATTTAGTGAGTTTAACAATTCATACATTTGACAACTTTAGGTTATTTTTGGAGAGATAAAGATAGGAGAGATATATGTGGCCTAGCCACTGGCGGATCTTCTTTAGGATTGAGGAGGGCCACGGCCCTCCCTAAAATATGTGAAATTACTATAGTTCTCTTGTTATTTTAAACTCAATTATTAAATATATATATATATATATATATATATATATATATATATATATATATTGTTTGCGCAAACATATTCAAACATTCCATTTGGCTTGGCAGTTAGGAAGTGATTTTCCCACTGATAGCTACCAAGTTTGATCCTTGCTGAGTCTTTTTTCTGTTTGCTTTTCTTATTTTTTTAACAATAAATAATATACTTCATTATAAATTTTGCTAAGACAGCCACAACGTACACGCTGAAAATATAAACTTTAAGGAATTAATTAGAAGACTTGGGGTTTAAACTTAGAAGACTTTTATAAATTTAGAAGACTTTTATTTGAAAATATAAACTTTAAGGAATTAATTAGTTACGCTAACATCGACAATATTAACTCGAGTGTTGATCTTGAAAGGGGTGATGATGCTCAAACCTACTCTATGCTTTATGACATGCATCAATCATTTAATGCAGATAGAGGTAATTTGTTTGATCATCCAAGTTCTAGTAATATCAATGAAGAGCCAAACAAGGAAGCTAAAACGTTTTATGGATTGTTGGAAGATGCTGATCAACAGTTGTATCCTGGTTGTCTAAAGTTCTCCAAATTATCTTCACTTGATTCATTTCTAAAACTATTGATTGAAGTTTTGCCAGAAGGTAATGTACTTCCTGACTCAATGTATGAGGTCAAAAAGATTATTAAGGATCTAAGGACTTGATTATGTTAAGATAGATGTATGTGTTAATGATTGTATTTTGTATAGAGGAAAAGACCGTGAAAATCTTAATGAGTGCCCTGTTTGTGGGATAAGTAGATGGCAGGCTAATACGAAGAGGAGTGATGTCCCTAATAAGGTAGTTTGTTACTTTCCTATTAAGCCAAGACTTCAAATATTATTTATGTCAAAAAAAAAAACTGCAGAAGACATGAAGTGGCATAAGAATAAAAGGGTCGGTGACGAAGTTTTGAGGCACCCAGTTGACTCATTGACTTGGAAAAGGTTTGATGACCAACATAGATTTTTTTCTTCAGATGCACGTAATGTAAGATTGGGCCTAGCATCAGCGAAGTAGAAGAACCAAATGAATTAGATGTTGCAAGTGACATCGATATAAGTGATGACCAATACGAATCTGCCATGGATGAGGAAGACTATTTGAATAATGTAGATTCTGACACAGAATAAGAAAGTATTTTATCAAGGGTTGTCTTGACTGAGATCTCGATGCAGACAACTCACAATTTGTGTAATTTTAGGTCTTAAGCCTTTGTAATTGTCACTTAATTGGTTGGAGTACCCTTGCACTTTCTTGAATAAGATTTTTTCTTGATTATCAAAAAAAATGAGTCGCAATTCAATTTATTAAATAGAAAAAATTATAAAAAGCCTACTTAGAAAGTAGCAATGTTTTATCAAATTGGAAAGTAGCATTTTAAAAAAGTAATTTTGTTTTAATTATATTATGCTTAAAATTAATCAAATGACTAGGGGTCTTTTATCTCGCTTTAGTGTCCAGAAGAAAGGAAATGTCGGCTCTAATTTTTTCATTGTTAGGTATCAGACGCGAGTACTAGTTGAGTTTGTCTCTTTAGAAGGAATACATTAACCACTTGTACTCAAACTTTGAGTGGCAACCATAATAATAATAATAATAATAATAATAATAATAATAATAATAATTGAAGAATCTCATGATAAAAATAATAATTGAAGAAACTTCTTTTGATTAAATTTGAAGAAACGAGTATACAAAAAAAATGAAGAAACTAATACAAAATTGAAAAAAACTTATAAATAAAAAGCTTGGTAAAAAAAAAGAATTATTTTAGTTAGAAAAACAAAACCTAGCATCAGATGGTGCCCCTGTCAAAAAAAAGCATCAGATGCCGCTCCAAGCCTAACCTAAGTACCCAAAAAAAACCTAATCAAAAAACCTAATCATTCATCTGGTGCCGCTGCTCATACGACTACCACAGGAGAGGAAGCTGTGGGGATGAGGTGCCGCCGCAAACCACCACCTACCCTCTCTCCGAATTCCAGGTTTTCTACCTTTGTAACTCTGTTAGCCTATTAACCCATGCTTTTTATTCATTTGTTGAACACAATCTCTGTTTTTTATTCTATTCACCATTGTTTTAGTTCTATTCATTTGCTTCTGTTTTTTATTTTGATTTTGACAATTAGTGTTATTTTGTTTTTGATTCTATTAGCCTCTGTTTTGTATTCTATATTGCTTCTGTATTCTATTAACCTCTTTTTTATATTCTATTAATATGTGGTACTTTAAATTATGTATGACTTATTAAGTTGTGGTACTTTGAATTATGTATGACTTTTTTGTAAGTATTTTGAATTGAAGCTGACTAATTATGATTTATATGCTTACATATGAATTTATATGCTCATTTATATTAGTTTGTAAAATATGTAGACTCTTACGAATCGTGTTACGATTCTACGAGTTACGATTCTTAAATCCCTTCCCGAGTTTAGGTAGAATCTTGAATCTTAAATCCCTTCCCGAGTAAACTGGTATCTGTAAATTATGTCTGAAAAATTTCACGGTTACAACATGTTTTTGTAAGTATGACATCTGGAAATTGGCAGAATAGAACTTAAACTAGATGATCTAACAAAATTAATTATATTCTTCATAAAAACAACATCAATGAATCAAACGAAAGTTGTTTTTTCCTGTAATAAAATGTACAAGAGAGGTTTTTGATCTAGTCTTTCCTGGTGTATGATTAAATGATTCAATGATAATACTACCAGGTCTTTTGTTTTAGTTGCTATTTGTAGTTTTCATGAATATATGGTAAAATAACTAAAGTATGCAATTTGCATGAATAAACTTCATTACATATTACTCAATTAGTGTCATGGTACTCATGTTTAGATGGATGAAATATATTCGACTGGTTGAATCACAGGAGAGTGCTTGACAAAAAGTTTATTTCTTTTTTCTACTGTGATATATGTTAAGCAGAAGATATTTAATGTTCACTTTTGGAAAAGAGCATTTTCTGTGACAATTTAATTTCAGTTTTCTATTATCTTTTGAAGTTGCATCTTTTGAAGTTGTATTGTATAAAGATTAGAATTATGTTTTGAATGCATTTGTTTACTTATTATAAAACTTGGTTATGGCTACTGGAGTTAATACTACATCAATGGTCTAAACATGAATTCAGTTTTTTACTTCAAATTAAAGATTTTGGGTTTATGTTATTTTTTGATAGGCAAATGTTAGTAGTTAGTAATTAGTTAAAGGGTTGTGGAAATGTTAGTTTTCGGGATTTGAACCCTGATTATATTACTTTAAACTATTTTATGTCATAAGGTATGTGTGGCGATGAGTTTGTTCAGCAAGTTAGTCTCTTGTTATGAATTTTTCTCTATTATTTGCATTTCTTGTGATAACCCAATTCTAATATATTCATTTTGATTATAAAAAGAAGTAACATTGAGTTGTCTTTAAATTGCAGGTCAACCAATATGATGCCTATCACTGCACAACGATATGTTCAAAGCAACTTTAGACAATAAAATTAGCGTTGTAGACATATTGTTTTAGTAATTATAGTATAGTGTTTGCAAGTTATTTTTTTAGGGTGTGTAAACTTTGATAACTCAGTACTTATGTAACTCATTTGACAATATTAGTTTATATTTAATATTTATGCAAATTGTGTTTATGTCTAATTTTTCTTTTTAATTTTTGCATTAATAATTCTATGACATGCTTTTAATAAGCATTTTTTGTTTCAAAATGATTCTATTTAGAATAATAATGATAACTAATTAAATAAATATAATATTAAAAATAGCATTTTATTTTCAGAAATTAAATATAATATCCATAGACAATTTTGCAACTAGATAAATTGTTGCTAAAGTGCACTTTATCACGACTACTTTAATTGTTGAGGTATGTTAGTTTTGACAATAAATTTTGTTATTGGTAAAAAACTCTATTGCAGCGACTTTAATTGTTGAGACATGTTATTTTGACATTGTTCTGCACTGTACTTCCGACCTTGAAGAGCGATCCGAGGTAGTTAGTGGTTGATATCCTTAGTCAATGACAAATGTTCGATCCTGCTGGTGTTGTACCTGCAAAGTTACTCCGATGCTAAAGTCAGTGGAATAGTCTTAATGAAGTGATAAATACGAGTATGCTTACCATTAATGAGGCAATGAATGTTGTATTTATAGAGCGGGGTGGGGTTGATTCCAATGAATCAGGACCGTCCGATCTGAAGGTTTGATCTGAGCCCTTGATGTTCGGATTGGGCCATTTGATATTTGGGCTTTTGCGTGGTGTGAATAGATGCGAAAGAAGGGGTGTATGTGGTCAAAAGACTAACCATAACCGACATCAAATTTTGTTATTGGTAAAAAACTCTATCGCAGCGACTTTAATTGTTGAGACATGTTAGTTTTGGCAATAAATTTTGCTATTGGTAAAAAGCTTAATCGCAGCGACTTTAATTGTTGAAACATGTTAGTAATCGTGGCAACTTTAGTGGCTGCCACAAGTTAGATATGGCATCAAGAGATTGTTCAAATAGCAGAGACAATTATTGTTGTAAAACAATGAGTTATAGCAACGACATCAAATGTTGCTACGAAACTTTTCGCAACGGGACTTAAGCCAACAACATGCAGCGACTTTTTCTTGTTGAAAAAAACAATTTTCACAACAACTTTAAACATTTAGCAAAGACTTTTGTTGTTGCAAAACACCTTTTATCTTGTAGTGGTGGGTGTTTGGAAGGAGGGTAGTTGGAGGTGGGACTTGAAATGATCTAGGCAACTTCTCCATCTTAATTTTTTGCATTATTGTGGTTAATTCACACCACGACGGTCGCAACATGTATCGCAACGCCCGAAATGGCCGAAACCACGAAAGCCTTAACATGACAACGACCGCTATTTAGAACCCCTGGTATTAATCATCATCATTTAAAGTGTAAATCAAAGTGTTCGATATCTGGACGTCGGGCCGGGGTACAAGTTGTTATGCTTTCTGGAGCTTGAAGATTGACTTCGGATGGTCCGAGATAGGCCGCTCCCGCGCGTCGGGGGTGTGGTACCTGCAAGCACTCAGATGCTTAAGTCAACAAGGGAAGTGGAGAGGTAAGTAGGAAATGAGTACGTACCTGGAAATGGAGGGTTGCACTCATATTTATAGACGATGAGTCATTGGATGCGGGTGTGGGTTCCCCAACCGTACAATTCGGTAATCATGTAAGTCAGGTTCCCCAACCGTACAAATGGATCTTGGGCCCATTCCGGAACAGTGGCCCCCCAAGTCGAGATCGAGCGTCTGGGGTTGATCTCGGCTTGAAGAGTTACTTTGTTGACTGGCTTTTCTGAGTCGGGTGCAGAGACGTGAAAACTTTGGTTTCCGTTGTTTGTGACCGTGATACAGAGAGGAGGCTGGCTCGCTAGGAGCGGTGTCGGGGTCGCTGTGGACCTTTGCATGCCCCAGGATTGAGCATTGAAGCTCGAAGTCGAGGAGGACGTTCGTGTCGCCTTTCGATGGCCTTGCCTCATACCGTCGTCCGCCGAGGGGCCAGCTCGGGTCGGACTCGGGTGAGAGGGGGCTGTATTGCCTCGGGAACTAGTGTTTGTGTGAGTCCTGCAAGTTAGAAGACAAGAATGAGAGCAAAAATGATTTTATTCAGGGACACGGATGGTCTGATTTGATTATGTTTGATTACATTCAATCAGTTGTAGTTAGGGCTGGACAACGGGCGGGTACGGGCGGTTTCGGTCCAAAACCAATCACCCGAACAAAACCCGCGATTCCCAAACTCGAGCCCAAATCCGCCCAATTTTTTTGTCGGTTTTTTCAGGTTCGGTTCTGCGGGTTGGCGGTTGACGTGATTGTGTAGCATCCGGTTTACTAGATTTATAGAAGAAAAAAAAGGAACAATCTTTCAAATAAGATATGAACAATCTTTCAAAGATGAGAGGAATAAAGGAACAATTTTTTAGATGAACAATCTTTCAGAGATGAGAGGAAAAAAGGAACAATCTTTCAGAGATGAGAGATGGTCGTCGTCGTTGTAGCCATGGTCACCGTCGTCGCTAGCCATGGTTGTCGTCGTTGTGGTCTTCAACGTCAATGGTTGTCGCTGCTATGGCCATGTCCAATAAAAGAGAGATTTTGTTGGGTTTTGGAAAACTAATGAGAGGAAGAGAAGATAGTGACAGAAGTTGAGAGAGAACTAAGGTGGGAGATGAGATGAGGAGGGAGATCCAGGGAAGGATGAGGGAGAAGGGGAATGGTTGTGTGTGCGGCGCTAGGGTGATTTTGAAATGAAAGTGTGTGTGAATGTGAAATAAGTGAGTGTAATGGTGAAGTAAGGGGTAGTCGGGCGGGTTCGGCTATTGGCGGTGATTTTTCAATCATCCGAGCCCGACCATGCAAGCCCGTTTATAACCAGGCCAAACCATTAGCTGACCCACTACCCATTTATAACCGACCCGTTTCACACGGTTTGTTCGGATTTGCGGTTTCTCGGTCGGTTGGAATGTTTTTGTCCAGGCCTAGCTGTAGTACTCCCTAAGTTTGGTTGCATTCCAGGTTCGGGGTATCGGCTCTTTGGAGAGGGTCTCCAAATGGTAGGCTCCATTTCCTGTATTTCCCGCAACTCGGTAAGGCCCTTCCCATTTGGGTGCAAATTTCCCTTCACGAGCATTTTTATTGCCGACATCAGCGCGCCTGAGGACGAGGTCCCCGACATTGAAATCCTGGGTGATGACCTTCTGGTTGTATCGTTTGGCGATCTGGGCTTTAACAACGGCTTCGGCCAGCTGTGCTTTGTCCCGAACTTCTTGAACGAGGTCAAGCTCTTCCCTCGTGGCTTTGTGGTTTGTTTCCTTGTTGAGAGGATGTAGAGTCCTCCGAATTGATTCTCCGACCTCTACTGGAATGACTACCTCGGTGCCATATGTCAACCTGAAGGGTGTCTCGTTGGTGGTGGAATGCGGTGTTGTTCGATATGCCCAAAGGGCGTATGGCAATTCGTCGGGCCATGCCCCCTTTGCCCCTTTCAGCCTTTTTTTTCAATCCCTTGAGCAGGACCCTGTTCACCGATTCGACCTGCCTGTTGGTTTGGGGGTGCTCGACATAAGTGAAGTGTTGCTTGATGTTCAAGTCCGTCATCAACTTTCAAAACCCCTTATCGGCGAACTGCATCCCGTTGTTAGTGATCACATGAAGGACATGAATTATGAATCTGGTCAGTATGTTCTTTTTCACAAACTTGATGCAATTTTGAGCAGTTATTTGGGAGAGTGCTTCTGCATCGATCCATTTTGTGAGGCAGTCGACGACGACGATGAGGTATTTGACGCTATCCGGGGCCGGCAAGAAGGGATCCAGGAGGTTAATTCCCCACTGACTAAACGGCCAGGATGCCGACAAGGAAGAGAGCTCGGCTGGAGGAGCGTTATGAACATCGGTGTATCGTTGGCAAGTGTCGCACCTTCTGACAAGATGTGAGGCGTCCTGTGTCATGGTTGGCCAGTAGTGTCGCACCTTCTCAATCCGGCTATACATGCTTCATACTCAGCTTGATTGTTTGTGGTTGTGAAAGAAAAACTGAGGGAGACTTCAACCATAAGTCCTTCGGAGTTCTCAAGTATGAGTCCGGCCCCACTACAAAAAAAAAAACAAAGTGGATTTACGTTCTCCATACGTAAATCCGATTGGTAATCAGATATACCCCACCACCATATACATAAGATTCACAAAAAAAAAAACATTGTCGGATTTGTGGGAGATTATGATAAGAGTAATTTGGGGATTATAGAATTATGTGGGGTACATAGGGATGTGGTGGGGTATAAAAAAAACGAATAGTTTTTACGGGTGTCCAATGAACGTGAGCTCTCCCTCTCCCTAGGAACCAAGGTTGTCAAAACCGGACCGGCCGGTTCAACCGGTTGAACCGAGAACCGGACCCCTATCCGGTCCAAATGAACCCCAGAACCGCCTGGGGTGAAAACCGGGAATTGAACCGGATAACCGGCTGAAAACCGGGAACCGGACAGGAAACCGGCCAAAAACCGGGGAACCGTGCAGAAAACCGGATTTGGTTTATTTTCCTTAAAAAATGGTATACCAAGTTGATTTTTGGAAAAAAATGACAAATGATGTTGATTTTTGGTATATGAGATATTTTTTATCATTTTTTATAATTAAATTGATGTAATAAATAAATAAATAATTAAAAAACAAATGTGTACACTAATATTACTATGAGAGTATTTACATTATAGTATCTAATTATCTATGATTGTTGAATATTATAGTTTTATTATGTCATATTATGATTCTTTTTTATTTTTTATCCTTTATATATTGTAAAAAATATATTAAATAATCTATTTAATTAATTCCGGTTTAACCCCCGATTCAACCGATTGAACCCAAGAACCCCTGAACCGCTACCTCTTCCGGTTCAATGTCCGGTCCGGTTTTGATTACCTTGCTAGGAACTCACTTAGGTAATAAAAAAAATAGAGATTTAAAAAAAAAAAAAGACAGACCAATTATCTAGTACTACGAGACTTTGAGTGGACGAAAAGGCAACAACAACACCGAACAACGAAGTACAAGACTTTGTCACAAAAAAAAAACAAAGTACAAGACCGACCAAATCTAAAACACAGCCGAGAAATCCAATAGACGAAAAACTCTGTAAAAACCCTCAGTCAAAAATCCCCTTGCTTTTCTCCTTTATCCTCTTTCCATCATTCTCGATTCACCGACCTGTAATTTAATTGCCACATCCTCCTTTTCTGTTCCGATCCCAATAATGCTTCCCCTTTTTCGGAAAAACCTATTGTTTCTCCCTTCCCGTTGTTCCTCTTCATCATCCCAAATTTGCAACTTTCTATTTCGATTTGCAGTGCTTGGGTTCTCATCTTCTTCTTGTCATCCCCCTCTTCCACCACCTCCTCCTCCTCAACCTCACTGCAATCAACACAACCAAGATAAGGTTAGAGTTTCGGTATGGTGGGACTTTGAAACCTGTGGCGTGCCTTCCGGCTTTGATGTTTTGAAGATAGCACCTTCAGTCAGGCGAGCCCTTAAAACTAACGGGATTAGCGGCCCTGTTGATTTTCGTGCTTATGGCGATGTTTCTCAGTTTTCAAAGTTCGAACAAACAGCACTTTCCTCCACCGGCATTAATCTCTGCCACATTACAGGTTCTTTTTTTCTTACCCTGTTACTTTTGCTATCTTCATTTTCATTCTCTCACAACAGATTTTGAGCTTGTTGTAAGATGATTCATAGATTTCAGACCATATTTGAGATGAAGGTGCAATCAATCCTTTTTATGGGACAAGCAGTTCCACTTCCATGCCTTTTTATTTTGCAATTTTATAATATATGAGATGGAAGTGCAGCTAACAAATCAGAGAAATTGTTTACGCCTCATTCATGTCTTCCAATCTTCTCAATTTCATCTTTTTTATCTTTTCAAACTACGTTGTTGCAGATGAAATGAAGAATGGAAAGAGGAAGAAGGCCTGTGCATATCTTTTCTTTGATCTCATTCAGTGGTGGTTTTGGGATAATCCTCCACCCTTTCACCTCTTTATTATATGTGGCGATGTAGGCCTCGTAGACATATCATTGTTGCACCAAGCAAGAATGTGGAACTACAATATATTGGTTGCATGTCCAGGCATGACTTGTGATGTTCTCCGCGGTGCAACAACTATAATATGGAATTGGTCTTCGATTCTCAAGGGGGAAGATCTTACTGGAAAACATTTCAACCCGTTAGATTCGTGGTATGGAGATTCGAAGGTGACTCTCGAACCCTTCTCAGCTGCTGAGGAGCCCACATCCGCATATTTACAAATTGTGAAGTTCCTCAAGCCTTCTTTGGACATAAAGTTTGGTGAAGTTCCAGAGTCAATTTCTAGGCTGGTTAAGAAGGTATCGAGTTCGTACCCGAATGGGATATCCATTGGAGATCTTCGTGCAGAGTTGACAAAGTGTGATGTGCCTTTGGGTAAACCTTTCTACGGCCATAAAAAGTTTTCCAACTTTCTAGTATCTATACCCTATGTACAACTCCTGTATTTAGGAGAAGGTAAGTTTCATGTGCATTTGATCCCATCAACTACGTCCGCTGTTAAGAATGATAAGCCTAGGGACGATTCCTCAACTCAAAAGCTACATACTGAGGGTAAAAATATGGATAGAAGCTAATCTGGAAGAGACTCCAACATCTCAACTCAAAAGCTACACAGTGAGGTAAAAATATTAAACCTTTTAAATATATAGATATCTATTGCGAACTTATCATAATTAGGTTTCTGAATTTCTAGTGAGGTTTTGGAATTCATAGCAAGGTTTTGGGTTTTTCCTTTGTTTTGAGTTTCCGATATGTTCTGATTTGTGAACCTAGCTTGTAGGTCTCAAGTTTCGTTACCTTTATTGCACACACTAGTAAGTAACATGTTGCATATATCTTTGTCCTCTCTTGTTTTATATCTTGTTGTTACTCTGCTTCATTTTTCCGATTACACAATCTCCTAATCACACCCTTGTCTGCGCGTACAACTTTAACTGACTCTTAATTTGTTGCACAAGATCTTCCTATAAATACAATAGCCATGGGATTAAACCTTCGGATAATCTTTGGATTCCTATACTTCTATTTTTTCTAAGTTACTTTCATGTTTCTATTAATCCACACTTGAATCTATATAAGTTTCTATTAAGTCTTTTGTGGTTGTTAAAGTAATTAGAGTAATAATATAGATACACCTAATCTTTGATTGACTCAGTTTAAACATACACAACTTGAATCTATATAAGTTTCTATTATTAAGTCTACTGTGCTGGGAGATGTCGCCGTTCATAGCTATGAAGAGTGTGGTGAGTGAAAACCATATACATCCATTACAATATTTAGAGGTAACAGTACTCCTATCTTGCAGAAGATTACGAGGAAGGCAAATCGTGTGAAGAAGACTCGATATCCCAATCAATGTCTACGCAATCGATGCCTCCACATGCAGTAAAAACTGTCGCAAGAATATAGTCATCCACCACAAAACCTTCAGCTTGCATTCTATATAAGAGCTTTAGAGCCTCTCTACAATGCCCATTCCTTACATAACCCAAGATCATGGCTTTCCAAGAAACCAAATTCCTCTCTGGCATGTCGTCAAAAACTTGAAAAGCATCCGCAATGTATCCACATTTTGCATACATATATATTAAAGCACTGTTCACAAATACATTTGACAAGGCAGGGGTCTTGCTTGCATAGGAATGAATCAATTTTCCTTGCACTGGAGCTTCTAATTTTGCGCATGCTTTCAAAGCTTCTTACTATAACCAAAATAAGGTGCATGAACTGTGTGAAGTTGCCTAATTCCATTGTCAGATTATGCCACAAATTTCATCAACATATTATATAACTGCCAATAAAGTTCACAATTAAAATACTCAAGACCCTCTTTATTCTTGCTAACTACCTCTGACATTCGTGATCACTCATAATGCATAAGAGTAAACTTACAAATGAAGATAATTAAATTCACATACACTTGAGTCAGTCACAAGGGAACAAAGGTGACAATCAAATTGAGCTATCATATATCCATTTCTACATTACATAATTCCAATAGTGCATTGTTCGTATTAATATAATCTTTTCATATATAGACAATGATTCTGATAACATACATTATTGGACTGTTCCCAAATTGCAACTTGAATCCCAAGCACAAACTTTGTCTGCCATTTGGTTCAATCAGAATAGGTTGCTGGTTTAATTTCCACATGGGTCATCAATGCAATTGAGTGTGAATCACAAAACTGTGTCCAACTAATAAGAGAGCAGGGCTACAGAAATGTATTTCAAAATCATTTTGTTAATGAATGGATAAATAATACACATAACAATACAATTGTGTTCTTTGAACATTTGAAATTCACAACACATCCAACATCTGGTTAACACGGTTCAAAATTGTGGAACAATTTACTAAGTGCTTAATAGGTGAATAACTCATTAACCATTCACTGAACTAAATTAACTGCATATTACACACCATCAGACTCTAATTTAAACAGAAACTGAAATATAAAACAACACAATACATAATGGATCATATTTTCAAAGCAGCATACTTTATCATAAACAAAATCTTGTATACAATGCCACTCATAGAACTACCTTTTTCTCATGAAGTGAAACATATTTCCCTCATTTTCTCCATCATCTCAAGTCTTTTACAGCAAGGGAAAATGCAAAGATAAGAAATGATTGCTATCACAGCAATTGGTGGCACGTCTTGTCTCAATATTTTTCTTTATCCTCCTCATCTACAGAATATCCATTAGCTGATATACATCTAAGTAAGTACATAATACATATACATCCACTACAATATTTAGAGGTAATGGTACTCCGGTCTTGCAGAAGATTACGAGGAATACAAATCGTGTGAAGAAGACTCGATATCCCAATCAATGTCTACGCAATCGATGCCTCCACATGCAGTAAAAACTGTCGCAAGAATATAGTCATCCACCACAAAACCTTCAGCTTGCATTCTATATAAGAGCTTTAGAGCCTCTCTACAATGCCCATTCCTTACATAACCCAAGATCATGGCTTTCCAAGAAACCAAA
Source organism: Astragalus glycyphyllos (assembly GCA_963573325.1). Taxonomy (NCBI): domain Eukaryota; kingdom Viridiplantae; phylum Streptophyta; class Magnoliopsida; order Fabales; family Fabaceae; genus Astragalus; species Astragalus glycyphyllos. The sequence continues at coordinate 64,106,733 of OY754310.1, forward strand.
TTCCTCTCTGGCATGTCGTCAAAAACTTGAAAAGCATCCGCAATGTATCCACATTTTGCATACATATATATTAAAGCACTGTTCACAAATACATTTGACAAGGCAGGGGTCTTGCTTGCATAGGAATGAATCAATTTTCCTTGCACTGGAGCTTCTAATTTTGCGCATGCTTTCAAAGCTGATGAGTAAGTATACGAATTAGGAAACACACCTTCCTCCATCATTTCACGCAAAAATTCGAGAGCTTCGGTTTCAAGACCAAGCCTAGCACACCCAGATATAATGGCAGTCCATGAAACAACATCCCTAAAAGGCATATGTTTAAGCACATTGAAAGCATGAGAGTATTCTTTACATCTGCAATAGAACCATACCAAAGTGCTTTCTATGTACATATTAGTATGAATAAGACTTTTGATTTTCTGTGCATGAACCTCTCTTCCAATGAGAGAAGCCTTGATTGTGCCACAAGCCATCATCACACCTACAATTGTCAATTTATTAACATATACTTTTTTCCTCTTCATCAATCGAAACAAGCTTATGGCCTCTTCGCCAAACCCATTTCGGGCATATCCCGATATAATGGACGTCCACGTAGCTGTATTTCTAACCTTCATTCTGTCAAACACTTCTTTAGAAGTCACAATCTCCCCACATTTTGCATACATATCAATTAGGGAAGTTCCTATAAAAACATCACTCTTACAGATTTTCTTTATGATTGCACCATGTAGCTGTGTCCCAAATTTCAATGCTTTATTCTCCCCACAAGCCTTTAGGGCACTGCATATAGTATATTCATTAGGAAAGAACCCATCACCAAGCATTTGTGAGAACATTGACAAGGCTTCATGTCCAAGCCCTTGTTGAGAACAAGCAGTAATTATAGTTGTCCAACATACCACATCTCGCTTTTCCATACGATCAAAAGTTCGAAATGCACTTGATATCTTACCACATTTTGCGTAAAAATTAACAACTGTACTGTCAACAATTAAATTTCTCCAGTTGCTTTTCAAGATACGAGCATGGATTTGTTTCCCCAGTGCTAAATCCACTCTTTTACAACACAAATTCATGAAAGAGACAAACATATTACTGTTCGCTTGAACCTCGTGCTTTATTGAATCACGAAACAACTTAAAAGCTTCATCATCTAAGTTATATTTTAAATACCCATCAATAATAGCAGTCCATGTAACTGTATCCTTTCTTGGCATGCCCTCAAACACTCTACGAGCCTGTGCTAACTTACCCAATCTCAAATAACTACAAATCAAATTATTATCAACATAAGTACTTGAATATTTAAAACATTTCAAGACAATTGTGTGCACCCTTCTTACTTCTTCCACATCAGAACACAACCGCAGCCAATGAGCTACTAATTCTGGATTGAAGCGTTGACCTATCTCAGCCAAATCGTCTATCTTCTGGCAGGAAGCATCTGGGGGAGAGTTCATAATATCTAGAAAGTTCAACTCTGTAGCATTTAGTGCGCCGATACTTTCAGTTGCAGTGTCGTAGACTTTTACAGCAGCCAAGCATGTGTTCCGAAGTTTTACCAAATCTTGTCACATAAACATAACGGTGACACACAATACCAGATTAAGTAAAGAGAAAAGTTTGAACTACCAGTAAAACTGACTCACCTATTAACATATGGCAATTGGCAAGTACTATGTTATGTCTATATACTATAGCGCATGGACATAAAAAAACCCAACACACAATCACAGCTAAACAAAGGTTAACCTAGATAAATTCCAGATGATCTCTGTGTTTCAAAAGAAGAGTTCTTGGAGATGTGAGAATGAAAATGGAATATGATTTTATGCATGAATAACTTTTAACTAATTACAAAAAACATCAACATCTAATTTTACTTGTGTAGTATAAAGTATAACTAATTGACTCTAGAGACTGAAAAAGCACTACCATCCTAAGGGATGTCATTTTGGTCTGTAGGCGATCAAATATTTAAAAATTGAATATAAAAAAATGATTCGGAATTCAAAGCATTAAGTCTCACCATTTTGTGCTTTTGGATTATCATTATAAGATTCAGCTACGGTGTGAAGATGCAGAAAGAATTCTTCTGTGAAATCTTTACGATTCCTGGAGACGATGTCACTAATTTCAGATGGAGTCCGTTTGATCATTTCAATAAGTTCATTATGCCTCTCTATATCTTCATCTATCTGCAGAAGAGAAATAGTTAATAAATTTGTGCATTATAGAAGCCATAAACAAGAGACTTAAAGAATCATATCATCTCTAAATATACAAAGTTTCACTACATCAATCACATTTTGTATTCTGTAAAAAATAATAAAAAATAAAAAATAAATAAAAGGGCTGAAGATTAGATGGATATCTGCTAGCTTGTTCTGCATTAGTCACCATACCATAATAATGACATAAAGTGATAAGTATAAATAAATTTCAATAACAAGTGAGGGACCTTTTTAAGCTTCTTTCCAAGCCAGAGCAGCTTGTTCTTCAGCAAAAGATCATCTTCAGAATCTGCTCTATCCTGACAGTGTCTAAAAAAATGGAGCTTGATGTTACTCCATTTGTTGTTGAAAACTAACAACCTTCTCCAATCGGCCAAGGCAGGCTCGTCCACCATGAAAGTCTCAATTAGCTTGTCACAATCTCTAATCATTTGTTCATTATCATTGTCATCACTTATCTCATAACCTCCACTGGGATTATCATAAGAAGAAGCAGAACCAGAGGTATAGGTACAGGACAACTCTTCGCCAATGCAATTCAGCACCAGCCTTGTGTCACGAGCACAATCAGCAATTGGAAAGGAATGCTGCTGATCTGCTTGATCAACTAACAAGTTAGCATAACAAGAATCAGGTCCCTCTTGAGCTATAAAACACCGAAACAGACACGTACACATAGACACCGGTTTTAATTTGAAAAATGAAAGTAATTGAAGTGTCACTATCGATGTCAGTGTCCGACACGTGTCGGACATTGGAAACGTCTTAGTGTGGGTGCTTCAGAGCTCTTGTGTAAAGGGTGGCCTCAAGTTCAAGAAAGACAAGTAAACTATATGTTGTAAAGGGTCCAGCCATAATTATTGGTTACCAAGCCTTATATTACAAATTAATCTCTGGCTATCAAGTTGCTCATAGCAAAACTGATTCAATATATTAAATAACCTCAATTATTAAAAAAAAGTATAAAATAATTTTTAAATAAATAAACAGTTTCTATTTTTGTTTGCTTAGCCATCAATGGCATTCTAATAAAGATTCTTACAAGTTACAAGCTTCTAATTCTCTAACATAGCATTTTTCCTACTATTTAAAGATAAAGAAAGTAGTGACTGACCTTTGAAAGTTAAATGGAAGCATGAATGGGGAAGTGAACTAGTAGTAGCAATGAAGGGAGAAGTAAAATCTGCAGGAGGTTTAAGAGTGGGGAACCTCGGCGGAAGTGAATTGCAGGATTGAAGAATAGCGGTCCGTAATTCCATATATGCTTTGGAGTAGAGAGGAAAGGGAGGAGAATAATGAAGTAGAAAGATGAGAGAGTTGGAAAAAGGAAAAGAAAGTAGTATAATAGTACTTGCCTGTGAACCAATTTCCAGAAGCAAACAAAACAAGCATGAGCTTGAAAATATCTCAACTCGCTTTGAGGTTGCAGACTTGCAGGAAATGGGAAATATGAAGTATCAATGGAGTTCCATAGCGGAAAACCAAAGAGGGAAAGAGGATTATGAGGTGAACGGAACTGAGGCAAGGATAGCCAGTCCTTCTCGTTCTTCCCTCCCACGCCTTTTCTTCCAAATCTATTTCTAATTTTATTATTATGGTCTTAAATATATTTTTCCCTATAAAATATCTTTGGGTTAAATATGTTTTTAGTCCCTACAAAATTTCACTATTTTGTTTTTAGTCCCTATAAAAAATTTCGTCAACTTTTAGTCCCTATAAAATTTCACAATTTTGTTTTAAGTCCCTATAAAATTTCACAATTTTGTTTTAAGTCCCTATAAAATGTAAACTCGTGTATACCTTTAGAATTTTTGAATGATATTTTGCATACACGTTAAAGATATTAAAAATATCTCCCTCACAAAAAATAAACTCAAAATTTGATTTCAATGTCACGTTTAGTCTCTAACTTTTTCTTTTTGATACCAAGTCTCTGACTTTTACAACTTAAAAGATCTTATTGGTGCACATAATATTGAATTAATTACCTGCATTTTTTGGAGGGTAAGGTAGAATTTAGCTTTTGTCTATCTTTTGTCTATCGGGTGGTTTATTATGGATTAAAAATTAAGTGATTTTTTTGTTCCAAACGATGTCACATTTAACAAACCTTTTTGGCTTGACATGCTTGTTGTAGGTGCGAGCCGCTTTAGCCTTATTTATTTCTATCTTGCTTAGATATTAGTTTTTAGAGATTTTAAAAAAAAAATGAGAATTTATTTTGTGTTTATGTAACATACTGAAAGTACTTAATTTAAAAAAATTATTCTTAAAAAAATGATTTTAATGAGAAACTACTTACTCAAAACAGGTTCTCATTTTAAGCAAATTTTAGATTAGTTTTAGCTTCTCATTTTTTTAAAATACTATACCAAAGGGATGTAAAACTTCTAAAATTAATTATTTAAAAAAGTGATTATTCATCAAAATAAACTTTAACAAACGAGCTATATATCAATTGTACTCAATGGAAAAGTTAGAAAATTTCACCGTCTCAAAATGAATCAAGTTTCTAACAGTATATTCTTCCCCCTTCAATAGTTTTTAACGATTGACATCGATCCAATCCTATTAGTCACTTTCTTTTTTTCTTTTTTTTTGACATTTAGTCACTTTCTTTTTTGTTACAATCCAAACAATCCCTTAACCGAGGTGAACCGGTTGATCCAAAACTGTTTTTGGCACTTCACATAGAAACAAATGAAATAGCTAAACCTATCTATGTAATTAACAGATCATCTAAAAGAAGGTCTTCAGATTTTTCATTTTCTATTTTGCATTGGTCGACGTTGGAACTTTGATTTTTGAGTGAATCGAAAAAGTCTCACATTGGGGCAAAGACTTATGATACTAAGGAATTCCTTAGTAACAATTACTAAATCTTTCGGTAACCATTATACAATAATCCAATGGTTAGTACATACTAACCACCATTTAGTGCTTGTGTGGTTACCGAATTTTTTTGTTGATGGGAAAATGACTATTTTTGCTCGTTTAGTAACAATTATTAAGGAATTCCTTAGTACGTGCTCTAAGTCACACTCTTCCCTTGGATAGAATAGACACTATGAGAGTGTTTATAAGTGGGAAACTCACACAATTGGTTTGGGCCCCAAGGTCCCAATAATCTCTTCGGCTTGATTTTAAAAAACAATTTCGAAATAACATCTATCAACACAAACTTGTAAGTGACATGGATATATTACATTCACTAATCCACCTTTGTCATCATTTCACAACAAACATGTGCGTATTGTAACATCAGGGTGGTGCCTGAGGGTGTGCGGGAGGAGCGACGCCGACCGCATAGGCTCCAAAATTGTGTGAGGACACCAAATTTTTTATTTGGTATACATACATATATATTACTATATATATCAAAATTATAAATTATATAATTAATATACCCATTTTTTAAACAAAATTTAGATACGTAAAAAAAGCCTCTCAATATTGACATACCCATTATTGATAATACACAGAGATTCTATTATATATACTCTGAGAGAATTAATATACGATCGCTACGTTAATTAATTACAGAATGATGATATTAAAACTATCACGCTCACGTAATATTTAGAGTGTTCGCCTATTTACATAAATAAACATAAAATAATCAACGCCTCCCTCAAGTTAGAGAAAATATTCTGATTTGCATGCCAAATCTTCGTCATAATGCCGGATATGATGTGATGTAACTAGGGATTGTCGCGTCGAAGTATCACGTCATCCAAAATAGTTATAGTTATATATCACATCAAGAATATTTTCTAAAGATTCAACGAGTATTTGTAACGATGACAAAATCTTTTAATTTGATGTGACATTAAATGTGATAAAGAGTTATTAAATCAGTCATTCAAATTAACTTTATGTCAGTTCAGGAAGATTATGTAAGGATGAGAATCTTTCTAGAAATTTTATAAATATTTTATAATGATGAAAATCATTTCAAAAGATTCTTTATGGATATTGCCACTAGATATTTTTTGGGCTAAATGATAGTTTTTGTCCCTCTATTTTCAAAAATTCGAACACTTGATCTCCCTATTTTAAAACTCGGATATCTAGTCCCCCAATTTTTAAAATTTCGGAACACTTAGTCCAAATAGGGGTTTTTTCTAAATAGGTCTTCTGTCAAAAAATGTTGATGTGACTCTTATTAAATGATATGGCAGCTGACTCAACATGCACACATCATTTAATGATGCCACATTAGATTTATTATTTATAATAACTAAAATAATAATCAAATAAACTATATTATATTAATTTAAGTCATTTAAAACAAAAAATAGAAATGTAAAATTGAAAATCAGATAAACGAAGATCAGATTCATGCGAAGAACAAAAATGAAGAAATCCCCAAAATCTTCAAACTCTAAATCGAAGATTATCATCCGCTTCTTCTTCTTCTTCATTGATCAAACCAAGTGTCACAAATTTTGCTTTGATTCGTAAAACCTAAGTTCAGAACCCAAAATCCTTATTCGTTAGAACCCTAGAACCTAACCTTGCCTATCTGTTACGACGTGATGGCGAAGGAAAACGTTGTGAAGGAGTTGAACATACCAGGAGTTGAAGTTGTGACGAAAGAAGATGCAAAGTACTGTACCAGGTATGCATGGTTTGTGATAGTTATTAGGGTTCACTGTTTGTTGAAAGTTGAATGTGTTATGTTGGGATTTGTGAGCTTCTGATGCATAGATGCATGATTGTTGCTTTTTTTAGGCATCTCCTACATGTTTATTTGAGGCATGGAAACTTACTATAGTTGATTTTCTTCCTTTTGTCAGCAACCCATTGTGCGAATTTTTGTTGTCTAGTATTTGTTGCTTGTGCTATTTGACTGATGCCTTAATTTATTTACTGATAGTGGTCCCCTTTTGGTCCAATTGGGTTTTGTTGTATCGTTTATTTTGTCATATACAAAAATGGGACCTTGAGTTAGTTTTGGTTATCTTTTGTTGTTGTTGTTGTTGTAGGCCTCCAGATGTCCAAATTATAAGATTAAAAATACATCATGGGGGCTAATTTGTAAATTTCCCTGGTAAGGTATATATGGTGGTGGAGATGTGTATGAAATGACTGATGGTTGGGATGTTGATGATATGTCTTATATTGACTTACCAAAGTTTGTTAAGAGCCTAGGTTATATCAGTTTTCATTTAACAGATCAAATTACATTCAAGCAGTTATAGGGGTGGCCTAGAACACGTTTTTGCAGTAAACCAAAACACGTTAACACCCAGTTTTAACACTCACTTTCTGCAGCATTTAACACCATTTCTACAGTTTTATAACACAGATTTAAACACAGTTTCTGCAGCACTTCAAATAAATTCATTTCACAATACATAACCACATTACAATTTCACTTAAACCAATTTATTCCACACTAAACACAAACAAACCACATTACAAATTGCATCACCTAAACCAATACACAAACAACCAAATGCGTAACTGAAAAACCTAAAATCTAATTCACTATTTATTTTGCCATTAAGTCACTCACAAGCAACATTACTATAACTCATCCCATGACCATAAAACCAAAAAAAAAAACTTGTTCTTCATCTTCGTTTCAGTAGAGCTCCTTGTCAATTCTACCATTCCAACTTTTTTTTCTTCATTTTGCCTCTTCAATAATTCTGTTTTCCTCTTCAATTCATCCAAGTTACTCTTGAGTTGCATGATTTCATCTTGTGCATCTTCGTCTTTTTTCTGTAGGTTACGAACTTGATTAACCAATTGACTGACAACAGTCTTCCCTGGCTCACTGGACTCCTCTCATGATGCCAAATGAAAAAATCACACATCTTGAAACCATAAATTTTGTATAACCCTCACCCCCAAATCTTCTTCCATAGTTAAGAATAGTCTTGCAGGTCATCAATGGAGATTCAACATTGCAGTAACACATGTGTTTCCTTCTTTAATGACCTGTACACTTATTTGAAGTAGAACCAGAAGATTATATATTTACACCGCACCCATATAAAAATCGCGTGAATCACTCTGTTTCATGAGTGGAGGAATAAAAGCGACCTAGAAGATGAAGACAGATGGTACGACTGAACGATGGAGAAGAATGAGAGGAGAGGGATTAGGGTTCGAAGGTGAGAGAAGAGAGATGGAGAAGAACGATGTAGAAGGATAAGAGAAAATGGATTAGGGATCGTTCTTTCAATGAGAGAGCATTATGATATGATCTCCAATTTTTATTTCGTTTTAAATGATTTAAGTTAATATAATATAGTTTATTAATTATTTTAGTTATTATAAATAATAAATCGTATGTGACAATACTTATGTGCATCATTAAATGATGTGTGCATGCTGAGTCGGCTGCTACATCATTTAATGAGAGCTACATCAACATTTTTTTTTTTGCAGAAAGCTAACTCAGCAAAAAAAAATCTCTCATTGGACTAAATGTTCCGAGTTTCTTAAAATTGGAGGATTAAATGTTTGAGTTTTAGAATAGGGGGTCAAATGTCTAGATTTTTGAAAATAGGGGAACAAAACTATAATTTAGCCTATTTTTGTCTAGTTTTTCTATTCGGATTAACGTTTAAGCGCTTCTAGCAGCCTTTTTGACGATCAGAGAAAATGAACTTTTCTTTTCATTTCACCTAAAAATTCTATGACTGCCCTTTATAGTCATAAATGACTCATAAATTAAACTTTGACGTCAAATAAATTCACACTCGGGTCACGATTAGGATTTTTTAGCGTCAAATTTTGCATTAATTATTAATTATTTCGATTGAAATATGAGCGCTTAAAATTTGACGTCAAAGTTTTAAAAGTCATTTATGACTATAGAGAGCCGTTATAGGATTTTTAGGGGAAGTGAAATGAAAAGGTTCATTTTCTTTGATTGTCAAAAAGGCTACTTCTAAAACATTTTTTTTAGTGGAAAGAAGCGCTGAAACGTTAATTCGAATAGAAAAACTAGACAAAAAACAACTAATGGCAACATCTAAAAATTATCTATAAAGAATCTTTTGAAGATTTTTCATAATTACAAAATATTTATAGAATCTTTAGAATGATTATCATCATTTCAAAATCTTCCTGAATTGAAATAAAGTTTATTTGAATGACCGCCCTTTATCACATCAAATGTTACATCAAATCAAAAGATTTTGTCATTATTACAAAAATTTGTAGAATCTTTAGAAAATATTCTTGATGTGACATGTAACTATTTCGAATGACCGGTGTGATACTTCACGCGGCAATCCCTAGTCACATCGCATCATATATGCTATTATAACAAAGATTTAAACTAATAATTAAAGCGAATTATTCGGTCGAGGTTTAAATTTTGATCCAAAAATCAATCGAAATATGGGATCAAAATTTCGCTTGACACGTATAATTTAAGTCTGTTGTCTCGTATTTCGATTGAGTTTTGGATCAAAATCTATACTTTAACCGAATATGATATATTAGGTTCTAAATCTACTATTCTTTTTGGTGAAAACACACATTCATTCTGGGCCAAATCTACACGGGTTAGTGTGATAAAAACACAAAAGAAAAGTACATAAAGTTGTAACCAGAAAATTTGGGCGTTACATGTTATATAATAATAAACATTTACTTATCTATTAACACATTAATTGTTGAAATAAAGTGTGATTGAGACATAGTGTGTCAATTAACTTTTTATTTACATGAAATTTGAATCATGCAGAAAATATAACATTTTTCAACGACGGATCAGATTGATAAATTTCATTTTATTATTAAATTAATTAATTGATTTGAGTTATTACGTTTGGCACCGTATTTAAAATATATATTTATATTTTTGATTTATATATTTAATTATTTTATGCATTTTAGGTATTTTACAAATTAAGAAATAAATCATAAAATTGATTTTTGTATCAAAAAATTGATTTTTAACTTAATTAATAAACATGCGGTATTTTTAATATTTGGTATTTGTCATTATATCCTAACTCATAGAATATATATTGGTATTTGTCATTATATCCTAACTCATAGAATATATATTTACATCTTTGATTTATTTCTTTAATTATGCGATTGATGCATTTTTGGTATTTTACAAATTAAGAACTATAAATATGTTTGCTGCATGTTTAGTCCCTATAAATATGTAGTCATTCCATTTTAGTTCCTACAATTTTTTTATTTAAAAAATCCCCTCAAAAACACACCTTTTCATTTAATGCTCTTATGTTTGCTGCATGTTGATGTGTCTAACAGTAATTATTTTAAGACTTATTATGTGGCATCGAATCCACATTGGATTACACATCACAAACATTACTTGAATGCTCAAAATCCCCAAATCCCTTATTTCCCTGTTCTTTTATCTCTTCCATTCTACCTCTTCTCTTGTTCAGTTTGCAGACATCAAATTTTAGAACACAACCAGACAACTAAACAGGTGATTTTTTTTCCATCGAGTCATATCAAATACAATGCTTTGAAGGCGATCAGGAGGATTCACGAACCAGTTGCCACGGAGTTCACCTCCCTCCGCCATAGATGCGATGCAGTGAGCGACACCATTACCTTCCCTTGTCGTCCAGGTAAACCCACAGTGCTGAAATTGGGATTTCAAATGAGTAATATCAGCTATTATGTTCTTGATCTCATCCCTAATCAAATTCCCTCTGCTTGTTTCGATGAGGCTCAAATTATCTGATTCGAAGATCACAGAAGAAAGGAAGAGGTTGTTTGCAAGCACCATAGCTTCCTTGAGACCCAGGGCTTCAGCCATCAGAGGAGAAGAAGCTGAAATTGACTTCACAAAGGCAGAAATACGGGTACCTCTTTCATCCCTAATTATAACACCAATTGCTCCTTTTCTGGTTCTTTGGCTGTAGGCAAGATCTGAATTGATTTTGTAATGATTGGGTGGGGGGGCCAGAAACAAGCTCTCTTCACACGGGCTTGGTTCACCAAATGGGTGAATTCTTTAGTTGTGGAGTGAAGGAATTCACTTACATGACTCTGTGTTTGAAGAATCACCGACATAGGATTAGGTTTCTTAGCATTAAACACCACTTCATTCCTTGATTTCCAAATAAACCACAGGGCATAGAAAACTTTAGTACTTAAATCTTGGAGCAAAATTGAATCCCATTCATTCCCCAGTAAAAATTCCTGGATCCAAACTTGTATTGAATTTAAACTCACCCTAGAAGGTGGTTGGCAGATTTGAGGACCAAACCAACAAGGCTCAGTCCATGCACACAGCAAAAATGCATGTTCTGCAGTTTCAGGCTCCATATTGCATATAGGGCACATAGGAGAGTCAACAATTTTCTTTCTGAACAAGACATCTCTCAAAGGCAGAGCATTCTTACAAACTTTCCACAAAAAGTGCTTTACTTTTTGCACCACTTTAGCACTCCAAATGATCTTCCACAATTGAGGATCAATGGGAGAGGAAGAGGATGCCACATTACGATTATTAGGGTCAAGATCAACCAACCTTCTATAACCAGATTTCACTGAGTATAATCCATTAGAAGTATAGGGCCAAAAAAGGTTGTTAGTGGGGGATGTCCAAGATATTGGAGTCTGGAGAGCTTCAATGGCACTAGCAGTGGTCAAATTGTTCCTTAGGAGAGAAGTATCCCACTGCTTCTGTTCATTAATAACCTCACTAACCATTGTCACATTAGCATTAGGTTTCAAAACTGCTCTATTACCTGAAACTAATCAAATATAATTTGAAATATTGATAGTAGATCCTGCTCCCACTGTCCATCTCCCAGAATATTTTAGTGACTGTCTTCCTACCAGTAAACTTTTCCACACCCAGGAGGAACTCCTCCCTTCACTTGCATCCTAGAAGCAGCAATTAGGGAAATAAATGCTCTTCAAGGTAGTTGCCCAGTAAGCCTGAGGATCATGAATGATTCTCCAAGCCTGTTTTGATAGGTAAGAACAGTTCATCTTGGCAAAATCCTTGAACCCCAAACCCCCTTGAGACTTGGGAGAGCAAATGACTCTCACACTTTTCCAATGAATACCACGATGCCTTCCTGATTTAGCCCACCAAAATCTAGCCACAACTGCTGTGAGATCAACACAAAAAGTTTTAGGAAGATTTAAGATTGATATCACATAGCTTGGATGACAGACTTTATCATAACTTTCTTCCCTGCCTGATTCAACAAAGACCCTTTCCAACCCTCCATCCTGGCCAGAACCCTATCTTTGACCCATTTAAGGCTTTTAATTTTTGACCTGCCCCAATCAGCTGGTATCCCCAAGTAATTGCCAGGATTTTCCCAATTTGGGATAAATGTAATATCAGTCAGCCTAGATCTAACAGAGTTACTGATTTTTGAGCCACAAATAATAGACTTAGCAGTATTGATTTTTTGCCCAGAAGCATTAGTGAAAATGTTGAGAATGGAAACAATTTTGTAGATATCCCCAGGTACATCTTTAGAGAAAATAATAGCATCATCTGCAAAGAAAAGATGAGTGAGGGGAGGGGCAGTAGCTGCCAGTTTAATACCACTGAAATTATCATTATCATGGGCTTTAGTAATAAGTCTAGATAGCACATCAAAGATCAGGATAAACAAGTATGGGGATAGGGGATCACCCTGTCTGAGCCCTCTATTAGGAATGAGAGCCCTAGAAGAGTATCCATTGACCTGATAGGAATATGTAACTGAAGACACCAATGCCATAACTTTATCAATCCAGACTCTGTTAAACCCACAAGCCACTAAGACTTTCTCAATAAAAGTCCAACTTACTCTATCATAGGCCTTATTCATATCAAGCTTTATAGCTGTACGTTTCCCCCTTGCCCTTGCTTCTTTTTGAGAAAATGAAAGGCCCCATGAGCAACCACAAGGTTGTCCTGAATCAATCTCCCCCCCCCCCCCCCCCCCCCCACAAATGCACTCTGCTGGGGGGTAATCAAATCATTCATCAATGGTTTCAATCTACCAACTAAAATCTTTGAAATGATTTTATAAATAAAATTACAGCAACTAATTGGTCTTACTTGACTAATAGATTCAGGGTTAGGCACTTTAGGAATAAGAACCACTAAGGTATGGTTAATTTTATCCCCCAATGAACCATTTGAGAAAAAGGAATTGACAGTAGCCACCACATGCCCCCACTGATTGTTTCCCAATTTCTTTGGAAAAATAAACCATTAAGTCCATCAGGTCCTGGAGCCTTGTGGGGGCCAAGATCAAACACTGCCTTTCTTATTTCAGCCACTGACACCTCACTCACTAGGCTATTATTCATAGCCTCAGAAACACAGTTTGGAATAACCTCTAAAAATGAAGTCATATCAGTAACAATATCAGGGGAGTAAATGTCAACAAAGTAGTTTCTTATACCATTAGTAGCCTCTGCCTGCCCTTCAAGCCAAGTGCCATCCAAACCTTTGATCCTCATGAGCTTGTTCTTATTTCTTCTTTGCACTGTGGAAGCATGGAAGAATTTAGTGTTTTTATCCCCAAAATTGAGCCACTTCACCCTTGATATTTGCCCCCAATACTGCTCTTCTTGCTTCCACATACGATCAATATCTTTCCTAAGAGAGTTAACCAGATTCCAATCAACCTGACCTGCTACTAGATTAATACATTGCTGAATCTGGCCTTTGAGCTTATGAATCTCTTTAGCTGCATTTTTGAATGTAGCCTTCTGCCATGTAGTTAACTTATTCCTGCAAGACTTGACTTTATCATTCCAGCAACCCCAAGAATCTACCTTATTACTCCTCCACCCCTCCTCAACAACCTTTCTAATATCTTTGTGGTCCTTCCACAATACTTCATATTTAAATGACTTGCCACTGAGAAAAGGGGGTTTAGGCTTTAAAACAATAGGAGCATGGTCAGAATTGACAATAGGGAGGGCAAGAGCCATAGCATGAGGGAAGAGCTGTCTCCAAGACCAGCTTGCAAGCACACGATCAATTCTTTCTCTAGTCACAAAACCATCTCTTGGGTTACTAATTCAGGTAAATTTACAACCTTGCAGTTCCATATCCATGAGTTCAGAGGCATTCAGAAACTCCCTGAACCTATCTGTTCGTCTTTGATCAATAGGCCTAAACCCATCCTTTTCCATTTGATGAAGCATCTCATTGAAATCACCTAAGCAACACCATGGCCCATTATGGAGGGGTTTCACAGCAAGTAACTTAGGCCATAAGGTTCTTCTATCAACAGTGATTGGATTACCATACACAAAAGTAATTTCAAACAGAGTACCTGATCTTCTTTCCCTAGCACCAACATGGATGAAATTCATACAAGAAGATATCACCTGAATCTCATAGTAATCACTCCAAAAAAGAGCCAAACCCCCTGATGTTCCATTAGCTTCCACACAAAACCAATTCTGAAATCTGAATATTCTCTTAACATTGTTAACTCTCTCCTTACGGGCTCTGGTCTCCGTAAGGAATAAAATGGCCGGCTTATGTTCATGAACAAGATCATATAGCTCCCTGTTTGTCGTGGCCGCCGCCAAGCCACGACAATTCCAACTTATACAAGTCATTTGGGCCATTAGGAGCATGGGTAAGCTCGCCTTCTCAGTCAAAACAGCAGATTCTGTGACAATGTGACCATCAATGACAGCAATAAGCCTTGCTCTCTTTACTCCATCCTGGACATTCTCCATAGCTTCTCCTCCTGAGATAGAGAGAGTAATCTTCTCTCTTCCACGTTTCAAACTTAAATCTCCAGCAAATTTGTCACTAAGAGCATCCTCCACCACACTTGGAATATTATTGACAGATGAGGAGCTACCATCCTCCTCCTCAGGGGGAAACTCCACAAAATAGGGGGAGGGGATGTTCTGGGTGGAAGCCTATAGTTCTTGCAAGGGAATCTAGTGATAACTCTATCTCCAGCAGGACTATGAATGATAGTAGAGATAATAGCATCAGCATTTGGTGGGTCATCCCCACTCACAGGATCTTCATTACTTCCAAGAGTATTGTCATTAGTAGCATTATGATCTGTAGGTGTTCCTTCAGCGTTTTCTCCCATACTCTCCCACTGCCTTCACTGAATCCAAAGGGAAATCTTTTAAACAGTCAAGGTTTAGAGGCATTGAGGAAAGGGCCATACTTTGGTTTATCTTTATCATAAGCTGCCATCACCAGTGACCTAGTGCAATGTTTCTGTTTATGTCCAAACATACCACACTTATAACATAACCCTTGAAGTCTTTCATATTTGAAATGAACCTAAGCTTTTTCAGTAACACTCTTCTGCACCCAGCACCCAGACCACAAGGGTTTTATGACATTCACAGCCACTCTTGCACGAATGTAGTGAGTGAAAGCAGTGCCTGCCTTCAAAGGATCTTCCACTTCTAGGACCCTACCTACTCTGTTTAGTAGAATATTCGCATTAGCAGGGTTTACATCACCTCTATGAAGGCCATGAATCTGGATCCAGAAGGGAACTTCACCAAAATCAATGTTCTCAAAGGCAATACCTTCCTTCCATCTTTGGAGACTGATGAGTTGGTTCATGACAAACCAGTGAGCTTTCCCCAGCACTTCCTCAGCATTGTGAACAGTAAGGAAGGTAAAAAGAAACTTATTATCCCCCATATCAGTGATATACATGCCTCTATACTCTTCCCATGTCTTAAACATTATATTTCTAATAGCTTTCTTATTTTGGATTTTATCTGAGATAATCTTTCCAACAACAGCTCTTAAAGAATACTCAATATTACTCTTTGTTGCAGGAACAAGTTTCTTAACCACAGGATCTCTCTCATCCTCAGGAATGCCAGCAGGGGAAGGATCCCCCATTAGAACAACCAACGGAAACATCAACTTTACTAAAAAGCTGATGAAGATGAGAGGACAAACAGATTTTGCACTTTTGCTCTTTTTTTTTGCTCTTTTGACTCTAAATGCTCTTTTGTGCTCTTTAGCTCTTTTGACTCAACTACAAACTGATTGTAACCCTAAAAATGCTCTTTTGCTCTTTCTTAAACTTTGATGATTGACTCAATAGTAAAATTAAAAAGGATGACAAGAGTGTAACAGACCTTGATGACACAGTGTTTACTAATATATGATTTTGGTTGACTCTAATGGTGATAAATGCAACCATTAATGTCTTCCTCAAAGCAACACTGAAAGGAAAAGAAGGACCGGGTTGTTAAGAACAACTTAGACCAGAAAATTACGTAACTTAGTCCAGTGTGTATTATCCAACTAAAGTAGCCCAACCCATAATAAGTTGACAACGAGACATCCCAACGGATATCTATACTCACTTAGCGAAAATCCAACGGTTAATAACTAACCTAACCCCTGAGGCTTTAACCCTAGCAAACCTTTACTCACCTATTAAAACCCCATTACACCTTCATCACACTTTTTCTGGGCTGACTTATTATTTGAAACACAAATATAAGGCTCTTGCCTAATAATCACCTCCTCTGCAACACCAAAGTCAACACCACGTTCAATGTTTACTTATTTATATTAGGCAAATTCTCATATGGGAGGAGGGGACACTACAAGAATTTCGGTAATTTCCGGCGGACAAAATCCGCCGGTAATGGCCAAAATCCGCCGGAAAATGGGCATTACCGGCGGATTTTTTCCGCCGGTAATTCACTCGTCGGTAATGGTTACCGGCGGAATTTCCGCCGGTAATTACCGGCGGATTTTTATAAAAAATTATTATTTTTTTTAAATTTTAAATTTTAAATTTTAAATAAGAATTTAGTTTTTTAAATTTAAATGTTACTGTATCTAAATTTTGTCCAATTTCAAATTTCCCCTTGTATTTGTACCGGTTGGGGTGAGAATCAAGAAGTATGAAGGAATGAAAGAGAATTTGTGAGAATAAGAATGAAGTGAGAAGAATGAAGGAGTGAGAATGAAGAATGAAGGAGAGATGAGAAGTATTAAATTTGGAGAGAATGGGAAAAAAGAAATAAGAATGAATGAGTGAGAATGAATAAGAATGAAGAAAAAAGGAGAGATGTATAGAGAAATTTATGTAGATTGGAGAGTGTGAGGAAGAAGAAGAAGAAATATAAGATAGAGAAAATGTATAAGAGAAAGAGAAGGAAATAAAGAGTGAAATGAGAGAATGAGAGGAGTGTACGAGAAAGTTTTATTTATAGGTGATTTTTTGAAATTACCGGCGGATTTTTTTCCCTCCGAATTTTTCCGGCAGATTTTTGAAATTACCGGTGGACTTTTTTCCCTCCGAAAATTACCGGCGGAGTTTGATTTTTTTTTTTGCAAAATCCGTCGGTAATTTTCCTGCGGTTTTTACCGGCAGATTTTTGAAATTATCGGCGGATTTTGTAATTTTTTTTTCTTTGCAGAATTCGCCGGTAATTTTCCGGCGGATTTTACATTTTTTTTTTTGCAAAATCCGCCGGTAATTTTCCGGCGGTTTTTACCGGCGGATTTTTGAAATTACTAGCGGATTTTGATTTTTTTTTTTTACGAAATCTGCCGGTAATTTTTCGGCAGAATAAATCCGCCGGAAATGCCAAACATCCGCTGGAAATGTACCGACGGAAAAAATCCGCCGGTAAAAATCCGTCGGAAATTCATGTTTTTCTTGTAGTGGGAGAACAAGACTGAATTATATGGATTGGTTGAATTGCCCTTTGGGTTGTATGATGACCATCTAAGTTGCGGTATCCTTTTTCCTTTTTTGGGCCTTTGTCCCATATGGTTTTGGCTCAAAGAGATTTTAATGAAGCTCTCGGTCTTCCTTTGCAAGGGTTGATGCACCACCCCTTGTGCCCCCTTTAATGAAGTCTATTGCTTATCAAAAAAAAAATGAATAACCTTAATTTAGTTTTGGAATCCAAAGTCTCCATTTAAATTAAAATAAAATGAAAAATAATGACGTGCCAATGTCGGGGGAGGCACATATGTATGGAGCAGTAAAGGACAACAACAAATTCATTAGTTTGGGTCTATTAGCCTATGCCTATTATTATCCCAAACAAATATGGTGATTTTAGTCCCTCTATTGTACTTTTGACAATTTTGGTCCCTCTATTTAAATTTAATAATTTCACTACATAAAATGGGCTTCACCGAGTTGGACCGAGGACCGGATTTGGCGCAACGTTCAACTTCGAGAATAAAACCCTCCAAAGAAACCCTTCATAAACACCCGTTTTGGCACAACGTTCAAGAAAACAGCCTTTATAAACATCACACAAGAACACTCGTTGATTTCATTGATGGGTTTTCTTTGTTTATCTTTTAATTGAGGAAACATACACTGTGGATTTGATTTTTCTGTGATCGTTCAAGCTCTTTTACTCTGCTACCTTTCTTCCTCTCCCTCTATCTTGATTATCAATTTCGTTTTTCGAATTCTCTAGTTATCTTTTTGATACAATTGTCATCTTTCAGCAAACACACTTTGTCTCAAGATAGGTGTTTA
Source organism: Astragalus glycyphyllos (assembly GCA_963573325.1). NCBI lineage: Eukaryota > Viridiplantae > Streptophyta > Magnoliopsida > Fabales > Fabaceae > Astragalus > Astragalus glycyphyllos. Next base: position 64,125,424 of record OY754310.1, read on the forward strand.
TCACCGATGTTTTTAAGACAATATCTACATTTGCTATTGTGATGAAATTTCTCTTAATCATGATGCCTTTCAGGTACGTTTTCAGACTTGAATTTTTATTATTCAAAAACCTTCAAGATTGCCAAATCAAAATTTAATAGGGTATATAAACCCTAGAAGGTTGATCTGAACTGTGAATTGCCACTGTGGGATGAATCTTTTTCAATAATCTATTTCTGCAAGATAGATTGGAGAATCTTTATTCATAGTGTAGAAGACGATGATAGTCTTGATGCAGTTTTAATACGAATTTTTATTCATAATATATGAGATGGTCTCTATTGTGCTTCGATGACCCTTCGATGACCCTGGAACTGATTGCTATTATTGGTGTAAATTCGGAATGGTATGATTGAGCCATTAATGACCCTTCGATGACCCTGTTGGATCTAGATGCTATTGCAATGTGAATTCTTTATTCACAATGTATATAATTCGGATGGTATGCTTGAGCCATTAATGACCCTTCGATGACCCTGCTGAACCTAAATGCTATTGCAATGTGAATTCTTTATTCTCAGTGTTTAATTTTGGATGGAATGAGTCTTGATAAAATGCAAATATGCAGGTATTAAATGTTTAATCTGAGACAGGATGTTTTCGAGCCTATTCAACTACGACATGAATTCTTTATACATACTATAAATAAATTCAGCTTGCTGCCCTTTTGTCTTGTGATACCCTAAATTCTTGTGCATTATGAGTTTTAATTATTGATGATCTAAAATTGAGATGGCATGGTTTAGGCATTTCTCCAATTTGTCTTTTTGTAACCTCACTTGCACATTCTAGCAGCTGCTTTTTTATATACAGTATCCAGCTGTTATCTGCTATAGTGGACTGATTGAGTGACCTTGCCAAATACTAAGATATTGATCTTGTTTTTTTAAATATATTTGGCATGCTGCAACTTCTTTCCATCTTGTCCAATTTTATATTTACTTCAAATCTGCTGTCTTCATCAAATTCATGTGTTGGGGGCGTAATTATGCAGCAACTGTGTATGCAGAAGAATAATTATAGTGTGGAGGATGCTGTGTTTGGAAATACACCAATATAGAGACATATTGACTCCAGAGATTGTGAAGCATTTCATATACAGACTTGCAATTTCTGTGTCACTGTCTTCAGATATGGAGATTTCAAAATTCAAATATAATTTTCTGAGAATTTCAAAACAGCCAATACAATTGTTTGCTGCTTTCAGTTGAACCTTGGGTTTTCTTAAATTTCGGGGGTTCTCTTTTGCTAATAGATACTATGTTTGGTCAGAGATTTTTCTTTTCATTCAAAAATCTGCTATTCCAATTCATCACTGCAATTTCCTCTTGTGTGGCGAGAAATGATTTAGAATGGTGATCTTCTTGAGCAGGTTAATCTTGGAAGCTTGATTTCTTTGGTGTTGATTTCTTTTCTCTCTTCAATTAGCTTCTTTTCTCACCTTTTCAATTGATAGTCTATAGAAGAAATCTGTTAGTTTAAATATTGTTACAACACATGACAAACAGAAAAGACGACCATTACCTACCAAACTCATAATTTTGCTTACTTCAAGTTTAAAGATAATCTGACTGTAAATCGGATTGCATGCAATTTAGGGAACACTGAGCCTTGTTATGGCAAATCAATGTCTCTCCAATAAATTTGATAATAGGAAAGGAAGGTATATACAACAAGCACCATTACATTACTGTAGTCTATTATTGTGCTCTGATGACCCTGGAACTGATTGCTATTATTGGTGTTAATTCCGAATGGTATGTTTGAGTCATCAATGACCCTTCGATGACCCTGCTGGACCTAAATGCTATTGCAATGTGAATTCTTTATTCACAATGTATAATTGAGATGGTAAAATGTAGCCTTGATAATGACCCTTCGATGACCCTGTTGGACCTAGCTGCTATTGCAATGTGAATTCTTTATTCACAGTGTATAATTCGGATAGTATGCTTGAGGCATTAATGTCCCTTCGATGACCCTGCTGGACCTAAATGCTATTGCAATGCGAATTCCTTATCTAGTGTATAATTCGGATGGTATGCTTAAGCCATTAATGACCCTTCGATGACCCTGCTGGACCTAAGTGCTATTGCAATGTGAATTCTTTATTCACAGTGTATAGTTCGGATGGTATGCTTGAGCCATTAATGACCCTTCGATGACCCTGCTGGACCTAGATGCTATTGCAATGTGAATTCTTTATTCTCAGTGTATAATTTTGGATGGAACGTGTCTTGATAAAATGCAAATATGCAGAGCTATTGAATATTTATTCTAATTTTGGATGGAACGTGTCTTGATAAAATGCAAATATGCAGAGCTATTGAATATTTAATCTGAGACAGGATGTTTTTGAGCCTATTCAACTACAACATGAATTCTTTATTCATACTATAAATTCAGCATGCTGTCCTATTGTCTTGTAATGCCCTAAATGCTTATGCATTAGGAGTTTTAATTCTTGATGATATTAAACTGAGATGGTATGGTTTAGGCATTTCTCCAATTTGTCTTTTGCATCCTTAAGTGGCCCTAGGTGATGAACCCTTTTCGGATGAAGTATGTTCTGATTTGTCTCTATAAAAGTCTAGCTGCTTTAGCTAAGGTATAGGCTATTTGTGCATCTAACTAAACCATCTTGCAAGCTCTGTGATATTCCTTTGATTTGCCATTTGATTGAAACATTAGAGGAAATGCTTTAGAGCTTATAAAATCAATTCCTGAAATTTTATGGATTATATATGTGCCTTTTATTCCTATATGATATATTTGTCTATGTATAGATTTACTTGATACTTGATAACCGTTTAAGCCCATTTTATCACAGATGGTAATAGATGCCTTTTTCATCAGATCTTCACACATACAAAAAGAGCAAGAACTACGATATGGGTTTGCAAAGCTCAACATACATCTTATAGAACTTGTGAATGAGAGTTATAAATCTATTATATTTATCTTAAAATGAGTCTGAGCTGTTTCTTACTTTCTCTATATTCTGAACAATGTGATGAATTTTTTATTAATCTATGATGCTTTTGTAAGCGATTGGATGTCTTGAATTCGATGACCCTAAAGGAAGTTGTAATATGAACTCTTTGTTCATAATGTAAAAAATGAATGACAGCCTTAATGCAGATATGATTTTTTATTCATAATGTACGAGATGGTATCTATTATTCTTTGATGACCCCAAATGAAATTTTGCAATTGCAACTGGAAGTGCATGCATGTGTTGTATTAGCCTATTAGCCTATTTGTATCTATTATTCTTTGATGACCCCAAATGATTATTTTCAATTGCAACAGGAAGTGCATGCATGTGTTGTATTAGCTTATTTTGGTGCACCAGAATTTGTTATTCTGCGTGGAAATTCAAAATGGTATGTTGGAGCCATTGGTGACCCTGGACCTAGAAGCTATTGCAATGTGAATTCTTTATTCGTGATGTATCACTATTCACTGGGATGGTAAACCCTTAAGTCCAATTGCTATTCAAAATGTGATTTTGGATGGTCTGTGTCTTGATAAAATGCTAATATACAACTCATAATGATTAATCTGAGACAGGTAGTTCGAGTTCATCCAACCACAATATGAATTCTTTATTCACAATATAGATTCAGCATGTTAAGTTTTTGCCTTGTGATGCCCTAAATGTTGCTTCATAATGACTTTTAATTTTCAATATCCAAAAAGGGGGTGGTATGTATGACCCTAATAACCTCAATTTCGGCTGCAAGATAGATTGGATATCTTGAATTTGAGCCATTAATGACCCTTCGATGCCCCTGCTGAACCTAAATGCTATTTTAATGTGAATTCTTTCTTCACAGTGTATTGCAACGTGAATGCTTTATTCTCAGTGTATAATTTTGAATGGAATGTGTCTTAAAAAAAAATGAAAATCTCAGCTCTTAAGTGCTTAATCTGAGACATGAGACATGATGTTTCTGAGCCTATTCAACTACAACATGAACTCTTTATTCATACTATAAATTTAGCATGGTGCATTTTTGTCTTCTCATGCACTAAATGCTTATGCATTATGAGTTTAAATTATTGATGATGTAAAATTGAGATGGTATGGTATAGGCATTTCTCCAATTTTGCTTAAGTGGCTCAGGGTGATGAACTCTTTTCAGATGAAGTATGTTCTGATTTGTCTCTATAAAAGTCTAGCTGCTTTAGCTAAGACATAAGCGCTACGTGCATCTAATTCGACCATCTATTAAGCTTTGAGATATTTCTTTGATTTGCCCATTTGATTGAAACATTAGAGGAAATGCTTTAGAGCTTATAACATCAATTCCTGAAATTTTATGGATATTTTATTCCTATATAATACTTTTGGCCATGTATAGATTTACTTGATAGTTTCTTAAGTCCCTTTTATCACAGAGACGGCAATAGATTCCTTTTTTTCATCAGATCTTCACACACACAAAAAGAGCATTAACTATCATATGGGTTTGCAAAGCTCACATATATATCTTATAGAACTTGACAATGAAAGTTATAAAGCTATGATATTTATCTTAAAATGAGTCTGAATTGTTTCTCTATATTCTGAACAAGGTGATGACATTTTTCTTATTCTATGATGCTTTTGTTTCACTATATAGAACTTGCAAGCGACTGGATGTCTTGCATTCGATTCGATGACCCTAAAGGAAGTCGTAGTATAAACTCTTTTTCATAATGTAAAAGATGGATGACAGCTTTAATACAGTTTTAATATGAATATGAATTTTTATTCATAATGTACGAGATGGTATCTATTATGCTTTGATGACCTCAAATGAAATTTTGCATGCATGTGTTGTATTAACCTATAATCTATTTTGGCGCACCAGAATTTGTTATTCTTGGGGGAAATTCGGAATTTTGGAGCCATTGATGACTCTGGACCTAGATGCTATTGCAATGTGAATTCTTTATTCACATTGTATAATTGGGATGGTAAAATGTAGCCTTGATGACCCTAGTCCAATTACTATTCAGAATGTGAATTTTGGATAGTATGTGTCTTGATAAAATGCAAATATGCAGCTCATAATGCTTAATTTTAAATAGGATGTTTGAGTTTATTCAACTACTATATGAATTCTTTATTCATAATATCGATTCAGCATTTTAAGTTTTTGCCTTATGATGCCCTAAATGCTGCTGCATTATGACTTCTAAGTTTTAACTATTGATGATCTAAAATTGAAATGGTCCTTGATGATCCTAGATGGCAAATGGTATATAAAATCATAAATTATTTACAATGATGTAAACAAGAAGCACTAACAACTAGCAAGAGTGCAAGACATTACTTGACCTTCGCTTTCCTGCATATTTTTTATTTGGTCCCACACTCCCACTAAAGACTTGTGACCACTTTCTATTTTCAGTGATTCAAATAATGATTAGAATGGTAACGGTGATTTTAACTCGTCACCTTTATTTCCTATAATCAGAATGGAATCCATTTTCAGTGATTCAAATAAAGATTAGAATGCTTAGTTCTTTTACTTTTATGAATGTTTGCATACCATCTGGATATGGCAGGTCATAGATAGATTTTCTTGAAAGAAATCCGAATATTGCTTCTAAAGAAGTTAGATGGATGCTAATCAGTTTATAGTTTAGAGATGAATCAACTTGAAATGGCACTTCCTACAATGTGTGAGTTGTTCTTTTGAAACTCTTTTAGTTCATTTTTGTTACACATGAAGGTTGTACAAGTGCACAAATTTTCAACTGGTTTATTCCTTCTTTGCACTCAACTTAATCTACTATTCCTTGTTAAAAATTCTCTCCCAGTCCCTGCTACATTAGAAAATTTGAAAAGCCTGAACTATTTGGATTTAGGTAGTAACCTCTAGATGGATGCCTTCCTAGCAGCATATTCAACCGCACTTCTCTGTTTGGTGTTGCTTTCATTTTCAACAACCTCATTGGTGCATTCTAGCAGCTGTATATGTATTCACTATCGAGCTGGTGCTGCTATCTGCTACGGCGGGCTGACATGGACTGAACCTCAGCTTTTCTTAAATTTCTGGGGTTCTCTTATGCTAATAGATACTATGTTTGGTCAGAGATTCTTTTTTCATTCATAAATCTGTTATTCCAATTCATCACTGCAATTTCCTCTTCTTTGATGAGAAATGATTTAGAATGGTGATCTTCTTGAACAGGTTAATCTTGGTAGCTTGATTTCTTTGGTGTTGATTTCTTCTCTTTAGGTCACTTAAGATCTATAAGCTGAGACTCCTCTATCTTTTCTCTCTTCAATTAGCTTCTCTTCTCACCTTTTCAATTGATAGTTTATGGAAGAAATCTGTTATTTGAGATATTGTTACAACACATGACAAACAGATACGTTTACCTACCACTCATTTTTGGGGGTGGAAAGTTCATATTTAATCTAGTATTACTGCATTCGAACTCTTGATATTGTTACAACACTTGACAAACAGATACGTTTACCTACTTGTAGTGCTTGTGATTACAATTCTCAATCGAGGCACCATATTCAGTGATTATAAACAAAGTGGTGATGTTGAGAATCATTAACTAGACTACAATTCTGGTTCACATTGCTTGGTTTTACAATTTTTTAATATAAAAGGGGCACCCTCTGCAAAAAATTAAGTGTGAAACTGGTATGTAGAGCACAAAGTTATCTTGCTATTGTTGAAATCTGAAAGTATACTCCATGATTTGGAGAAGAAGACTCAGAGTAAAGGAAATGTGATTTTCTCATTCAATGAATTGCAAACTGTTACAGAAGATCTATATATACAACTTCTCAACTATCTAACTGCCTAACAGAATCAAAACTAATTCTAACCAATCTAACTAACAGAACTATACAATGGATAGAAACTAAGAGTAAATGGGAAAGATAAATACAAAGGTAAAGTTGATAATTAATAGTAAACTGATAATTAATAGGCAGAGTCAACAAGTCAGCCTGCTGATGTGTCATTTTGACTTGTAACATCCCCCCTTAAGCTGGAATGAATGTCAATGATTCCAAGCTTAGATTGCAGCAGATTGAATGGTCCAGGACTGAGGGACTTAGTTAGCAGATCAGCAATCTGCTCTTTTGAAGGTATAGGCAGTAGATGAAGCATTCCACTTCGTATCTTGTCACGGACAACATGACAATCAATCTCTATATGCTTGGTTCTCTCGTTAAATACTGGATTGGCAGCAATGTGAAGTGCTGATTTGTTATCACAGCAAATTACTGCTGGTGTATGATGAGATATCTGCAAATCTGTCAACAGATATATCAGCCACTGTGCTTCACAGGTTGCTTGAGCTAAAGCTCTATATTCAGCCTCAGATGAGGAACAGGACACTACACTCTATTTCTTGCTCTTCCATGAGACAAGAGATGTTCCAAGGAAGAAGCAAAATCCTGTAGTTGATCTTCTTGTGTTAGGACAAGCTCCCCAATCTGAATCACAATACCCTTTAAGACATAGAGGTGAGTCTGCCCAAAAGAACAGGTCCTGTCCTGGGTGATTTTTGATAAACTTCAGGACTCTCAAAGTAGCAAGCATGTGGGAATCTGTGGGCTTATCCATGAATTGACTTAGCCATCCTACTGCATATGATATTTCTGGTCTAGAGTGAGTTAGGTAAAGGAGCTTGCCAATCAGTCTTCTATATGCAGTAGGGTCATTTAACTGTTCTCCTAGTTCTTTATGTAGCTGAAGACCAGGCTCCATAGGAGTGGAGCAAGGTTTAGAACTTAGAAGCCCAGTTTCTTGAAGAAGATCTAATGCATACTTTCTTTGACATAATGAGATTCCTTCATAATTTCTGGCTACTTCAAACCCAAGGAAGTACTTCAACACACCTAGATCTTTAATACTGAATTTTCCATCTAGCAGTAACTTAACTCTGTCAATTTCTTCAGAGTCAGTCCCTACCAAGATCAAATCATCAACATAAACCAATATGGCTGTGAATCCATCTTTACAGTTCCTGGTGAATAAGGAGTAGTCAGATTTAGACTGAACATATCCTGTTCCCAATAGGGTCTCAGTTAACTTCGCATTCCATTGTCTGCTGGCTTGTTTTATGCCATACAAAGACCTTTGTAATTTGCAAACAAGGTTTGGTTTGCTATTGAGTCCAGGGGGGGTTCCATGTACACTTCTTCTTCAAGGCCCCCGTGGAGGAAGGCAGTATTGACATCTAACTGACATAGATGCCAATTCTGGCTTGCTGCAGTGGCAAGTAACAGTCTGACAATGTTCATTTTTACCACTGGACTAAAGGTTTCTAAGTAATCCAGGCCTGCAGTTTGTGTGAAACCTTTAGCGACCAGTCTAGCTTTGTGTCTTTCTATAGACCCATCAGCATTCAATTTGAGTTAAAAAACCCACTTGCATCCAATTGCTCGTTTGTTATTGGGGAGAGGAACTAATTTCCAAGTATTAGTCTTCATAAGAGTATTCAACTCAGCCTCAACAGCACTTCTCCATTTGTCATCACACATAGCCTCCTCAAAAGAGTTAGGTTCAGATATGGTAGATAGGTTGAGTGTGTACTATTTGTGAGATGAAAATAGTCTATCATAACATAAAACATTAGAAATAGGATACAATATACCTTCAGAATTGTGTGATGGAATGGATGACTCAGAATTGTGGATTGTATCCTTGATGAGGGAGCAATGGTATTCTTGGAGATAGGATGGTTGGTTTCTGGTTCTAGTAGATCTTCTCAATGTGTCACTCTCAACTTGGTTTGGGTTATTTTGCTCATTTGAGGGAAGGTTAGTGGTTTCTTGGTGTGTATGTGTTTCTGGTTGTGGTGTGAGTGTTGGGTTATTTGTTGTTGTGTTTGGTGTCTCTTGTTCTGTGTATGTTTCTGGTTGTGGTGTGGACGTGGGGTAATTCCCTGCATTTTCTGGTGTAGTGTTTTCTGTATTGGGATCATTGGTTTCCTGTTCTTGGTTGTGTGTGTGGAAAGTATCACCAAAAGGTATGGAATTCTGAAAATTGTAACTAGAGGAATCATTCTGAGATGACTGTCCTTCATTTGAAATCATATGATATGGAAATAAATGCTCAAAAAATCTAACATCTCTAGACAAGAACAATTCTCTAGAATTTAAATCAAAAAATAAATGTCCTTTGACACATTGTTTAAATCCCAGATAAATGCACTTTCTGGACCTAGAATCCAATTTCTTTCTATTTGCCTTTAGTGTGCTTGCAAAGCACAGAGATCCAAAGACCTTTAAATTGTCTAGATTGGGATTGTGACCAAGCAGAACAAGAAAGGGGCTCTTTTTATCTAAGAACTTGGATGGCAATCTATTGATAATATGTACTGCCTAACTTACAACATGAGCCCAGAATCTTTTTGGTAATTTTGCTTGAAAGATTAGGGCTCTTGCAATAGTAAGGATGAGTTGGTGCTTCCTGTCAACAATACCATTTTGTTGAGGAGTACCAACACATGAAGTTTGATGAATTATACCTTTTTCTTCTAAGAAAGTTTTAAGTAAGAACTCACTACCATTATCTGTCCTAATGCATTTTACTTTTATATTGAATTGAGTATCAACTAATGATACAAAACTTTTCACTAGGTGTGATGCCTCTGACTTTAACCTCATAGAAAAAATCCATGTGAACCTACTTCTATCCTCTACTACTGTTAAAAAATATTTATATCCCAGAATTGAGGAAACAGAAAAAGGACCCCAAATGTCCATGTGGACTATATCAAAATTCTGTTTTGCAACAGTAGTGCTATTTGGAAATGGTAACCTTTTCTATTTAGCATAAAAGCATATATCACAGGGAATATCAGACTCACTATACTTCACCGAAGGAAAATTTTTATTTATTTCATGCATTTTCTCAAGTGAAGGATGTCCAAATCTCATATGCCAAATCTTACAATTCTTACTAGTATCTAGGTTATTGAGATTACTCACAATACAAGGGTTGTCTAAGATGTGAGAACAAAGAGTGTTTACAGGATGTGTAGTAGTTGTTTGTCTGCTGCAGGGGAAAACAAGGTGTTACAATCCATTCCTCCGTTCAGCTATCCTAATCACCTTCTCCGTTAGGTTGTCTTGTATCACACATTTCGGCCTGTTAATATGTAAATCACAATCTATATCATCAGTCAATTTAGGTATGGACAAGAGATTAAAAGAAAATTTTGGAATGTATAAGACTGACTAAGGACAAGGGTATCATCAAGGTTAACAGTTCCTGCAAGGTTACAATGCACAATTGTGCCATTTGGTAAAGTCACTGTGACAGGTTCTATGCGTCTTATACATTGAAATAGGTGTTTTTCATAGCAAACATGTATGGTTGCACCAGTATCAATAACCCAGCGTTTTTCTTTCTTAGAATTAGGGATGATACAGATTATACCTGACTTCACAGTGGTGAAGTGGTTGATGGTGTGAGGAGAGGATGTGTTGCAACCTTGGAGAAGTGCTAAAATGGCTTTGTGCTGCTCTGGTGTGAATCCTAAGTTCCCAGAATTAGAGCTCTGCTTTCCTCCATCACTGTGATCCTCCTCAGCATCGTGTTCTTCTTCCTCTTCAGCAACATTCTCACCAATCAAATTGTTTACTGTATTTCCTTGCTGATAATGTGGAAGATACCCATGTTTTTTGTAGCATACGTCCACAGTATGACCAGTTCTACCGCAATGTGAACAGATTTTCGTGCCTCTTCCTCCTCTACCATAGCTATTTCTTCCACCACGATCACTTCTTCCTCTAGATCCTCTTCCTGCGAAGCTGCTTGCTGCAAGAACCTTTGGTTCATCAATTAGCATAACAGCAGTTCGTTCTTGCTGAATGAGGAGAGAATACACCTTTGCTATGTTAGGCAAAGGTTCCATGAGCATTATTTGAGATCTCACGGCAGAGTATTGTTTGTTCAGTCCTTTTAGAAATTGAAGAACCTTTCCTCGTTCCCTATATTCTTTGAATTTCTTTTCTGCATCGCAACCACCAGCACAGTTGCAACTACATCGAGGAGCAGGTAGAAAATTCTCCAGTTCTTGCCACAATCGTTTCAATTTCGTGAAGTAAGTGGAGATCGAACCATCGCCCTGCTTCGTAGTGTAGATTTCTTCTTGTAAATCAGAAATGCGAAACACATCGCCTTGGTAAAACCTATCTCTCAAATCTTTCCAAACTTCTGTTGCCGTATCCATCCATAGGATACTCTGTGTGATTTCTGGAACAATTGAATTGTTGATCCATGACATAATCATGGTATTGCATCGGTCCCAAGCAAGAGCATCTTTATCATCATCATCAGGTCTTGCTAGGGTTCCGTCAATAAAATGCGATTTGTTCTTGGACTTCAACGCCACCATCATCGATCTTGACCGCGTATGATAATTGCTTCCGTTGAGAGGAGGAGTGACGATCGCCGTTCCCGGATTATCACTAGGATGCATGAAATAGGGATTCAACATGTCGTTCTGGTATCCCTTGGTAGAATTGCTATCTGTCGCCATTTTTGATTGCAACGTCGAGAAGATGAATCGATCAAGTTTCTGATGATATGAATGAGATTGAATGAGATGGAGTGTGCAACGATGGTGACAGAACCCCTAGAAAGGAGCTCTGATACCATGTTGAAATCTGAAAGTATACTCCATGATTTGGAGAAGAAGACTCAGAGTAAAGGAAATGTGATTTTCTCATTCAATGAATTGCAAACTGTTACAGAAGATCTATATATACAACTTCTCAACTATCTAACTGCCTAACAGAATCAAAACTAATTCTAACCAATCTAACTAACAGAACTATACAATGGATAGAAACTAAGAGTAAATGGGAAAGATAAATACAAAGGTAAAGCTGATAATTTGGGTGGATTACCTTTTTGTGTGGGTCCCACCCAAATACTTTCTTTCCTTTGAGTTTCTCTTGAACCGAACACAATGTTAATAATATCACCCAAAAAATTGTCAAAAAACAGAATTGCTATTTGTTATGGAAGTTTTTTTGAATGAACGTGTTAAGAGTGTAAAGAGTAGTTTGAGAAAATACACACTTGAAGATGGGTATCTTTGTACTTACAAAAAGAATGATATATATTATTATCATATATTTTAGCGGTGTGTGGCACATCAAATACATGATCGTCTTATCATGCTCTATTAATCCTATATTTTTATTCATGGTGGCAAGCGCGAAGAGAGGAACATGCACTTGGTATGCCTGCCAAATGAGTGGGGGTCACCAAATCGATCTTACCTCACCTGTACTATACTCTGATCTCAACTCTTCTGAGTTCTTTTGACACCTTTGCCCTTCATTCCTTTTGTCTCCTTCCTCCGCAACCCTTCTCTCTCTCTCTCTCTCTCTCTCAAATATTCTCTTTTCGTTACAACCCACTTCCTTTCTTTCTCCTTCACCTTCTCATCATCAATATTAACCCTTTCTTTTTTCTTTTCTTTCTTCACTTTTCTCTCACCATTCTTTCCTCATCACGCCACCTCTTCAATTCATCAATTCTATATCATATCATCATCCTTTTTTTCTATCTTCACATGCAATCAATTTTTCCAATCACACTCCTCTCATCAATAATTAATTCCTCCGCGCTTTCCGCGTCGCCTTCGTTTGCAAGACGCCTCTTTCTTTCACAATCAATATTTAATAATCATTTCACTCTGTAAGTTGATTTTCACTTTTCTCTTGTTTATTTCCGATGATCGTTACTATTAATCGTCTCAATTCTCCAACAAAAAAACTAAATCACTCGATTGTCAAATGGAAGTGTTCTTTAATTGCAAGCCGATGAAATCCATTGTTTGTGGAACTATGAATTCCATAGCTTGCAAGTGTATTTTTCTTCTTATCACTGTTTTGATCCTCAGAGCTTTATTGCTTTCTCCTTTCCCTGCTTTTGGTGTTATTGAATTAACCAACCTTGTAAACCATTCTCCATCATTAGGTATTAGAGTTTCACAAGAAAAGTTTTTAGAGGTTCCTCAAATTGTTTGGGGATTAAATAATCAGAAAATTGCATTTGCAAGGGCTTCTCTCACTGCAAGAATCTTGAATCGAACTTTATTGATGCCTAGTCTTAGTGCTTCCTTGTTTTACAAGGAAATTGATCTTCTACAACCAATTTCATTTGATAAAGTCTTTCAATTTCACAAGTTTAATAAACTCTGCAGTGGTTTTGTTCAATTAGGTAGTTACTCTGATCTGGTGAATAGAACAAACGTGTTTGAAATGCAAAAAGGTAGTGGTAGGAAGTGGACAGTGGAAAGGGATTTAGATCAATTGAAACAGCATGGTAAGGGTTCTTCATTTGATGATTATGAGGTGATTAGAATAGTTGGGAAAAACCCTTTTTTGTGGCATGATCATTGGCCTGTGAAGGATTATGCAAAGGTTTTTGAGTGTTTGGTTTTGGTAGATGAGATTGGTAAAGAAGCTGATAGAGTTGTTTCTAGGATTAGAGAAGTAGGAGGAAGCAAAACTCATGAATCACATGATCATGTCCCTTATGTTGCTGTTCATATGAGGGTAGAAATTGATTGGATGATTCATTGTAAAAAGTTGGAGCAAAGATTGAACACAAATCAAATATGTAGTAGCAAGAAAGAGATAATAGAAAGAGTTAAAAACATTGCAGGTATGAAGAAACCAATTGTTGCTTATCTTGCAGTGGCTGATAAACTCCTTCAAAATTCTACCATTCTTGAAGGTTGGGAAAAAGGATTTCTACCTTATGAGAAGAAGAAACTTGGTGTTGAAGGAATTTATAGTAAATATCCATATTTAATTCAGTCTGCAATTGACTATGAAGTGTGTTTGAGAGCTGATGTATTTGTTGGGAACAGTTTTTCAACCTTTTCAAGTCTTATAGTTCTTGAAAGAACACAGAAAATAATTAGAATGGGTGTTAATGATATGTGTGGAAGTGATGTAAGATGGCCTTCTTATGCATATAATATAGCTGGAGAATTTAATGGTCCTATGAGATGGGTTACAAATATGTCTGATTTAAATCTCCAGGCTATAAGCTATGGTACTAATCACATTTCTTGTTGACAGTGTTTATACAATTCATACTACAAATGTAAGATGTCCTTTCTCTTTTCTCTCATTCTTGTTTTTATCACTTCCAGATTTTGATTAGCAGAATATTTTATTATTAATTTTTATGTAGAGAATTCGACAATTGAGTACAGCTGTTTACACGGAGGTACAGTTTTTTCTTAGTTTAGTTAACTCCAATATATTATTTTAATACATAGTGCTCTTAAGTCAAAAGGTTGTGTTTGGTTTCTTTGTTTATACATGTTTGTTATTTTATATATATTTCCTGCTAGTGGATTTTGGTTTTACATGTGATGGTAGATCTGGAAAGATACAGAGAAAACTCTGCAATAATCTGCCGGTCGTGTTTATTTGTTGTACATCTTAGAAACACATAACGAACATTCTTATTTACCCTTCATATAAAAATCCATTTTCGGAAACAATGTTACATTTGCATATGCTTGACATTCAAAAATGTGTTATCATGCATGCAGGAATATAACGCTTTAAAAATGTGTCATTTTGTGTAGTTGGCTTTTACCGTGTGAAATATTGAAATAAGTTAGTTGAGTACAAAGTAATTTATGTTCGAGTATATTTAAGTAAAAGTGAGTTGAATTTCCAAGTAAAACTCACCTTTGGAGCCAATTCATTCTACAGAAGAAAGAAAATCATTTTTTTTAGTATTAAGAAGCATGAGACATTTAATTAAGTTAGTCACAGATTTTGAAAATTTGCAAAGAAGTGGTTGCTTATTTTCTCATTCTTCATGTGAATTCCGGTGGTGGCCTGGTGGGGCTACATGTAAAGTAGTAGTGAAGATGCTTTGTAGCCCTTTGATTAAAGTTTTCTCTCTTTCAAGGCTAATAGTACCTCGTCCCATTTTATAAGATCTTTTAGCAAAATTAATTTTTCCCAAATTAATTTTTGTTTTGCATTTTTAAGAAAGCATCTAACATATTTTTTCACTATTGTTCTTATTAATCATGACAATTTTTTACATTTAATAAATGATTCACGTTTATCTATTTAGAGAGATAAAGGGTTAAATTGTAATTTAGACAACACTTTTTATAAAATTTAAACTACTAATCATTTTTCTTAATAGGTGTACAACAACCTTAAACTACATATAAAATGATATAAAATGAGAAGGAGGCAGTAAGAAGCTTTCCTTGTTCAGTCTTTTCTCCTTTTACATTTGTTCGTTCCTTCTCCTTGTCGATTTCTTGCTTTCTTAAGATGAGATATGGATATAGTGACTGTACAGAGTTAAGAGTGACAACACAAACACTTGGCTTCAATGGGTAGAGAGTTAAGAGTGACAACACAAACACTTGGCTTCAATGGGTAGGGTCACATTGACCCACTTCCGAAGACAGTGCACAATGATATTTGTCCCGTGACATCCTTATCACATGTTTCAGCTAGCTAGGGAAGAGTAAATTGTTTTGTTTTGTTTTACTTTGTCTACCTACTTTTATCATGTCCTTGTGTCAGTAGTGGTGGGACTTGTTGTGTCTCTTGAAACCTTTCTGGTCATTTTTGTGTGAGTGGAGTCTCAAAGGTTCATGTTTATTGAACGGTAGACATCAACTGGTATATGAAAACGGGACCATTTGTGATGGGAGGGGCTGCATTGCTGTGATGTAGGTGCAAAATATTTTTTAGAAAAAATAACAAAGTTAAAGTCTCAAGGTTGTTTTTTTTCCTCAACTTTCAAGGTTATTGGGGTGGGTTTAAAGGTCCACCACCACATTTATTTGTGGATCGGTCCCCATGCAATAACCATCATAGATATATTATATTTAAGGCAAAATTACAGCAGATGACCTTTAACTTATTTATTTATAACAAGTAGAACCTTTAAGTTTTTTTTGTAACAAATAAGACTTTTAAGTTACCTAACGTTGACACCGTTAACCTTTTTCTGAACTTCCGTTCCAAAAATGTTGAGGTGGCGTTAACGTTGCTTAGGTGTCAGTTACGTTGCTGACTTGGATATTAATTTTATTTAACATTTAAATAAATACCCAAAAATGTCTTCTTTTCCATTTAAACCCCCAATTCCCAATCTGAAACCCTAAATGAACCAGAACCCCAATTCTTCCATCAATGCCTTCATACCATACAAATGGATCAAATTCACGAAGCCAGAACTCTCGATCCTTCAATTCGAGTGCAACCCCATTTGTTGTAATGTTTTTGGTTCTGATTTGTGTAACTTTGATGTGTATTTTGGTTCTGTTTTTGTTACACTTTAAAAACTTGCCAACCCAGAAACCTAGAATCTTCTTCTTCTTCTTCGTTTTCGAACACAGAAACCCAGAAACCCAGAAACTTCAATCTTCGTTTCCTTCGTTTTCGTTTTCAATCTTCGTTTCCTTCGTTTTCGTTTTCAATCTTCTTCTTCTTCGTTTGCGAACCCAGAAGCCCAACCTTCGTTTTCGTTTTCTTCTTCTTCATTTTCACTTCTTCTTCGTTAACGCTTCTTCTTCTTCTTCTTCTTCTTCTTCGTTTTCACCAAGGAACTATTGTATCTTCTTCTCTGTTTCTATTTCAGAAAACAAATAGTTCAACTTCTTCTCTGTTTCTATTTGATATTTGTTAATTCCATTTCCTTTTATTTTTATTCTTTCGTTTTATTTCATATTTGTTAATTGCAATTATTTGTTTTTTATAATTGCTAAATCAAATTAATATCCAAGTCAGCAAAGTAACTGACAGCTAAGCAACGTTAACACCACCTAAGCTTTTTTGGAACGGAAGTTTACTAAAAGGTTAACGGTGTCAACGTTAGGTAACTTAAAGGTCCTATTTGTTACAAAAAAAACTTAAAGGTCCTACTTGTTACAAATAAATAAGTTAAAGGTCCTCTGCTGTAATTTTGCCTATATTTAAATAAATGTGGTGGGGGACCTTAAAAGCCGCCGGTTGTTGGAGTCAAGGTTGAAATGTTTTTTCAGTAATTTGTCTTGGTTAGAGTTACAAGAACGATACTCCCTCCGTTTCTAGTTTTTGATACTTTTAGCTTGTTACACACATATTAAGGTACCATTAATTTGCGTTGGCTAAGTACTAAAATACTCCCTTTGTAGTTGTCTTGAGATAATTAAAATCAAAGTAAAAGAGTCTTGAGACAATTAATTCATACTTTGGAACTCTAAAATACTTAATAAATATAGAGGGTATATTAGGAAAAATTAGGTGAATTGTACATTGGGTTTTTAAAAGTACCATTGTTTTGGAACAAAAATAAAAGACCAAAAGTACCAAAGATCAGGAATGGAGGGAGTATTCCTTTTAAGTAGTCATGGGTTCAATTTTAATATTCTTGAATATGAAAAATATTTTTCAATATTTTTTTTGGTGATAAAATATTATTTCTCCTATATTCTTGGATAAAAATATTAGTTTGCGGATGAGGAAATATTTTTAAAAGGATTTCTTTTATCTTCAGCCTACATAACTCAACACATTTCCCTAAAAATATCACATCTTGTTTAGTTTCTCTTTCAAAAATGAACTGTATGTAGAAGTGTATTTTGTACCAAAGGCACAGATGGAGTATAATTTAACTCAAATGTGAATGTGAATTCAGTAACTCAAATTCAGTAACTATAATGTGTATAATTAAGAAACATTTTAACTTAATTTTAAACTTAAATTTAAATTTTGTATAAAAAAGCTACTAAACCAATCAACACGGTCTAGTGACTTAATCTACCATAGGACACGGGGTTGACTCGGAGCTCCTAAGTTCAATTCTTGCCGTGGATAAATTTGGTGCCACCAATGGTCCAAACCAAAAAAAGAAAGCTACTAAACCTCAGCTACTGATTCCGGTTTGAGTTGGAGAATAGCGGACTAGTTCGTAAATGAGGGATCATTGTAGCATAAAGCAACTTTGGGTTAAGTTGTGAAATCCAAGCAAAATTCTCAGTTTTGTGGGACCAAATTTATTCATATCCATTGTACCAACCAACCGATTATTTGTGATAAAGGTTACGAGTAAGGTAAGGAACACGAGCCGTTGAGAACACTTTAGGCTTTAGTAAAAAGTCAAGGGGAGAAGGCCAAGTGGAGGGTCATTACTCTATCTTCTAATTTAGCTCCAAAAAGAAGACAATTTAGGTGTAGATCTATTAATGCCATTGATGCTTTTTCCAGTCACAACATGATAGTATATTGATTGTTTTTTTAAAAAAACTAGTAGGATACTCGTGCATACATATAGATGTTGTCGTGTTCATTTTATGAATAAATTTAGACAGTATTTAAATAGTTTGAACATTATCCCGTGAAAATAAAGATAAATTTAAAGTAGATAAAAAAGGAGTTTCAAATAAAAATAGATAAATATTAAAATCTAAAAATGTAAAAGTATCATTTAAAAACAATATGTGCATTTATCCTGTATTTTTTATATATAAGTGTTGTTATCCCATGCTTTTTATATATCAGTGCAGCTATCCCGTGTTTTTATATATATCATTCTAGTTATCTCCGTATTTTTTTATATATCAGTGCAGTTATCTCATAGTTTCAATTGATTATTTGAGTTGATTAGTATAGTAGATAGTAAAAGATAGATAGCAGATTATCAATAAGAAATATTTATCCCTTGTTTTTTTTATATCAGTGGCAATTATTTGTCTTTTTTTAGAAATAGTGACAAATATTTGTCACGTGTATTTTAAATATTAATCAGTTTAAATAGTCGTCAATCCTTCTTGTTTTTTTAGTAGTAGTCTTCACAAATTATAATTATCAATGGCAATTATTAATCTCGTGCAGTTATCCCGTGTTTTTTTACATATCGCTACAGTTATCCCGTGTTTTTTTATATACCAGTGCAATTATCTCGTAGTTTCAATTGATTATTTTAGTTGATTAGTAGATTATAGTAGACAATAAAAGAGAGGTAGTAGATTATCGATAAGAAATATTTGTTTTAAATATTAGTCAGTAGTTTAAATAGTCATTAAACTTTCTTGCTTTTTTAGATAGTAGGTTTATAGTAGTCTTCAAAAATTATAATTATCAATGACAAATATTAATCATGTGTTTTTTTTATATATCAGTGCAGGTATCCAGTGTTTTTTTATAAATCATTGCAGTTATCTAGTAGATTATAGTAGATAGTAAAATATAGATAGTAAATTGTCAATAATAGGTGATAGTAGATTATCATTAAGAGTGTAAGAGATTTCGGAGAGAAAAAATAAAATTTTAAGGTGATAACTTTTTCAATAAATTGTTCAAAAAAAGCTTTTCCAAAAATTGTGATAATTTTTTGTTTTTGTTTTTTAGTGTGACTCATTTACATTTTTATAGGTAATTTTAGTAGAGTAGTGTTTGTATAAAGTACAAGAGAAAAGTGTAAGAGAAAAGTAAAAGGAGGAAAGAGAGTGTAAGAAGAAAGAGAAAAAAAGGAAGAAAGAAAGTTTAAGAAGAAAGAGAAAGAAAGAGAGGTAATGACATTTTACCCTTAAATTAGATATGTGTTTTGTTAAAAAGAGATTTAAATTGATAATTTCAGACGATATTTGTTTGTATAAATAGATATTAGATAGATTAAATAGATAATCAAAAGATAACGAATAATATGAGTAAACGGGTTGTGTCATGTTGCGATCAAAAAGTAACACAAATGACATTATTTAATAGTAGAGGAAACTTAATTTAGTTCCTAATCTAATATCATCTCTCTTACTTGGTCCATAAAGTACATAAAAAAATAAGTAAACCATAGAGTTTGTGAAACTCATCAAATAAATCTCAAATGTTTTATCATTAGTTCGTTATTACAAAAACTAATATGATGAATTTCGCAAAACTTTAAGATAATGGGATATATGCTTCACAAACTTTAGAGAGTAATCGTGTCAAAAAAAAAACATTAGAGAGTAATGGATTAGAGACTAGTTTGAGGTTTGATTTAAGTTCATCAAATGGTATGTTTGGATGCATGATTTGGGAAGAGTGAGTTTTGGAGGGCTAAGTTAAATTTTTATAAATATTCGAGATTTCAAAAAAGTGTAAAGAATGACACGATAGATAATCATATAAGATAAATACTTCCCTAATTGGCGTAGCATCCACACTTCACAGGTACTAGTCAATTTTGGAGCTCGATGGAAATTTTAGCGATGGCACATCTATCAACATTTGGAATGATCCTTGGGTGAAAGGAGGTAATAATTCTTTTGTGTCTTCTAGTGTGGTGTCGGGTTATGAGAATATGACATCTAGTAATCTTTTTAATGCAAGTGATGGATTATAGAATATTTCTTTGCTTGACCAATTGTTCAATGAAGAGGATAAAAGTCGCATTAAGGGTATGGTGGTCCAAGGGAGGGGTCTTGAAGATAAGTTGTTGTGGGACAAAAGTAGAGATGGTCTTTACTCAGTTAAATCCGCTTATAATGTGTGTATGAATGAATTGTTTGATAGTTCAGAATTTTGTGTTCCGGGTGAGTGGAATTTAATTTGGAAGCTAAAACTTCCTCAAAAGGTCAAGATTCACTTGTGGCGTTGTGCTAGAGGGGTTCTTCCAAGTCATTTTAATCTTCGCAAACGTCATATCAATATTGTCCGGTGGAGTGTCCGTGGTGTGAACATGAGGAGGAGAGTGATTGGCATTTATTTTTGGGGTGTTCTCAAACTGAATCTGTGTGGCGACAAGCCGGTCTTTGGAGCACAATTCAACAATTCTTAACCGTGGGAGCTGCTGATTTTAAATCTCTAGTTTTTAATTTGTTGCAGGCAGTTTCCGAAAGCATTAGGAACAGGTTTGCAATGATCATTTGGTGCTTGTGGAAAAGAAGGAACGAGAAAGTTTCGGAGAACACAGTGAGGCCTGCTCGGATCTCTATTAGTAGCGCCTTGGAGTACTTATATAGTTGGCAGCAGGCACGACATCCTGCCTGTGCGAGTGTGGAGCGGCCGAACATGCGGTAATGTTGTTGTCGCTGCTGTGTGGGTTCGTCCAGCATGGGATTTTGTGAAATGCAATGTCGGCGCGACTTTGTTTGGTGATAATAGATTTGGTATTGGTCTGTGCATCCGGGATAGTGAAGGTTCTTTTGTCAAAGCGAAGTCGGCATGGTTTTATGGAGCACCACCACCACCACAGGAAGCAGAGGCATTGGGATTATTATTAGCAGTCACTTGGTTACAAGAATTAACACCCAAAGAGTTACCATCGAGCTAGATTGTAAAGCAGTGGTAGTTGTCAGAGGTGTATGTAACTCTGTTACCGAGTTTGGCTCAATTTTAAGAAACTGTAAGGCTTCATTATCTACATTACAAAACTATAGGTTAGTTTTATCCGGAGGCAAGCTAACCTTGTTGCTCATACTTTAGCTAGAGCATCAAGGGAATTCGCTAGCTCCCAAATTCATGATTGTAGTCCGATTTGTATTTCCACTTTGATTATGAATGAAATGATATAAGTTTTCCTTTGTAAAAAAAAGATAATCATTTAAGATTTTTGAGGAGCAACACTGGCGTATTCATGAAATGGTTAAGAAAGTTTTTATTTCTCATGATGAGTTTCTTGACTGCTTTACTGGGCGAGGTGTTGTTACTATTTCAGAGAGGCGCTTAGCCCGATGGTTCCCACCATCTAATGGTGATATTAAAATCAACGTGGATGGCAGCTTCTTGGAACATTCCTCTCAGGCAACTATACTTGTGAAAGTGATTGCTTGGAAGCTGTCAACATTATCAACAACCCAGACAACTATAACTTCCACCCGCATGCCTCGGTTATCCTTCAGGTCTTGGATGCTTTACAGAGAAATGGAAATATCACTATTGTCCACATTCTACGGGAGCAAAACAAACGCGCTGACTTTTTGGCAAAAGAAGGTTCTCACTCGCTGTACGACACCGACTGAGACCACCCTCCTCCAGGACTAGAGTCCCTCATTTTTATTGACAAGCTTAGCTAACCGCTTTTCGTTTCTTTTTTCCTTTTTTTGTTTTGTTACTTTTTAACATCATCAAAAAAATCTACCTAGAAAAGAAAATGAAGTTCTCATCTCTTCTCCTTTAAAACTTCATTCAAAAAAATACTCAAAGGTCCCGTTTGTTACAAAATATTTATGAAAAAGTACCTTTTTACTAAAAAATCATTTTTAATAGTATTAATTGTGTTTATTATATTAATTTTTTACTCAAGCTTTTTATATTGACTAAAATTTAAAAATAATATATTTTTATAATAAATTGAGAAGCTATTTTTAAGAGCTTATGAAAAAAAAGTTGATTAACGAGTGTACTAAACGAGAGAAAAGATGAAAAAAATAATTTTTCACCATTATAAAAAAAACTCAAATCAGCTTTTGTTGTACATTATAAATCTCTAAAAAAAATTATGCATTTTATCTAATAATTATTTTTATTTTTATTTTTAGTGTAAAAAAAAATCTAATAATTATTTTTTTTAATCTTAAGTAAACATAACCTAAGTGTCTTCCTTTGAGATCATATCTAGTCTCAAATTATCCACCCCAAAAAAATATATCAAGTATCAAATTGAAAAACACTATATATGTGTACATAATGTTTCCCTGAGCAATACAATATCCTTATTGTTTGGGATGGATTGGGTGTCTTTTCTGACAAAATAAGCCTAAAGGTACCAAAGGTATCTAATATTCAAGTCATCTAATATTCAAGTTACTTAATTCCCCCCCACCCCCCATTGTTAGCGAAGGTACTCCATGTTGGATTGGTTGCTGGCTCTCTCCTTTGTTTCTTGTGTTTCTGCCAATTGAACTTGCCACTTCATTTTTTTGTGTGTGTAAAGCCACTATTGATTAGGAATATTTCTCAGTTTTTCTCCAGGTGATAGGTTAGTATATGAAATTTATAATTTGAGTCTGTGCCCCGTGGCGAAAAGGAGTGAATTTTTTTTAACAAATGAAGTTGAGGTAACAAAAACAGTATGAAAACTTTTGGCTTTTTTTTTCATACCCCCACACTTATCACCCATCATACCCCCATAATACTCAATTTGGACAAAAATGCCCCCAATTTTTGAATAAAAAAAAATTGCATTTTCCGGATTTACAGTGTAAATCCGGAAGGGAAATTTACAAAATTTCCGGATTTACGTCAAATGGACGTAAATTCGGAATGTATTTGGCTTCCGAATTTACGTCCATTTGACGTAAATCCGGAAATTCTGAAAATATTGTTTCCGGATTTACACTATAAATCCGGAACGCCCACCCCTCACCCATTACATTCCGAATTTATGATGGTATTGAGGTAAATTCGGAAGACAAAAAAAAAACCCAAAAATTTATTCGATTATATTAAAAAGCGTGATACATTGACCCTCGAAATACACTTAACAAGAAAATTAAACGCAACTACTGATTTTTTGGGAGAGTGCTCTGCATAATATGAATGATCTCTTCCGGTGTGCGCATTGTTTCGACAAACAGCTCAATGAGCTGACGTCCCAATGGAGTGTTACGGTGATGTTCCATCATTGCGTTAACATCGTTCTCGCTCCGGATCTCCATAGCTTCATACTGGCGGGTGCCGTTTTGGAGACATACGCACTTACGGTAATGTATACGAGCGATGTCTTTACGCCACTCTCCCTCTTGGCGAACCTTCCTCTCTACCTTTTCCTTCAGCTGGCTGAATGTTATATTTTTATCCAGCCTACAGAAGTAGTTCTCGCGAGAGCTAAAGAAAACACCATCAGCCCTGTTCTCGACTATTCCAGGGCGATGCAAGATAGTTAGAAATTTGTCTGAGGATCTCTGTGTTGGGCACAACTGCCATTCATTAAGATCTTCCATTTTAGCAGGTTGTGGGGAAGATGTTGGAGAAGATGCAGAGAAGGGTGGTTGGGGGAGAAGAAGAAGAAGCAGAAGCAGAGAATGAGTTAGGGTTTTTGTTTTTGTGAATGAGAAGGCAATGCTGAAGCCCTATTTATAATAGGCATGGTTAAATATGAGCCGGTGATCAAAATTTTAGATCTAAAATCTTAGCCGTTTATTTTTTATTCGTTGGGGCACAATTTCCAAAGGAAATGCCAGCCACAAATTTTCCCGACACGTTTGACTGGTTGTGAGCTGTTGATTAAAAGTGTCGGTGGAATCGTAGCCGTTGATTAATATTTTTTTTAGAGAACATGCTCAATCTAAAACATGAAGTCCTTCATCTACAAAAAAAACTTCGATAATAGTAAAAAACTACAACGGAGTGACAACAGAGGTGGAAGATCCAGCATCACTTATTGTATCATTGTCAGTCCCGTCATAGTCGCCGGCCAAGAATGCCTGATAATCGGGATCACTCGAGACACTCCCTTCAGAGAGAAACTCTGGCACCGGCATAAACCTGCTACATTAAAAATCCATAAAGAAGTAATTAACGGCGTAGAAAGTTGAAATCCAACAACAGTGAAAGTGTTTAAAACATACAAATCCAACAAGAAAGAAGTGTTTAGAAAAC
This sequence comes from Astragalus glycyphyllos, assembly GCA_963573325.1. Classification (NCBI taxonomy): domain Eukaryota; kingdom Viridiplantae; phylum Streptophyta; class Magnoliopsida; order Fabales; family Fabaceae; genus Astragalus; species Astragalus glycyphyllos. The sequence goes on from OY754310.1 coordinate 64,150,016, forward strand.
AAGTTATCATAGCTCTATTGGGTTATCAGCGTTATCCCCATCAACAAGGTTCTGCTCAATAAATCCCTAGACATCTTTATTGTTAGGGGGCACAATTTGGATTGGTGCTGGTTGACAGCGCATAAGTCTTGGGCGAAGCCGTTCAGCTGACATTGGGCAATGAATGGTAAAAACACCCCTTGAACTTAAATAGGTCAGCTGGGCTTCTCTACTCTGAGGGCCCCCAACCAAACCATCAGCTCCAAGAACCTCCATAATACGATTAGTATCTGTCTCAAGATAAGGACTACCACGTGCATCCACATCAACAGAGGCACGATATTGTAACCCAGGGCGAGTCTCTACCCATAGTTGATTAGGAAAACTTTGATGATAGTCTCTGTAAAAGCCTTTTGGAATCTTAAGACGTCTCTGTGCAATAATTCCATAAGAGACAACTCAAATAAATACCAAAGACAAAAAATATGCAATGGTAGAATGAAAAAAAAAATCATAAAATGAACATAAAAAAGAGCACTTTGAAAATGCAGATTATTATCGTTTGGAGGGATATGACTGTTGAAAATGTCTTTGGAGCCAAATTCCTTGAATCCATGATGGTATGTCCAAAACCTGATAAAAAAACCAACTGCTGTCAATTGAATTGGTTCGGTTGCCATACACTTCCGAATTTATAACGTAAATTCGGAATGCTGTTTTAACACTTCCGAATTTATGCCATAAATCCGGAAGCAACATGTTTAAAATTCCCGGATTTATGGTAAATCCGGAATTAAACTACCGTGAAATTTCCGGATTTACCGTAAATCCGGAAGGTAAAACATATTTCCGGAAAAATTAGGTAAATCCGGAAGAGAATTTTTTTGAAACATACAGTCCGGAAATACCATAAATCCGGAAATTACCATAAAAAAATTTCCAGAAATACCTTAAATTGAGCTATTTCTGAAAAATTCACAAAATGGTGGAGATCTGAGCGAATTTTGTGAAAAATGAGAGGGGTATTTTTAGGAAATAATTGGAAATGAGGATATGGGTGATAATTAAGGGGGTATGAAAAAAAAAAGCCAAAACTTTTAACGTTACACTATTTTATAATGCGACCTTGCTTTTTATAATGTAAGATAAGAAGTTATTATAGTATTTTCTAATTCAAACCCAGGGTGTGGTTGAGCGGTTGGGGCTCATCCTCCCTTAATCAAGTGTTCGATCTTCTCATTGAGTATGAAGCAGCTTTAAATCCCCGGGCCAGTTGTGCCACCCTTCGAAGTGTCTACAATCCAGCGAGAGGATTAGTCACTACGTTCGACGATGGATACCTTGGTCTCGACCAAAAAGTATTTTCTAATTCAATAATTTTGGCTTCGCGACAAAAATTATCTACCCCGTCAATGAATTGGCAATCATCTCAGAATGTACAAATGAAACCTTAAGGCCTACCATGCTTTGTTTCTTCACACAGAATTGAATTTTCAACCATTTTTTCACACTCAAAAAAATATACTTTTAGCTATAAAAAAGTGCATATAGGAAGAGGGGAGGGAATAGGATTTTTTTTTGGTTTAATAAGCAATTCATTGAAGGGTACTTAATGGTAAAGCGCGGGAAAAGTAGTTGAATGGTGTGTTAGCGTGCCTGCGTGGATCCTTTATTCAGTGGGCCTAGTTAGCCCAAATTCAATGTTCGGTTGTTAAGCTTTAACTTATCAGTCTTACTTGACACACCATCCAAAATTGCAAATTCTACACTTCCATTTTCTTAAAGCAATAGGCTAATAGCTTTTTATTTGCTAAGCAAGATTGAACTCTAATCAAGGGAATACAAGGGAACTTCAACTCATCACAAAATCATTACAGAGATTTAAGATACTCCTTGGGGCAATTACACCAATTAGAAAAGGATAATCCAAAATCTCTATTCCTCCTTTAAATAAATCATTATCACGAATCAACTACATATCCATTGAAGATTACTCTATTTCTAATTTGCCAAAGAGATTTCGCCCCTTATAATAAGGATCCACCACTGTCATTGTGGGTGAGAGCTCTAAGGGAGATTCCATAATTGTTAGAGGATCTCCATCCATGGTTGTTTAGAAGGTTGCATAATTCTTATAAAATGGTTCCCTCAAAGTAGCGTCATTTTTAAATAACCCTTATGTGATCTATACACATTTTACTCCGATAGTAAAACATTTAGACAAAATTTCAGTTTGGTCATTTATGTTTTTTTCTCAGTTTGGTCCTTTATGTTTCAAATCTGTGTCAAAGTAGTCTTTTTTAAACGCTTTGTCTACTAATGTTAACAGATGTCATGCTATGCTGGCTGTTAATAAATGACGTGACTAGCTTACTTGACATTAGTGATTGAAAAAGGTTAAAAAGACTAAAGTGAAATTTTGGTGAACATAAATGACCAAAGTGCATTTTTTGTCAAAAAACTTCATCTTCATTCTCAAACCCCACCATCATGAATCACACCCCTCTTACTCTCTCTACAGCGAACCACCATCATCACCACTCTCTCTCCCTTTCCCTCTCTCTCTCTCCTCACTATCCATCTCTCTCCCTTTCCATCTCTCTCTCCTCCCTCACTCCTTCCCCACCTTTCTCTTCCTCCCCTTCACCTTCATCTCCAAATTCAAAATTTAGGGTTTGAAAAATTATTCTTTTTCTGATTCTGAATCACCCCTTTTGGTGTTGGAATTTGATGTGGCTGATTTGTAGGTTATTCTCCCTCATCCCCTTTTTAAACTCTAATTCTTCAATTTGCGGATGAAGTTGAAAGGGAGGAAGAGAAAAGAGTAGAGGGAGCGAGAGAGGGAGAGGGAGCAAAGGGAGAGAGTTGGACAATGAGGAAAGAGAGTTTGTAGTGGTGGTGATGATGGCTTTGTAGAGAAAGAGTGAGAGGGTGGTGATTTGTGGTGGTGCGATTTGGGGATGGAGATGAGTTTTTTTTGACAAAAGTGCACTTTGGTTAGTCTTTTAAATTTCAACAAAATTTCAGTTTGATCCTTTCTGTCTTTTTTGCTCAGTCACTAACGTCAATTAAGCAAATCACATCACCTGTTAATGTCTAGCGTGACATCCATTACCATTAGTGAACGAAATATAAAATAAATAAAAAATTATTTTGACGCAAATTTGAAATATAAAGAACCAAATAGGGGGAAAAAATATAAAAGATTTTAGTAAAACATAAGTGACCCACTTTAGCCTATGATATTTGTAAGAGACACTGATTTTACATTTCTTGTATAAGCAACTAGTACCTTACCCGTGCATCCGCACGGGTTGATCGCGTTATGTGGCATGATTGTACTCAAATAGAAATGTTAATTTGTCATTCATATAAAATCAGTTGTAAATTATAAAGTATATATAAGCAATATTGATTCTACAATGTGTCCTTGTCACACTTGTAACATTAATCTAGAGTTCATAGAAAGTCTAACAAAGACGCACCAAGTGCGAAGTTTTGAAAATGAACATTATTATGGTTAAAGTAAAAGATAGATTAGTACACACTTATAAAATGAGGTATCAATTGAGTTAATGAAAGTTGAAATAAAAGAGCCTTTTGAGAAGTGTTTATGTACTATGAAGAGCATAACAAATGTAATCAAAACCACCTAAAAATGAATTATACACACATACATAAGAAGGCCATGGTACCATAGCCAATCGTAAATTGAATAAGAAGTATTATTGAATAAGAAGGCCATGGTACCATAGCCAATCGTAAATTGAAGAACATGCATATTTAGGAGTAGCATTTGGTACACAAAAGTTCATTCTATAAAAATAATATTCATAAAAGGTGGAAAACTATGCTATTATTATAAGTTTCCAATCAATACCAAAAGAGATTGGATAATTCAACTGTGCAGCACATCGAAGAACATTCAAATTTAGCGGTAGCAGTTTGAATACAAAAGTGTGGCTATGAAATTAAAAACAACCTTGCACCAGTTTGTACACATTTAACAATAGTAATTTGTACACAAAAGTGTTACTTTATTCATTATACACCAACAAAGCAGTTAATGGCATCAAGTTATAAAGGGAAAATTGCAATCTAGTACGTCTCATACAACAGAACATGCCCCTTTTGCCTTTTTCAGTAGCAGAGGCACCATTGATAGTTCCAAATCCAAACAAAATGTAAAACATCAATGTGCCTTGGACTGAGATTATCCAAATTATCCTACTGCAATATTTTTGAAGAAGTATCATCATAAAATAGACTATCTTTATCAACATTAAATACCAAGATCGGAGCCATATATTGTGTTAAATACATAACAAACTCATCCCTTATTTATAACTAATAAAAGATCACAAAGAAAAAACGAACACCAAATAGTAAAAGCATGACATATGTATATAAGTGAAATAACAATCTGAATAGATAAAAATACAGATAACATAAAAGTAACACTAACTACTTTTGGTCAACCTATTTATGACATGTGTATATAGTAAAACCAACCTATTTATTTAATTAATAAAAAGCAATTTATGAGAAATGAGACATAAGGCAATAGATAGACAAATAACAATCAAAACAAAAGAGTTTATTATTTTAACCAAGAGGTTACCTATCAAAAGAGAAAGAAGTTGGATTCTCGTTTGTAGCCTCCTTTCAACACAATATCCTGCAGCACAATAATTCCTAGGCATGAGAAAATATCGGTAAAAAGAATGGAAGTGGGTTTAATTTCGAAGCTTTAAAAGTCCAGCTTTGGATTCTTGATAACATGGAAAATGAAAGGAAACAACCCACTAACCAAGAGAAGAAAGAAAACTGGTAACAGGCCACCATATTGCTGAAATATAAAACCAAATCAAAGAGCAATGTATAAAGATTCACAAATTAAGATTTTCAAAGAGAAACGACTAAACCCTAAACCCAAACATCAAACAGCCATCAAATATCAACCATCAAAGAGCACCACCAATCAGATGCATATGCAGAAATCAAATATAAAGTTTCAAACCCACATATTTAAAGATTCAACGAAAATAATCAAGGAACAAAACCCCTAAACCTAAGAACACCAAAACCTAAGAAAACAAAGTGAACCTGATGGTTGAAATTAACTTCAGTGACAGGATATCGAAAAACCTATAAATAACAAAACAAAATCAAAATGATAAATCAGAAACAGAATCATAAAAAGAATAGATATGTTTCATGTTTATTGAAGAAGTAGAATAGTTGAAGTGGAAGGAAACGTCATACCTGGTTGGTGGTTAATATTGTTCTCCCGGCGAGATGAAAATGAGTAGAGGAAGAAGATGGGTTTAGGATTTTTCCTTGGTGTGATTTCAGCAAACTGAGAAGGGAAGAAAGATGGTGACGTGAGAAGGAGGAGAGATGGTAAGAACAGAGGGGAGGGAGATCGAACTAAGAAATATGTGAGTTGAAGGGATAAAGGGAGAAGATGTGAAGAAAATGAGAGAGGCAGAGAGGGAAAGGGAGAAAAAGAGTTAATGGAAAGGAAAATGAGAGAGAGAGTAAAACTAAAGTGGGGTAAATAGGAAGGGAAGAAAAATTCAAATTCAAATTCAAATTCAAAATGGAGTAGAAAGATAGGGAAATGTAAGTGAGTCAATTAAATTAGACAAAATTGACTCTAATAAATTGAGGTGTCAAGGTTTCCAAATGTCCCAATAGGTAAAATCATATGTGGTGAATTGGTATAAATCTATAGTAGATAGATAGTAGATACTCGATTTAACTTTTCACCAAAAAACAAACTCAATTTATTTTTATTTTTATATAGATGGAGTGACAATCCTACTTAAAACTCACACACACAACTGCGAGATCCCAAATTTGAATCCAAGACATGATCTACGACTTAATAATTGGTATTTGCAAGTTGAAGTAGGAGACGTGGACAATAAAATGTGCATAACTAGCCTCTTTTGTCATGTTGGCAATCTCTTACGCATAAAAATCCTAAGCAATAATTGTATAGTTGTGCAATGGTATTGACTATTGACTATTGAGTATGGATAATGATACTCAATTTAAGGACAAATGCCAGCAGGCCACGCTTAGTGCTCACGCCATTAACAATAGCAACAGGGGAGTCCTGTTTTCTCTGACCACGTCTTAATCCAATTAAATAAGTCCAATAAAGGATTATTAACCTATCAAGCCACAGAGCTACTATTTGTCTATAGATTAGGGTTTTATTTTGTTGCAGAACACAGTTTCAGAATCACAGCTTAAAAGAATAATAACACCAAATTGCATCCAGAAACAGAATCTATATGGTATGGAAGCTTCACTTTATTTACTTGATTCATACCCTTTTCCTTTTCTCTACTTCTTTCTCTCTCATTCCTTTTTCTATTTTTGTTACTGAGTTATGTGACGTTTCTGGGACGCATTCCCAATTATTTTTTTTATCAAATCGAAAAAGGAAAAATTTACTTATTTTTCATGGGGTGAAAAAAGATCCGATTTTGATTTTTGGGGAGGGTTTCGATTTTGATTTTTTAATACCTTACATGCCGAAGGGACTTTTTTGTGGGTATGCTTTTCGGTTGAATTGTGATCGCAGGTTGTAGTTTTACATCGATTTGTTGATGCAATATCTCCTTAAATTTCAAGGTCAATATTTAGAAACCTTTGGCGATTTGTTGAGGGGAAAATGGTGGATCAGGAAATTTTAGGTGGTGTTGGAAGAGAGGAAGAGGAAGATGAGTTCTGCAGTTGTTGTGAAGATGAGGAGGAAGAGTGGACGGAAATCCAGGAAGAAGAATTGAAGGATGACCTTGATGAATTTTCAGTGAAGATGTTCTTCAAGGGATTGTCTATAGCAGGTGTTGAAAATTCTGGTTCTGGGTTTTCTGGAATTGGAGTGTTTATGGAAAGAGCATCTGGTTTTCCTGTTATTCGTGTGCAGAAAAGGCTTGATTTTTATGCTGAGGAGCCACTAATTGACTACTTTGCACTCATGGATGGTTTGTTGGAAGCTACCAAGAACAAGATCCGGAAGGTTTATGCTTTCACAGATTCCAAGTTGTTGCATCAACAGGTTAGCATTTCAGATTTTATCTAGTTCCTTTGTTTTATGACCTCTACAGATATCCATGAAGATCCATAGACAAACACTAGGATGTAAAAATTTGGTATTTCAATTGTGCTGAAATTGATCTCAAGTATTTCTTTGATCATTTGAACATTAACTGATAACATTTCAGAAATTTGTTGTAACTTGTAAGAATACTTGATATGTGCAGGTAGCGTGTACTAAATCAATGATGAGTGTTGTGTGTGTCTTCATAGGTCACAGTCCTTCTTTAAAATGTGCTTTTGTTGAAATGTGGATATTTTTACAGGTAACATCAGAAGAAAGTAATGAGATGCCACTTTTGATTGCATTGAGAGAAAGGATTCTGGAACATGCTAATAATTTTGAAGATTTTACTTTGAATCTTGTTCCAAGCAATGATCTCGAGCAGCCACTGCAACTAGCCAAAGTTGCGATTGGACTTGTCAATTTTCCAGCAAATGGCAAGAGTTTACTTGAGAGCTGTAATATTTGTTGTGAGGAGAAGCCATTGCCAATTATGATCACCATGAAATGTTCACACAAGTTCTGTTCACATTGTTTGAGGGTCTATGCTGATGGAAAAGTACAATCTTGTCAAGTCCCCGTAAGATGTCCTGAACCTGGATGCAAATATTACATCTCTGCTACTGAGTGCAAGTCTTTTTTACCGTTCACTTCTTTTGAATCTCTAGAGAAAGCTCTTGCAGAAGCAAATTTACTCCATTCAGATAGAATTTACTGTCCATTTCCAGATTGTTCTGTTCTCCTTGATCCCCATAAATGTTTATCAGCTAGGGCTAGTTCATCTAGTCAGTCAGATAGTTCTCGTGTTGACTGTCCTGTTTGTCAGAGGTTAATTTGTGTGGATTGTATGGTTCCATGGCATTTTTCTATTGGATGTGAGGAATTTCAGAATCTTCCGGAGGAGGAAAGAGATGCTTCTGACATTACTCTGCACCGCCTTGCTGAGAATAAAAGGTGGAAGCGTTGTCAACAGTGTCGTCGGATGATCGAACTTACGCATGGTTGTTACCACATGACATGCTGGTAAGATACAACTCATTTATTTGTAACAAGGAAAAAATATTGATTGAATTTCAGTATACAGGATGATATTGCATATATGAAATGAAGATCTGAAAACATGCTTAGCGTTGGCACTCACAGCATATAGTTTAAGTGTCGTAGTGTAGCTTAGAAAAAGTTACGAGGATAGGAGAGGTCTGTCTATTCAATACCATTGTCGAACACAAGTTCTGTTTTATTCTATGTTTGTTTTATGGTGCCACTTTGCCTTCTTATGAATAGATTATATGCAAAGTATTTTCACACACCAAATTTTAGCTTATACAACATATTGAAAGCCCGTTGACCTCAGTTAAAGTGCTTTTGGCTTAGAGCTTTTGAAATTTGAATATGTTATCGGCTTGCTTTAACTAAGTAAAGATCCTGGCATGCTTTGTAATTCTAAGTGCCATATACTTAGATACAGATTCAAGGAATACTTTTAGTATTTTACATGTCTGGTGCCTTACATAAGTGAGCCTAGATATAATGACGCATATCGAAGTTATCTACAGAGTGAACTTTGTTGTAGTTCTTAATTCCTTCGTTTCTTAATTTTAGGTGCGGTCATGAATTTTGTTATTCATGTGGCGCCGAATACAGAGATGGTCAACAGACATGTCAGTGTGCATATTGGGATGAAGACATCTCCGAAGACTCAGTGTCTCACTCTCTCCAAGAATCAGAGCAATGGGCATGGGAGACTTTCAACTCTCTCCCCATGATCATGGATGCATATTCTGACCAAGAACGATCACAGCTTGAGCTTATACAAAGATTTTTAGCTGGGGGTTTAGGTCTGAGTGACCACCATCCTTACCAATCTCCTCCTCCCTGTACAGACTCCTATGTTGACACAATGAAGGATCTACATCGGCTTCCGTGGCTCGAGAGATTTGTGTCTGTGATAAGTGATGACTATGAAGATTATATTCAATGAAACTTTTTTATATCTTTGACTAGCTAATAAGTTGCTTAACTTCAATCCCACCAACAAATCTATGATTGGATTGGATGGAGAAAGAATTTGATCCTTTCTTCAGTTCTCAAGAGGTGTAGCCGATTTTGTGGCTTACCTTATCACTTCATGTATGTACTTTCATACATTGTTACTCATTGGGATATCTTTGACCTAAGGTCCTTGGATATAACATTGTGAAAAATCTATTAATGATGATTCTCTTTAATGAAAGTTTTTTTTTTCTTTTAATTTCATTTTCAGATACCTCTTTGAGGGTATCCAATAATACTCATGTCCAAGTAAAGCTTGTAATCAGGTGGGTGTTATGGTGATTTAGGTGAGGGGCTTTGGTGAGGGTTTGCATGTCATTAAACGCAACTGGTTTGTAGGTTTGATGGACACAAAGGTGTTTGTTTGTTCCAACTAATTATGGTTTTTGGATATAAATGAAACCAATGGTGGCTGACTGTATTATTAGATTCTGAATAATGGCTTACAATTGAGAGAAGTGACTGGGATTTCTAGATGGTACGACAATGTATTCTAAGAATATCTTTACTTGACAGAGAAAGATGAGAGAAGACCACTCATAGATTGCTCAGAGGCTTCATATGATTGGTTGGGAACTTGGGATGATGATTTTGTTAAAGCCTCTTCTTGGGTTAGGATTCGGCGGAAGAAGCTTTGACGATGGGTATCAAACTAATGCGAAATTTTTTGTAGGGATTAATGTTAGATGATGGGTATTTTGGTAACAAAAAAACATACCCATCTTAATGAGTAATCGTTATGTTATCAATATGGATGGTCATCGAGTTGGCAAGAAAGCGATATAAAGGCAAGAAAGCTGTGTGTTCTTCAACTTATTATGCCGGTCCGCGGTCGTTGTTAAAACATTGCTGTGTGATTCAACTTGCGACTCCAAATTTCCATCCTTTATAATTACTACATCTCTAACAGAAACCTACTAAGCCAAAGATTAATAATTTATTATACTAAACTTCCAGCTGTTAAAATTCATCTCCTCCATTTTTTGTGGCTCTTTCTATGCTCACGCATCCCCTCCCCTTCAATTTCATCTTTTAAAAATTCCTTTATTAGTACGAGCATCTACTTTTTATATACTAAAATTGTTAATTAATATGTAAAAAGGCATTTTAATAACCGAACAAATTGAGCGGTTTAACCGGTTAAAACCATGAACCAACGTCTATGGTGCAGTCATTTAAGCAGTTAGACGACAGTTTCATTTAGGTTCGGGCAATCTAAACCGTTTCAACCATGACCCGGAATGTCCACCTGTTCGATATCCGGTCCAGTTTTCAAAACATTGTATAAAAGTACTCAAAAATCAACTCTGCATTTTCAAACCATAAACCTCTCTTTACTTGTTTGAATTTCTTTGTTCTATAGTCGGCAAAATCTGCCTTGGTTTGTGTTTCTGTTCCCCACTCCAATTTTCTTATTCGTAATTTGGAGGAAACCTGTGTGGTTATGTATTCTGAAACAGCTCCCCATTATCCTTCTCCCACGATCTTTCTGAGTTTGAGGCTCTGAGCTAAAGGTTGTAACAGTGAAACACGATGTTCCACAGATCTTACTGACAAATACTACTAATTAGGGGGCCAATCAGCGTGCAAGAAGACCCTCTTTGCCAAAGCTATCAACTAACAACCGAGGAAATAAATACTGTAATTTGTTATATGTGAAGTAAAAATGACAGCAGGGTCGCCCCCTATCAAACACATAGTTCCACCCCGGTTAACACTGTCAAAACACTTGAAACTCACGACAGAATACAAAATTTTGTGTTTTACCGTATCCGTCCTTCTCAGTGTAATCAGGAATATCTAGTCATTAAGACAAAGGAAATCAAATATAAAAAGGATATTACTTCATTGCCAAGAATGAAGAAACAGATCATTATTGTCTGAGAGGTGTCTCATTGTTCAAAGTAAATACAACATTCATGTATTAATTGTCGAACCTGCTATCCAACTTTAGATTCTAGTATATATACAAACTGCGGTACAAATTCTGAAAATGCATATTGGCCTTGCCTAATAGAAGTTCTGTTTGTGTTAAAGCCTTTGGTCCGATATACAATTCATGCAATTTTCCAGAGTGAACATGAAGGTAGTAAATATTAAAGAATAATATAATAATCCAAATACAGACAATCTCATCACAGAGATCACCACAACACAGTAGTACTGCAAATTATTTATGCTAAGCATTAAAACAAAATACAAGGCCTACCTTATGACAAGTTACATTACTTAGAACCATGTTTACCATACTCTTCAGCTCTGCTAACAGCATCCATAAAAACATCAATTGTCCAATCTTTTAAATCATCCTGCAAACAGCATATGAGGAAACTTCAGCCACTAAACTAAACACTTCCCTAGTAGTTAAATTCAAACTAAAAACTGTTACCATCTAAGCAAGTCTCACTCACTATATAAAGGGCGTGTAAGATTAATCAATCATGTAGATAGTTTTGTGTTTATGGTTAACTCCTCTCAAATTCTATTAGCTCCATGTATATATAATGGAATAAAGAAAATAAAAGACATAAAGTGAGTGTTAGAATTTTATACCAAACGCAGTGGTTCTCCGGATCTTATTCTGGAATTAGGGCGAGCAAACTTGGACTCAAAAGGAGTCCTGGGCCTAATTTCTCGAATGTTCTCCCATTCCTCACGGCTAAGCATTCTCACAGAGCCTTGACCAGCAGGAGCATTCTTTATCTTGCGCTCAAGCAACTCTTGAGATCTCGAATCATCATACTGCCACGCCATAAATTATATTATATCAATAAAACAGTGAGTAGTTTCGGTTCGGAATATGATCGAACAAGTGGTGTGCAAAAAATGAAGTTGAGAGAACGTTAGGAAATAGTACCATCATGAGTAGTTTAGCGAAGACTGCAACACCAACGGCGAGGACAATCATGGGCATGGTGGCGGTGTCGAGGTAGGATAGGGATTCGGGGACGGGAACGATGAACTGGCTCATATTGGACCTTCTCATCTTTCTCTTCTTCTCCAATTCTAACGCCTTTTTCTTCAATGTTTGTGACGGGGCATTGCGGCACAGTGTATGCAACAATCTTTGTTTAACTACGTTCATCCTCCTACATCCAAACCGGTTTGCTTCCCACTTCTCACAAACAAGTTCCCATCATCAAAGGTTGCTTTCTACAAATGAAAGGGAAATATCACCCTTTTTTATTATTTATTATTTATTATTACTTTTAGTTTCAGTTCTTTTTTTTTCCTTCTCAATAAACTATCAATTAAGTCAATAAAATAAAACTCTATTTCCAATTTCTTCTCTAAAATACTTAAAGATAAAAAATATTTTCTAAAATTAGCGAAATCCACGAAATACAATGTTGGTTGAGGGACTAAATTGAGGATATACACTTTTTTTTATACAAAGTATTAAGTTCATTCTTCTTTCTTGTTGTTTTTTTACGGGAAAATGATTTCATTACGACTCTCTCAAACCGGTAGCCAAAAAGGAAGCAATACAAGGAAGGATGTCTTCAATCCAAAACAGTTTCAAAGTTATGGAGAGCAAACTTAACTAAACGATGAGCTAACATATTACCCTCTCTCCTAACATGCAATAATTGAAAGGTCTAAATAAATTTGAAATATCATTACATTTATGTAAAATTCTTGCAGAGTAGGAAAACATTCTTGTCGAAGTCTTCGTAAGAATTCAGTTTTTATGCATTGTCGATGTAAAAATAACTTACACCGTAAATGAATCACAAACCATCATATGTGAGACCTTTGAGCTGGATATGATTTTTTTGTCAACTTAAATGAAATGACAAATAAACACCACACACTATCACCGGTCACCCACGGATTCGAACTCGAAAGCCAACATCTCCGTGTTGCAAAAGTTGCCAAGGCAAATAACAATGAGGGACATCTGGATATGATTAAAATCAAAACTTTTAATTTGTGAAGTTATAATTGATTGATAGTATAATAAATCTTAATGTAGTGCATATAAATTAAATCCTATTGAATTAAATGTTAGTATTTTATAAATATACCATTTGTCAGTGTAATTTTACAAAATAAACTTTTATTTGACAGAATATTTAACTTTTCTGCTATTCATTTGGGTTTTTACTTGATACAATTAGCAATTCAAAAGATTATCACTTGAATTTCCATTTGTTTATTAAAATGAGAACATAAAATAGCTTGTTTAATTTGCAACAGAACGTAAACTGTATCTTGTGGATACATCACAAAATTACATCACTATCTAACCTTATTCAATTCTAATCCAAAAGTAACGCAACAAAGTTTGGCACTGCCAACACTGCAGAGGCTCTTAACATTACAAAGTTAAACCATTTCTAATGGAAAATTAAGCCCACTTTGCCATGAGGGACATGCCACCAGCACCTAACAATACAGCTAAGTAAGCTTTTAATTGAAGGTTAATGCTACCCTGCAACCTAGGACTCATGAAATCAGCAGCAAGAAGATCAACCAAAGCCATATAAATTAAAAGACCAGCAGATGATGCATTAAGCAATCCCACAGTGATTAATGCAGTTGGGCTATTCTCCTTGTAACTAGTGGACATTGCCATTCCTATCGCAATTCCAAGTGGGGTTGTTATTGAGAAGAAGAAAACGAAGATGGCCTTCTTTAAGAAATTGTACTCTGCCTGTTAAAGATATACAAGAGATTATTTATTATTTTATTTGAGAGATTGAATTGTGAATATGTATGATGTGTTTGTGGTGTTTATTTACCTGGAGAATGCACCCACCAAGACCCATTCCTTCAAACATTTGATGGAAGCACATGGCTGCTACAAGACCTTTTATTGAGCATGTGTTATTTGATGCTCCCATTGAAAGTCCTATCACCACTGAATGCACAACAATTCCAAGTTCTAAAACCTGCATTTTTTTTATCAATTTGATTAATCTTTTAATACGGATGATCATGCTTAATACTTTTTTTTGTGTAATAAATTTATACTTTTCAATTAGCTTAACTAAACCGGGTTTTATACATAAAATACCTAGATAACTACCTACATAGTGCTTGGATCCTCTGTACCTGTTTGCTATTGTTCCATATGATCCAAGTCAAACTACATATAAAATGAGCTCTAACTTCTCCGTCCATCCATTCATTTTAAGTTTAAAAGCTCTTGTGTGGGGTCTTGTAGATGCTAAATTTAAACTTATCATCAACTTGGATTTATCTTATTTATAATTTATTTGGAATATTTATCATATTCAAACTATCTGTTTATTAAAATGACTTACTATAGCATGGACGTTATATTGTTTTCAGCTTAACTCTGAGAACGACTGGTTAACACACTCTATTTGAAGGGAAGAACTCAGCTAATACCTAAATTGGAGTTGAGCTTTACTTAGCTCTTGACTCAACTCTTGGGATATTCGGAGCCCCTTTTCCTCGAACACTGGAGCAGAGTCAAAGACCTTTAGACAAAAAAATATTGTTTTCAGGTTATTGAAGTAAGCTCTTTTAGTATAACTTACCAAAAAAATTACAACTTATTATTGGGAGAAACCTAAGTTCCTCATCAGATAAGATATAGCTGGAAAAAGAGTTTATAAACGGGAGATATTCCTCATCTTACAAGTCAATTTTGTCAAACAGTGTCAAAATTTTAAGATGCTATATTATCAGATTCTATCATAGACCCATCAGGTCACTACCATTATTATCCATGCAACCTAATAGTATTTAGCGTGAAAGCACTATTGAAAGAAACACAAGTCCCACATTGATTGAGTTATACCCATCCATAATTTCTAAGACTTAAATGTTTAAGTGCCTTGGTTAATAATAACTAATAAGAAATAGTCTGTCAAAAGAAAAAAGTTATATATAATTTGCAAGAGTTAAAATTACCATGGCGACTACACGATAACGCAGAAGCTGTTGTGACTCAGCATTTTCTGCCTTAACCTCATGATGAAAGTGATGATGACCATGAGAATGACCAATACTAACAACACCCATCTCTCTATCATCTCCACCATCACCTGCATGGCCTTCTGGAATAACTCCATTCCTAAACTTTTTACCATAAAAACTAGTAGCCAAAGAATCCACCATCATTGTCACAACAGCAGAAAACATAGCCACAAGTCCAGAAAATGGAAACTCACGCCATGGTTTCTCATTCAAACAATCAGACCACAACATGTCAAATGAATCAGGTAGCACGTGCATGAACCCAGTACCTAGAATAATACCTGCTGCGAAACACTTCACTATTATGAAGAGATTGTTTTCAGGTCTTAAAGCTGGGATTGAACGTGTCATCAAAGGTAAACACACACCAATCATGCTAGTTATTAAGATTGAGAAAATGGATATGAGTTTAAGTGTTTGAGCTTTTTCTTTGTTGTTGCATTTGTTTGATGTTTCGGATTCACAATCTGCTAGTGTTTGGGATGTGAAAAATGTTATGAAGATGAAAATGATGGAAATCATCTTTACTGAATTAGTGGCCATTGAGGTTGTCTCACTGAGTGATCACTGATCTCTTTTTTTCCTTGTTTGGATTAAGCCAGCTTTATTATCATTTAGATATATATAGAACTTTGGTACGTTCTATTTAATCATACGTTGAATAAATTTTTGCATGATGGATACATGATACCAACTAGGGTGACTTCTCAACAGCAAATTTTTATAATATTAATTATTCGTACGAATGATCAGTACTATACGTACTACTATGGTAAGGATCACAAATTATTAATCACAATTGGAATATAGGATAATGGTTTTTTACAAAATGTCGGGAATCAGTCAATGCATAGCGAATGACACATCCAAATGGAATTACAGAAATGGAGCCAGTACGGATCATGCTGTCTGCCAAATTCCATTGTCAACCGCTAATTTCAGTATATATATATATATATATATATATATATATATATATATATATATATATATATATATATATGTATGTATGTATGTTTTTCAAATAGATATAGTTTCTTTCAATTTTAAAATTCATTACCAACACAAGAAGTAAACAGTGTGACGCAGGTGCGCCGGTTTATTTTCACAAATTTGATTGATTAATTATGTAAAATTGATGACTTCATGCTTAATTCTTTGAATGTTCCATGGAAATGAATGGTAGAGGCATGAGTAGAGCCTTGCCAAATGGCGCTTGTGTTAGTCTTGTGCGAGCTTTGCGGTTGAACAACCAAAGAAAACGTTTCTGAAAAAACAACATACATTATTTGACAAGGTTAATGAGCTAATTAATACCGAATAGCTTATAGCAGATAAGTTTATCGTGTAGGTGTTTGCAGAGACATCAAGAAATTTTCACTAATGGGGAAAAAATGTAGCCTATAATATTTTCTTAAAAAAGTTCTTTTTAAATTTTCAAAATACATAATTTCACAATAGAGAAATCTTAAAATACCTAAATTTCTATAAATTACATAACTAAAAAGATAAAATTAGTACCAGTTTATTTTCTTTTTTATTTATGTCTTGTAAATTTCCATATTTAATTTATCTTATTGGGGGTGGGGGGTATCCCTTTTTTATGAGGGTAAAATAAATTTGTTATATATATTCCAATCGAAATAAATTTTCAAGTGGGGGCAATGCCCTCAATTAACAAAAAGTGGATTCGTCCCTGGGTTTTTGACATGACTAGTTATAGTATTTTTTTCACTAGTTTATAATAGCTTATAGCGTTTCATTTTTTCTCCCATTTTTACCTTTATTATTTTAGTTAAATTCTCCATTTATTCTCAATTAAATGAATCTCCTCTAACCCAGGGATTGTGGTTGAGCGGTTGGGGCTCATCCTCTCTTAACCAAGTGTCGAGGGTTCAATCCTCGCCTTGGGTATGGCGCAACTTAAAATCCCTGGGCCAGCTGTCCTACCCTTCGAGGTGCCTCCAATCCAGCGAGGGGATTAGTCACTGCGTTCGGCGGTGGATACCCTGGTCTCTACCAAAAAATGAATCTCCTCTATCATTTTGAAGCATTAATTACAAATGTTAATTTATGTCATTTTATGTTTATAAGCTAATTCAACCGCTAATTTTACCAAACACTTTAAATTCAATCCGCTAGTTTATCCACTTTTAGTTACTCGCTCAGTTTTTATATATAAGCAAAAGACGACTCAATTATTCAGAAGAGTTGAGAAAAGAAGTGTCATTCCTATATTACACCTAATAAATTTTCTTGAACACTCAAAAAAGAGAGGAAAAGCTGAAAAACCAAGAATATACTTGCATTGAGAAAAGAAAAATGGAGCAATTAATTAGGGTAAATTTGGTACATTTTAACATGACTTTGTTGATGTTTTATCTTACTTGCAAAGTTGGAGGGAGTATCCTATATCAGCTCATCTACTATAAGTTTATCCACTATCGCTAGCTTATTCGCTATCATTTTTTTTTACCAAATAGAGCCTAAATTTGGAAATATCGGCTCTCCTCAGTCTAGTTTATTACCTATCCTTTTAGCATATGCCAAATAGAGCCTACACAAGTAATTAAATTTAAAAAATTTCAATTTAGTTCCTAACATTTTGAAAAGTTGTTCAATTTAGTCTCTTTATTTCTCAATGTCTATTTAGTTCCTAACTTCTGCAACTTAAGATCAATAAGTCTCCGACCTTTTCAGACATCAGGGTCCATACTGATACTAAGTTGTAAAAGTCAATGACTTAATTGATATCAAGTTGTAAATTTCAAAAACCGAATAGACATCAAAAATTTGAGAAACTAAATTGAATGACATTTGAAAACCTCAGGAATAATTAGAAATATTGTTAATTAGCGCTTTCACTAATTGAATAACATTTTTTTTTCTCAAGAAACGGGTGAGGAATGGGCTTACATAGATACCCAAACCAGCACATCATCGGCAAGGGACTTACATGACTTGGCGCAATAACAGTTAAACAAAAATAAAACCCAGACCACAATCCGGTCCAAATGGGTAAAAGCAGATAGACTAATAAAGAGAGACAATTAAGGTTCACCTACTCAATCATTCAACAGATTCCAATTATAGCAAAAAAATCCTATCTTCATCACACATCACGCAAGCCGCCACCATCACCCAGCACCGGAGAAAATTCCTCTTCGATCTTCCATGATATCTCGACGAAGAATGTTAAGTGGATGTTGAACCCAATTTTGAAGGAGCTGGTTAACTGCTGCAAGCTGAGCAAGGTAATGAATCACCATATTTCCTTCTCTCGCCGTCCACGTTACGCAACAAGAACAAAATTGAGAATGGAGCTCACTAATATCTGAGAGAATACTAGTTAATTGGAGCCTGGTGTTACCTCTACACGCTTCCACAACTTCCAGGCAATCAGATTCGACCAAAACTTCTTCAAAGTTCTGATTTGAGGCAAGTTGCAGTGCAAATCTCACTCCTAGTGTTTCAACAACCATCACAGAAGTAGCAAATAACGGTTTGTGTCTCTGGTAAGAACTTTCCCATCCTTATTCCTACAAATTGCACTCATTGTTCCTCGCCTAGTGTTACAAGCAAACTATGCATCACTGTTGGTTTTGATACAGTAGCCTCGAGGGGGTCTTCATCTCTTCGTCGTAGTATTGGATCTACCACAGTTAGGGTTCCCATTTTGGTTCTTCTAAGGTTTCAAGAACTCATTACATTGTGACTTTGCTAACAGAGTTGCAGCCATAGGGTTAGGAGCTGTCATTATGTACCTTTTCGTTTCTAATCTTCCAGATATTCCATAGGGTATAGCAAATTAAGGAAATATTATCCTTTAGGAATTCTGAATTAGCATCCATTAGGAGGGTTCCCAACCAATCTGTGAATATGCTTACAGAATAGGGATTTGGAACAAGGCAACAATTTATACTAAACCATATAGGTTCAGTCCATGGACATAGTAACAACATGTGTGCAATAGCTTCAGCAACCTGACTGCAGATAGGGCATAGGTCATTCTGTGCAATCTTCCTCTTAGCCAAGTTCTGATTTAATACATAGTGAGAAAAGGCAGTAGGGAGAGAAAATGTCCATGATGAAATAATGGGGTTCCTCAATAACTCAAATCCCAAAATAGAAAAAATCACATTCAAATATTGAACCACGGATGCCATTATAGATAGAGATAGCAGCCAAAAAGCACCATCTTTTTGGGCAATATATCCAAATACTCTAAAAGGCATACGGGTGAAGGGAGGAGGACCAAGGTAATAGGAATTGCTTAACAAGGTAATAGGAATTAATAACTCGGGATTTTGGTTCCGTTATGGTTCGGTTACAAAGTTCTGAACCATCGGAAAGTGGGGTGTCTGTCAAGACATAAGACCCGACACTTTGGTTCCGGATGGGTACGAAACTAAAGTTTTGAACCCGCTTAATCCCAGGAAAAAAAGGGATGTGCACGTTTCATTAATGATATTTTGGTCTTTTCACATAACTTGGGGGTCCAATAAGTAATTGGGGTTGTAGGAAGTATCGGCCGAAGACTTTAGACTACAGGTACTGGGTTTAGGCCCGGAGTATGGCTAAGCATGTTACAAACAAAACCGGATGTTATTATTGACACCCCTACATTCATTATACCGGTGTGAATTCGGGAGAAAATATATACTTTTCAAAAGGTTATCATAATAACTAATTTATAAAGTGACATGGCTGTAATTTTGTGAATAATTACAATGAAATAAAATACTTTTAAATCTGTTATATGGACAATCGATTTAAGATGTGGCAACTTACATCGATAGACTAGTTGACCAGATGCAAAATCCATTTTAAAACAACTTTTTACATCAGTTATTATTATAACCAATACTTATAACAAGGTAAATTCTACCATACCCATCCAAAGTTGCGTGGGTGTAATACTTTTTAAATAAAACTAGGCAAAATACTTAATGACATTTTTTATTTATTTAAATATTTTAAAATAAAAATAAAAATATTGAACTAATTTTCCCTGATTTTGCTTAAAATGTATCATACCCACCCAACTCTGGATGGGTATGGGGTAATCACCTATTGGAACTTTGTTAATTGTGAATTGAAAAAGTCTCACATTGGATAGAATAAACACTTTATGAGTATTTATAAGTGTGGACTTTATACCTTGGGTTGGAGCCTAACGGGTACCTAATTTTGTGAAATGGAGAGAACGCACATAAACTGACCACCACACATGCGTGAGCGCCGCCGGGCTGGTACCGGGCTTGGGCTTGGGCTGTGAGGTGTAATTTAATTTTTTGCGAAAATAATTAATTTATTTTATTTTGGTGCGTTCCTCGTCTAAATTCGTTGAACTGACCGGATACGATGAACTAACCGTTGTGTATCTGTTCCTATCCGTTAGTAAACAGATTCGTTGAATAGAGTCGTTTTGCGTCTGTTCTTATCCGTTAGTGACTTGGAGCGCAAGCACTCCGTTCTTATCCACTGTTGCTTGCGCATCAAGTCGAATTTAAAGCCTATAAATAGGTCCCTCCCTCACTTCATTCTACACCCCACTGGACGATAAATTACTCCTCTAGTTTTCTCTCCTCTCCCTCAATAATTCTCTTCTCTTCTGCTTTAAAGAATGGCCTACGAGCCATATTCAAGAGTGGTCTATGAACCATATTATAGAGTGGTCTACGAACCATATTCAGAGTGGTCTACGAACCATATTATTTGAGTGGTTTTTGAACCATACTTTGAAGGTGTATTTCTTGAGCGAAATTTTACTGTGCAGTAATATTTCGTAACAATTTTGACTGGGCTGTTTTATCCTGGGGACGTCGTGGTTGATAGTCTGCCTGCACAATTTTGAGCAGTGCCACGAAACGTCTTAAAGAGAGCGACCTAGTCCGCGACTCAACCCAGTAATTTCTTCGGTGGATTGATTTTCTGAAATTATTTTCTGAAACTCAAAAACAACAATTTTAAGACGTTTCAAAATTTAGCCATGACTACCGAAGACATTACTGGCTTTGATTCTGCTGTTTCTAACTTCAACAAATCGATTCATTTTCAAGAATGTCAATGGCAAGAAAATAAATTTTTATTAAATATGAAAAATGTTGCCAACATTTAAAAGATGACATTCATGTGCTCACTGAAACAGTCGATCAGAAAGGAAGGGATAAAATAGCTAAAGAAATATTCAAATAGAAAGAGAATTATTTTCTCTATACAACTTATTAATGGAAAGAGAATTATTTTCTCTATAGAAAGAATTGTTTTCTCTATATAATTTATTATCATTGGAAAGAGAATTATTTTCTCTATACTATTTATCGATGGAAAGAGAATAATTTTCTCTATACGGTCTTATAGAAAGAGAATGATTATCTCTATATTATTCTTAATTCTAAGGAAAGAGAATAATCATCTCTATAAGAATGAATTATTTTAATTCATATTGTCTGGGAAAAGTTCTGGCTAGGAAAGACTTGGTACTTAAGCGTGTCCGTTGTGACCCACCTCTCTTTCCTGGGAACTACTCGACAAGAATGAATTTTCTTAATTCATATTGTTGCCGTTAGTGGTTAACGCTAACGGTTAATGATTTTAAATCATAGAATTGCTTTTTAGCAATAACATTATTTTTGAGAAGTTATACCTTTTACGATATATTGCAATATTGATTGCAATATAATTTTGAAAAAACCTTTCAAAAATTAAAACACTAATCAGGCTCAAAGGAAAAGCGACTAGAATGGGACACCCCAAATTTCCCATATTCTAAGCATCAACTACCACCACCTAGAAATGATGCTGCTCCTCTTTTTAATTGTTCCAATTGCGAGGGACCAGGTCATATGACACGCAAGTGTAGGAACAGGTGAAGTTCTGCGCCGCAGGCTAACCTGATTGAATAGCAATTTGTTGCTATAATTTTTGAAATCAACATTGTTGGTGAATGCGAAGGTTGGTAGATGGTCATTGACTATGTTTTGAACATAAACCGTTGTTGAAAATAAGAAAAGGATGCTGAGCCTGGTGAAAACTTTCTTTAAACAAATATTTTTTAACTCATTGTTTACTTCGTCTACCGGAAGTTTTGTGCGCTATACTATTATTTTACACGTACTTGATTTTGACGTTTAAACAAACGAACTCTTTCAGTAAGAGCTAAATAACATTTTTCAAAAGTTATTTTTTTAAATGACTTAAAAAATTGTGATTTTTGAAGTCAAGCAAGAATTTTCAAGACTTCGCATAAATCAGTAAGGAAATCTGAGTATTAGTTTTGACTCACTCAGATATATGCGAATAAGATAGAACGTTAATCAGAAATGGAAAACGATAGTTTACCACTTTTATTTATAATTGTTTTGACTACATTGTAGTATACTTTGGGAAAAATAAAAGTGAAGTGCTTGACATATTCAAAGTTTTCCATTATAGCTTTTTGAAAATCAATTAAGAAGAAAGGTTAAGAGCTTTTATAGCACATGAGGAACGGAGTATGATTCCCATTAATGGAATTATACATGAAACGATTGCATCATATTTTTATGAAACGAATGGTACAGTAGAAAGAAAAATCTTTACTGGTTTTTGCTATTTTACTGAAGAGCACTTGATCTCTCTTGCGGTAATTTTTATAAACTGTTGGTTATGTAATGAATAGATTCACTGAATCTAAAGAAATTAAAATTTCCTTCAAAGATCTTGAAGAAAAGACAACTCATCTTGTCTTATTTTTGAATTTGGGATTGATTGGCTTATGTCATAATTCCAAAAAGAGTTAAACTCGCCAGTAGAGCCTATGAATATGTATTCATTGGGTATGCAGTAAATAGCAGAACATACAGGTCTATGACCTGAATGCGAAAGTGATCATAGAGTCAAATGATGTTGACTTCTATGAAAGTAGATTCCCTTTTAAATCAAGAAATAGTGGGGGCACTGGAACTGCTCAAGTTTCTGTGCCTAGGAGCGTTGAAAACAACGTAGAAAGGAGAATGGAACCTCAAAGAGGTAAGAGAGCACATGTTGCTAAAGACTATGGACTCGACTATACGGTCCATACATTAGAGGAGGATCTTACGAGCATTCAAGAAGCTCTGCCTTCATTGAATGTTGATTTGTGGCAAGAAGCCATAAATGATTAGAAGGATTCTCTAGAGTCTAACAAGACACGACACTTAGTTGACTTGCCTCCTGGTTGCAAACCCATTGGTTGTAAATGGATTTTGAAAAAGAAACTAAAACCTGATGGCACTGTTGATAAATACAAGGTCCACCTTGTAGCCAAAGGTTTTAGACAAAGAGTGAATCTAGATTTCTTCGACACACATCCATAAGGGTACTTATTCCGTTGGCCGCTATTTACAATTTGAAAGTACGCCAAATGGATGTCAAATTTGATTTTTTAAATGGTGAACTGGAAGAAGAAATCTATATGGAGCAACCTAAAGGATTTATAATCCATGGGCAAGAAAACAAGGTCTGTAAGTTGGATAAGTCTCTGTATGGTCTAAAACAAGCCCCTAAATAGTGGCATGACAATAATTTGATTATATCGAATGGGTTTAAAGTGAATGAAAGTGACAAATGCATTTATTACAAATCCGAGAATGACATTTGCACTATCATATGTCTCTATGTAGACGACTTACTCATATTTGGATCAAACATTCATATTGTAAATAAAGTGAAATCATTGTTGTGCAACAACTTTGATATGAAAGACCTCGGAGAAGCAAGTGTAATACTTGGTATTAAGAATACTAGGTCCGAGAAAGGAATTTCTTTGGATTGACCTCACTAAATTGAGAAGATCTTAAAGAAATATAACTACTTTGGTAGTAAACCTTCCTGCTCACCATACGATCCAATTGTCAAACCTTTAAGAGCACTGGTAACAGTGTTAGACAAACGGAATATGCGAGCATCATTGGCAGCCTAAGGTATGCCACTGATTGTACTAGACCCGACATTGCCTATGTCGTGGGAATGTTGTGCAGGTTTACCAGTCGATCTAGTATAGAGCATTGGCACGCTATTGAGAGAGTCATGTGATACCGTAAAAGGACCTTGAATCTCGAAATACATTATCAGAGATTTCCAACTGTACTTGAAGGATACAGTAATGCTGATTGGAATACTCTATCAAATGATTCCAAAACGCCTCGTGACTATATATCTAGTATATATGGTGTTATTGTCTCCTGGAAATCTAACAAGTAGATCATTTTGGTTCAGTCCACTAAGGATTCTGAAATGATAGCACTGGCATCCGCCAGTGAAGAAGCTAGTTGGTTGAGATGCTCACTAGCAGAGATTCCTTATGGGAAAACCCACGACAGTTGTGTTGATTCACTGCGATAGTACCGCGGCTATTGCAAAAATAAAGAATCGTTATTACAACGATAAAAGGCGACAAATATGTCGTAGGAACAGCATTGTTAGAGAAATTCTCTCAAAAGGAGCTGTGAGAGTGGATCATGTACACACTGATTAGAACTTAGGCGATCCTTTGACGAAAGGATTAGCCAAAAAGAAAGTCCAAAATACATCTCAAAAGATGGGACTACTGCCATTAGAACGATGAGTCACTCATGATGGTAACCCGACCTAAAAGACTGGAGATCCCAAGAATTAGGTTCAATGGGTAATAACAAGTTGTGAAGTGATAGGAGATGAACATGCTATTGAAAGAAAAGAAGCATGAGTCCTGAAGCGAAGCAGGTTGAGATAATAGAAACTCTTAATGAGATCTATACTCTATGTGGAGTGGAGTACCTAGCTACAGGAGTACTCTTGATAGACTCACCTTTGTGAATGTGGAAGTGGGGCCGCTTCCTATGGAATTTTGGGCAGACATTCCTAGAGCGTTCACTAAACTGGGATAGACGTGCAGGGCCATAAACGCACGGGCTTTTGAGAATACACCTATGGAAAAGGTTGTGTGTGGTTTTGACAATTAGAGATAGAGTTCAAGACTACGAGTCACTCTTGTTGAATCTAAATCTTAACCGCTACGCAAAGGTTCAAGTCGTATGACACCTCTGCTTATGCACAATCTTATGGAGGCGTTTGACGCTACTTCTGAAACTTCTTTTTAAATTCAAGTGGGGGATTGTTGGAACTTTGTTAATTGTGAATTGAAAAAGTCCCACATTGGATAGAATAAACACTTTATGAGTATTTATAAGTGTGGACTTTATACCTTGGGTTGGAGCCTAACGGGTACCTAATTTTGTGAAATGGAGAGAACGCACATAAACTGACCACCACACATGCGTGAGCGCCGCCGGGCTGGTACCGGGCTTGGGCTTGGGCTGTGAGGTGTAATTTAATTTTTTGCGAAAATAATTAATTTATTTTATTTTGGTGCGTTCCTCGTCTAAATTCGTTGAACTGACCGGATACGATGAACTAACCGTTGTGTATCTGTTCCTATCCGTTAGTAAACAGATTCGTTGAATAGAGTCGTTTTGCGTCTGTTCTTATCTGTTAGTGACTTGGAGCGCAAGCACTCCGTTCTTATCCACTGTTGCTTGCGCATCAAGTCGAATTTAAAGCCTATAAGTAGGTCCCTCCCTCACTTCATTCTACACCCCACTGGACGATAAATTACTCCTCCAGTTTTCTCTCCTCTCCCTCAGTAATTCTCTTCTCTTCTGCTTTAAAGAATGGCCTACGAGCCATATTCAAGAGTGGTCTATGAACCATATTATAAAGTGGTCTACGAACCATATTTAGAGTGGTCTACGAACCATATTATTTGAGTGGTTTTTGAACCATACTTTGAAGGTGTATTTCTTGAGCGAAATTTTACTGTGCAGTAATATTTCGTAACAGTTTTGACTGAGCTGTTTTATCCTGGGGACGTCGTGGTTGATAGTCTGCCTGCACAATTTTGAGCAGTGCCACGAAACGTCTTAAAGAGAGCGACCTAGTCCGCGACTCAACCCAGTAATTTCTTCGGTGGATTGATTTTCTGAAATTATTTTCTGAAACTCAAAAACATCACCTTATAACCAACTCTGAATTTATCTATTCACACTTCTTTAAATTTTGTGATTCAACCGTCGCACCTTTGGTTCTTCTTCACCTTCATTTTCATGTTTTTTTTGTTATTTTTGTAGGTTTGGACGGTGGTAGATCATCATCCACTGTCCATACTTTAAGCCCTATTTGATCAGTGTTTGACCATTGCCCGCCACCACCCATACCCATTAATACTCATGTATGTTTTCGTTAAAAATGTTTGTTTTTGTAGTGTCTTTGTTACAACTTTTAGTGTATTTGAGTGTTGTTGTAGGGCTTTGCTCCATCTGTGTGCGCTGCTGTCGAGGGAAGAAGATGACAATTTTCTTTTTAAAATTATGGTTTATATATTTGATACCTCGTAAATATCTCATTTTTCCATTTACCCCCTGTAAAAGAAAAGTTTACGGTTACCCCTTGCAAATATAAACAGTTTTCGGTCACCCCCTCTGTTAGATTATGTAGTGTATAATTGGTATAAACCATGTACGGTTACCCCCTGCAAAATATAAAAAGTTTACGATTACCCCCTGCAAGGGTAACTAGAAACACTTATTATTTGCAATGTTGATTTTAAAACCTTTTTTTATACGGGGGATAAATGGAAAAATGAGATATTTGCAGGGGCATCAAATATTTAAGCCTAAAATTAATAAAGCAGAAAAAATTTGGTTAAAAAAACCACTTGGATAAAAAATAAATGACACCTAATTTAATTGTGCCACATAGATTAAAAATGCCACCTATAAATGACAACTCAGAAAAACGTTAGTCCAGTCAACAACAATTAATGTGCGGGACCATTTTGGGAAAAAGTAAAATAAGTTGGAGAGAAAAACGCTTATTTCTATAATGTAGGGATTAAACTTAGAAAATCTCAATCTTATTGGGACCAAAAATATATTTTATCGCTGTTTTTATTTATCCAAGATAATTTGGTTCTAAATTTATCTATTTTGCGTTTGTCTAACAAATTCAAATTAGATGCAGTCATGTATTTTTATCTCTTTCTATTGACATTTTTTATTGATTTTTGTGTACAAAGTAAATGAAGGGTAGGGAGTTTGAAAGCAACCAATTCAATGGTTATAGAATGGGTGAGTGTACAAGGTTGTATGAGTTCAATGACTGGAGCTAATCTAGGTCTCCAATTTAACACCTTTAATGGTTAGTTTGATATTGTCTGAGTGTGCTAAATGAAAAAAGAGATGAGTTATGTACCTAATGTTTTTAGGTTTTTTGGTGTAAATGTAATGTCTCAGTTACTTGGCAATCCCGATCATTTACCCTTTTTTATTGTAAGAAGTTGTAATATTAACTAAAGTTGTCGAATAAGGTCGTTCGAGCCCAAGTCAACCTAGTCTAACGGGCCATAACCCAATTATCTATTAGTTTGTGTTTTGGGTTTTTTTTTACCCCACCATATTCCCATATACCCCACGCCCCTTGCGAAAAGACCAAAATACCCTTCACAAAATTTAAAAACCCCAATATATCCCCAGTTAAAAAAAATCGTATATACGTCGAGGCGGGGGTATATACGATTTTCCCCCAAAAATTAAAATCGTATTTAGGTAAATTCGATTTCCCCCTAAAAATTTTAAAAAATAAAATCGTATATACATAAGGTGGGGGTATATAAGATTTGTTAATTTACAAAATCGTATACACCCCCACACCTACGTATATACGATTTTGTAACCCAAATAAAAAATAAATCATTTAAAAAACTAAAAATATGTTTTTTTAGAAAAATAAATTAGATATGAATATTGACCGTCTTTTGGTTTTGTTTTGTGTGTAGTTCGTTAACACGTGACGATGTTATACGTCGAGCGAATAAATTAGACTAAAAAGTCGGTTTTCGGGAAACCTACTCCGATTGTAATGAAACCACAGCCATTAAATTCGAAAAAAATCAAGGACCAAGACTTCCCTAGAAGAATCTTCTTACGGGATTGCGGGGCTCAAAATCTCAAATTCCATCGTTTACTATTTTTTATTAATTTTTTTAGTTTTTCATAGTCTCCAAAAAATCTAAAAAAAATTGCATAGCCTTATTTTGGTTTTATTAGATTTTAAGTGGTGTTTTATAATTTTTGAATTAGGTTTGACTCTTTAACGGATTTTTAGTAGCGTTTTTAATCTTTTTGTAAAAAATTGAAACAATTTTTTTAATAACAAGTCGTATATACATAAGGGGGTGTATATACGACTTTGTAAAATACAAGTCGTATGTACCCCCACACCTACGTATATACGACTTGTATTTCCCCAAATCGTATATATGTAGGTGTGGGGGTATATACGACTTGTATTTTACAAAGTCGTATATACACCCCCTTATGTATATACGACTTAGTTTTAAAAAAACAATCGTTTTTTAAAAAAATTCACATATATACGATTTGAATTTTTCAAAGTCGTATATATGTAGGGTGAGGTATATACGATTTTTGGTCAACTTTTTTAGGGGTATTTTCGTTCAAAAATGTCTTGTGGGGGTATATACGAAAATAGTGGGGGTACAAAAAAAAACCCTTGTGTTTTTTATTGTTCAACTCAACCCAAAACTCGAGACTAACAGGTTAGCTCCACCCAATTCTATATTTTTAATAATTAAAATTATCAAAAAGAATTTAAAAAAATTAATTTGGCACTCAGAGCCAAAATGGCCCAGTTTTATGACTCTCTATTTAACGAGTTCAACCCAAAATCAATACCAAGGTTATGCTGGAGCAAAATGGGTACATCTATTTTCTTTATAGATTGACACATTTGATCTATTATTAATTAACACCCATGTTGGATAGTGATTTGGATTCTCTTAAAATCATTTTTTCTTCAATTCACTTACATTTACATATATTTAGGTTAAATTAAAGAGTATTTAATTTTTTTTAACTTACAAACTTCTTCTTAATATTCTCTCTCATCACAATTTGCCTAGATGTCATGAAAGTGAATGTAAATAAATTTAGCCGAAAATGATTTTAGATAATCCAAATTCGATTAATAGTTGGTTTTTAACCCACCTCTAGTAAGAATTTACTACAGTATTATTACATTTAGGCTGTAGCTAGCCAGCTGATAGTGGTTTCTTTGTTTTAGGTGTGTACTTTTTTCTTCAGTTCTTTTCTTCAGCAAGATCATTGATTCTTATGAAAATCTCTCTCTCCCTGCTATACAGTGTACGATTATACGACCCTAATTTGGCGTGGCGTTTTCCATTAATGGACGTGATTCAGAAGGCAATCTACAATAATAATAGACCATCAATTTATCACACACATGGTGGGAGTACTGAAAATATGCAGTGTTTGGTTTTTGAGGGGTCCGAGTCCGATTCTGATGTGTCAGTCTCTACTTAGCACATGCTACCCCGTTAATGCTCAACGACACATGTACCACTACTACTACTACTACCCACCTTATATTGCTATTCACACTTTTCCTACTTCTAGTTCACCCACTTTCCAAATACCTTATTGGAAGCATCCTCCTAGCAATAAATCAAATTTCTACCTCCATTATGGAGGTAAGGTATCATCCCAATTACAAAGTGGCCCCCCTCCAAAATGTTGATTGATTGTGCCTCTTTTAGAATTATTGTCGCTTTTATATATTGCCGTGTTTCTTAATCCTTGTCTATATCCTGATAAACAATTACTACTAGAGAGTAACAAATTAACCTATTTGAAGCAGTTTCCTAGAAGATGGATGAGAACAAATAATGGAAAGAGAAAGGGGTGAAGTAAAAAGGAAGCAGAGGGGGGGAATAGGGATGAAAATAATTGAAGGCCATGAAAAGGTAAAAATAGGGGGTGAGTAGTAGGGACTGTATGACTACAGAAAAGCATCTAATCCGGATGTGGGGGGAAAGGAAAGAAAGCATAATGGGGAAGTGGCACAAGAAACAAAATGATGCTCTATTGGACAATGGAAAATTTTATGCATCATCGACATCGATGGGCGTGTTATGATGGTTTCCATACACTAGACTACAGTGTCTCCAATCTGGAGCAATCTGTTTAGTTTTCTTTTTCCTATGTTTGCTTTCACTTTACGAGGATTTTAGGTCTGCGTCAACTTTAAAGACTTTTCAGTTTTCATACAAACAAAAAGGAAACCACTCATCACATTCATTTATAGCCGTTTCCTGAATTGATGCCTGCTCATCTCATGCCCCAAATGAGTATGACCTCTTCTGTTCCTCTCACCAACGGATTCTCTCCCCACATCCCTCTTGTTGCTTCATGCTTTTTCTGTTTCCCATTAATGTAACTTTCCGATATTTATTCTATTAATCTAATTCAATAAAATATACTAATACTATCATGAACCACTCTTCTCCCTTTCTCTATATCCATCATAATTTTTATGAATTATTTTTTGACATGAAATTGAAATCCATTCATTCTATCAGTTACCATTCATGCCAAGCCAAGCCATAAAATGCAGTAACTAGCTTAAGAAATACTAATAAATATTTTTTTTGACTGGAAGAAATAATAAATAGCTCCATAATAATAGAAACATATAAAAAGTTATATGACCAAAATATACAAAAGAATTCGAAAATCTACTTCATCATCGGATAATAAAAAACAACCTCTCAAATTTTGAATGGAATCGGTGGAACAGCACAAAAAAATCAATCTAATTTCTAAATTGATCATTGATTGTTACTCCTAGCCCCTAGGTGCTTGTATCATCAAATTAGAATTTCTAAATTCATTTTTGGACTTGCCTCTCCTTTTTTACCTCTTTCAAGTGGGGGAAAACATGCCACTCTCTGTTTTATCGCAGAAATTGATACCTCTCTCTTGTCAATCAATTCCTCATACGTGTTTTGGGTGGATTTTACTGTTATAAGAACAAGAAAATGAGATAAGAATCAATCCTCTATCCCAAAGAAGATCTAGTCATCTTCAATGTTTCCAGCAGCATCATTCACATCAACAGCCATATCCATCCTATCCTTGCAATTTCAACAGCGTGTCCTCCAATCCAAAAAATTACTACTATCTAGAAATTTAAAAATGGTTCAAAATGAATGATATATTGATTTGTTCTAGTAACTAGAAATTTGTAACAGGTATCTAAGAAAAATTAACATGAACACTAGCATTAATACCAGAATGACAAAGAGGGCAATTATGTAAAACAGACCCACAAACTGTACATAGACACAAATGCCTACACGGAAGTAACAGCACTACTGATTCTCTTACCCCACACTCATTACACATCTTTCCCACCGTCCCGTCGTTTTCCACGTCATTACTCGAGCAACTTGATTCAGCGTCATCCACCGCCACAGCACCACCGTGGTGACGGTGGTCGTTGTTAACGTGCGCCAGCACCTGTTCCAAATTGGTCCTTAGAGAATTTGCCGCGGCTTCGTTTGTCTGTGCCATCTCCCTCCAAATTTGATTCTCCACGAATAAGCTTTTCACCTTTTCTTGAAGCATCCAGTTAATTTTCCCTATTCTCTGAATCTCTTGTTCTTTTTCCTTCAGTTTCTTCACCACTGTCTCTTGTATTGCCGCCATTAACATTCTTGACTGTCTCTTTCTTTGCTCTTCTAACTCCATTATCATTTTCTCCGTCTGTTAAAATAAAAATATTAATAAATCTAATAAGCGTTTTATTAATAAAAAAACAGAGAAGGGGAAAGGAAAGCATACATGTAGAGAAATAAAGCGATCGATATCAGATTGCTGGGAGTGGAAATGATAGAGAAGCTGTTGATCAAGAAAAGGTGATTGAGAAGAAAGCTTGGTTTTCTGAGAAAGTGGAAGAGCGATTGATTCAGAAATGGAGTCTCTGGAACGCTTTCTGGGAACAGGGATATGGTAGGTGAGGCCACTATCGGCTTTGTTGGTGGAATTAGGATCACCGAGAGGTGATTGTTGAAAGGGTAAAAGAGATTCTGGCAATGTTGAAGACATAGGCACACCACCTTCCATTTGAACATTGTAAAACTGCTGATTACCTTTCATAATTTCTCTGCCAAAACACATTTCACAAAGTTAAAATCAACAATACTTAGAAGAATGAAGAGAAAGAAAGAAAGATGATTTCGTTTGATAGATATTATTTGTATTACCTATTGTTTAGTAACTGTGAAGAGAAGAGATTCATGTGAGGAGTTTCAACTGCCATTATTATCTATCAAAGTGGGTTGGTTATTCCTGTTATAAACGTGAATGAGTTGGTTGCAGTTCTTCTTTTTTTTCTTGTGCAGTTATGAAAAATGAAAACGAATGTGAACAAGTTGTGAATGAAGAGAAAGGGGGGGATTTTAATAGGAAGAAGAAGAGGAGAGAATAGCGAAGCATGCAATTGAGGTGGCGACTACTAGGGAGCCACAATGAATGAGTCCCGTTTATTTATTTATTAAAGGCTCTTTGTTTTTGCCTCTTGGGTTTTGCGGGGCAGGCAGGCACTTCTTTCGTTGGAAATTGAGATAAAGTCAAAACGTATTTTTAGCTTCCCTATATAGAGAGAATCAAATATCTATTCATTCATTGATTTACCTTACTTTATTTATGGCATTAAAAAAATAAAACAGTTCACAATTTAATTTAATTGATTGATTAGAAAAGGAACAGTTTCATTGAGGAAGAGAGGTTTTTTTGAGTGATAAGATGATGGTCATTGGGAGAATGACGCGCGGCTTCCGTGCAACAACGTGGCAATGTGAATAGTTGGCCACGTGGAATTGTTACGTTGAGTGGTGTCCAAGATTGTTACACGTGCGATGTGTGGGAGTGGGGACAATAAAGGATGACCCATTAGCCACGTAGAGGTGGGACCCGTTTCTGTTCGGGGGAACGGTTTCCCCGCTGCGTTGGTCCTTTCTTAAACAGTTGTGTCCATGTACGGACAAATTGCCGGGTGCGAGAAATCTGGTGTGGAATGGTGTACTAATTCTGGATACGCTTGCTTTTTACGGTCAATAGTCAACACTATAATCAATATACCTGCACCATTTTCACGTTCCACCAACGGATCAGACAACGCACTACAGCTCTGATTAAAGAAAATTAAAGATCATCGTCATCTTTCAGTTTATTGCGGATACCGTTTAACAATCCATTCTAAATATATTGGTCAAAATTCATATCGCCAATATCCGTTTTTTTTTCATTCAATCACCAATATCCATTAGTTACTTACTATTGAGTATTGATTTTAATGTCATCCTTAATTTTACAAGTACTCCATTGAATAATAACTTCCCATTTACTATCTATCTATATCTATATAAATTACTAAAGGAAGCTTTTTTGGAGGTTCTAGGAAACTCCACGTCATCTTCATTTAATTTCCAACTTATATCTCAATATTCCTATTTTACTTAATTAATCTATATCTATATTCTATATAAATTACTAAAGAAAGCTTTTTTTGAGCCTCTAAAAAGCTCCACATCATTTTCATTTAATTTTTAACTTAAATCTCAATATTCTTTTTTACTTAGTTAATGTCCGCTCCATCTTTATGACACACAATTTACTAAATCTCACTTTATTAATTATTATTAACTATGACAACATATTTACAAATTATTTTTTCAAAACAATAAAATAATTTATCATTATTCAAAATAATATATTTATTTATTAATTAAAAAATTATAAACAGTAAAAACATGCTAACTTCATTTTTTATAGACAATAAATTATCAAAATAATATATATATATATATCTATATAAATTATTAAATGAAGCTTTTTCGGAGCTTTTAGGATGCTCCTCCATATCTTCAATTAATTTTTTAAAGTAAATCTCAAAAATATGCTTTTATTAACAAATCTCCATTCAACATTTATGACATCCAAAAAGTGGTGTTAAATATATATATTACTTAATTTACAATTATTTAATATCATTATATGATTCTAATTTTTTTCCAAAACAACATACTAATATCGAAATTCATATATTTAGTTAAAAAAACAAATTCAGTAGTTTAAAACATGTCAACTTCAATTTATAATTTTTTATAACAATATTACTACATGTTTTATAAACTTCACCTTTTCCCATTAGAAAAAACAAATTTCATGTGTTCTTGGTGCACTTTAGTAGGTTAAATTTAGCTAAATAAATTGAAGTAAGGAATTTTTGGCATTATTAAAATAGTCGTTTCATTTTTTAGACTCAAATTTCAAATTTTCTATATGTACTTTGGAGTTTTTTGTAAATTCTTTCATTTATTTTTTTTATAAATAATAAAATGGTGTCAATATGTCCTTCACAGTTACAAGATCATTTTAATAACAGAATAAACTCAAGACTAACTAAAAGAAAAAATCTTATTAATATTAAATGGTAAATTGAAAGACATCACTATGGACTATTTTAATACTCACTCAAGACTAAAAAACCTGATGCATGGAATGTGAACCATGCATTACATTAAATGTAGACTATTTTAATGCTCACTTAAGTCTAAAAAAATAAGAACTATTTAGTTTTACACCATTAGCTACGTTTTATTGACAATAAAAAGATATAATCATTTAATATATTGAGTTTGTAACAGACCATTATTATATTAAGTTTTAATAATTTTATTATTATTATTATTATTATTGTCCATCATTTACATTTAGATTTGGAAGTTACCATTGTCTTTGTGCATTTCTACTATCATTAATCATAAGACTCTAAAAGCCACATTTCTATTCACTATATAAACCCTACCCACTCACTCACACACCTAGCCTACTCACTCTTATGTATTGTGTAACGCTTTGAAAGGTAGAGTATTTCATTGTATTTTGTGGAGCAAAATAAGCTATTAAGGTCACATTTTCTATTATTCATTTAGCTTTTTCTATAAATTGAATCTCACCTATTCTCTTGGTTTGTGTTTATCTTAACTATTTCTACATTCATAGGACAGTTTAGATAAAATTTAAAACACTAGAGATGTGGGAGTTAGTTGAGTTGTAAATTTGTCACGAAAAACTAAAGAGGTTGGATGTTTTTACTGTTAAAGGAATTTTTGAATTATCTTATTATGACATCTTATCTTCAACTAATTCATTTTCTGTTTTGTCTATAGGAATCTTTACCGCAACTCATATATAAGTCTTTCATCAAATCCCTAGCACATCACTGGAGCCACATAAAAGAGATAGCTTATGGGGATGGAAAAATTGCTCAAATGGTGTAGTGTAGTTTATTTTATGAACTTATGATGTAGTCATGTAGTTTAAATGGTATTATATCTCTTGATTATATGTATTTTTTTTTATAGAAAGCAATCAAAATGAGCTTCTATCAATTGATAAGTCTATCATAAAAAATGAGCTTCTATTTTTTAAAATAAGTTAGTAACTTTAATACTAATTTACAGGTTATTTGTTTAATCATACAGTTCCATCTTTTGAATGTCATCATTTTATTCACTTTTTGTAAGTTTTATCATCCTATTAAATAATATCCTTAAATAAATGAAATGCTACTATAATTATATAACCAGTACTATATGAGAAAAACAAAAATATGATTGCTCACCTTTATAGAAAGGTGAAGGTTAGGAGGATAGCAATGATGTAAATTTTGCTTATATCAGTGAAATTCAAATAGCCAAAACCAAGAAAAATATTTAAAAAAATATAATTATTTTAATTTTATAGTATTAGCTATGTTTTTTACAATTAAAAGGATATAAGCAATGAACACAAAAAGGAATAAAAGCATTAACTATATATTAATCGAATGCATTATCCTAATCTATCATATTTTGATTATCTTCATATTCTATCAATTTTTGATTATTTACATATAAATAATTGAAAACCCACTCAAAGAAGAAATGGTACATTATAGTACATCACTATTGGACTATTTTAATAGTCACTCAAGACTAAAAAAACTGATGCATGGAATGTGAACCAAGCATTACATTAAATTTAAACTATTTCAATACTCACTTAAGTCTAAAAAAATAAAGGAGACTTGGTTTCTAATATTGATTTATAATTTTGAAATAAAGAAGTCTTTAATTTTAATGAAAGCAAATAAATGCCGCAAACATATTTAATAATTCTCTTAGTGGAATATTAGTTGACAATTTTTATATTTATATGAAAATGATATTTTATTATGGATATATAGAAGTTAATAATGGAGGCTTTGTTGCTCCTTAATTTTATAAATTATTTTTGTGATAAATCTCAACTTCTTTATTTTAAAATATCTAATGAACTTTGTAAAATTCATTTCGCTTTTGTAAAATTATATTTCAAAATAGTTAATTTAATAAAAAATATTAACAATTATTTGTGTTAATTAGAAACACATACTTTATATAAGAATATTGCTTAAAATAATAATTATGATATTACAAATTAAACTCATATTTATTTATATCATACTATATCCTTTATAGTCATGACTATGTAACCAAAAAATATAGTCATGCCTAATATTTTTTAAATAAACTCAATAAAATTAAGTAAAAAATATTAAAACAACACGTGCAACGCACGGGCATTCCCCCTAGTTCTCTAGTAATATAGTCTCAAATATAGGTAAAAAAATTGAAAAGTTGTATATTTGGTGGTCAAAGATATAAAAAAATTTACTAACTTATTTGATTGTATTTAATGATATTGTTCTAAAAAACTTTCTCTATGAAATTGTTATCGATCATACAATATTAAATAAAAAGAAATGGTAGTACAAGAAATACCATTATTATTTTGATTACACCAAAAAAATGAAATTAGGTTAACCATTAATTCTGAATATGTGTGTATAAGTTAATTTATTTCTACTTATGACTGAGATATGAGGGAGTATTTTTGTTTGAACCAATTCATTTACTATAATAAGGCCCATAATCAAAAGCAAATCCTATTAGTAGAACGTAATGAAGAGGCGACAAATGACAATGCTGAAATTTCATTTGATAGAGGTTAAGTGAGACTGTGAGACAAAGCTTTAGGGACTTAGGTTTTAGAATTGAGAAAATTTGACAAAATATAAAAAAGTAGGGGTTTATTTGTAATTAATTTAGAATTTGTTTATTATGCACCACAAATATTGTTCCCAAAAGAACTTGCCCTATAACCTGTCCTCTTTCTTATAGTATAGAATAAATTACGAGTGAATTCAAGAGTCGACCACCTTGATAAGCAGTTTAAGGTGGTCCCCATCATTTAAAAAATGATGACCTAATTAGTGTTTGGTTTCACAACAACAAGAGAAGCACATATGAGTTGAGTGTTGAAACACTCATATTAATTTTTTCTCGCTTTTGTCAAACTAACGGGGTTTCCATCTCACCCATGAAATTAAAAAGACAAAAAAAATCTAGTTTTTAAAAACGGCGTCCATTTGAGTTTAAGACTATTTCCGTTCGAAATTTTTTCAAAGCAAAATGCATAAAACATGTTTTCCAAAACAAGTTTTTAAATGCTTATAGAAGCAATTCATTAGCTACTTCTACTCATCAAAGTTTGTAAACTACCTACGAGGGGTGGGGATTGTCTCCAACCACCTTTCAATGAATCTAAAACTTTTATTAAAAGGGAAAGATGGTTTGTACGAAACGAATGGAAAGAATACCACTTGCCTCCGTGAGTTGTTATAAATTAAAGACTATTCATACGATTCGATATAGGAGTTCTCTATTAAAAAAAGAAAGAGTACATTTAACATTCAAATAAAAAAAATAACTAGAGTTTTCCACTATAAAGGATCCATCCCCACTAATATAACCCCTCCATACGATAGGTTAGCCTAGTTAAACTTGGATTTAGTGCTTCTTTGTTTGGCATGAGTTGGAGGGCTGTGAACTTGAGTTCATTCACATATGTAAAGGGTAATTTCAGTGGTAACATATTATATTATGGTAGAGAAAGGTATCCATTGAATTGTCACGTTCACGGAATCAAACAAGGAACACCTCTCTCTCCCATGCAAGGACTAAGTACAATAAAAACTATCAACTTCTTGTGGAACCTACATATCATATTCTGCACACACACAAATTTATTTGATTTGTATGATATCGCAGAAAGTATTGAAGTTCAATGCAAATAAAATGACAGGTAGGTTGAACTTAAATGAATTATGGATCATCAGTCACCCACCCCACTTCCTTGTCCCAACTCATCTGACAATATTTTCGTTTCAAATTACCTCAAAGACACGCACAAATATATATATTAAAAGGTGTGTACAAGATAAAAAGGAAAAATAAAAGTATAGTGGCCAATAAAAAGGAAAAAGATTAATGTGAGAGATACTTATTCCAATTCCTATATCAAATATCAAATCTAGTTGTCCACCTCTCCCATCATCTTTTTCTTTGCATCTTTTACATTGCCTTGGTTATTGCTTGTCTCCACCGTCAAAATGTCACAGATTCTAAAATCACGAAAGAAGCCCAAGTTGTATTATTACAAATGACAACTTAGCAATACAACTTTTTTTATTATTATTAAAAAATTAGACGCGGTGGGCTCGACCTAGGAAGGTAACTCTCCTAACGAGCTAAAGGATCTAAAGAAGTTACAAAAAGAAGATCTAGAATTCAAATACTCTAAACTAACATTATCCTCACCTCTAACTAATTACTAACCACTAACATTTGTCTATAAAAAAAATGTGTTGGGCTCATTAAGATCGTGACATGCCTCACAATTAAATCTAATTAATGGACGGTAGATATTTTATTTAGTTATTTGCGCAGGGGAATCCAATCATGGCGTGGTGGACCTAAATATGAAGATCAGAAGATAAGTGCAATGCAATAGAAATTATCTTTAGAAATTTCAAATTGCGGGCTTGAAATTAACGTGTGTCAAGGATAAGAAACGCGTGAAGAAGCTGAAGCAATGTTCTTTGTCCTTCAAATCAACAGTTCCAAAGAGATTCTAGAGACAAAGTTTAAGTAATTGGCTGCATTTGCTTATTACATGTGGCCTTGAAAACGCAATAAGGAAACGACGCAAAAGCCAAAGTGTCCAAATTGATTTGTGTGTACTTTACTTGGATGTCTATTATTCCATCCTTAACGTGGAAATATCACATTCAACATTCCAATTCCAATTGGTCATAAAATAGACAAGTTTTCCATATAGCTACCTTCCAATAATACTATATTAACTGCCACTAATCAGCGATTTTGATGTTTTGCTTTATCTTTCATAGTGTGAAAGATAAAGTTAGATTTATATGCCAAGTGCCAACCAATTTGGAAAATCTTTTGCTGATTCAAATCAAAAAGTTGTTAAAGATTCGAACCATGTATGTATAGAACATATACATACATACATACATACATAATATAATTATAACTGATTAACTAACGAAATTGAGATTTTGTTAGTAATAATAAACCTCAATTTAAAATCTCATAGATAACGTGATCTCTAGAATTGTTGTTTTTGAGTTTCAGAAAATAATTTCAGAAAATCAATCCACCGAAGATATTACTGGGCTGAGTCGCGGACTAGGTCGCTCTCTTTAAGACGTTTCGTGGCACTGCTCAAAATTGTTCAAGCAGACTATCAACCACGACGTCCCCAGGATAAAACAGCCCAGTCAAAACTGTTACGAAATATCACTGTACAGTGAAATTTCGCTCAAGAAATACACCTCAATATGGTTAAAAAATCACTCTGAATATGGTTCGCAGACCACTCTTGAATATGGCTCGTATGCCATTCTTTAAAGTAGAAGAGAAGAAACATCAA
Organism: Astragalus glycyphyllos; assembly: GCA_963573325.1. NCBI lineage: Eukaryota > Viridiplantae > Streptophyta > Magnoliopsida > Fabales > Fabaceae > Astragalus > Astragalus glycyphyllos. The sequence continues at coordinate 64,189,877 of OY754310.1, forward strand.
GAGAAGAGAGAGAGCTTGAGGTATGATTTAACGTCAAGCGGTGTGTAGAGTCAAGTGAGGGAGGGGCCTATTTATAGGCTTCAAAACTGACTTGGTGCGCAAGTCTTAGAGGATAAGACCGGAGTGCTTGCACTCCAAGCTATAACAGATAATAACAAACGCGGATAAGAACGGCTCTGTTCAACGAATCTGTACGCAACGGTTAGTTCATCGTATCCGGACGGTTCAACGAATCTGGACAAGCAACGCACCAAAAAATAAAATAATAATTAATTATTTTCGTAAAAATATATTTACACCTCACAAGCCAAGCCCAAGCCCGGCCCAACCGAGCCGGCCGGTCGGACTGATGGTGGTGGTCTGATGATGTGTGTGCTTTCCCGTTTACAAAACTGAGTACCCTTTGGGCCCTAATCCAAAGGTGTGAAGTCTCCACTTATAAGCACTCTTCAAGTGCCTAGTCCAAGCAATGTGGGACTTTTTCTCTATACGGTCTTATAAAAAGAGAATGATTCTCTCTATATTATTCTTAATTCTACGGAAAGAGAATAATCATCTCTATAAGAATGAATTATTTTAATTCATATTGTCTGGGAAAAGTTCTGGCTAGGAAAGACTTGGTATTTAAGCGTGTCCGTTGTGACCCACCTCTCTTTCCTGGGAACCTACTCTACAAGAATGAATTTTCTTAATTCATATTGTTGCCGTTAGTGGATAACGCTAACGGTTAATGATTTTAAATCATAGAATTGCTTTTTAGCAATAACATTATTTTTGAGAAGTTATACATTTTACGATATATTGCAATATTGATTGCAATATAATTTTAAGAAAACCTTTCAAAAATTAAAACAGTAATCAGGCTCAAAGGAACAGCAACTGGAATGGGACCGGGACCCCCCACCTAGAAATGACACTGCTCCTCCATTTAATTGTTTCAATTGCGAGAGACCAGATCATACGACACGCAAGTGTATGAACAGGCCAAGCTCTGCCGCGCAGGCTAACTTGATTGAATAGCAATTTGTTGCTATAATTTTTGAAATCAACATTGTTGGTGAATGCGAAGATTGGTGGATGGTTATTGAGTATGTTTTGAACATACAAGTTGCTGAAAATAAGAAAATGATGCTGAGTCTGGTTAAAACTTTATTTTAAACGATCATTTTTTTAAAAGCATTGTTTACTTTGTCTATCGGAAGTTTTGTACACTATAATTTTTAAACGTGGTTGACTTTGACGTGTAAACAAATGCATTCTTTTCAATAAGAGCCAAATAGCATTTTTCAAAAGTTATTTTTTTCAAATGACTTTAGAAAAATAAATTGTGATTCTTGAAGTCAAGCAAGAATTTTCAAGACTTCGCATAAATCAGTAAGGAAATCTGAGTATTAGTTTTGACTCACTCAGATATATGCGAATAAGATAGAACGTTAACCAGAAATGGAAAACGATAGTTTATCACTTTTATTTATAATTGTTTTGACTACATTGTAGTATACTTTGGGAAAAATAAAAGTGAAGTGCTGGACATATTCAAAGTTTTCCATTACAGATTTTTGAAAATCAATTAAGTAGAAAGGTTAAGAGTTTTTATAGCGATTAAGGAACAGAGTATGATTCTCATTAATTTAATGGAATTATACATGAAACAACTGCACCATATTTTTTCTGAAATGAATGGTAAAGCAGAAAGAAAAATAAAATCTTTATTGATTTGCTATTTTGCTGAATTCTAGGACTTGATCTCTGTTGTGGAAAATTTTTATAAGTTGTTGGTTAAGTTATGAATAGATTCGCCGAATCTAAAGAAATAAAAAATTTCCTTCGGAGATCTTGAAGAAAAGACAGCCCATCTTGTCTTATTTTTGAATTTGGGATAACTTGGCTTATGTCATAATCCCAAAAAGAGTTAAACTCGTCAGTAGAGCCTATGAATGTGTATTCATTGGTTATGCAGTAAATAGCAAAACATACAGGTTATGACCTTAATACGAAAGTGATCATAGAGTCAAATGATGTTGACTTCTATGAAAGTAGATTCCCTTTTAAATCAAGAAATAGTGGGGGCACCGGAACTGCTCAAGTTTCTGTGCTTAGGAGCGTTGAAAACAACGTAGAAATGGGAATAGAACCTCAAAGAGGTAAGAGAGCACGTGTTGCTAAAGACTATGGACCCGACTATATGGTCTATACATTAGAGGAGGATCCTACTAGCCTTCAAGAAGCTCTGTCTTCATTGGATGCTGATTTGTGGCAAGAAGCCATAAATGATGAGATGGATTCTCTAGAGTCTAACAAGACATGGCACTTAGTGGACTTGCCTCCTGGTTGCAAACCCATTGGTTGTAAATGGATCTTGAAAAAGAAACTAAAACCTGATGGCACTGTTGATAAGTACAAGGCTCGCCTTGTAGCCAAAGGTTTTAGACAAAGAGAGAATATAGATTTCTTCGACACATATTCACCTGTTACAAGAATTACATCTATAAGGGTACTAATTTTGATGGCCGCTATTTATAACTTAGAAGTACACCAAATGGATGTAAAAACTGCCTTTTTAAATGGCGATTTAGAAGAAGAAATCTATATGGAGCAACCTAAAGGTTTTGTGATCCATGGGCAGGAACACAAGGTCTGTAAGTTGGACAAGTCTCTGTATGGTCTAAAACAAGCTCCTAAACAATGACACGAGAAGTTTGATAATTTGATCATATTGAATGGGTTTAAAGTGAATGAAAGTGACAAATGCATTTATTACAAAACCGAGAATGACATTTGCACTATCATATGTCTCTATGTAGACGACCTACTCATATTTGGATCAAACATTCATGCTGTTGATAAAGTGAAATCATTGTTGTGCAACAACTTTGATATGAAAGACCTCGGAGAAGCCAGTGTGATACTTGGTATTAAGATCACTAGGTCCGAGAAGGGAATTTCTTTGGATCAATCTCATTACATTGAGAAGATCATAAAGAAATACAATTACTTTGATTGCAAACCTGCATGTACACCATATGATCTGAGTGTCAAGCTCTTTAAGAACACTGGTGACAGTGTAAGACAAACGGAATACGCGAGCATCATTGGCAGTCTAAGGTATGCCACTGATTGTACTAGACCCGACATTGCCTATGTTGTGGGATTGTTGTGCAGGTTTACTAGTCGACCTAGTATAGAGCATTGGCATGCTATTGAAAGAGTCATGAGATACTTGAAAAGGACCATGAATCTTGGATTACATTATCAGAGATTTCCAGCTGTACTTGAAGGGTACAGTGATGCTGATTGGAATACTCTATCTGATGATTCCAAAGCTACTAACGGCTATATATTCAGTATAGCCAGTGGTGCTGTCTCTTGGAAATCAAAGAAACAGACCATATTGGCTCAGTCTACTATGGAGTCTGAAATGATAGCACTGGCCACTGCCAGTGAAGAAGCTAGTTGGTTAAGATGCCTACTAGCAGAGATTCCCTTATGGGAAAAACTGATGGCAGTTGCGTTGATTCACTGCGATAGTACCGCGGCTATTGCAAAATAAGGAATCGTTATTACAACGATAAAAGACGACAAATATGTCGTAGGAACAACATTGCTAGAGAAATTCTCTCAAAAGGAGTTGTGAGAGTTGATCAAATACGCTCTGATTAGAACTTAGGTGATCCCTTGACGAAAGGATTAGCCAGAAAGAAAGTCCAAAATACATCTCAAAAGATGGGACTACTGCCATTAGAACCATGAGTCACTCATGATGGTAACCCGACCTAAAAGACTGGAGATCCCAAGAATTAGGTTCAATGGGTAATAACAAGTTGTGAAGTGATAGGAGATGAACATGCTATTGAAAGTAAAGAAGCATGAGTTCTGAAGCGATGCAAGGTTGAGATAATAGAAACTCTTAATGAGATCTATACTCTATGTGGAGTGGAGTACCTAGCTACAGGAGTACTCTTGATAGACTCACCTTTGTGAATGTGGAAGTGGGGCCACTTCCTATGGAATTCTTGACAGAAATTCCTAGAGCGTTCACTAAACTGGGATAGACGTGCAGGGCCATAAACGCACGGGCTTTTGAGAATACACCTATGGAAAAGGTTGTGTGTGATTTTGACGATTAGAGATAGAGTTCAAGACTACGAGTCACTCTTGTTGAATCTAAATCTTAATCGCTACGTAAAGGTTCAAGTCGTATGACACCTCTGTTTATGCACAATCTTATGGAGGCGTTTGACGCTACTTCTAAAACTTCCTTTTAAATTCAAATTCAAGTGGGGGATATAACACGAGATAGGAGAGAATCACTTTATCTGGTGCAAATTTGAAGTGGGTGGCTAAAATGAGTGTTAAATGGAAAGCAATTGATAAAGTGTCAGTGCTTCAACAGGGAAAAAGAAAAGCAAAAAAGGAGAGCATAGAAAGGGTCACGAAATACTCAAACATTTGATTGATTGATTAATTAATTAATTAATTAGGGTGATTATCGACCTAATCGAAAAGTAAACAGATCTGATTATTCTAATTAGAATACCTGATCAAGATAAACTGATATGACATCAACGTGTCTTATTCATTGATGCCGCCTCATATAACAAAAAGATTACTTTAATCAAAAGTAATCAAAAGTAGTGCAAATCGTTGTTCTAGGCACATAAATATTCATGGCTTTCACATGATCTATAATACCATCATCACAACTAATTAAGCTGTTCATGACGATTTAAGTGTTCATTTTTTTCTTGTATATAAAAAAATGAATGATCATGAAAGTCTAATATATGTTTTTTCTTTTGCACCTAGAATAACCACAAAAAAGGACACACCATATTGTATTTTAAATAAACTAGCCATCGATAATTCATGGGTCCCTATTGAAAGAGAAAATCGGGTATGGACGACATACCATGAGTCACTATTAATAGCTAAAGTCCAAATTGTTTTAAAAAGGAAAATATTCAATTGTTGTAACATATCAGCACCATATACACATAACACATCCAAATTTAACACCATCACAATAATTCCTAGTTTGTACAATCTCCATATGGCTCGTCCCTACCAAAAATTCATGTTGTGTGGTGCGATATTAAACCTATTAATAACCAGTTATACCTATTAAATATTATTTTTGATTAACATTATACCTGTTAATTAATAGTAAGACCATAAGTTATGATGAATATTAGGATTTTTGCCGAACTAATCTTTACAATATCAATCGATTAGGTATAAAGTGCCATTTGCTTATAAGCTTCTTTTTTCTTGCGAAAAAATATATTTGCCTATTAATTCCAAAAAAAGAAGATATTTGTCTATTCAAATGAGGAAATACACCGGAAAAGAACATAAATTTAAAAATTTTCGAAATCGGAAAAAATGAATATGAACAAACATGCACAACACTCGTGTTAAAGCCTAAAAACGTGAGAGTCAACAAAATACTCACGTGTCTAGATCTGAAACGTTGACGCTAAAGACATTGTAGAATTGTAATAGATCAAAATTGATCTGCCAACTTGAATCAAACGAGCACCTAAATAAGATAGGAAATCTATCAGTGTTTCACCAAAATGATGAAAACAACAACGTTGCACCTAGATGACAAAAACAATTGAGCCGTGTTTTGTTGTCAATATGAAAATCACTTATATTAAGATAAAAAGATAGAAAACCCTACGTATTATTTTTTTATAGTAGTGCTTCCAACGTATTTGATAGTATAATTTTAACTTATTATTTACATAATAAGAATAATCCAAAACAATTATCTTTTTTTGGATCCATTATTTTCTAGAACAATCAATCAATGGCTCAATGCTGTGTAAGACTAGATTGATTGTTTTCTTTTTATTTGGTAAACCTGTTTTATTTTTTAAAAATTGGTAAAAGTTTGGTAAATCCGTTTATTTATAAAATTGGTAAAAAGTTTGGTTTTCCTTAGAACTTTCTCTATCCTTTACATGGGTCTACTTGCCTAGACACCCTAATAATACCAAACATTTTTCTATCATAACTAAAAATGATAAATATAGAAAACAATGATAAAGTGGAGGGAAATTGAATATATTTATCTAATTAGGAAGAAATTGACTCATAGAAGTATATCGTAAGAAAGAATGGGTTCAGTACGTACTTGCGCTAAAGTGGAGGGACTCGATTTCTTAGCAAGCTATGGTTTATGTGTGTAATAGTAGAGTGAGCCCTCTCGGGTCTGAAAGTCGCCTAAATAAGGTTTGACTTACAACGGGTAGAAGCACTTTTTCTAAAGTAATTGACTCCCCATGTCTCTCCTGCCACTCAAGGTTTGGGTCTTTCCCTCGAGTAGGGTGAGTTACGTCTAGCTGAAGGCGAGTTATTGGTCTCTTGGATTCCTATCTCCAACTAACCTGCTTAGGGGGACTTACTCATGGTCAGTAGGTAAGTACTTATTCCCAACCATTATACAACCCCTCGAGCATAAGACCTTGTAAATGACGCAATTGTTTGTTGTCTCGATGTGGGTGACTTATTCATGAATATTACACAGCCCCTCAAGCACAAGAAATTGTAAAAGGGTAGTGGTTTGGTGTCTCGATTTGCGATAATCGACAAGTAGGTGGGCGATTTACTCCTAACAAGTACGTTTTCCCTCTTGTGATATTTTCTCCAGTTTTCTCCTTTGAATGACTTTAAACAACCTTTTCTGTTTTATATTTGTAAGACCCATATTCTACTAGACCTTCAAGTCACTGGATCCAATCCCATTTTAAGAATACTAGCACTATATACTCGTGCATATGCGTGGATCGTATTGCGTTGCTTGATACGAATGATTTAAAGTATAGTTATGTATTTATAGAAATAAAATTAAGTTAACACATGGGGTGTGGTTGAGCGGTTGGGGCTCATCCACCCTTAACCAAGTGCCGAGGGTTTGATCATCGCCTTGGGTACGTTCGGAGCAACTTTAAATCCCTGGGTCAGCTGTCCCACCCTTCGAGGTGTCTCCAATCCAGCAAGGTGATTAGTTACTGCGTTGAGCGGTGGATACCCTGGTCTCAAAAAAAAAATTTGATCACTTAAAAATAGATGTAGGCGTAGTTTGGCAATTAAAACAGTGCTATCTTTTCTCAAATAGATAGTAGATGAGTTTAAATCCTATTGATGTAATATTTAGTTGGTAGTTAATGCATTATTAATTTCATTAACATAATTATATTACTATATAACTATATTTTTAAATTAACTATCAAATAGTGGAAAAAAATGGTATTTCACTAGATATTGATGAAAGTGGTCTTGTATACTCTTATTTCTCAAGTCATTATGTTTTTTTAGCAAAAGAAAGAGATATGGAGTCTCATTAAAATCTTCTGATGCAAAACCCTCCTTAGGAAAAAAACATCAAGAAGGAAAAAGAGTATCCATCTTGTATTTAATTTATTTTGATGAAAAACGAAAAAGAAACAAAAGACATGAGGAATTAGGCCAATACCCATTAACAAAACATGACAAACAAGCGAAAATAAAAATAATCCTTAAAAGGAATCTATCCCAAAGATTGTTAAAATTGGCATGCATAAGCATCACTATAATGACCCTCATCTAAACTAGGATAGCACCAAAGCCGTTAACAACCATTTAAAGCACACCAAAAAGAGAATGTCACAAGGAAACTGAAACCATCAAACAAGAAAACCACAACCCAGAAAAGAAATTAACAGAACCTATAGCTAGACAAACCTAACCTATTTATGGAGAAATCTTCAGCAATGAAGCTAGAAGGAAGGTCCCACCCGACAAAATCACTTGCGTTAGTACCATGCCCAACAAGTTTATCAATACACACATATTACACTCTCTATAAATGTGAGTGCAAACGAAGATCATTTGTCTGGTCAAATATAAGAAATTGTTCAATCTATTTCTAAGCTTCCAATGAACGATATTGCAATTTTTGAAAGCGGAGACCACTAACTGAGAATCGCACTCCAACCGCAAAAACTTCCAACCTTTATCAAAAGCAATCTCGATAGCCAACATAGCCCAAATAGTTTCAACATGAAGAGTATAATTGTTGTCGATGGAGGCAGAAAAACAACCAAGAATAGCAACATTTATGTCTCTAAAAATACCACCACAAGTGGCAGGCCCTGGACAACCCTTAGCAATACCATCATTATTGCACTTAATCATGTAGTGTGTTGGGGGAAATCAAATAACCTTTTTTTATGTTAGCAGAGCTTTTATAATTATCAATGATATTAAAGGCCTTGATAATCATAAAATCAGCAACAGAAGAAGACATAGATGATTTAGAAGCACTCCCTGCTAAGGTAACGTTAGAAAGGCTTAAATTGATAGCCGAGTGTAAAGGGATCACATGATTATCAAATTTGGTTTGATTCCTACAATACCAAATTACCCATAAAATATTAATAATAGCAACAAAGACAATATCTTGAAATTGAGGGCTCTGACAATGAGAAGTCAAGGCTAAAATTTTCGTTACACATAGAATTGAAAATTGAAAAGACGAAATAATATGACTTTTGGAGTATTTTTTTTATAGGTGTTACAGCCACATTTCTGATACGAAATTAGCTCTAAGGATACGTCAACATAGCATTAAAAGTGAATTTGGGAAATAGTAAGAGGAGAAATACTCGAAGGTGGCGTGGCTCGAGAGTCCGCATTTATCCTCGAAGGAACTTCAGAAGCCAATCTCATAGGTTAGAAGAAAATATCAGCGCAAGGTAACAGTCTCGAAAGACCCAAAGGAAGTTCTCGAAGAAGGGCTCAAAGGCGAAACTTCGAAGACCAGAGCAACACACATGAGGAGTTAAGGCAATAACTTCGGATAAGATCGAACAGACGAAGGCAGGTATGGAGCATCCAGATGCTAGAAGACACGTGGCGTGCATCGATCATCTTCGATCATTAATTAGTTGTTTTTACCCGCTTTCAGATAAGGACACATGTCAACATCAGTTTACTTTTCTTGCTCTATAAATAGGAGTTCATACGAAGAACCCGAGGCGATTCATATCATTAAGTAACTCATTACGCCAAACACATCTGATCACACAGGATCTCTGACTACAGCGATGAACAATGTACGTCTCATGCCAACCCCTTTTGTATTTTCAAACTTATTTCAGTTCAATGCAATTTCTTGTCGACAATCGAGTGCTTCACTCTTGTCTCATTTTCTTTTAGCAATTTACTTTACTTTTTATTCTCTGCATTTGAGGAACTCATGACGTTCTTTCCCTTTTGGGATTAATTTCTGTGGGTTGCTTAAGTTTGTTTTTACTTATCTTTACGTTTCGAAAACCCTTGGTGCGAAATGATTGGAGTATCCACGATGTTTTCCCATCTTAGGGCGTGATTTTTGTGTTTTGTTCACCGCTTGGCGCCTCGAATTCGGTCGGACGATTACCTAGAACTCAGATTTGTTTGGTTGTGTGATTGAATTCTCCCCCTTCGCTATTACCCGTCTCGAAAAGCACACAATATGTGACTTGCCGTGTAAACCTTCCAACTGCCTAAACTCAATATCTAACTCGAGTCATTTTTTCTCGCATGTCGAAATTATTTGTTTGATGGAGACCCTTAACGAAAAATACTGGAAAACAATAGACAAAGCGGTTAGTGACATAGTGTATTAATTGTTATAAAAGAGGGTGGATGGAGTTCAACTCCCATATACTTGTGTTTCCACTAACAATGTTCATTTCACTGGAACATATGAGCCACCCTCTTAGTACGGACTTCTTTGAAGCATGTATAGATAAGGGATTTTGGAAAAGATAGAAGTGTTCCAAAATTTTCTAAAATCCTTCCTCACAAACATGTCCTAAACAAAAAGATGGAAATCAAAGTAAAAGAAGCAACCCAAGTAAAGACGGAATAAGTGGGCCTGTAGAGAATGTGGCAAAAGAGAACAATAAATGAGAGGGATTTTTTTTTTACTCCCACGTTTTCCCTCAATACCCCCAAAAAAAATGAAAATCCTAAAATACCCCTCTAAAATTTTACTTAATCGTATTTACCTGTATAAGAGGTAAATACGATTTTGAAAAAAATGGAAGCGTATAGAGCTAAATACGATGCGAAAATAAAGCTCAAATCGTATGTACCTGTTCATGGGGGTACATACGATTTGTTAACTTAACAAATCGTATTTACCCTGTATTAAGGTAAATACGATTTACAAAATTATTTTTAAAAAAATTAAAAACTAATATAATATATACATATATATATATATACACAAAAATATGGATAAATAATTACAAAAAACGTGGTACAAAAATAAATACAAGAAATATGTTAGGCAGTCAGTCAACCATCAGAATCATCCGGTAAATTTACCACGGTGGGCGCATCAGTGGGTGGGGGCAAGACTGGAGCAAGGGAATGCCATAAGGCGAAGCGACCTGTATACGGATCCAACCATGTAAGGGCCTCTGGGGATACATTATGCTTCCATAAATGAGCAATCGGAGGCAAAGGACAAGCAGGAGAAAGAGAAACATGCACCCAATGGTGACACCTCACGTGCAGAATAGATATGATACTACGAGCCTTAGAAGAAGAATAAGCACCTCTCAAAGGTAGATAAGTAAAATTCATCCCCAAAGATAACTGAACTAGGGCCACATTATACCTGGTTGCTATATAAAGTACCCCATCTCAGGCAAACTAAACCACTTTGTCGAAGGCTGAACACCGTAGTCTTCAATGGATAATGCTTCTCTAAGCTCTGCTAATCTGTGCTCCCCAAATATGTCAGTATAGAGTTGGTCTCTGTCTTTTGTTTCTTGAATTAATTCTTGCCTAATTAAAGGCCAACTATCCTCACCAAGACCTTGACCAACAACAAATGCCCTAAACCCACAATTACCATCGGGCTCAACATCAATAATATTCTGAACATAAGAGTGTAGGTGTTGAGGAACCCACGGTAAATGAAGTTTTGTCTCCCCCTGCTGTGTTAATTTCCTGTATGAACTCTAAGATACCTTCAATTTTGGAGACTGCTTTGAGACATTAGGAGAAGGCCCTTTTGTCGATTTAGAAGATTTTTTGGAAGTCCCGGATTCTTGTGTCATCTTCAACTTTTCATCAACATGTTCCCAACCGGAAGGATCGCGCTTGACATCAAATAATTTCTTCTTTTTCTTCTTTGGTGCACCTTTAGTTTTAACTTTGTATGCTGGTGGAACCATAGAAGAAGTAGTAGGAAATGCAAGCTCATTAAGTTGTTGCTTGAAGACAAATTTCTCTTCCTCTGTCATTCGATTAAATCTTGCCCAGATCATCTCCATTTGGTATGAAATATCACATGCATCAGATTGCTCTTGGGAAAATTTATCATCAATAGAATCCAAATCCAGCTGTTTCCAATGGTCGTCTACAACGTCCAATGGAATAGAAGAACCGGAATAATGAAAGACACCTAGCTCACAAGCACATGGAAGAAGATGTGTCTTTCGAAGAACGCAACCACAACGGCCTTTATCATAACCAACTCCGGATGTAGTTTTTGAAAACTCTTTAACAATATGATCCAAAGCATTTAGAGACACAAGACCGCGAAGTTTTTTAAAAAATGGAGTATTGCGTGCAACTTCAACACGGTTTATGCTCCGTTGGAAAGACCGGATCACTTTTTCAAAATGAAGACTAAGCATCCCATGCACCGAATGAAAACATTTTGATAAATCTCCTCCAGAAGTCCCCAAATGTCGCTTCAATATCCAGTGGGCTGACTCGACTCTTAAATAATTACAAAAATAAATATACGAAATAAATAGTAAACACGTGTTAAAAAAATTTAATCAACGAAAAAAATAGTAAACACATGTTAAAAAAATTTAATCAACGACTAAAATAGTAAACACGTGTTAACAAAATTTAATCAACGACTAAAATAGTAAACACGTGTTAAAAAAATTTAATAAACGAAAAAATAGTAAACACGTGTTAAAAAATTTTAATCAACGACTAAAATAGTAAACACGTGTTAAAAAAATTTAATCAACGACTAAAATAGTAAACATGTGTTAAAAAAATTTAATCAACGACTAAAATAGTAAACACGTGTTTAAAAATTTTAATCAACGAAAAAAACAGTAAACACGTGTTAAAAAAATTAATCAACGACTAAAATAGTAAACACATGTTAAAAAAATTTAATCAACGACTAAAATACCTGTTCGTGGTCTGATTCCCAAAGTGTGGGATATGATTAGTCCATGCCAAGATAAATTTCTCCTTATGCGGTTTCAACCAAGTATCGCGCACATATTTAATAAGAGCGGGAAGATCAACGCACGAGTCCTCAAAAATCTTCAATCGAGATGAGTACTCTGACTCGTCAGCTGAGTCAATAACATCGTGCCAAAGAGAGAGAACCTCTGCTTGCCTATCCGCATGCACCATCTCTTTAACTTTTGCCTTGACATTTTTTGTGACATGCCAAGAACACAACAAATTCGTAGAAGAAGGAAACACGCTAAGAATACCCGACATTAGACCAAGATCTCGGTCTGTCAAGAAGATCTGTGGTTGAAGCCCATGCAAGTCGAATAAATCTTTTAGTTGCTGTAATGCCCAAGTAAAATGATTTCCTAGCTCATGTGCAATGTAGGCAAAAGCAACCGAAAAAATTAATTCTGTAGACGTCACCCCGACAATCTTCAATAAAGGTAGATTGTATTTATTTGTCTTGTAGGTTGTGTCGAGAATGAGAACTTTGGGAAACAAACGAAATAATTTTATAGAAGTGGGATGCGCCCACATGATGTCCGAAACCACGTCAGAATCCCCAAGCTTCCTGCTCCAACATAAATAATTTTCAGATTCAATTAATCGCAGCAGCTCTTGAATGTCCGTTCTAGGATCCCTCCTAGAAGACCGATAGGCATAATGCTGCCTATATATTTGTGGAAGAGAAGTGACGTTCCCCAGAAAATTTTTCTTTAAAGCAATCAGACTGTCCTTCTGGACAACTTTCAAAGCAGTATGCTCATCAATAATAGCCTTATGCGGCTTAGTCAAACGCACAAAAGCTGTGGACCCGACTGGGGTGGTCAATAACTGATGTGTGTGTAGACCACACCTAACCGACACACGCCAACCCCCATCACGTATGATACGAACAGCTCTCAACTTGAACAAACACCTTCTTCCCTTCGATCCGATAACTCTATAATTATTACAAAAATTCCCTTGCTTGTCACAACCAAAAATGATTTTATCTCGAGTCCCCCTTTTACCTCCACCTGAGTCAGATCTGACAATAATAACAACTACACCGATACGTCTCCCAACGGCTTTCGCCCACTCAACAACATCATTCCGTGTAGAAAATATCTACAAAATAAAATATTGTTACGTTGTTAAAATAATACATGTCTATCAAAATTAATAAAAAATTTAGTACTCAAACATTACACCTGGTCCGTACTGAATGACTGTAGTATCTACAACGACAGGAACCAGCTGCGACTTTGACTGCGGATCGATATCTGTTTCGAAAATAGAACAAAAAATAACAATTAGGGAAAAAAATACAAATCGTATTTACGTGCTCCATACGTAAATACGATTTCCAATCGTATACACCCGCACCTCCGTGTAAATACGATGGCTAAAATTCAACTATCGTATTTACGTACTGCCCAGTACGTAAATACGATTTTTCCACTCGTATTTAGATAAATACGCACTGACTAAATTTCCTTTTTTGGGGTATTTTACAATGTCAAATCGTATTTATCTATTTATAGGTAAATACGATTTGACTGTTGGATGGCATGTTAAGTGCGTATTTATTGCTAATCGGATTTACCTTCCATAGTGGTAAATTCGATTAGATATTTTGTGGGGTCCAGAATATAATAACTGAAAAGTGAATTTTTTGGGAGATTATGAAAGGGGTATTTTGAGGATAAAGTAGTTATGTGGGGGTATGGAGGAAGGTGGTGGGGGTATAAAAAAAAACTCTAAATGAAAACCAAAGTGATGGATATTGGGGTCCATCACTTTTACTAGAATTTCTCTTTGGGAGGCAGCCTGCCAGATCATGACCACAATTTCGAGGAATTTGTTTGCATTATAAATAGCGTCAAAAGATAATAATTCTAATGTTGTACAGAGTCACCAACGTTAGTGAAACTATTATACTCAGACCCCACAAGGAAGATAGGGTGGACCAATATCGACATTTATCTCTTGCAGTGATGTAGATGGATTGTTGTTTTCTGTCTCTTTTCCAACTTTGAATCAGTTTCTCAATTCCTGGTAGCGTACTTAATTGGCTTTAGTGATGAAAATTAATGTATTAAATATACGTTTTGTTTGTTTCAAACAAGTGGGGGTGATGAAACCACCCTAATTTTTTTGAGTTGGCACATTAGACTAATCACATGTGCTAAGCTGAATTTTATAACCAAAATCCAACAGTTAGTTTGTTTTATTCATCAATAATAGTAATAATAATAAAGTTTCATTGATTATGGATTAATTAATTGAGTGTATAACTGAATTAGATAGCGTGTGGAGGGAAACCATATGGCATATTAAGCTATTAAGTTCCATAAATAATGAAAGTCGGAGTTACATAGATCGTGACGTGTGAGTTTTGTTTTTACATGGGATCAAGTGTAATGGGTCTAGCATTATAGAAAAACTTTCAATAGTCAAAAGTTATAATCATGTACTTAGGATGCAACTAAAGGTTGTGATTGTCATTGGACAATAATTAACGCGCATGCACATATTCAATCTTAGTTACTACTTTACCCAACATTGTTGACCTAGTCGCATAATCTACCTTGGGATAGGAGAGTCGATTTGGTGCTCTCGAGTTCAATTCTTGCAATAGATAAACTCATTGTTGCTTAATGCGAAATTAAAAAGTGTTGGAACACTTCATTGATAATCAATAATGGTCCAAACCAAAATATTCAATCTTAATTACTACTTTATCTTTTGTTAGGCCTTAGCTTCTTTTTTATTTTCTCTTTTGTAACCAAAAAAATTACTACTTTATCTGATTTTGAAAGTGAAAGCAAAAATTAAAACTTATTAGATTAAGATAAACATGTGATGATTTTAAATCTGTAAGGTGTAGCTTTTACGTTAAAAGGCAATGAGACGCGGTTTTGGAGTATTCTATAGTGTATCTAAGCACTTTGTGTAAATGGAATGACTTCACTTGATAATATTAGAACTCTTTATTCAGTGAGTAACTTTTGTCACAAGAGAGGGAGTGGTTTCAAGGGGAGTAAAAGCAAAAGAGATAGAGGGAGTAATTAGGAGTGAATTTGGATAAAAATGAAAAGAGGTGTATTGATGAAAAATGGGGTGCGTGAATGAATTTCCAATAATCAATATCAGATGCAAGCTTGTAATAGAGGAAACGGCCCAAACAAGCCCATTGAAAATTAAGAGTGCTATCCGGAGGGCCCATGCTTTTCCGACATCCCTCCCTACTCACCACACACCTCCTAAGCCCAAATATTCCAAAACTACCCTCAGTGGGAGAACGCGTTTTAATGCTATTCGGTTGAGGTCAACCGAATTGTGTGCAAATAGTTTTTTATGCTGAAATCCAATTCTGCAAAATGGGGTGTGTTTCAAAAAAATACACATTCGGTTGAGGTCAATCGAATAGTGCAAAATGGGGTGTGTGCCAAATAATACACCTTCGGTTGCCCATAACCGAATTTATTCGGTTGCCCGTAACCGAATCGGCGAAAAATGCGCATTTCATTATTGGCCTTTTGGTCATTTCGCAGGGTTATTTGGTGTGTGGTGAGTAGGGAGGAGTGTGGGATAAGCTTGAGCCATCTGGAGTTGCAAAGTTACATTTACTCTCTCCGAATTACTACATTGTGTGTGACCGACCGAGTATCCCGGGCCTGCAGTTGGTAGCACTACTGCTCCAACTCGGATCTCAGAGCCAACGCGGGGGGTGGTACTTGCAAGACCACTTCAATGCTCGAGTCTGTATGTGAGAGTGTATCAGAGTGAAGTAGGGAATGGAATTTGTACCTTTTCTGCACAGTGGGGCCCATATTTATTGTCATCAGGTGCGTCCTGATCTGTTGGATCACGCGGATGGATCCAAGCCGTCAATGTCTGATAGGCATTGATGAACTTGGTTGTATTGAACTCGGACCCTAAAACGTGGGCTAATCCAATGTCTAAAGCTTGAATTTAGTCCAGAACAGAAACAAATATGAAAGATAAATGATCAAAGTGAGAAAACTAAAATATAAATGACCAAATTGACACGGATATGAAAGATAAATGAACAAAGTAAAAAAAAAAGAGATAAGAATCAAACTAAAACTTTGGTCAAACACAATAGACAAAAACTGCAATTCAAACTATATTATATTATTTTTGTGTTTCTCATCTATAATACGTTCGTCGTGTAATAACATTAGATGCAAGAAATCACTATGGCATTGCGATCAACATCTTTTTTTTAGACAACGACAAACTACCAATTTTCTAACTATCCTAATCCCGCGCGCCTTATAAAATACCGCCATACTTCGTGTTCTTTTTCTTTTATGTGTAATTATTTGTTAATTAGAGATTATAACTAGAAAAAAGATAATTCTATTATACTTTGTCAAAAAAAAAGATAATTGACAAAGTATAATAGAATTATCTTTTTTTTTTACAAGTATAATAGAATTATCTTTTTTATGTGTAATTATTTGTTAATTAGTAATTATAACTAGAAAAAAGATAATTCTATTATACTTTGTCAAAAAACCATTATTATTTTCTTCTTGGCCTGACTTGGTCGTTAACAACAGCTACGTGAATAAAATAATAATGTTTTTTTTACCCCACCTATTCATCCCATACTCCCACATAAAAGTGAAATTCGAAAATATCCCCCACTTAAAAAATTTGCTCGGATTTATCTCCATGAGAGATACATCCGATTTGTATTTTTTACAAAGCGGATTTATTTCCCATGGAGGTAAACCCTATTTGTATTTTAGAAATAGAATTTACCTCCATGGGAGATAAATCCGCTTTGTAAAATACAAATAGGATTTACCTCCATGGGAGATAAATCCGATGCGATTTTACCCCCACAAAAATGCAAAGCGGATTTATCTCCCATGGAAGTAAATCCTATTTGTATTTGACAAAGCGGATTTATCTCTACGGGAAATAAATCCGATTGGAATTTTTTCATAGGGGTATTTTCAGATTTCACTTTTTTGTGGGGTATAGAGTGAAAGGGTGGAGATTAAAAAAACCCTATAATACTGACTTCCACGATTCATTTTAAGATTAAGATAATATAACTTAATGTATACCTGGATTTTATATATATAAAAAGTAATTATAAATTTCTTCATATTTTCTTTATTATTGTTTTGTTGAACATATAAACTCGAGGTCGCGCACTTCTTGTTGAAAATTAATATTGCCGCTGTCAAAATATTAATTAACAAAGTATATGTTTAAAAATGTTTTCTATGCGTATACTTACTTATGTGGGGTGGGGATTATATTAGTAGAAGGAGAGCATTTGGTTTGTTTCATCCCGTTTCTCAAACTATATATAACGACCGCTACTATTCTGGAGTTTCACAAAACCTGGGCCAGCCCATATGTGTATACTTCTTGATTATTGGACTGCTTAATTTCGAGAATTTATGCCAGCCCATCTCAACCTCCTCCTACTCACCACACACCCCCAAAACCTACGAAATGGCTAAAATACTATTAATGAATAAAAATCTTCTAAGCGCATCCTTTTTTTTGCAAGATTTCACGGGTACGGCAACATGGAAACGATGCATTGTGGCGTGGCATATGTCTTGTGACACCCCCTAAGTGGTTGAAAATTTAACAAGTACGTCATTATGTATCCGAACGGGTACGATACTATTGTGCCGTACTTGAATTTTGAAAAAATTGTATAATGTACGATTGTATAGCACCGTACTTCAAAATGTAGTGTGAGGGGGGTGTTCATTGTGTTCCACATACAGGTAATTTTGAAATATTTTAAGTTTGAAGGCGTGTGTTAAGTAGGAGGGGGTTGGGAATAGCATAGGCCTACAAGAGTTTGACTTACACTTCATTCCCCCGCCCCCAAAATTGTGTAAACTTCCTATTTTGTGCCTTTTTTTATCCAACAAAAGTTCTTTTCGAACTTCAAAAGCAAGTTCTCATTTTGCCCTTTTTTTAACATTCCATAAAACTCATTATTAGTTGTCAAAAGAAAAAGAAAAATCGTTATTTTTTCCCGATATATAAATTGTTCTGGAAAAAATATCAAACATTTTTCCGACATATTTTTTTAAAAGTATATATACGAAGAACAAAATTAGTTTTTCTTGGTGTATAAAACATTCCTGAAAAATGTAATTTTATTTATCCGGTATATTTTTTAAATTTATATATTGGAAAAATCTAATTTTATCTTTTTGGGAATCCATATTTTAAAATACTGGAAAAATCTAATTTTTTCCCAGTATATTCTTTTAAAAAAGAGTATTGCTTTTTAGTAAGTATAGTTTTTGTAAGAAATACACTTAAAGCTAAATTGTAGGCACCAACTAACACAACATTGTTTTATTATTCTTACATTTTTTACGTTTCTTTTTTGCCCATCTAACATTTCTTTTTTAAAAAATATATACTGAAAAAATGTTTGATATTTTTTCAGAACAGCTTATGTAACACCCTGAATTTTTACTTCATTTGCATGCATTATAATTGTGTATTTACTTCAATTGAGATAATAATTAATTTAGTATCTAGAGAGTGTTTTTAAGAAAAATAATTTTTGTAGAACTAAAGAGAAATGTTATAGAAGACTATCAGAAAAATTTGAGTTTAAAATACTATCAAATTATAGCTAAAAAGTATCTGTCAGTATAAATCGGTACGGCACTAAAAAGTTCAAACTTATCAAAAGAATTGGAAACTTAGTTCGTTAAGTCCTATAAATATAAAGATCAAAATTTTATCTGCAGAATTTTTATTTATATTAAAATACGTGGTCCATTTTTCACCAACACGTACGTACAGAGAAGGTTCTATCACTGAAAACGTGTTTACTCCCTGGAGGATTAAATCACCGACTATTACCACTATAAATAACAACTCACCCTTCACCTTTATATCACACTAAAACGTCACCATCTCAGACGCCTATTCAAACAGGTTCCAACTTTCTCTTCTCTTAGTCATTTCTTGTCTCACTTGATATACATCTCTTATATTTTACTTTTAGAAAAAAAACCAAAGCTTTAAGTTTGGTCAGTACATATCATTTCTTAACTTTTAAAGAATGAAAACTTTCACACCGAGAAGAAGTACGTGTAGATATGATCCATCTCTTTAAACTTTCCACAAATTCTATCTAGTCTTTCTATTACTATTGTTTCCAGTTTTTTTTCAAAGAACTCCCAGTAAACTACATGATCTTCTTTTAAAATCAAACCTTTGTTCTAAATATATATATATATATATATATATATATATATATCTATGCATATACTTCTTTTACTCTCTCTATGATACATCTTGTTACACTAAAATGTTAGCAAACTTAAATTTTATATACGTAGACAATAATACTGATAGACTTAGATTTATATGGTGCAACTCTTATAATATGAATTATAGGAAATAATTCTTTTGGCCATGCATTCTTATGTAGATCATCAATAAGTGATTCTTTATCCAGACACCTTGTTTAACCGACTTGAATATTGAACTTTTTTGGTTGAAAATAAATGTAACCCTTTATACTTACTTTGTCTTTTATTTAGCCTATTATAATAATCACTTTCATATTTTCTTTATAAATATATATATATAATGTCGCTTGCATTTGTTGATCCGCACTTATTTTAATGAGTAATAGGTATTGTCGAAATTGAAGCAATTGCGGATCAACAAACTCTTTTGAAAACAATTCAAGGTAAGGGGAAATACTAATAATAAGTTGATGGGCACAAATTGTGTGTTGCTTATATATATATATATATATATATATATTATTTAGATATTCGTAGGTGATTTGTGTGATCTGATGTGTTTGAGTTATTTGCAAGTGTGTCAAAATAAGTACATTGTGAATTTGGTCGAGAGTATTAGTTGTCTAGTTACCTAGGGATATGACCTATGAGGATTAAATTAGTTAAGGTATATCTCACAAGCTGTTTTATGGATTCTAAGGATTGAATTGTCAAGTTGATTATGGATTAGATTAGTAAGACTGATGATTTTACTAAGAGCTATCACAGGTTATTTCTTATAGTACTATCAAGTATATAAGACTGAGGATAGGTTCGGTTGGGTCGACTACAGACCTTCTGGGGGCACTTGTGTTTCGAACTCCTACTAATGGTCAGATTGTAGCATCTCTGGTTGGGAGAAATCGTATTACCCGACACGGTGAGCCTGACTGTACAGGACTATCTATAATAAGGTGCAGCGCTCGAGCCAGAATGATTGGAGTATGGATTGGATATCATCTCATTGCAAACAATCATGTTATGGCAATTGAAACGACCTTATGCTCAAGATGATAGAGAAATCTCCATAGAGTAGGTTGAGTATATTATTTTTAGATAGTAGACTAACTTTGTTGATGGATTACAGGATAAGTGTGATATCTAGTTTACTTGACTAACTATCGATAATTGATTTCACTAGAATGTTAGTCATGTTTTGCAGGATTTGGTGATTGTGTGTGGTTAATTGTCTTAGTATTGATTGAGTTTGATGTGTGTCACTTATTATGTCTATATACTATTATTACTTGTGATTGTATCCTATTATCTGTAACTTATGTAACCATCGTGTTGCAAACTTGTGTACGAGTATTTCACCCCTTACATTTCAGATGACGATGGGGGAACCACTGGGTCACTCTGGGCACCGTCAAATTAGGTTCTTGGAGGACGTGTGCGAGCATATCTGGGAAATAGATGCAGTAGCAGCCTGACTTGTGATAGATATAACTTTATAGGACGTATCACCTTTTGGATACTTTTGTGAGATGTGGTACTTAGTTATTGACCTTGTGTAAGCCTAAGGGCATGGTCATGACCTGACGACAGTGATCGATATATGATGCATATTTATATATATTTTATGATGTTGTATGATATGATTTTCCTTTATATCTTCTCTCTTGCCCGGTAGAGGGTAGCTGGTGATCTTGTGTTTTTTTTAAAGAATTTTTAAGGATTTTTTTACCCTACTTATACATACTATATCCCGACGCTGGGTGTGAAAAAACCAAAATACTACCACACTATACCCCTCACTTCCGCTTTCACCTACGCAGAATTACCTACTTCCGGTTTGAGAAATAAAAAAACGGAATTACCTACAAGCAACATACTTCCGTTTTGCTATTTCTCAAACCAGATACCTAAAAGCAACATACTTCTGTTTTTGAAGCTGCGT
Source organism: Astragalus glycyphyllos (assembly GCA_963573325.1). NCBI lineage: Eukaryota > Viridiplantae > Streptophyta > Magnoliopsida > Fabales > Fabaceae > Astragalus > Astragalus glycyphyllos. The sequence continues at coordinate 64,211,345 of OY754310.1, forward strand.
AGAAGTACCTTAAAGCAACATACTTCCGGTTTGAGAAATAACAAAACAGAATTACCTACAAACAACATACTTCCGTTTTGTTATTTCTCAGACCGGAAGTACCTAAAAGCAACAAACTTATGTTTTTGAAGCTGCACAGAAGTACCTAAAAGCAACATACTTCCAGTTTGAGAAATAACAAAACGGAATTACCTACAAGCAACATACTTCCATTTTGTTATTTCTCAGACCGAAAGTACCTAAAAGTAACATACTTCCGTTTTGTTATTTCAAGAAATCGGAAGCACCTAAAAGCAACATACTTCCGGTTTGAGAAATAACAAAACGGAATTATCTACAAGCAACATACTTCCGTTTTGTTATTTCAATAAATCAGAAGTACCTTAAAGCAACATACTTCCGTTAGGCACATTTTTATTAAGGGTATTCTAGGAATAAAAAAATATGTGGTGGTATAGTGTGTATAAGTGGGGAGTACAAAAAAAAACCCATTTTTTAATCTTTTGTCATTGTGATAAGTGTTGGGCCGCTTGTTCTCTTGGGTTGGGCCTTTGTGGTGTGTTTTGTCCCTTTGGTGCATTGTAATGTTGTGACCAAAAAGTTTTTTAAAATATAAATAAATATTTTTAAAATCTTCTCCCCAAAAAAAATATACAATTAAATATAAATATTTTAAAACAATATGGAACTCTTTTTTGTCACAATTTATGTGGAAATTAGCATCTCATGCTCACATATGATTTGCAAAATTCGAGGAATTGGGCCGGCCCACATATGCAAGAGTTCTTCTTTTGTGCTCTCTTTCTTCTAGGTACTCTCTTCCAACCTTCTTACAAGATTCCCAAAGATAGTGTGCCAACTGTGATGGTGGATATCTAGTTCTCCATTCAATTAGCCCATGACATTACACCGTTTTGGATCTCCATTGATGTAGCCCAACACCAGCAAATAAGCTCTTTGTTGGATGATACTCACAAAGCATGGGATGCAAACAAAGTAAAGGAGATACTCTCTCGTAATGGTAGCTCACATGGTTGAGTGAAAGAAACATTGTTGATGAAAAGTAGGTGTACTGGATTCGAACCTCACCCCCTCCTCTGTAACAATTAACACACTAATTACTAACAACTTCTCCTATCAAAACAAACACTCTCCTAAGGCGTATATTGGAGCTTTCCAAACCCGAATTAATTGGACTCGGGAGGAGGATTCTATTTGTGCTTCTGGCAAAAGTGTTGTAGGAGATTTTGAAAGTAAAGCTGCACCGAGCGATTAAAATGATCATGTGGAAGCTTGCTAACAGTATACTACTTGTGAGAGGAAATTTGAATAGATGCAAAAACTCAGTGTGCTCGATGTGTCAAAAAGAAGAAGAGTAAGTGGCAGATTCAAGACCCTAAGCCACTGTGTGCAAAAAAAATCACTATAACAATGTTGATTCATAGGATTGTTTAACTTTTTTTTTTTCCAAATATCATCATTTAATTTACTAAAATTAAGGAATCAAGTTATTTGGCTCCAAACTTATATAAGACGAAATCCCCAAATTAGTCTATAAGTTCACACGCCCTCTCCTATTTAGGTCTTAAAATATATGAAAATAAGAATTAATCCGTAAAAGTATGTAATATCGGTAAAATTACTTCCTAAAGTTTTATAAATAATTTATTATGGAGACTAATAAAACAAATTTATTAAAAATTAGGTGCAAATTGGCTACAAATTTTTGAGTACAAGTGGAAATTTAAAATTTCAGGGTTTCAAAAAAAATTATATAAGAAAGTAAGTAGGCTCTTTTTCTTCATGACCAGTTAGGTCTGCTACTGGTCAATGGTGTTAAACCAGAATTGTGATATTGAGCAATGAATCCATTGATTTCATAATTGTGTACAAATCAGTTTATATACTCTTGCATTTTGTTCACTGCAAGAGCTTAAAGTTGTTGGAGAAATTTCCAAAATATATATTTGGACGATTGCAATTGGTTAAATATATATGACTTTGTTTATATGTCATGGTTGTATCTTTGGTTTGGTGGATGAATTTATTTCCTGATAGTGTAAGGTACCAAGTTCGAATCCTAAAAACAGTAGTTTTTATTTTGGTACGTTATTTTAATTAACAGACTAAAATGAAAATAAAAAGGGTGCAAAGTGGCACCCGCTGGGATCGAACTCGAGACAAGAAGTGGGAGAGGTACGTTGATTAACCATCAAACCATGACATCGTTTGGGAATTTCTTCAAACGATTATTGTATATGGCCGTTACTTTTCTGACAGAAACCTTTTTCAAAGGGTTGCGTTCTTCCACTAAAAGACGTGAATTTCTCTATAAAGAGATATTCTGGAGTCAGAAACAAACATACGAAAATAATCATTCTCAAGTATAATATCCATCATTATTTTATTCTAAATCATCTCTTTGCTACTCTAGTGCACAAGAGTTGGTACGGAGACTTTATTCCGTAAACTACCATTGATCGATATGCTTGGTGTGGGTGTGCAGACCATGTCAAGGAACTCCATTGTATCCTGAAGGGGATTCGCTGGTCATCATATTGCATCCAATCTAGAGTGATTGGTGGGGGCGAATCGAACCTAAAGCTTAGTGTTATATACGCCTTGGAGTCTTGTGCAATAATAAATTCATCTTCTCTTTGTTATTTATGTTACATGTTATTCACAATTAACTTTTACTAATGATTTTCTATGTTTGGTTGTTCTTCTTAGTTGCAGCATTATTCCCACCAACAAATTGTTCTAACAATCTTTAGGTTCGATTTTGCAATTTCGTTGATGATGCAACTTTGAAAGATATATTTCTTCATACAATTTGGGAGAGATGAACACATATACTTAACCAAAAATATGTTTATTTATGACAATGGTGAAAGGTACACAGTTACTCTGAATAAATATACATAATATGTTTGGTAGTCTAAAAGTGAACTTATATTCAAGTTTATTCATGAAAATGGTTTGTTTAAAATCAGAAGGTATAATTTGCATTTGGAAGTAATTTTCGTGAAGTGGAAATCTAAACCATCAGTGACAACATTATCAATACAAAGTTAATTATATTTTACAAAGTTATTTGACATATGAAATATGCTTGCATGCACATTGTTCAATTTAACTACTAAATTTGATATATGAAAATGTATATGATAATAATAGTAATTACAGAATGTTTTAATTTCAAGTATTTGAAAGGGCAAACAATTGAACATGATTTCTATACTATTTGTTTGTGTATGAAATTAATAAATTTAAAATTGATGATCTCATATTATATGTGCATGATAATATGGAAGTAATTGTTAATTTCTTGCTTCTTTTGATACTGAAAATAATTTGGGGATGTTTGGAATTTATGTAAGTTGACAATGTTTATGGAAGAAAGTGATAAGAAATATTAATGATTTCGGTTCATTGTTTATTTTCTATTGTGGTTATTATTTTGTTTTACCATGGAACATGAAATATATACATGAAGTTGGAATTTGATATTTAGAATTTATGATACTTGTATTAGTGATGAGATACCTAATATGAAAATGTTTCTTTTTCACAAAATAGGAATAAATTCTAAATTGTTTAATTTATTTTTATGTCGAGTTATGACTCACATGTCTAGACCCGTTTTATGAAATTAAAGTTGATTATGACAAATTTTTATGATCATGGTTGTTGTTGCTTTATATATTTAATTAATGCATTGAATGTATGGTTTCTTTAATATATTCAAGTGGAGTAGAACTTCAAATTGAAGTGGTTATTAAATATTTAATAGCAAAGGAAGAATGACATAAAGTTTGTGTATATGACACAATGAATGACAAAACTGTCATGGTGTTAGTTTAAACTATTAATAAAATATAAAGGTAATAGCTATGTGATTGATTGAATATTCAAAGATTTATTGAAGTTGGAAAAAGTTTTGCAATTCTTTGACGAAAGAGTTGACAAAGATATGATGTCTTCGGATATAATGTTAAAGGTATTGAAGATGTCATTAGGGATGTGGTACAAGCCCATATCTAATTGATTACCAATGGTGGAATCCCAACTCACACTTGAGTAGTATCAAGTCTTGAGTTCAATGAGGAAAGTACACTATTAGAGTGATTGAAGTACTTGACAATAGATACATCCCAAAGGGTAAAAGTACTTGGACCATAAGATTAAAGTGGTAGGATGAGGTTTTCCTCTTAATGGACATATAGCATATATTTGCTGAGGTGCATAATTATGGGTGCATTTCTGATATAGTCTACCTATATGAGAATGAAGTGAGGCCGCTTCATAGAGTTCAAGGGCTTGACTCTTAAAATTCTCATGAAAGGGATACCTGACACAAGGCCTAAACAAAAGTGTCATTTTATAATTCAATCAATGGTACCGAGATTTCATGTGTGAGTTATGCACTCTTGTTCTAATGAATAATTGGTTCAAAGCTTGTCTACCAATCTATTCGGGTATGAGTGAAAACTTAACTTACTAAGTGATGGTTCAAATCGCAAGATACCTTCATCTGAAAACATGAGATTTCCGGAATAATGGATTTGGATATTTTGGAAATGGTGGGGGATTGTTGGAGATATTTCCAAAATATATGGTTGGATAATTCTGTGTTAAAGGTCAAGTAAATATGGCTCTATTTCGATGTCAAAAGGAGAGTGATGGTGCAGTGGTCGTTGGTTTTTGTTGTGACTTTATGGGACTGGGTTCGACTCCTTGCTATGAAAGTTTTTTGGAAAACAATTTTATTATTAATTTTCTAACCCGAAAATAAAAACGTGATGTGTCCCAAAGGAATCGAACCCGCGACCCGGTAACGACACAAATGAACGGTTGCCACTGAACCGTCGCACTGGATTGTGAAAGGTTGTGAACTTTAACAGTATATATCTGTTTCGTTCAACTGAAACAATAGATTTAGTTATTTACTTTCACAAAAGAGATGGATTGTTATATAACAACAAACATTCTGGAAGCAGAAAATAACACACGAATTTAACTTCTCTCCAACACAACTTCCATCATTTTTATTATTCTAAATCATCTCTTTGCTACTCTAGTGCACGAGAGTTGGTACGAAGACTTTATTCCGTGAACTACTATTGATCGATATGCTTGGTGTGGGTGTGCAGACCATGTCAAGGAACTCCATTGTATCCTGAAGGGGATTCGCTGGTCATCCTATTGCATCCAATCTAGAGTGATTGGTGGTGGCGAATCGAACCTAAAGCTTAGTGTTATACACGCCTTGGAGTCTTGTGCAATGATAAATTCATCTTCTCCTTGTTATTTATTTTATATGTTATTCACAATTAACTTTTACTAATGATTTTCTATGTTTGGTTGTTCTTCTTAGTTGCAGCATTATTCCCACCAACAAATTGTTCTAACAAAAGTCTAAACAAACAAACTTAACTAACAAAGCAGAAATAAAGTGAGCCTGGCCCATACATCACTAAGTGCAGAAACAAAACAATTAAGCCCAATTTGGGTCCAACAGATGGAACGTTCTTTTACGGCATGTCAATGGTGAGACAAGTCTAGTTCGGGACACAATTCCGACTTATCATTAATAGGTCAAACATCAGCTTATTCCAGCTATGGATGACACAAGCTTGCAGATTTTAATGCCTTTGAAAGCCACAAACAGTTTGCTATAGCTAGTTTTTCTTGGGCTATTTGGCCCATATGGAAGAGAAAGAAGCTAATGGTATTTGAGGGGAAAGTTCCCTCTCCTACGGGGTTGTCCAACATGTGTTAAAGTTCCGTCTGCTTTCACCAAATTGAGTGGTGATGATTTTGGAGGATCTGGTGTCGGATTTAAATCCTCTGCTGTCAAACTTCCTGTTGTTTGTTTTAAATTCAGGATCCTGCAATTTATTTCAATTGCAGGTGATCATGATCCATCTGGTATCATTGCTTTGGGAGGAGGTGTCTTGAGGTCAGACTAAGCAAATGACAGTGGTGGGCTGGTTGGCGATAATTTGTACATAGAGGTGATTTGTGCTAAATCAATGGACTCGTGATTTTGTTCAAGTTGGGATGTATTCAATGACCACATTGATGAATTTCTTCAATAACTTGTTTGTCACTCGACAATACTTAACGCCCTTTTATTGTTTGAGTGAGTTTCCCTATTACCAATTGTGAATCTTCATAGATATGCACTAAATGTGCTCCCATTTCTCTCACTTCCCAAGACTTATTCCCTTGGGAGTATCAATTTTAATTTGTTGGTGTGGAAGCTTGGTTTCTTTGTAAAAAGTCTACCAAAATCGTCTAATAACAAATAAATAGATATTATAGAATCAAAACAAGTTAAATGTTGATCTCGTCTAATTGAAGCTTATTGTGCTTGGCTGTAACTACAATGATCAAATCAACTTAAAGTCCTCTCAAGATATAGATTCAAATAAATTTTCCAGTATTAATTTGATACTCGGTCATTGAGCTAAGGACTCTCGTCAAGTTTTCTGTGAAGTGAGGAGGGTGAAAACAGTTTTGAAAACGTGAGTTATGGGAATTAAGCGAAGTATTTTTGGTGAATGCAGATAACAGTTGAAGGAAGAGGAGGGACAATATAAGCTTAAAAGAAGAATGACTTGGGTTTTTTAGATTGCGAGAAAATAAAGTGCCGAAAGTTAAATTGAAAGAGAACGTGAGGAAAAACCGTAAATTATGGGAAAAATAGACGCGCAATAAGGTAAATTTGACAACAAAAGTAAATCTGCATTGAAATCGTACAGGTCTTGATTACATCGTAAAATGAAGTATTTATAAGAAAAACTAAGTTACAAATGTGTATACACATTCATCACACATATTGCAACAATTATATAATTGGTACGCTTAAATAAATAACCCTCTGGCCGAATGATTAACTGCTCACAATGCTTAAGCATTTCCATAATTGGTTGTTCTGCAAACCACACGATTCAATTTTGCCTAACTCTTTTCACCAACACATATCTTCAACTGCCATTGATACACACACACACACATATATATATAGTAGATCGATGATCAACTTACTCTTGTAGAGTTACTTCAACTAATATGTAGACATTAAATTTTACTGATCCAGCCAGAAGCGGAGGTAGGGGGACCTTGTGGGGCCATGGTCACCCCCAAAGTTTTAAAAAAGTTTAATAATGATATGAAAATGCTAAAAGGCCTCACCGATAACTAATCTTAGAAAGGAAAATAAGACAAGTATCAGTACTTTTGTTGTACTTTTGCAGAGAAAGAGTAAAAGGAAAATGGGAGGATAAAGAAAGAGATGAGGTCACACATTTCACACCCTCTCCCGGGCACATTCTCTTTCTTCATATACTTCCCACATAGAGTGATCCTTCTTAATTCAGTTACTGCGCCTCAGTAACTCTATCTCATTTGTTATTGTTTGTATTGCTTCGTTGATGTATAATACAATTAGAAAATAATTCCAAATTAGCTAGCATGCATTTTACCATTGGCATCCCGCCCTTGAATCTAGCCGTTGAATAGTTTTATATTTTCTTAACAATCATGCATACCAAAAATTATAGAAATTGAATTGGTGTGGCTATTGAATCTTATAGTCTATATTTTAAAAGTATTTTAAAATTTTATGAAAATTTGTATACTTGATCTACTCAATTAGAACTATTAGTTTGACGTTTGAATCGGTGAAATTTAATGTCTATAAAGAGATATAAGTTGGAGTAACTCTTACAATGACCAAATAGACATCGAGAATTTGAGAGACTAAATTGAATCACTTTTAAAAATGTCAGAGACTAATAAGAAATATTGTTAATATGAAGGACTAAATTGACTCTTCTAAAATTTGAGAAACCAAATTGGTTACTAACTCAAAAACAAAATAATCCTTTACTATTTTTCTTTCTTTTTACAATCTTTCTTTTCACTTTCTTTCCCCCCACTTCCCTTTTGACAAACCAAGAATGGAGTAAACTGTAACGGAAACCTTGGATTTGGAATCATATGAGGTTGACGCCAAAGATGGGCCCCACCGAATGTCGATGTTTGAACTTTGATGTTGTTGGTCCAATGAATATCAACATTCACTTCCATTAACTTCTTTCGCATCTAACTCTCTGTTTTTCAACAGACACTCTCAAATGGCCATTTCAATTTCATTGCACTTCCTTTTCTTCCTCTCATCTTACCATCTCTTCATCCAACTCTCCTCATCAACCTCCACCAACAAAATCGGTGTTAACTACGGCACCATTGCCGACAACCTTCCACCACCAACCACCGTAGCCACCTTCCTAAAATCCCAAACAACCATCGACCGCGTAAAAATCTTCGACACAAACCCAGACATTCTTAAAGCCTTCGCCAACACAGGCATTTCCGTCACCGTCACAGTCGGCAATGGCGATATCCCTTCACTCGCAAAGTTACCATCAGCCCAATCATGGGTCTCCAAAAATATCCTCCCTTTCCACCCCAAAATCACCATCAACCGCATCGCTGTCGGAAACGAAATACTCGCCACTTCCGATAAGACCCTCATAGCCCATATTCTCCCCGCCATGAAATCTCTTCACGAAGCTCTCACACTTTCAAATCTCACTCATATTCAAGTCTCTTCCCCTCACTCTCTCGGCATTTTAACTTCCTCGGCGCCACCCAGCGCCGGCAGTTTCCGCCACGGCTACGACACTGCCATCTTCGCTCCCATACTCGAGTTTCTTCGCCAGACTAAATCTCCTTTCATGGTTAACCCGTACCCGTTTTTTGGAATCACATCGGACCGACCCGATACGTTGAACTATGCTCTGTTTAAACCAAACGGTGGCGTTTTTGATGCTGCTACGGGAGTGAACTATACCAACATGTTTGATGCTCAGATGGACGCTGTTTTCTCGGCGATGAAGAAGTTGGGGTACGAGGATGTTGATTTGGTTGTGGGGGAAACGGGTTGGCCATCTGCGGGTGACCCGAACCAACCGGGTGTGGGATTGGAGAATGCGGCGTCGTATAATGGGAACCTTATTAAACACGTTAACTCTGGGAAAGGGACTCCGTTGATGCCTAATAGAACTTTCGAGACTTATATCTTCTCCTTGTTCAATGAAAATCTTAAGCCAACGGTTTCGGAGCAGAATTACGGGTTGTTTAAACCCGATCTCACACCCGTTTATGATGTCGGCATTTTCGCCAAACAACACCAACAGGTACCTGTCAGTTTCTTTCATTATTTTATTATTTAGTTGTTAGAAAATTATTATGTGTGGGGTTCTGTACTCTGGAATGCCAGGCTTTGAGTTCATTCAATGCATAGCATTTTTTCGTGACAAACTGGTACACGACATCTTTATACGTCCAAGTACTGCACGTATTCACACTCACATTTGCTTGTTGCAAGGGTTACTGTTTTCTTTCTTTTGAGTACCTTGCCAACTCTTGTTTAACATTTCAAAGGGATTAGCCCATGCTGATTGGTTGAGAGAATGGATTAGTACTTATTTGTAATACGGTGACATGTTTCTTTGAAGGACAATATTACCCCTATAATTTCCATCCTTCAAGACTACACACAAAGGTCTTAAACGGTATTATAATAGTTGGGTTGGCATTTAAGGGTGAAAGAAAATATTCCCGCCTCTTCTGATTGAGGAGGGGACATGCACGTGCTAATATTCTGTTAAGCATAATAAAATGCCAAAATACTCATATTGGAATTGATTATTATTTACTTGAGTGCGTGACAGTGTAAAGTGTGAGAAAGGAGGTTTACAATTTTGTTTTGGCTACTTTGTTTAATTTAATGGGGGGTGTTGTGCAGGCGATGAGTCCTGCAACTGGGCCCACGGCAATGGCGCCATCTGGGTCAGGTGAATCAAAGAAGTGGTGCGTCCCGAAGGCGAACGCTAGTGAAGCGGCGTTGCAAGCCAACATTGACTATGTTTGTAGCACCAGTAAGATAGACTGTGGGCCCATTAAAGATGGTGGGCCGTGCTTTAAGCCCAATACATTGAGGTCCCACGCGGCCTATGCCATGAACGCTTATTATCAGTCATCTGGTCATCACGATTCCGACTGTGATTTTAACCACACTGGACTCATCACTTACACTGATCCTAGTAAGTGAGCTAGCCAACTTATTTTGCTATTATTATTATTATTATTATTATTATTATTATTATTATTTGATTGTTGTGAAGAGAAACTGTGATGAATTATGGTGTGTGTGGCAGGTTACGAGACGTGTAAGTATCCATATGCAGCTACAGGGGCTGGGTTAAGAGGTCGAAGTCCCAAAACAGGTGGCTTCATCAAATCCGCCACTACCAAGGATAAGGGATCATATGCCTTGATATTTTATCTTCAACTCCTTATTTGTCTGTATTTTTTCTAATTTATATAATTCTTGCTTACGTTATTGTTAATATTATGGATAACATATTCGATTTAGAAGGATAGGCTTTTGGGGTTCCTCTTGCACGCTATTGTGAATAGCGCACGATAGTGGCACTATCATATGGTGGAGTGTGGCATTGCGGTGGTTGGCTGTTATGGTGGCACTCTGTCGTGAAGGCTATCGCGAAGCGTATTGTCGACAACATCATGTGTTAAGCGGCGCAAGTTGGCCGCTAGGTTCAATACGATTGGAAAGTTACAAAAAAGTTGGCATTTTAAAATGTTGGGGGTTTTCCATTTTGAAGAGAAATTTCAAAGATTAAAAAGTAGGGTTTAATCCTAAATGTGAGTGAGACTCTTCCTATATGATATCTATATATTCCATGACCTTCATTCTTCTTCTCCCTATTTGCACAAACTATGTTCTCCACCCTTTGCCCTCGGCTCACACACTTCTACCTCTCTGTTGTGCCTTCATGTTGCTTTGTTGGACTGGATTCTCTCAAGTCACCTTTTCCCTCCTATCAGTCCTGTCAATTATATCCGGACAATAGAAATAATCCTTCAAATCTTTTGTGTAATTAAAAATAAATAGTTGGGCTTGGTGCCAAGTTTAACACAACAACAATGGGATTCAACATATCTATTATTTTGTCTTCAACATCTCCAATTAGTTCATAAGTAATTCAATTTTAACACATAGTCCAGATTTGATAAGTTTAGAACATCTGGAATTGAAACCCCTCTGCTTGTGTTAAGTCAAAATCCAACCCAATCGAGTTTATTGCTTTCTGGGCTCCTTCTAATTGTTAGGAATTTCACTTTGCATTTGTGCTTTGGTCAATGTTGACTCTAGAAGGGTTTTTTAGTCTTTTCCCTAAATATGTTTAGTTTGTTAAAATTCCGTTTTGATTGTTAACTCTGTTTAGTTTTAACAGTGAGCTGTAACCGATTTGTTGCTGATAGAAGTATGCATTATAAATACTTCTCAGCTGAATGAAATTGCACAGATTCTTCGCATAACAGTTTCAACAAATTGGCATCGGAGCGCGTTCATCTTCTTCGGGCCTGTTACTGCGAACAATCAAGAAATATCAATTTCTCATCAATAGCGAATACAAATGGAAATGATGGCAGCAATTACATGCAACCCTCAATACCTCGTCTTGACGGTCATTATGAGCACTGGAGCTTGCTCATGGAGAATTTCCTTCGTTCAAAGGAATATTGGCATCTAATTGAAAAGGGGATCACAGAACCAGCACAAGGAGTGGTGCTAACAGAAGCAAAACGGAAGAAGTTGGATGAGGTCAAGCTCACAGATTTGATAGCCAAGAACTATTTGTTTCAGGCAATCGACAGAGCCACTCTTGAAACTATCTTGAACAAGAACACCTCAAAGGATATTTGGGATTCTTTGAAGAGAAAGTTCCAAAGGAACGCGAGGGCTAGAAGATCAACACTGCAAGCTGCAAGAAAGGACTTCGACGCTTTGGAAATGAAAGCCAATGAAACGATCTCAGATTATGTGCCCAGAGTCATGCAAATGGCAAACAAGATGAGAAGTACAGTTACATCACATGCTCAATTGCTGAATCAAAGGATACTGAGACAATGTCTGTGGATGAAGTTCACAGTTCCCTGCTGGTTCATGAACAAAACCTTCTCAGATTCACCAAGAATCGTGGAGAAGAACAAGCACTGAAGGTTACAACTCAAGAAAGAAATACCTCACTCAATGCAGGTAGAGGAAGGGGAGGCACAAGGGGTAGAGGAAGGGGAAGACAATCCCGTGACACTGTAGAGTGTTATAAATGTAAGAAATTGGGTCACTATAGGCATGAATGCCCAGATTGGGACAAAGAGGCAAATGCAAACCACATTGAAACCAATGATGATGAACTGATGTTGCTAATGGCCTACACAGAAGAGACAAACGATGAATTGGAATTGCAGATAGGAGACATAGAAGAGAAAGAAGAGTTTGATGATGAACTGATGTTGCTTATGGCTAGTATAGCAGATGAACCAGAAATTTCTGATAAAATGATGTCACTGATGGTTGCTGATGCAGAAAGAAAGAATGAGGAAAAGGAACTCATCTGGTTTCTAGACTCGGGTTGTTCAAATCACATGAGTGGAGCAAAGAATTGGTTCATTAATTTGGATGAAACCTTCAAGAAAACTGTGAGGTTGGGAAATGACATGAAGTTGCAGGTGGCTGACAAGGGAAGTATCAAGGTGAAAATGAATGGAGTGACTCATTTGATTTCTGATGTTTTCTATATTCCTGATCTCAAGAGCAATCTCTTGAGTATAGGACAATTACAAGAAAATGGTCTCACTGTATTGTTTCAAGGTGGAGAGGATAGCTGCAAAGTGTATCATTCAGAGAAGGGATTGATCCTAGAATCCAAAGTTGCTCCAAATAGAATGTACAAGTTGTACAGCAGAAACATTCAAGAGGAGTCAGTCACAGAATCCAAATGCTTTCACACACCAGTGGAAGACTTGGCATACTTATGGCATTGCAGATTTGGCCATCTGAGTAATAAAGGATTAAAAACACTACAAAGACATGACATGGTGAATGGATTGCCTAGACTCACTGATGACAGCAGAGTTTGCTCAGATTGTGTGAAAGGCAAACAGCATAGGGATCCAATTCCGAAGAAAAGCAAATGGAGAGCAAAGACTAGGCTGGAATTGATACACAGTGATGTGTGTGGACCTATCAATCCTCCTTCCAATAGCAACAAGAGGTATATTCTATGCTTTATAGATGACTACTCTAGAAAGGCTTGGGTGTACTTTATGCATGAAAAATCAGAAGTTTTCACTCACTTCAAAGTCTTCAAAAGCATGATAGAAATGGAGACTGACTTGAAAATTAAAGCACTTAGGACTTATAGAGGTGGTGAATTTGTGTCTTTTGAGTTTGACAAGTTCTGTATTGATGCTGGTATAAAAAGGAATTTAACCACAACTTACACACCTCAACAAAATGGAGTAGTGGAAAGAAAGAATAGGACCATTATGAATATGGTTAGGTTTGTGCTAAGTTGTAAAGACATAGCAAGGAAGTTTTGGCCAGAAGCAGTGAAATGGAGTGTGTATGTGTTAAACAGATGCCCCACCTTGTCATTGAAAAATAAAACTCCAGAGGAGGCATGGAGTGGACACAAACCATCAGTGTCACACTTCAAAGTATTTGGTTGCATAGGACATGTTCATGTCCCTGATGCAAAGAGAAGCAAACTAGATAACAAAAGCTGCAAGTGTATATTGCTTGGCATGAGTGATGAGTCCAAGGGATATAGGATGTATAATCCAATTGAAGAAAAGATTGTGATCAGTAGAGATGTGATTTTTGAAGAAAATGAGAAGTGGAATTAGGATGAAAGGCATCAATCAGAGACAACAGTTGAATTGGAGTGGGGAGAGTTTGACTTAAATGGTGAAGAAGATTTAGAGAGTGAAGCCGGTGAAGGAGAGAGTGATAGAAATACTGTGACACACGAAATGGAATAGGATGAAAATGAAGCAAGTCAATCCAACAGTGACACAGCTGTCTCTACTGATACAGAAATTCCTAGTGATGGTGATCCTGTGACTGCTCCAGAAACTAGAACCAGGAGACCACCTACCTGGTGGGGAGACTATGAAACTAGCTTCAATGTGTGCACAAAAGGGGATGAGTTACATGTGATAAATGCTGAAGCATCAGACCCAGAGTGTTTTGAAATAGCTGTGAAAGAATACAAGTGGAGAAAAGCAATGGATGCAGAAATTGCTTCAATAGAAAGAAATGAAACATGGGAACTGGTTGACTTACCAAAGGGATCCAAAGTAGTTGGAGTCAAATGGATCTACAAAACCAAATTGAATGAACTGGGAAAAGTTGACAAATTCAAGGCAAGACTAGTTGCCAAAGGATACACACAGAAGCAAGGTATAGACTATACTGAGGTGTTTGCTCCAGTCAGTAGACTTGACACAATTAGACTAATCATTGCAACAGCAGCTCAAAGAGGTTGGTCTCTCTACCAACTAGATGTGAAGTCAGCTTTTCTATATGGAAAACTGAATGAAGAGGTCTATGTAGAGCAACCTAAGGGGTATGTGATGAAGGGAAGTGAATCCAAGGTTTACAGGCTGCACAACGCTCTCTATGGACTAAAACAAGCACCTAGAGCTTGGTTTAGTCGCATAGAGTCTTACTTTGAACAAGAAGGTTTCTGTGCCAGCAAAAATGAGCAGACTTTGTTTTTTAAGAAAAACAATAGTGGAGGAATGCTTCTGGTTAGTGTATATGTGGATGATCTCATATACACCAGTAACAATAGTGAAATGATCAGTGACTTTAAACACTCTATGATGAGGGAATTCTCAATGAATGGCCTGGGCAAAATGAAGTATTTTCTGGGAATTGAGGTGATTCAGGAACAAAACTCAATTCGGATATGTCAGAAGAAATATGCTTTGGAACTACTGAGCAAGTTCAGAATGTCTGATTGCAATTCAGTAGCAGTTCCAATAGTGCCTGGTACAAAAATTGATAAAGATCAGAATGGTGAGATGGTGAATGAAACATTGTATAAACAACTGATTGGTAGCTTGATTTATATCACAGCTACAAGACCTGATCTGTTGTATGTGGTGAGTCTATTGAGTAGATTCATGAGCAGACCAACTCAAGTTCACATGTTAGCAGCAAAACGTGTGCTGAGATACATTCAAGGCACAGCAGATTTTGGGATAAAGTACAAAAGAAGTGGCCAAGAGCAAGTGCTGGGGTTCACTGATAGTGACTATGCTGGAGACCTGGAGGACAGGAAAAGTACCTCAGGATATGTGTTCCTATTGAGTAAGGGTGCAGTGGCTTGGTGTTCAAAGAAGCAGCCAATTGTGGCGCTATCCACCACAGAGGCAGAGTTTGTAGCTGCTGGCACAACTGCTTGTCAAGCAATTTGATTGAGTAAAATTGTGAATGAATTAGGATTGAGCACAGAGACTTGCACTGAGATATACTGTGACAATAGCTCAGCTATTAAAATGTCACAAAATCCCATTCTTCATGGCAAAAGCAAACATATAAAGGTGAGATTCCACTATCTAAGAGAGCTGGTTAAAGCTGGAAAGATCGGACTAAGCTACTGTGGGACTAAGGAGCAAGTAGCTGATATATTTACAAAGAGTCTCAGCAGGGAAACATTCTTCAAACTCAGGGAGCAGCTTGGTATATGCAAAGTTTCTGGTGTAAACTAGATAGTGCTGATAGATATCTAGTTCAAGGGAGGGTTTGTTAGGAATTTCACTTTGCATTTGTGCTTTGGTCAAAGTTGACTCTAGAAGGGTTTTTTAGTCTTTTCCCTAAATATGTTTAGTTTGTTAAAATTCTGTTTTGACTGTTAACTCTGTTTAGTTTTAACAGTGAGCTGTAACCGATTTGTTGCTAATAGAAGTATGCATTATAAATACTTCTCAGCTGAATGAAATTGCATAGATTCTTCGCATAACAGTTTCAACACTAATGCCATCACTCAACAAGACAAGTCAACTGCTTCTAATCGAGTGTCTGCCTCTTGCAAGTTTAACCAAGAAAATGCGAAGCTTCAACCTCCGTTGAGAGCTGAGGAAAAGGATAGGTTGTGAACCTGAGCTTGTATTTCTTGTTGCAATTGATAGAGAGGTGTTCTGATCTGTACCTTTGATTGCTTGACCGCTGTTTCAAGGTATCAGACCTCGTGTGCTCTTCTGGTCGTGCTCCGAACTCTGCTTCAGGGGGCGGGTGTACCTGCGAAGACACTCCAACGCCCAAGTCAGGAGCGAACGAGCAGAATACAGACTTGAATGAATAGTGTGCCCTGACAACTGACGCAATGAATGCTTATATAGTGTGCGTGATTCGCATCTGGTCGTTGGATGGCTGTACGGATTCATCAGAGCCGTTGATCCAGAGTTTTCCCTCTCTTGCCCATTCTCGTTGGGCCGTTCCTTATTCTTAATAGCTATAATGGGCTTCGGCCCACTCTAGAACATGTTCCAAGATTAGATGAGCGAATAGAGTCAAGGTGAGATGATCCAATTTTAGTCAAGTCGTTCCAAAACCAATGTTGTGTACTCCCCAAGCATAGTTGCAATGTTGTTCATCTCGAACTTCATGATCAAAGGGTTGTCTTAAACCATCAATTGCCTAGTAGGTGGAGCCTATAAAATGCTTTTGAGAGGTTGCTGCTTATAGGTATCCACAAATAAATGCCCTTCTGAAAATGTGTTGCTACCATCAAATTGATGTCATAAGATATTAATATCTCCCCCTTATTCTGTGTTCAAACTTGCAGTGTACAATTATCTCAGTTCCGCTTTCCACCTTCCCCCATCGTCGTGACCGATTCGGATCTCACGTTTGGATCATGTGAGCTTCCAATAATAAAAATTCTGTTGATTCATTATTATTCCTTTTTTTAATGATTTCATTATTATTCCTAAAAAAGAAAAGAAGATGAAGAACATTGTTGTTAATGGAAGGAGTTGAGAAGAAGATCGAGGAGTGGGTTCTGGTTTTCTTTTTTTTTTAATTTTAATTTTAGGGTTGAAGAAGGAGGAGTGAGTTGAGAAGGAGTTGAGAAGAAAAATTAAACCCTAAACTAGTTCAGTACTTTGGTACCATACCAGTTCGTTATTGATGTGCCTTATCATTCCAAAATACAGCAAAAGGGGTTTTCCATGCGTGTTCCACGTGAGGATAATTTTAGAATATTTTAGGTTTGGGGAGTGTGTGGTGAGTAGGAGAACGGTTGGGAAAAGCTTGGGCCTTTACATTAAGCTCAAATTTGGCTGTCCAAGCCCTTCATTTTGTCGAGTTTTTTTAGCTGACCATTGTGTCGCCTCTAATGATGCAAAATCAGTGACTCTGTAGATCAAACAAATCTGAAAATAGAAAAATAGTTACACCCAAAAACCAAAAAGAGAAGTCCATCAAAAACATGCATTTGAAACCTTAAACCCCAAATAAGTACAAAAGGAAAAAAGGACCACAATTCAAAAGACCGACTAATTTAAATTTCGTTGATAAGGATTATAACACATTCATCTTCGCAAGCTTCATTTCAGTCCTAGTTTTCTATTTCAAGCTTCCCTTGCATATATATGCATGGCGTATCCTTTATTGCAAGGGAGATAGGACAAATCAGCATTCCAAGCGGCACTCAAAACATGACGGATCAACACCTACGGCGAAGTTGTTTAACTGAGTTGATGTCAATAACTATATTAATAAATTAATAAATAAATAAATTGAAAGTACATTTGAGGGTTTTTTATCTCCCTATTTTTATGGACTAAAATGATAATACTCAATCGGTATTTCGCTGACAAAGCCATACGTTATTCATCAGGATAAGTGAACTTCATTTCCATCTAATGATATCCATTTTTCGGTCTACCATTCACAAATAAACACGTTTCATAAAATACGAACTTGGGATGAAAAATTCTCGAGATTACAATGGTGCCGTAAACATTATGGACATAATGACAAAATAAGGAGCCTAAATTGCATGAATTATAACAAAATGAATCAGGTGAGTTGAAATCAAACTACAATCGACAAGCGAAAGGCATATTAAAGCATTCTTATATCATACGGTAAAAGCTTAGAAGTGAACAGTATACAGGTTCTGATATCTTCACTACATACAAAATCATGTCATACACTTGATATCTTTCCTCATATATAATCACAAAGAAGGTCGAAATAACAAGATATAATGTCTCCGGAGGAGACTGGCGTTAACTTCAATTATTTTCGAAGGACGATAGGGAGGACAATGATGAGGATCAGGGCTATCAAAATTGCCAATACAATCAGCTTTATCTTCATGTTTTGCAGCCACATTTTTCTACGAATTTTGGTCCCCGAATTCCTAAAGTCTTGTGCCTGACTCAAAAATGGCAAAAAGCAAACAAGAAGTGAAAAACAATTCGCTTTGAAAAAAAGCAAACAAGAAGTGAAAAACAATTCGCTTTGAAAAAAGCAAAGCAATGTTCATTGGTATTCCCCGTTACCATAGAGAAGGGGGTCGAAGTTATCACGAGCCTCATTATGCCATCATCAATTATCATAAAACATGCTTTAGAAACTAGATACAAAAATAGTAATTCACATAAAAAAAGGCTAATTACTGATACTAAGCATATTTTATCAAGCTCAAAACCTTCCAAGAACTCGAGAGTACTAACCTGGTGATGAAGGTTCTCAGTCTTATCAACCAGAAGCTCTATCTTTTCTCCCCTGTCCAGGACCTACATTAAATTATGAAAATGTCAATATAATCTAACTGAGTGTCCTCACTTATTAGACACCAAAAACTTGGCCGGTTTTTCTCTCTATTTCTGATATTGTACAATCAATTGTGGTCTCGGCTTTTCTATAGCATATCTACAATATATAAATATTCACTAATGGCATAAATAAACAGACACAAATTTACTCCTTTGCTATATGTCACATAAATGGACAGATTTTTTAATTGTCTTCAAGTATACAGAGGGGTACACATTTGGTAGTTATAGAACAGTTAAACACTACAAAAATATCTTTGGTTTTTGGCCCAGTGAAGAATTTAATTTGAAATGTCATACTCAGAAAGCAAAGCACAGCTCAAGCCACATACAATTATGTAACACGAGAATTTATTTACTTACCTAAAATATAGATTTGATGCAATTTCTGCACGAAAAGAAAAATAATGAGAAAACAGTAAACATTGTTTTAGTTTTCAGCAGCCGTATTACTTTAAGCCAGTGTTATCAATCCCAGATAGAGCCTGACCCCAAAACTGCTAAAGTGGGGTGATTGCTATTCTCTAACTTCTACTGTTAAAATGATTTATATTATTTATATTTATATTATATATATAAAAACCCATCAACTAGCCGTGACTGATCAATCAGGAGGGTGAAAAATGACAGCAGGAGTGAGACACAGTGAGAGGAGAAGCCCCAACGCTGCTATGGTCCTTGCAGAATTTTTTAAAATCCCAAACAAAAAGCTAAAGCATTTAAATTTTAAGGGCTTTTTTGTAAGTTTTGAACTCATGTTGAGGTGCAGTGCTATCTCGCAGCAACAGCCGCTATAAATGCTGCTACACCTAACCATTCTGCTACTGCACACTATCGACTAAACTGCATTTAGCTAGAATCATTTTCAAGAAGAGTTCATCCTAAACTGAACCACCTTTTCCAAACCAAACCCAAAATATATTGCATGTGGGTACATAAGAAGTGCATTTAATCCATTTGACAACAACTTTGAATACAGAATTTCAGAGGTATCAAGATAAATGGCCAGAAGGACATCTGGTATCTAGAATCCTCTATCTCTAGAACCAAAGTA
Source organism: Astragalus glycyphyllos (assembly GCA_963573325.1). Classification (NCBI taxonomy): domain Eukaryota; kingdom Viridiplantae; phylum Streptophyta; class Magnoliopsida; order Fabales; family Fabaceae; genus Astragalus; species Astragalus glycyphyllos. The sequence continues at coordinate 64,231,140 of OY754310.1, forward strand.
CTCACTGTCAAGAAACATATAAAACCCCAACTCACCCAATCATAAGCTTCCTGAATATTCAACCTAACAACTACTATTTTCTTCCCTTCATTAAAATCCCCCAACACTTCATTTGGTATTAAAAATAGCAGTCTAAAATTTGCCTGCAGCAATGGCTTCACCACGGCTGTTCAAAGGGATTTATGATATAAGAACTTCTTTGTACTAAAATACTGACAAAAACGAGACAATAAGACAACAATTGTGGGAAATGGTTTCAACTAAAAGAAAATAGAGACCAAAAACATATTTAACCCCAGTTAAAGGAGAAAAAAGAGCAGAACGAAAATGGACAGAAAGACTAAAGATTCATTGGAGGGGTTATATTTCAAATGTAGCCCAGAACATGCCTGATTTCTAAGTTAAAGAACAAACGGTCATGGGTTCTGTATCTGTCCTTCACCAGTGTGAGCTTGAGGCTCCGTGAACCACTGTCAAATGGAAGAGAGGACCACATGTCACGAGCTTCTGTGACAGAATCACTGAGATACAACAGAGAGGACTACTTTTGAGTGTGTGATTAGAGGTGTTTTAACAGAAACAATGGAACACTGATCAGAGAGAGAGTTGGGTGAGCGAAAGAGGACCAGCATAGGTAAAAGCAACAGAATTGCAGTTTTTTCTTTAGTTGAGTCACATAACCCAATCCACTTTGCTTGCAGTTCCAAGGCTTGGCAGAGATTTAAAATTTCACAATCTGACATGCTTTGCACAGCAATATCAGAATCATCCAACAGACTTCCAATCCCAGCAAGAATGAGATGGGCCAAAGTGGGAAAACTCACAATTGTTGCGTGCAATTTTGACAATAATGCATCTAGTAGCACCCCTTCAGTTTCCCATTTATTTAACAATTTAAGCTTATCAAGCTCTTCATTCTTCAATTTCTTTGTGTGGGTGATACAGAGTTAAAATAATTCATGCACAGCATAAATGACATGATTCAAACCAAAGCCATCTAAAAATCATCTTGCAGGAAAATTGAATTGAATCAATTTTGCATTGAGAATCATGAATTGAGATCCTAACCTATGAAGCACAGACACGTCTTTAGAATGCTATGTCAACATGTCACCAATGCGACACACGTCTGCCACCCTCTGTGGTGTCGCAATCAAAAAAAGGACATGGACACCTCTCAAACACTCCTATCTTGTTTGTAAAACAAAAAAACTTCCATAGTCTTTTAAATTATTATACAAGACAGACCTTCATTTGAAGGTAAAACTCTAACTCTTATGATAGTAAACATTTCATCTTCAACACTACTCTCGCTCCAGCGTTCGACATCTTGCCCTTGTCATGTCTGTTGTTGTTGGGCGCACTTGTGTTAGTGGTTGTTAGTGACACTCCTCCACATTCTAGGTTCATCCTCTCCATGCCTATTTTTGTTCGCTGGCATTGGGATTTCGTATTCGTTCCCAAACAATTTGGTTTTGTCCCTATTTCATCCCCTCGTGTTGTGACGACCTTAAATTTTTTGCTAGGGTCATTATTATATTATCATATAATAACTTAAAACTCATCAATTTTGTTTTTAAAAGGTAAATAGATAAATCTTGATCTTCATTTAGAATTTCCATGTTGATCATATATGCGTGTCTATTGACTTAACTATTTAAAAGTATTTATAAACATTTGATGTCCCAGTGCCCTAAATTTTGGACACTAGTTGTGTTTGTGTCGTGTCTGGTGTCCATGTCAGAGTCAATACTTCATAAATTCTAACTTTTGTATAGCTAGCTATGCACTATGCAGCATGAGCACTATGCAAGAATTTGATAAAATGCTTGCCGGACATGTTCATGGTCTTGATAATGATCTTTAAGTATTTATTTGTTGAGGATTTCTCAAGATCCACTCTGTGCTTGGTTGTCTTTTTTGTTTTGTAGAGGTTGAAAACAATCCCAAATATTCTTTCTTCTACAAAATATGATTCTAGAGACTTACAATCGCAGAGCCACTAAGCCAAAGCACTGCTAAATCAAAGCAGATAAGTAGTGTGCATATGTAGTATGTACCTTTTCAATATTCTCCATCATGACACCTTTGACTTCAGAAACCTGAGCTTTCACCTTTGCAAGTTTGCTTATCTCCTCAGGATGATCAACACAGTATTGCATATGTTCCTTCAACTTTGGCCTATGCAATCAAAGATGAGAATACATGAGCTTTCATTAAACAACACAATCACAACAAACAAACTCTTTACTCTCTAGCATCAAGCTCATAAAACAGAAAGTCAATACCCAAATTCCTTATTAAGGCTGTTGGGAGCAGCTGTAGACGCCTTCCCACCGCCATATTTCGCAACAAAATCATCCTTCACACGCTCCAGAAAAGCCACAGGTACCTGTCTCCCAACTGATTCATCCGCAACAACACAATACGCTACAAACACAACACAACATCCAAAAATTGAGCGTAAGATATTACTCTTCGAACGCAACACCAAAGTTACATCAAACTCCACAAAATCAAACAAACCAATAAATAAATAAATAAACAATAACGATACATAACAAGAAAAACAAGAATTTCATTCGAGCACAACACCAACTTAATATCAAATATCAATCCCTATAGTAAAAGTAACATAAATATACTGATATAACTAGTTTCTAGGTTATTGATTTGTTCATGAAATCATGATTATGACAATCGATTCAATTAGATCGGCGGTGAAATTAGGATGCAAAAAGTGAGAAAACTAACTGTAGCCGTTGTCGACGAGATAATTGAAGGTGTGGCCATCACAGTTGTAAGTGAATTTGTTGTTAGTAGCTGGAAGCTTCTGAAGGCACTGAAACGCGATCGAATTGAAGTTTCCACTGAATTCGGTGTACTCAGCGAGAATCACGCTTCCACGAGAAACGAACGCGTAGATCAGAGATTTTTGATTCTGTCCCATCTTCTTCACTCAGATCTATCGAACTTCGGTTTCTTCCGATTGCGATGCTTTTGCAGTTTGCTATATTCTCTCCAACCCTCTTTTCTTTTCTTTTTCTAGAGAGAGAGGGAGAGAGAGTAAAGACTTTAAAGAGAAAGAAAGAGTGAGAAAAAAGAAAGGTTTTAGTAGGTGTTTTTATAAAGCGAGATGGTAATTACAAAGCGGCGATTAGTTCGTAAAGAGGAAATAAGGTTTTTTATTAATTAATTACCTTAATCATGGGTTAAAAGATAAATGGAAGAAAATGGAGTGGCAGTATGGTAATGGCGTTGTGATAGCATTGGCACCGTGCGGACACAGGAAATTTACTACGGAAAATGAAAAGTAATAATATTTAATTATTTACGTTTATTCTGTTTATTTATCTTAATTCTTAAGTCCATTTTTATTTTGAAACATCCAACTCACCTTCCTGACAGCACCCGCTAATCCAACTATAGTGACATTTTAATTTTCCAACACTAATCCAACAATTGTGGTATTCTTTTTAGGTTCAATGTAATTTTTTATTAACATTCAATTCAAGTCTTTTCCCTCTTATCTCTTTCAACACACGCGTTTATAGCCAGCAAAATGGGTTACTCGACTCGCATCTAGCCGGTCTGCATTGGGTTAGGACTTGGCCAAAACTGTTTGAAAAAAATATGCCCTCAAAATTTGTTGCCCCAACTCAGCCCTATGCAGAGTTGTCTCGCATATTTTTTTTAAAAGAAAAAATTCTTAATATTACTCCTTTTTTCATAAAAACTAATTAGAAAGTTACTTAGTCTAAACATTTTTTTTTGTTTTCAACAATAATGAAAAATATCAAAACCTTAATAGTGGTTTGTTGACCTTTTATAAGAGCTCCTAAAAGTCTTGAAACGCTATTAAAAGTCATGAGGGACTAAAAACAAAAAATCCAAATTTGTTAAAGACCAAAAATTGGTGAATTTTTTTTAAGGGACTAAAATAATTTAAAAAAACTTAATTTTATAGGGACCTAAAACATATTTGACCCTATAATAAATAATAGAAAGGGTAACATTTTATATATATATATATATATATATATATATATATATATATATATATATATATATATATAGTTTTGCAAATGTGTGCATACACAAAAATTAAATAATTTTTTTAAATAAGAAGTCAAATACAAAACAGATATCTTATAGATTTTACTTTATAATATAAATATGTATTGTCCCTACAACTTAAAATAAGTGTAAGTTTTATTAATTAATAACATATAACATATATGGGCTTGTGGTGGCATATATTTAGTTTCGCATTGTAAGCACATTAGATCCATAAGACTTAAATATATATTTGGTCTCTGTAAGCACCTTAGATCCACAAGGCTTAAATATATGTAAGGTCGGACTAAGACCGTTGGGAAAAAGCATAGGCTGGGTAATCAATTTGGATCTAAAGTGCTTATAATTGGAGACAAAATATTCTTATCTAATGTTAAGGATCATAGAATAGAATGAGACGGCCATAGATCATACAAAAGAGAGCATAAGTGGGTTAAAAATTCATTGGGAATCATTGTAGTCCTTGCAAGAAAGCAGCCATAAATATACTTATGCTCTCAGTAAATCTAATTGTTTGTTCAATTGAAGTTGCTGGAGATAAAAGTATCCCCATCTTTAATTCTGTTCTGCACTGTACTTCCGACCTTGAAGAGCGATCCGAGGTAGTTAGTGGTTGATATCCTTAGTCAATGACAAATGTTCGATCCTGCTGGTGTTGTACCTGCAAAGTTACTCCGATGCTAAAGTCAGTGGAATAGTCTTAATGAAGTGATAAATACGAGTATGCTTACCATTAATGAGGCAATGAATATTGTATTTATAGAGCGGGGTGGGGTTGATTCCAATGAATCAGGACCGTCCGATCTGAAGGTTTGATCTGAGCCCTTGATGTTCGGATTGGGCCCTTTGATATTTGGGCTTTTGCGTGGTGTGAATAGATGCGAAAAAAGGGGTGTATGTGGTCAAAAGACTAACCATAACAGTTGCCCCCCAAGTCTGGTCGTCTTAGAGGCGATCTTGACTTGACGAGATTATGATGACTTTTCACGATCTCCGAATGAGCTGTGATTTTTTAGATGCTGCTATGAGATGGGGAGGCGATCTTATCTGTCCGATGTTCGATGAGATACGAAGTGTTCTTTCTTACCGATGTCGAGTATGGTCCAATAGTGATGAAGTGTTTTTGACCGTTTATAATAATTTCGAATTTTGAATTGGTGCCTTTGCATTTATTGCGTTTGTCAGAGCGCGTTTCCCAATGGCGGCTAATGATGGTGACGCTTTGGTAGGCGTGTGCGTGTGTTGGAAGGCTTTGATGGAATGGGTCGATTCGATTTAGGCCCAATCCAGTTCTGCGAGGCCCACTATAAATAGGGGTTAGGTCCCCTGCTTTATTCCTGATTGCCAATTTGCTCTGCATACCGATCTTCATATCCGAGTTTAAGTTCGTCGATCAGGAGGATAGTGGCTAGAGTTTCACCATTCCAGTGGATTTCAAGTGCTCGGCTTTCGCAGAAGATTATCAGTGAGAGCTTCGTTCGTGCGAGGTTAGTTCTTTTCTCAATCTCTCTATTGTTTTTTCTTTGAATAGTCAGATTTGCCCCCATTTCTTTAGTTGCCACAGGGTGGGGGTTGTCAGGTCGGTTTTAAGATCAGTACGGACCCTTTAGGTCGTTACTCCTGACTTTCCCATGCCCCCATTCCTGCAGGTTTTAAAACTGGCGGTTACCAAAAAAACTCGTAGGCAGATTTCCCAGCAACCCCCGCAACTTGCGAGCGTGATGGCCTCTAGTGGAGAGAACGTCGAGGGTCGTCGTTCCGACACTGTCCCGGTTATTCCCGAAGTTCAAGATCATCCGGATTCAGCCCCGACCAGCGAACAAGTGGAGGACGATCCTGAGGTTGGTCGTCATACTTCTGACGATGGGGAGCAGTCTTTTGAGGATGTGGTTGTCGTTGGTGTAAAAAACACCGAGACCGATGTCGTCAATGTTCTGCACTGTACTTCCGACCTTGAAGAGCGATCCAAGGTAGTTAGTGGTTGATATCCTTAGTCAATGACAAATGTTCGATCCTGCTGGTGTTGTACCTGCAAAGTTACTCCGATGCTAAAGTCAGTGGAATAGTCTTAATGAAGTGATAAATACGAGTATGCTTACCATTAATGAGGCAATGAATGTTGTATTTATAGAGCGGGGTGGGGTTGATTCCAATGAATCAGGACCGTCCGATCTGAAGGTTTGATCTGAGCCCTTGATGTTCGGATTGGGCCCTTTGATATTTGGGCTTTTGCGTGGTGTGAATAGATGCGAAAAAAGGGGTGTATGTGGTCAAAAGACTAACCATAACAAATTCCAATCGGTTATTACTATTGCTTGGTTAGTTGAGTGTTGGATGTAAGCTATGCTGACATGGCACTATATATTAGTTTATTGTAATGTGATTTGCAACTAGTGAATTCAGTTTGAAACCTTTCTCAGTTTTGATCAACGAAGCAATGAATCTGCTCCTATGAAATTAAAATCTGGCAAGAAGAATCGACCACCATGTGCTCAATGCTCATTGTGGCATTTCATGCTACACGAAAAATAAATGTTTTATGCTTCACGGTTGATAGCCTTCATGAAAGCTCAAATGGCTCACAATATAAGTCATTGAATTTGGTTCAATATATGGGCAACTCTGTCATTAGCATGATTTTTTTTTGGTTCCACATTATAGTAATGATAAGTTATATTCCTCTTGGATCACCAATTCAAGAGCTTCTTCTCATATAACTTTAACTGGTTATTTGAGTTCATATTCTAAGTACAGAAACTCTTTGACAAATTTGTTTATTGCCAAATAGTTCTTGAGTTGAAGTTGTAGGTTTTATTTCATTTGCTTCTTCTCTAGTTTTACACAATGTTTGTACATACTCTACAACTATTCATGATCAAGCATAAATGAAGGAGATTGGTAAAGCTAGTCTCATTTTTGGTCTAGGTGTCTTTGAGAGTTAGTTGTATCGTAAAATTAGTTTTCCATCAAGTTATTTTGTTTTTTGGTTAGTTGAGAATTAGTTGTAAACTATGCTATCATGGCATTGTTAGTTACAGTTAGTTGAGCTTATGGTTCAACTATATATTAGTTAATTGTAATGTATTTAGCAACTAGTGAATTCAGTTTGTAACTTTTCTCTATTTTGATCAATGAAAGCTCTCTGAGCATTAGTCTTCAATGGCAATTCTCGGGTCTCACTAATGTGATTTTTAGAGTTTAAAAAAAAACCTTATTATAGTATTTTCATCATCGCTTAACATGTAGTTGAACTAATGAATAAATAAGACTTTCTTAAGTCAGTTTGTTAACCATTTGAAGAGAAAGAGGGAAAGATATCATCTTCAAAGTGAGCTTTCAAAATTTCAACACGAGTAGGCCACAAAAACAAGTAACTAAGTCGTCAATTCATGAGTAATTACATCTTAATTCTTAAATATAGAACTATCCTAGAACAGATTATACAAGTTCATGGACACGTTTAAATAACAAGCAGATCAAGTCAGCCATTACACAAGACAACTGACTTTTCATTCATTTCTATGCTTCCATGACATTAAAGGTACAAAATTCTTTCTTCAGATATATTTCCTCCCTTCATGTTGAATTGGGTTTGAGAGAAGAGAGAAAAGAAAAAAGAGTATTAGATAATCTTTCACTCAATCTTAGTAGTGTTTGATGATTCATAGGCAGCGTCCGCAGAAGAGGTATCCATATCATTCAGACCTAATTCTTCATTTTGCTCCCATGACCTCTCATATTCCTCGACTGGATCGATATCATGTTGACGAAATAGTCAAAAAAGATAACCATAACAATTAATAAATTAATAAATTAAGATCTATACAGCTAAGTGTAGATGACATGCCAATACTACTAAACAAAGTTATATTTTTTATGCACGTTCCTAAGGGCATAGAAAAACAAAAGGTTCAAAGCAAATCCCACTAAAAAGGGAAATGTCAATTGCAAATATTAATCATGGACATGGCATGCTCTACAAAATCATTTTGTTGGTTTCCATGGTAGTAAACTGGAATCGCATGTAACTCTTGATCAGAATGAATCAAATGTCTTCAGTTCAAAATATGACGAAATCTATGTTACCACAACAACAACAACAACAAATATTTTACCAATGATGAGAACACCGAGAATGACATGATCCGAAGTTATATGATCAATAAAAATTTGAAACGACAATAGAAGCTAAGTGCATAATTCTGCTTTTAATTTCAGTCCACTTTACTCAGAAAACATAGGAAGATATCATCTCAATAAAACTGACAGTGAAGAATACAATTTTTAGTTCGAAGGGGCTTAGACTCGTGATAAAACAAATATTCAAAATTTCAAACTACGAAAATGCCAACTGCATCAAATACTATTTGATCAGAGATAATGAAGGAAAACTTACATCTTAATTGATTGTCGTCTTTTAGGTCATCAGTCGCAGGAGCTATAAAAGAGTTAGCTAATGCATCATCAAGAATTAGAGTCCAAGTTTCTTCTAAGTTAATAAGCTGCACAAAAACGAAAAGATGCAGATGAATGAATGACAGCTTCAATCTGTTAACCATTAATGTTCGAGAAAGAATCTAACAAGTGATGTAGCCCAAAAGTGGCATAAATATGACACCCCCCTCTTTTATGCATAAATAAAGAGACTTTATCATAGGCAAATGATTCTTCAATGCATCTAGTTAAGTATTACTCCTAGTCGTCCCTCTTTTCCTGGTCAGCCATACGAGAAACAGTAAAGAATCTGATGGCAATTTAGTTAACAGAATTATAATGTGAGAAAACTTTACTCAGCCCAAAGGCAAGATGCATATAACAGAAATTTAGGTCGACTATTGTATAGTCATGCTCAACCTTCTTTAGCCTTGTTTGAAAATCTAGCCACTTGCTTCTTCTATGTTCCTCAAGACTATCTCCAAAAGTAAATCCATGGACCCTTTCAAGGCCTGTACATGCAAATCACATCGAATGATATCCTTAAGCAAAGATATATAAAATATAAATTAGAATAAAATAAATCACCGAGCAGGGTCGGAAAAATATGAACATGTGGATGATAGGACAATGTAAAATTCATCTTTAATGTATCAAACATTTGCATTTTGAAAGGCTGTTCCAAACAGTTGCAAGTGCAAGATATGACAATCTAAAATAGATCCAAACTGTATAAAAAATTTGCATTTTGAAAGGCTGTTTGTTCCAAACTGTTGCATGGAGCACCAAAATGCCCTTTTAAAGGCTTTTCCACTATATTTGTTGTAGATAATTTGGATAGAAAGAAAAAATGTTTAGACTTATGAAACTTGAAAAAATTATTAAAAGTAAAAAATCTGGATTACTCTGTTCAAGTGGTCCTCAATATAGTGTACGGTACTCCTTTCGTCCTTTCCTTTTCCAATTCCACAAACGCTACTTCTAATTATCCAGTCTCCATTGGAGACATCACCTTGATGTATTGTGTCTATATATATATATATATATATATATATATATATATATATAGAGAGAGAGAGAGAGAGAGAGAGAGAGAGCATACTTACTTTCACCGATTTTTGTGATTAAACCTTCAACAGTTGTGACAATTCCTCCCAGGGTGCCGCTTGCCAGCTCCAACTCAAGTTCAGGAACATTTACACTTGCAGTATCAGACTGTTCAAACCAAACTATTCAGCCAACACATAGTATAACAAGTATGGAGAGATATAAATCATATTTGTATGTCTAAAATAATTAAAAAATAGTGCTTAAATGTTCAGACAAACGGAAAATCAATAGTGGGCAGGGGAACAAAAGAAATGTTGAGCGTTATTCATAACAACACAACATTTTTAAAGGTTCATCTTTACCAGAAAGACCCATATGAGTATCATTATGACTTTCAGTATATCACTGAAAACAGAACCATTATAAGAACAATATATTATAATTCTTGATCTTATCTTATATCATCTCTTAAAATTAGTTACCATGTGAGTTCGTAACCATTGTCTTTTTATCTATCATTCCCCAAAATCTCAGGACCATCGAAGCTGATACATGCCATTTTACTCTGCTGCCATTTTCTCACCCACATGCAAAATTGTGGCGTGGAGGCTTCCTTCTGGTCATTGTTTGTGTGACAGTCAGCCAGTCACTGACGAGTCTCTGAGCAGATCCTGTTCCAAGTCCATTCTTTGCCCTGTGATTCGTCTTCTAGTGTATTTGTTTAGAGGTTTTTCTCTCTTTGGCTTGTTCTTGCTTACCTCAAGTCACCACTCCCGCATGTTGAGCCGCATGAGAATCTAATCTTTGAATTAGACTTCATGTCCTAAGGAACCAACCTGACCCCTCATCACAGGCCTAAAGAAATAAGCAAGGCCAGGGGCTGGGACAATCCAAAGTCACATTATATTGGTTGATTATATTGTTCTAAAGGGTATATTTGTAAGAAACTCAAAGCTTAGCAACTCTTTACTTGAATCTTTTCTCCTTTCTTATCATCTATTGATATCAAGATGGCCACAATGTAGCACGCAGCTCTTAGATGAAATCAACAATGTCAGACTACGATAACTACAATTTGTTTGGCTACTTATTCTTTCAACAGTGGGATCCAGGAGGTCATTTGCTAAATTCACCTTGAGAACAAGGTGAAAGTTTAGGAGGGGAGTATTGTTAGATAACAGCTATTTCTGTTATTATTATTATTATATATATCTCAATATGATATATTATATGTATTATTATTATTATTATTATTATTATTATTGGGAGTGGTTATTACTTGTGTAACTGTTAGTGGGCCGCTTTATTATTATTAAACAACTGTCACATGGCAGTTTTATTAGAATATAAATAGGGAAAAAGGATCATAGATGGATTATCTGATGAAATAGTAAGGGAATTGGGGCCTATTAGGCTTGGGAGAGACTAGAGACTCTCATATGTTCTCTAGAATTAGTGTGTTCTTGTGATTTCTTTGTAATAATTCAGATTATGTCCTAATAAATTAAGTCAGAACTGTTCAGTTTAATTTATAAAAAAATCAGTTTCTATCAACGGGTATCAAAGCAGTTGCGTTTATGGGTAATTCATGGGTTCTACAATGGACTCACGTGTTGAAGCAATTGAAGGACGAATGGGAGAATTGATGAATTCTGTAAGGCAGTTACAGAATTCTTTCCAAGGAGTTCCAGAAACTGTCCAGCAATTACAGAATTCTGTAAACAGTTACAGAATTCCTTTCAAGGAATTCAAATTGCCATTGCTGAACAAGATAACCAGAGGCACCATCAAAGGCATGATGACAGTTACCGGCCCAGGACAGGACAGGGCGCGGTGCAAGGCGCATAGACAGTTTCTGTCCGAGAGAAGGGTGCGAACAGCGGCGCTACAGAAACAGGTACGAGGGCAGTTATGGCCCAAGGGAAAAGCACCACTCTGGGCGTACAACATCTTGGCAGTGCCAAGGCTGTTACGGGGCTTATAAGGACAGAATTTATGATTCAGAGCGCCAAAGTGATTACTGGTGCGACAGGGACAGATTTGATAATCCAGGGCACCAAACTTACCATGATCACTGGGACAATTCTGATGGCTATGACCAATGGGACAATTCTGGCACACAACATACTGGGAGTATGACAATTATTGGACTGACAAGGACAGAATTGAAGAACGAGAATACCAAGGCAGTTACCGGCTCTACGGGGACAGAACTGAAGGAAAAAACTGTGGGGAGTAATGATGATGATGATGAGAGGAATTTTTCTGAGGCAATTATCAGACCAGAAATTGATTTTATAGAGAATCAAGATTCAAGAATCAAGTTTGGTTGTGAAATCTAGAAAGGGATCAAAAACAACTAAACTGCCAAGGTTAAAAACCAAAGGGAGCAAAGAAAAAAATCTCAATAAATAAAACCAATAAGATTTTGGTTTTTGATCGCTCAAAGGTGAAAGTTAAAGGGATGATTTGAGATGAAAACGATGAAGTGGAAGACAAGATGAATTCCATCAAAGGTTACTGCAAGAATTCTAATGTGTTTGGCTCCTTATTCTTTCAACAATGGGACCCTGGAAAATTGTTTCTAAGAGATCACTTGCTAGTTCACCTTGAGGACAATGTGAAGGTTTAGGCGGGAAGTATTGTTAGAATGGGCAGTTAGGGTGTTATTAGATAAGATTGTGTTAGGAAGTTATTGTGGCAGTTATGGGCAGTTTCTCTGCATGTCAGTTTGTAATTAGGATAGGGGAGAGACCAAGGCTCTAGAATTCCTTGGAAGGGAGAGACTAGAGACTCTCATATGTTCTTTAGAATTGTGTATTCTGTGTAATTTCAGTATAAATTCAGATTCTGTTTCATCAGTAAAGACAGAATTTGTTCAATTCTAATCTATAAAAGAGCAGTTTCTATCATATAGAACAAAAATTACAATTTCAAAGTTACATTTGGGAAGAGTGTACATGAGTTTTTCTCTTGGTTCCTTCCAAAAGATCATATTGTCTACAAAAGGTTATGATGATTATAGCTACCCTAAATTGTAAGCAATAACATCGATAACCAAAGTAACTTCTCTGCTAACAAAGTACTCTCTTACTGTTCCCAATTTGTAGCAAGCAATTACTACCCAAAAGAAATAAGAAAAGTAATAGATCGACTATGCAAAGGGCCAACTAAAAGATCCAATATTTAATTACTCAATATATATATATATATATATATATATATATATATATAAGCTAACAGACTGCATGCAGGGACGGATGCACTTGTTAGTAATTGGGGGCATTTGCCCCCACTTGAAAATTTATTTTGGTTAGGAATATATATATATATATATATATATATAAACTTTTTTGCCCCTTTAAAAAAATAAGGATTGTTCTCGTTAGATAATTTTTTAAACTAAATACAGAAATTTCGTAAGAGAAAAATAAAATAGAGAATAAGTTGGTACTAATTTTACCTTTATAGTTATGTCATTTGTAGAAACTTAGATATTTTAGGATATTTGAGTAATGAGAGCATGTATTAGAAAAAGTTTACATCTTTTTTTTTGAGAAAATACTATAAGCTGTTTTTTTGCCCCCACTAATAAACATTTCTGGATCTGTCACTGAGTGCATGGATACAGAAGATTACGAACCTTAATCACATCGCGGCTCAGGTCCTTAACATTTTTCACCTGAAGAGTGATCTTTTTTCCTTTGTCAGGAATTCGTCCACCAGGTTTCAACTGTATGATGAAGAGCAATAAACATCCCAGCCCTCAAAGGAGAAAACTAAGCACAAAGGAGTCGAGAGATCAAGATATACCTCGGAGTTACGGTAACCACAAGAATCACAAGTGGATGCCATAACGATTACTTCTTGGAAGTATGGAATATCTGTACATTGTTAAGCTACCAAAGAGATGAACGAGACACGTTACTCATGCAAACTCTCTAATAATAACAATAACAATGCTGAATGGGCACATTGCAAAATTTTTAAAACAAGTCTGCCATTGTTCTCTAAAAGGTAGGATGCACTTCAGAGAGTAAACTAGTAAAGTGCAGTTAAAACCATTAATGTGAAAATCAATAGAGTAGATTTTAACTTGTCATACATGTTCATATATTTTATCACAATCTTAATTGTTAGTATTCCAATCAATTGTTTTAATTTTACACTCCACCTTCTAAACTGGGCCTCTCAGCAGCCCTAATCCCAAAGGGAGCAAATATATATATTCTTCGGCTCTTTGCCCTATCAACAACCATCTTACAAGTCAATCCTGTAGACAGCCTTTTTCATTTTAATCCCAAACATCCAACATTAATCTTGAGAAACTAGCTTGAATCTATAGCCAAGTTTGAGACATTAGAATACAAACAACATTTTTAGGATATTTTATCTAAAATGTGGTTGTCAAAAAATAACCTTCACATACCAAAGGAGTCACTAAAGCTTAAAATTTCAACTGCAAAAAACATCAAATATGGATTAAATAATAGGTTGAAACAAAGAAAAGGAGCAAAGAAATTCATTGTTTAAACAAAAACGGCATTATATGATTCCACTCTTCCCTCACAAAGCCTTGTAATCTCTTGCATATACAGCATGTGAATCCTTTAAGCCAATCATTGTTGCTAAAATGACAGATAACATTCTAAATATATGTAACAAACAAGCAAAATGGTAAAAGGATACTGGTGACAAACATTCGAGTTTCGGACGTGGTGGTACAAGCACCACAAGTTGATGGAAAAGTCATAACCTGTCAAAAACAATAGGTAATACGAAACTGAACGGTCATACAAACACCAACAAAAAAGAACTCTAGTGCATAGAACTATACATACCTCTTCTGGTGCGGTATATCGAAATAAGGCATCTGCAATTTCTGCACTGTTACTTTGTGCAATGGCTCGATGACCGGCTGCTGCCCCAACTGACCCATGTGGTTCTCTCCTCATTTGCTCAGCAGCCACAGCTTCTCCCCCTTCTGATGCTTCATCACGTCCTTCAGTCTGTGTAGAATCAACAAGATATCCCAAAAATGCTTGTTGCTCAGGAGTTCGCTCATAATACTTGATAGTCAGTGATGGATCAGATGACGGTGCAAACCTATTCACATTATTTCCTCCATTTAAATAAAATAGAAGCAACAAAAAGGTACGGCTAATTTTAGTAAGTCCCAAATACAGGTAAAAGGCTGCCTCACCAACAAATACAGGCTTCTTTCTAAGCTGATTTATAATGTATAACAAGAGATTACAAGATGCAGTATGGAATAATTTGTAGAGCACCAATACAATACTTCATTGAGCTACTAAAATTCAATTAAAGAGCGTAATTTTGAAATAATTAAGCTTCTAAATACTTTTATGATTCAGTATGAAACTGGGCTTTTTTCTTAGGAAGGACATATTACTCCTATTCAAAATACCCATCACATAACATCCTCTTCTTTCACTTGTCTCCATTCTCGTCAAATGCAGACAAAAAGCAGAAAATTACCAGGCTTTCTTTGGTTGTGATTGGGTTACCTTGAGGGATCATCTTATCATTAGGAGACTTTTCCCCAAGGTGGGGGTGTTTGGGTCTTGTACTTAATCAATGAATTGTTAAAGGCATGTAGGCCCGGCAAAGCTGAATGTTCTCTCCTCTAAAGACTTATTGTTTTATCTTCTCAGTCTGAGACCTGCATACATTTATTTCTGCACTTCCCAGCCTTATGATGTGAGCTTTTTAGTGGTTTTCGTTAATATTGAATTTGTCCAGTGCTTGGAGCAGTTTCTCTCATGTCAATTTAGAGATTTTAGGAGAACTAACTAGTGAAGGCCCTTGGTGGAATGCTATGATGTTTGCTGCCATTTTATGTTTATGGTCAGAGAGAAATGTCATATTGTTTAAAGACAGTTTCCAGTATTTTACAAAGTCGTGGTTTTCTAAGTTTCTTTGTGGTGTTCAGCTAATGGTAACTAAAATGCATAGACAAAGAAATTTGTGAGCTCTAGTAGGATGAAGAGTTTTATCCTCGATTGATTGTTTTTCATTTTTTACCTCTTACCTATATGAGGATATCTTAGCCTCCCCCTGCTTTTGTAATATTTCCTTCCCTAATAAAACTACTTTAACACTTTGTTTGGATGCGGGAAGAAATAGGAAAGAGAGAAATAGGAAAGACAGAGATAGAAGAGAAATAGAAGAGAAATTCTATGTTGTTTGGATGGATATATTTAGCAAAGAGAAAAATAGGAAAGACAGAGATAGAAGAGAAATTCTATGTTGTTTGGATGGATATATTTAGCAAAGAGAGAAATACTAAAAATTCTCTTCTCTTATTTGGATGGGTGGAAATATGAGTAGAAAGAGATAACAATGAATAGTAAAAGACAAGTTTATCCTTGTTACTAGAATTTAAATTTTTTATTAGTTAATACATGTTTTTAAGGGTGCTTCTAGAGTGAGAGAGCATATCAAATCACTCACCGGTGAACCATTAAATATGACCATAGGATGTAGTATAAAAATTCATCAACGGTTGAAATTTAATATTAGGTGATTCAATCATGATCACTCATAGCATTTTACACAATATCCTACGGTCAATTTTAGTGTTTCACCAGTGAGAGATTTGATTTGCTCCTTCACCCTAGAAGCACCCGTTTTTTAATTGGTTCAACCTAATATATATTTTTTAATATGGTCAAAATAATAAAAAGAAAAAGAAAGCCACGAGAAGAAAAATAAACAAAAGTTCAACGAAGGTAATTGCAAACTAATGAATTAGCATATAAGCATACTGTAGTTCAATTAATAATACCAAACCAACATTTTTTTACGCCAAACATAGTGCGCCGGTTATATGATTGTGGTTCTTATAAGCATAGTGCGCCGGTTATAGGAAATAGGGGCAATGTGGGAAAAGGAAAACTATCCAACATGTCCACATTTCTCTCCACAATCTCGCCTATATGGGAGAGAAGTTTTTTTTCATAGGTCCCACCCTTAAAATTTCCATCTACCCTTATTTCTTGCCTCTTCCAAACAATAGAAATACCCAACTTCTATTCTATCTCTCTCTCTCTCCCCTATTTCTCTCTTTTACAAATCATGCGAAACAAACAGAGTGTAAATCCCCCAAAAAAACATCCAACAAGAAATAATTTCTTACGGATTTTCAATGAAACTGTTTCCAGCAGGATCATCAAGAACAAGCGTGAAGGACGATTCCCCTGTTGCACAGGCTCGCAATTTCACCAAAAACTGATCTATTGCTTCAGCCGTCTCTGGAGCCACTTTCTAGAAGGTAAAAAACATGACATTAAAATATAAAAAGAGAAACTTATGTCGAACACTAATATAGGGGAGCAACAAATAATACTTTGCGTTCCTCTTGAAGGGCCTGAAGTTCATCAGCAGCTCGCATAAGTATCCCCTCTACCTATAATTACACCAGAAATAATACTGTCAAATCATATGAGAACAAATGTTCAACCACTCATGAATGTAACCTCAATCTTTGTAAAATGCTCCCGGAAAAAGCTCGGACACTCGTGATTTACATTTTTAACATAAATATAAATATATGTATTAAGTACATTATCCTTGCCACCAAGTGGTGAGGAACAAATGGAAACCTAGTAAGTTATGATATAATTTAGTCAAACCTAGAGTTTCAGACATCTATCCAAAATTCTTGTCTCTTTACACCAACAAAAAATTAAGGAATGTAAGGCGTGAGCTTATTTTTTTACTTGAAAAACTATTTTGATCGAATAAAAAGGAACATGTGAGAAGTTTACTCCTCAGATAATTCTACATGAGCCAATTAATTTTAGCCAATTTGAGATTCAACTATTCAATTTTCTAATATGCAAGACAAAAAGTAGGTAAGTGTCGAGATATTTTCTGTGACAGAGACGCCAACGAAATAAGAACAATCAACCCATCAATGCCATAAGTGGGAAAAGAACAAGTAAATTGGAAAGTGTTTTAGAATTACCGTTGACAGACTACCACGCTGTGCCTCTGGTGGAATCTCAAAATCCAACTCGGGTATCTGCACAGACATCCATATAAGCAGGGTTCCTTTAAAAAAATATAGTACACTTCAAATTTTTAATAATGGAACATTTGTAGTCATAGTTTCAAGCTTGCTAAGAATCAAGTAAAGATGAATCTTATAAATTCTCAAACTTGGCTTCATGCATAACTCTTGGTCACATTTTCAAGCTTACTAAGAATCAGTAGAGATGACTCTTATAAAGTCACAAAAATGAGTTGTCAGAAGAGCATGAAAGAAAATATAGAAGTAGAAGAAAGTATCTGCACTAAGATAGAACCCCAAAAGAAAATAAATAAATGAATAACAAGCAACTGGAAAAACTCAACAAAATACTAGCAAATAAAGAGAATAAACAATGACACAAAGCAAAAAGTAATATTCAACCAAGCCTTACACTCTAAGAGAGATCAAATACATGGATCAATGCATGTGATGTCTCAGATCAACTAACATAGCATAGGTCTCAAAAGAGACGAAAATCACCATGCCAATGATCCAAAGGGTTTTCATTCACTTAATCAATACCATAAAAAAGGGGAAACGGGGCAGGTGCAAGTAAGTGTAAACAAACAAACAGAAATTTATTAATATCAATTAACAATTAAAGTACCTTAATGGTAGCAGATTCTGATTTAACCACTTGTCGATTGAAAATCTGCATTCACTAAACTTGTCAATAAAGGCACTCACAAAATAGCCCAAATAGTTAGCAAAAAGCACGCTCGCAAATCAAAAAAAGAAACACAAGATCTTATATAACTCATGTATTATATGATGTTTGGCAAGGTACTTCCTGGAGGTTCTATTTCGCATAATCACAAATGCATATGCTAGCATGTTGAATTTAGTTTCCCAGACTTTTCTTAATTTATCCTACATACTAGGGCCTGTAATTGGTGTCCAGCACCTCACATAGATGCTCACTGATCAGCACCAGACTGGTAATAAAACCAGGTCAGGATGCTAGGAAGGCATTTGAAGCACATCCACCCAAATTAGTCGTTTTTCTACCTTGATTATTACACCGTGTTTTTCAATTCATCCATAACAATGTAAGTCTGCTTAAATTTATATAGACAATCAGGGAAAGTTAAATTTGAATCTTTGCAACCTTCTGTTCACAGCCCGCTGGGAACTCTAAAGTGTAACAACAACCACGTGGTTGAATTTCACCAGCAAACTGTACTTCATTGTTCCTAACAGATCAACAAAAAACATTAAGTGTCAAGGATGATTAATGGGAGCTATTATATTAAATGCACACGGTTTTAGAGGAGGGCATAGATTAAATGCAGTTTACCTCTCGCCGCAGTGAGGACATTCAAAAGCTGACAACAGAATCTGCACGAAGGCAAATGTGGCAATGGATTAATTCCTAGAAAACCACATACATGAGAAAAGAAACAGTAGATAAAAATAACATGTGATGAGATCTACAGTATCAAAATTTATTTACTTGACATATGCAACATATAATTTACAATAGCAACAGAAGCCTTTTTCCATAAGGTAGGGTTCAACTACATGAATTAAATAACGCTATAATATCCTATTATAAATCATGTCTAATGACAAACCATTTAAATCTAAATCCTTCATAATGATTTCCACTGTAGTTTTCCATGATTTCCCTTTACTGGAATACTTCCATTTGATTTTCTCTCCTTATTGGGGCATTTACAGGTTTTTTCAATACACGCTCATACCACCTGAAGTGAGATTCTACCAACATGTCCAAATTAGTGCAATTCCAATTAGTCTCTGATGTTTTCATTCATAATTTCATATCATGTCATATATAAATTATAATTGAAACAATAATACTAATAATAACAACCAAAGTCTTCTTTCACTGGGTGGAGCCAACTACATCGGTTAAAGGACATCAAATGCCCTATCATGAATCATGTGATAAACCATCAAATTTAAAGCCTTTTTAATAGTACTTTGGCTAGTAGTTTTTCTTAATTTCCCTCTATATCTCTAACTAATGTACTATCCTCCAATTGGTCTACTCTCTCAATGGTGCTTCTGTAAATCCTCTCCACACATTACGACACCACTGAGGCATCAATGATACTTTCCAACCAAATATTACACCAGCAGCAAACAATTTTCTATTAAAAAATAGGATTAAAGCATTAGCATAAGAAGATGTAGATTGAAAAAACATATGATTTAAAATATATGTTCCTATTACCTAAGGCAAGATAACAGTAGCCAGTACCGCTATCCAATCATAAGAAAAAAAAATGAACAATTAAAAAGACATACCTTTCTGAAGTTAGGAATCAAAGTCAACAAAAATCTTGTAGTCCCCTGATAGATAATACAAAATTTCAAGTCAGAAGAAAGAATTAAGATTTCCTTCAGAAAAAATAAACATCAGATAAAGCTACAAAACTAAGCCTTATAACAGTTCCCAATTCACAGACATACAATATAGCAGAATATCAAACTAGCTTATTTTTCAGAAGCTGGTAAGTTTCAATCTTTAACACTATTCAGGCCCAAGGATTAGAAACAAACAACGCACATTTCCCCATTCCTCAAAAAACTCTATGCAAACATGCCGAAAAATAAAATTGCAAGCGACGAAGAAAAAGAGTGAGAGAATACGTTATTGCGACAACGCATGCAGAGACTTTCGAGGGTGTAAAGAGGGGCGTCACCGGCGTCGGCGGAAACGGCTTCTACCACCGATCCAACATCCACAATCTGCTCTCCATTCCCATTCTTACTGTTGCTGTTCCCTTCCATATTGAAAGCTATTATATTCTATGCCTCTTTCGTTAACTATATGCGCTTCAACTTTGAAACTAAACCACCTGAGTAATGAGTTACAGGAACGAAGGTAGAATGAGGTTTCTGAATTTTGTGGTGTGTTCCGTTGGGAATATGAGCGAAAGAACTAGAAACAATCAAGAGGGTATGACTTGTCGACACATTCTGGTCGGGTCGAGTAATTTAACCCGTTTCATTGTCCAAGCCCAGCAACGTTGTTTATACTCCGAGTCCAAGTCCAACCATTTTTATACAAACAAAATTGTAAGGTTTCTTCGACCAAAAACTCTTTTTTGTGAGATTTGACCAAAAAAATTTGTGAGTTTAAAATTGTGAAGTCACATCTGCTAGCTTATAGTGGAGTTGACTAGCGGATAGCGGATGAAAAAAACCAGACATATTTGCTAAGCAGTAGCGGTTAGCGTTTTTGAGATAGTTTATAGTGTTTTCGAAAATGCTACTTCAAGTAGTGTTTGAACTTATAGTTTATAGCATCTCATCTTTTTAGACATTTTTACCCTCATTAATTTTACAATATTCCTTCTTTGTCCTTAATAAAATATAACACTTCACATAGCGTTGTTCTTTATGTTATTCGATGTAAGCTCTGCATCTTTTTTTTATCAAATCTTTACGTCTTATTCTTTTGATCAAAGCTTTACATCTTGGCTCTGTTTGGCGCGTCCCAACCGCTAACGGATGAAATTAGCGGATAAAATTAGCAAGTGAAGAGTACACATGTTTGACAAGCACTAGCGTTTAGCGTTTTTTCAGACGCTACTTCAAGTAGCGTTTTGGATAGCGGATAGCGTCTGACTTTTTTTTTTTTTTTATGTTTTTACCCTTTTTATTTTCTTAAATTACTTCTCTTTCCTCGTTAAACATTTTGTCATCATTAAGTAATTTAATCATTAATTAAATATCATTTTATATCATTTTACATTTATCAGCTATTTAACCGCTAGTTTTACCAAACAGATCATTTCTCATTCGCTAGCTCAACGGCTATCCACTAGCTCATCCACTATCTGTTATCCGTTATCCACTACTTTTTAACAAACAAAGCCCTTATTTGTTATTTTTTTACGCAATCTTTTCTTTATTATTTGGTAAATTGGATCAGCATAATACATAAGGCTACCCTATCTAATTTAAAGAAAAATCCGTCAAAAAAAAAAAATGAAAAAAATGTTCGTTATACATAATGCAACCATTATTTATTTTTACTACTAGTATGTATCACCCGTGCCAGCACGGGTATACATTTCCTTTTAACTTAAATTTTGAAATTGTTGTTTGGGGATTAAAAAAGAGCCAGTTGAATGTTTACGTATATTATGTCAAAAAAATTGACTACTTTGGACACCTTAGAAAATAAACCCACCATGACAAATTTTAGTAGGACACGTTTATTAGATTAGATTGTATACTAAAAAATATTATAGTTAAACTAAAAAATCATAGTTTAATATTTTAATATAAAATTTAGTCCTCCTTTTATTTATTGATATTCAAAAAATAAAATTAAGAATAAAAGATAACAGTTAGCACATTTTTATTTTTTATTAATAATTTTAATTAAAAAACACATATAATGTACTCGGACAGCGGAATGGTCCCCGTCCTCATCCTCATCCCAGAGTTGACAGTGGGGGAATTATCACTCTCATCCCCGTCTCCACATGGAAACATTCCCCATTCACGCTCCACTGTGGGCAGTCCCCGTCGAGATTCCCACGTATAGGTAGAAAGCACTCGTTTAGTCGATTGTGAGACTGTAAGGGAAGGATGAAACAATACGTCCATCCATAAGTATACATAACAAATATCCTTTGGTCACTCTAAGATCTTCCTCATGATCTTCATCAAACTTCCATCTTGAGTAACACCAAGCTTTGCTATCTCCGAACCTTCATCGCAGAGAAAGAGAGTCAGTAAGTTGGAAAAACGTAGGTTAAAAAATACTTTATTACCAGATATTGGGATGTTTATTATTACTTATTTAAAAAACAATTTGTTATACTAAAATATTATGTTTTAATTAAAAATTTCATGTGACACTCAAACATGGGATGCCACATCATTTAACTTAGTACCACTTCAACCATTAATTTGACCAATTTCGGCTGGGGGGCCAAAATCGTGAATGAACTATTATAGGAGGACCAAAAATGTAATTAAACCTAAAATATTTGATGTTATAAGTTTGAAAGCAAGATACAAAAAGAAATTAGAATATCAATATTAGTATTGCTTATACCCCATATCTTCTTTTTTAAAAGGGACTTATTCCCTATATCTTATTTGCCTATAAAGCTCCATAATTAATGAGGTATAATTTTTTTTAGAATTGACAATAATTTATGATATTTTATTTTAACATGAACATTATATATTTTTTTTATTAAACCTTATATATTCATTCTATTGTAACATCTATGACTGAATAATTAATAGCTTTTTTTTGACAAAAATAATTAATAGTTGGAGAATGGTAAATATTTTACTTAATAATTAATAAAAACATAATGATGCATTAGATTAGAATTTTTTATCGTACGCGCGATATACAATATTAGTTGGAGAATGGTAAATATTTTACTTAATAATCAATAAAAGCATCATGATGCATTAGATTAGGTTTTTTTTATCATATTATTAGTATCCAACGACTTTGCCAGCGACTAATCTAATTTTGTAAAAAAACTAAATATGGAACGATCTATTGCAATCTAATTAGGATTACTCACTATTAGGAATAGGAGTGTTCAAAACCGAACCAAACCGATAGACACACCGCAAACCGAACCAAACCAAACCGAAAACCGCAAAAAACCACTTTTAATTTGTTTAGTTCGGTTTTTTTTCTGCTGAACCAAACGGTTCGGTTCGGTTCTCGGTTCTCATCACAGGAACCGAACCAAACCAAACCAAACCAAACCGCTAAAATCTTATATGCTGTTTTTTTTTATAATTATATACCCCCAGCCCAACCCAACAAAACACAGCCCAATCTAAAATTAGTAACCCTAAATTATCTCACCATTTCACGATTCAGTATTCATGTTCTCATCAGTACCATCATCCCTCTCGGTTCTCTTCTCTCACTGAGCGCAGCACACCATCATTTCTCTCAGTTCTCATCTCTCACTCACAGCGCAGCACACCATCATCTCTCTCAGTTCTCAGCTCTCACTCACAGTGACAGCGACAGCGCACGCCTCTCACTCATCTGTCATCACTGTTTCGTTCCGTGACTGCTCGCGTCTCACTCATCTCACGCTCTCACCATGACGAAACGCACAGGTTTGCTTCTTTTTACTGCGTTTTACTGATTTCGTTTTGCTTCTTTTTATGTATGTGCTTATGATGCTGCGTTTTATTTCATTTTATTCTTCATTTTAATTGATTTCGTTTTCGTTTTGCTTCGTATGATACTAATTTCGTTTTCGTTTTGCTTATGATATTGATTCCGTATGCGTATGATACTGATTCCGTATTAATTTTGTGTGCTTATGCTACTGATTTCATGTGGTTTCGTTTATAATACTGTGAAATCATGTTTATAATACCGTGATATTTGATTGGAATTACTGCACATATATACAATGTTGTTTTCTGCACAAATAAAATCATGTTTCATTTTTGTATGTTTTATCTGAGATGAGTCTATCTTTTATTTTAAATTTTAGACAAGATCGTTGATACCGAAGTGAACTCTGTTGCTGCCGCTGTTGCTGCCCCTGATGTTTCCGTGATCGAAAATCAGGTAATTGCTCCCATATCACAATTTAATGAATTTGAATAATAATTTAGAATGTATTGTCATTCTTACTTTATCTAATGTTCTATTTTATGTCATTTGTAGGCTGAAAATAGCCCTTCAATAATGCCAACAACGGAACCGCAAACTACTAATTTGCAAACTGTGGAAGGTTCCAATCCTCAAAAGAAGAGAAAAACCAGAGAAGCACCTACAAATGATGCAAATGAAGATCCTAATGGTGGAGATCCAGGTAAACGAAGAAAACCTTCTAGGCCTAAATCTTGGGTTTGGGATCATTTTACAAAGGATGCTTCAGGTAAACGGGCTAAATGTAATTGGTATGGGGGCATCTTATGCATGTGATTCACATATAAATGGTACCACTACTTTAAGAGATTAGGTGAGAAGTGTGTTGAGTATGCAACGTTGCAATGTGGTATACCAAAATTAGAGGATTGGGAAAATGCCAAGTGTTTTGTGAAATTTTTGCAATTGTTTTTTGAAATCACTAAGAAGGCGTCGGGTTCAACCTATGTAACATCTTCCGCATATTTCATTGAACATTGTACTATATTGGATGCATTCAAGAATTGGATGAGACTTGGTGATCCATTACTTGCAAAAATGGCTGAAAAGATGAAGGCTAAATATAGTAAGTATTGGGGGGACGTCTCAAAGATGAATATGTTGGTCTTTGTTGCTGTGATTTTTGATCCTCGGTGTAAGTTTCAGTTTATTAAGTGGGGCTTGAATAAGGGATATGAGAAGGAGGTTGCTGATTCTTTGTGTGAAAAGGTAAAGGAAACATTATACAAAATGTTTGAGAGTTATAGGGATTTCTATAATGAAGGCCAAGCTGAAATTGCTACACAAGGATTGGAAATATCAAATGTTACATCTTCTGATCAAATTGATGATGAATTTGAGAAGGACATGGACAAGGATCAAACTCTTAGTAAAAATGAAGTGGATATGTATCTCACGGAGCCTAGGGAGAAGAAATGTCCAGATTTTGACATCTTGAATTGGTGGAAGGTAAATTCTACTAAATACCCTACTCTTGGTCTTATGGCTAGAGATATATTGGCTATGCCCATATCTATTGTTGCTTCGGAGTCCGCTTTCTCTACTGGAGGTAGAGTTCTTAGTTCTTATAGGAGCTCTCTTACATCACAAATTGTTGAAGCTTTGATTTGTGCACAAAATTGGCTAAGATCCTCCCCTTTGTCGGTGGATATTGAAGAGCTCTTCTTGGAAGACTTGGAAAAGCTGGAAGAAGGTATATATTTGATACAATTATATATTTGATTTGTGCACAAAATTGGTTTGTAAATTTTGTTTTTGTGAAATTACAATTATTTCTTTTGTCTAATGTTTGTTAATATATTTGATACATTTGTAGAACTTGCTCCGATCCCACAACTGAATGAAGGACTTTCTGATATTGAAACAGATGATGATTAGATGTATCAAATGAAATGGTATGTACTTGAATCCGGTCGAATTGCTTTATCATTTGTTGATTTTAGTTACTTATTTTATTTATGGCATTGCTTTGTAGGAGTGGAGAAGATCACTGATGCTGTGAGCAGGAAATGTGTTTGAATTGCCTCAAAGGATGTTTTCATTTTGTTGATGTTGTGGCAGACTTTATGCGCCATTTATGTTAGTTACATTTATGTTAGTTACTGGCAGCTGTTGTGGCAGACTGTCTAATGTTTGTTTTCATTTTGTTTATGTTAGTTACTGGCAGCTATGAGTTTAAATCAAAATTGTTTGGCAGAATTATTGGTTATGTCTGTTGGTCTTTTATAATTCCTTTGGGATGCTGAGTTTATTGCAGAATTATAGTGAAAAGTTTTGATTGGTTCATGAAGGATGTTTTCTTTTATAATTCCTTGTTGATGTTGTGTTTTGTCTCGTCAAAAACCGAACAAAATCGAACCAATCCAAACCGCTTTGGTTGGTTTGGTTTTTTTTTTTGAAGCAAACCGAACCAAACCAAACCGCATCTATTTTTACCTCGCGGTTCGGTGCACTTTTTTTGTCAAAACCGAACCACACCGCGAACACCCCTTATTAGGAATAAGATTGAGAGTGATGATAAAAAAAAGATTGAGAGCAAACAAAAGGAATACAGAGCAGCACCGCTTTTCACATCACGCGATAGGGTTTGAGAGAAGTCCCAAATTTAGTGGGATATAGTGATTGTGCGAAGAAACAACCATTAGTTCAAATTTTATTTTATCTTAGGGTTTCTCTCTTGATGAAAGCTGTGAAATTGTATCCATGAAACCCTCTTGTATTGACGATCGAGACATTGTCTCTAACAGTGTAAGTAATATTATGGATTATGGTTTGTTGGAAAGTCTTAGCTTAAAACTATGAACGCTATTGAAAATTAAGCAAGTCCTAAACATTTGATTTATCTTTGAACTTTTTAAGCAAGTCCTAATCAATCATAATCCCTCAAACATGAAATGTTTTCTCAAATATATTCTCGATGAGTCCCTCACATGAACTTTGAAGAGAACCTACCAATGAGGTTAGATATGTTCCTAGGAAAACCCATAGGATTTATATTCAACATTATTCAATAAATAAGTATTAGATATTGTTGGATATTCAGTAGTATCCCTATTTAAAACACTAAAAGCTCCTCCAAGAATTCAAAAGCTCTGAGCAAGACTTTTCAATCAGGCTCACTGCATCGTGATTAAACAGAACAAAAGTTGCAAATTCAATATCATATATATTACACACAGCTTCACAATATCCTAATTGCACTACTATTTATGATAATTTTAATATTTGGATTTGAATAATTGTATTCACTCTATTCATATCATATCCATCATTGCTTAGTAGTTACTTACACGAACCCAAAATTACTACTTAAAGCAAGTTAAATGCCATGTGAGCACAAATGAAACATAAAATTGAATTCTAGTTTTATATTTTGCAACCCCAACACGTGCTAAAATGAAAGTGCAATGCATTAAAAATTAGCATTGTATTCATTACTGGATCCACAAAATTAGCATTGTATTCATTACTTGTTTTTGTTTTTTTGAAACAGTTAGCTGCAATCAATGTTATTAAAACCGACCCGGTGATCGACCCGAGCAGGTCACTGGGTCATTTGGTCAATGGTCGAACCGAGGGGTCACTAATTGACTCGCATGACCCGATATCAATAAATTTGGTATTAAATTAATATGAGAATTAGAAAAATATAAGATATTATAAGTCAATATTTTAAAATTTAATATAATTTTGAATTAAAAACAAATTTGAAAATCAATAAAATTACTCATATTTAATAACATTCTAGTTAATAAATATATAGAATCTAAAATCTATGGAAAGTGATACAAAATATTAGATGTCAAATAAATATGATATATAAATGTAATATATAAGTATAAGTATTAAAATACATATAAATAAATATAATTAGTAGGTAATAGGTTTTGATAGAAATAAATGAAAAAAAGGTTAAATATTATATAATACGCTTCAGTTACAACAAAACGTGGTTGCTCAAATGGTTAGTGTTGGATAGGGATGGCAATGGGGCGGGGCGGGACCAGGGAGTACTTCCCCGCTCCCCTCCCCCACCTCCCATATTGTCCCCTATCCCCATCCCCATTTCCCGCTTCGGGGGAGTTTTTCTCCCCATCCCCACGAATCCCCACGGTCCCCGCGAGGACCACAAGAATTCATTCAAAGTTAGCAAAAATTAAAATTAAAGTATAATAAAACTGAAAAAATGTATAAAAGTAAGACTAAAAAACTAAAGTTTAACATTAAATATAAAAAGATTATAAAATTTAGTCTTAATTTGATATTTTAATATTTAAAAAGTATAAATGTGAGAATAAAAATATAAAAATTAGCACAATTTAATATTTTATTAATATTTTTATTTAAAATCACATATTAAAAGACTAAAAAATCTATTACTTAGAATATAAGATATATCTATAATAAGAACAACTATTATATATTCGGGGGCAGGGTCCCTACGGGGCGGGGGATATGAACCCCGTCTCCATCCCCAAGTTGACTGCGGGGGGATTTTCTCCCCCATCCCCGTCCGCATGGGGAAAATTCCCCGCCCACGGGGCCCCAAACGGGGCAATTCCCGCAGGGATCCCCACTTGCGGGTAGAAATTGTCACCCCTAGTATTGGAAGGTGCAGGTGTGAGGAAGGGGGTTCGATCCCCTGATTCTTCATTTTTTAGATACATTTCGAAATTAATTTTCAATAAAAGCTGAGATGGATGCCACATATTTATTTGGAGATGTGTGTGACTTTTTCTAATTGGTCATAGTTGTAAGCCTATGTGGACAAACTCATGATTTATATTACTTATGGTTATGATATATATACACTAATTTTTTGGCGCCATTATATGTCGTTTGCGCAATTGTCCTCACTTATAAGGTATTTGAACTTGTGGCTAACTAACACACTATCGTGTTAGAATTTGCCACATAACTCTTTAATGATTAAGATGCCAAATCACGTCATGTGGCATGTGATTTGCTATCTTAGTCACTAAAAATTGTGGTGTGGCAGGTGCAACTTTAAAGTTAGTTAGCCAGCTAAACACCACTTTAACATCAGAGATAGATGCTTTGATCCCCAACATATAAAATCATGTAAATAGTAGCAAACAAAATTACTAAAACTCTAACAAACGAAATTACTAAAACTCCAATTATATTTTAAGTTACTCATCTCCTTAATTTTTTAACCGTGACTCTTAAGTACATTTCTTAGAAACCCACGTATTCAGACCCATTTTGTCAAAAAAAAAATCTCATTTTGAATTTTTATTTTTCCCAAACCAACTCTCCTAATTTCTCTCAACTGTATACTCTCATGATTCCCAAAGATTTCTCTCAAAATCTCCTTGATTGTTTCCAACTTCTCCCTAATTTCTTCCAAACCTAACCCTCGGTATCCCCACCCTCTACTCCATTTTTTCACTAAAACTCTCCTTGTCATCATTTTTCACATTCTGCATATCTCCATTGTTTTCATCTTTGAGAGAACCGTTTCTCCAATCTTTTCTCTTGTTCTCCATCAGTGGGTGCGTCATTTGCTTTGGTCATTAGTTTTCCACCTCTCATCTCCGGTAATCTCCCTCATTCTCACCTCATGATATTTTTAGAACCATTGTTCCCTCCATCTCCACGCAAGCCAGATCTACTCCATACTCCGGTAATCTCTTGAACTTTTCTTCTTCTCTGCCAAATATTTTTTAATTCCGAACTTTAATCTTCACTCTTTCCTCTCAATCTAACTATTTCCCTTTCTTTTCCTATCTTATCCTTTTGCAATTTATCTCACCAACTCCTCCTTCTATTTTTCTTATGTGATGGAATTTGAAAAAAAAAAGGCAATTTTTTAGTAGCTTTGAAATATGTTTAGAATTTGAAAGGTGGCACGTCTCTCTCATCTTGTTTTCTCTCTCCTCCTCACTTTGTTTCAAATTTTTAGGAGATTTGAAGCAGGTGGTGGTGATGAAAAAAGAAGCGAAGAGGAAAGAGAAAATAAAATTGAAGTGGTTGAGTGAAGTATGCATGAAGAGAAAGGAAAATCGTTGCGTGAAGAGAAAGAAAAATAGTTACTTGTTGGGGTAATAAATCAGACACCAAATACCCCCGCTACTATTCATTGTTCACAACATCACACACTCAACCCCTTCTCTTTATTTTTGCACAAAGTCAAGATCCTTTCTTTCCGACCAATTGCTACCATTCCTTCTCAAAATATAGAACCAGATAAACAGTGAGTTGTATATAAATATATTTTGTTTGTATATGTGATTTCTCTTCAAATTGAATCAGGCAGGATTGAACATAACATAGCCCAAAGGACTATTCACACTTACACTGTATATAAATATTACCGTCGGATTATTCACCCTGTCAGTCCACTCTTTTCTCACTGCAACACTCTACAATTTACCATGCTTTCCAAATTTCAGCAACCTCATTCAAATCACACCGGCTGAAATGAAAGATAGTGTGACAAACTTGATGAAATTTTCATGAAAAAATGGCGCAAGGTAGACTCTTTACCTTTTAGATTCTAAGATACAATAATGGAATACTTAAGATGCTCGTTGTACATAATGCACAACCATTATTCGTTATACATAATGCAACCATTATTTATGTCATCTTTCTTTTTTCTTTTTTTTAATCAAATTTGGGGGAGTTCTTTTTTCCTTCTTGATTTTGCTATTCATCGAAAAGTCTTAACAAGACTTCCTTCCTTCTTCTTTTTTTGGAATTAAAGAGGGCATAAAAGCCCGAGAAAGAGATTACATTGGGACAATTCTAGGAGTAGAGACTCCACTAGAATCAACCAAAAGCCAAGGGAGCACATCCACAGGCGGATGCTCATACATCATGAAATCCACATCTTGAAAACAACCAAGAGCAGCTAATGCATCGACACAACCATTAGCTTCACGATAACAGTGAACAAAACGCACCTCCCAACCATGTTGCAAGAGAGCACAAATACGAAGCATGATGGAGAGGCCTTGAGGTCTCACTTCAGACAAATTTGCAAGTTGTTTAGAGACAATAAGAGAGTCCACATGAACCTCCACTTTGTCAAATCCTTTAGCCTTAGCAATAGATAAGCCATCAAACTCTCCCCATAACTCAGCAATGTAGGGAGAACAAGAGCCAACTTTCCTGGAAAAACCACAAATCCAATTACCAAACTCTCCTCTGAAGATACCCCCACTACCTGCAATAGCTGAAGCACCCTTCACTGCACCATCTATATTCAACCGAATCCAACCACTGGGGGGAGGAAGCCAACGCACATTGTTAAGAATCATAGGATCGTACATGCATAGATCGAATCCATAGGAGAGGTAGAGAGCATAGGAATACTCATGAGGTAAAAGAGGTAAAAACTCTTCATAAGGAATCATATTGAAAAAGATAGTAAATGTGAGTACAAAGTGCTCTATATATAGAGCTCTAGGAAATACTAACTAACTAGCAAATTACTAATTAGTCCCTAAGAGAATGTAACACCTCCTAAGTCACTATTATTTTTAATAGCCTCCCTCAAGCTGATATTGGGATCACCAAATCAGCTTGAAATACAAGCAATTACTCCCATTTCTAGAATAAAGCAAAAAACAAAAGAGAAAACTAAAAATTAACAAAGACTAAACGTAGTATCAGCCCAAACCAAAGTTGAGAAAGACTTCAGCTCAAACCAAATAAGCAAGGCCTGAAATGGACTGGCCCAAGGTTCTAGCCCATTAGGTCCTGAAAGTTGCAAATTCTGAGTTTTTCCCTTTTTGCCCTTCTTTCTCCCTTGACCCAATCGATTCTGAATCCACAGCAACAAACGCGAACCAGGAAGCTCACGCGGCGACAGATATGGCGGCTTGCACGGTGGAGGTTGTGATTTCCTCTTCAGCACTTTCATCTTCCTTCTCTCCATGCTCGCCTTGTATCCATCTTCAACGAGAGAAACATTCAGTTTTGGGGCAGTAAAAACGAAATCGAACCATATAAACACTGAGCGATTGAAGACGAAAGCATCAACGCGGGGAAATGAGATTGAAACCATACTTGACTGAAACGAGAACTCAGCGGGAGAGTAGGAAATTTCTTGAATAGTTCCACCGGGATCAGTGAAGGTGGTGAGTCGCGGTGTTGCGTTCTCAGCAAGGAGGTGCTCCGTCTGCTTCTTCGGCGATGACGCGGTGATTCCGAAACCAGAAGCAAACGATGCGCGATGAATGAAAAATGGTGATCTAAAAATGAAGTCAAACCACGTAACTGAACTTGATATGCTGAAAACGAGATTCGTAAACGATCTTGAAGCAGCGTCGTTGTTGAAGACATAAGGTAAAGGAACAATTTCAGAAAACATTGTTCGCTCCTGTAATTGCTTCACGAGATCTTGATCTGTTGACTTTCCGGCCGCCATAAAGGTGAAATCGGTCATGGCAATAGAGGAATCGTTCAGTTCTGCGATAATCTCCTTCTTTGGGATATCTTCCGCTAAGGTGCCCGTCGTTTTCGTGAGGTCCATTCCTGCTTCCTCTTTGGTACAATTGCCACAATCAGTTTTGATTTCTTGAATTGTGGTGTTCAATTGAAGATGCGTAGTGTTGCTGTCAAGATCTAGTAGTCGTGGTGCACCGACATACTCAAGAGGACTTCCGTCGTCGCTCCGTTTGAACTCAGTCAGGAGACATGTAATTTCTCCAATCTTGATGGTGAGTCCATCAAATTCTGGTTCGACTGGAACCAGCGAAGCAATTGAAATCGTTTCCAGATCTGAATCTTTATTGAAATTGCCAAAAAGAATTTCGAGACGGTTGTTTTCAGGAAGGAGCGAAGCATCTTCTTCTTCAAGATCCAAGAACAACCACGGTGAAATTTCATTGCTGAAATCTTCGTCTGTGACCGAATCAGAGTCGGAGTCGGCATCGGAAGCATAATCCTCATCTCTAGGGTATCTCTCTGATACCATGTTAAGAATCATAGGATCGTACATGCATAGATCGAATCCATATGAGAGGTAGAGAGCATAGGAATACTCATGAGGTAAAAGAGGTAAAAACTCTTCATAAGGAATCATATTGAAAAAGATAGTAAATGTGAGTACAAAGTGTTCTATATATAGAGCTCTAGGAAATACTAACTAACTAGCAAATTACTAATTAGTCCCTATGAGAATGTAACACCTCCTAAGTCACTATTATTTTTAATACACATTAACAACATGCTTCGGCCGATCATGAACAAAAGAAGAGGTCTTCGTTGCACGATCATAAGCAGCACATGAGGCTCTCACAACATTCCATGGCATATAAGGCCTAACAAAAGAGCTATCATGAATGGACTTACTACGCCAAGTCCACAAATAGTGACTAGCAGTGGCCCAAGTAGCGGCCCACTCATTAGCAAAACTGGGACGGTTACTAGAAATCTGGACAGCAACATGAAGAAGATGAAGATGAGAGTGAGATTAGGTGCAAGATTTTGAAGATAAATCTGGACAGCAACATGAAGAAGATGAAAAATCTGAAACAAGCCAATGTGCATTTTGTGCAGAGCAAGATTTTGTACTATCAAATAGCTCTCTGCATTTTATGAAGGAGCAGTTTCAACCAAGGTTCAAGTTTTCTCCATTCCTTTAAGTATCAGAAAGAGTATCATTCCTTCTCCATTCCTTTAATTGTCAAAAGGAAAGAGTAACATTCTAAAAGCAGTTTTGTTTTCTATTGTGTAACAGCATAGTGCAGTGACTTAAAAACATAAACAATATCACATTGGTGTTTAAATTTATGAGAAATGAACTTTAGTTTCACATCAGATTTTTGAACTGACATTCATGCTCAACAAGCCAAACAATACAAAAATGCATATCCTCCCACACACAATTATTAATGCTCAATGTACCTGAGAAAAATTGACTTTAGCAGGAAGAATATGTGAGTTGAATCTGGAAAGCAAGATGAAGAAGATGAAGATGAGAGTGATACTAGGGATTTTAATTTTTGTTTTTTAGGTTTTGTTTTTTTAATTTTGTTATTAAGCCTTTTTATTATTTGCAGCATTTCTAATTAAGTGGCAAGCAACTAATGACATTGAATGTGACATGGCTTGTCAGCGCATAAAAAATTGTCACATAACCGATGTCACGTCAGTGCTGTTAGTGGAAACTAACAACGGTGACTAAAAGTGCAAACGACAAAAATGTAGGGATTAAAAGTGTTCAAAACTTTTTTTAAAAAAAGACTAAACACAAAATTCTCTATATTTATAGGGACCAAAAATATATTTAACTCTTTTCAAAATAAACATTTCTTTCATTGATTCCTTAACTAATTCTCAAGGCACTCGACATAAGGACCTACAAACAATGAGAATGCTTGTTTTGTATTGATCTAGAGTAAGTGACACGTGTCATGCACAATATATTTCATGCTCTTGAACTTTTCTTATCTAGAGGTCTTCAACGCCACTCTAGTATTTAGGGGAAAGTGGTTTAGACCGATTCAGAATTCGACCGAAAGGTAGATAAAGTCTAATTTCACTTTGCTCTATTGTCAAAGATCAAACTTAGGTATCGATATCGAGTTTGTCCCTTTAAATAGAGTGTGTTAACCACTCGTTCAAACCTTGGGTTAACTATGGATATTTGAAGTATAAATATAAAATTAATATTTAAAATATGTTTTTATGACTAAAGAAAGAAGAATTAGTAGAAATAAGTTGTAGTAAAAGTAGTTTAATTATTTCTCTTTCTTTTAATTATTTAAAACTTTTTAAATAGGTCTCTAAATTTACAATTGCAATCGGGTCTCTAAATTAATTAAGAATTTGTAAATTAGTTTTTTTTTTCACAGCTTGGTAAATGAGTTTTTTTATAGACAAAGTGGTTAGAAATTAGTGTGTTAGTAGTTAGAGGGAATGGGGGAGCGGGGTTCGAACCCCGTACGCCTACATTTTCACCAACTATGTCCCTTTCACTCAACCACATGAGCTAGCTATCTTTTTAACTTGTTTGCATGTAATTAAATGCAAATTTTTAAATAATTTGTAATTAGAGCCCCGTGTTCAATGACTCTAATAAAAACTATTTAAAATCTTAATGACCGAATTAATTAAAATTTTAAGTAAATTAATAATTTATTAATTTAAAATTAATTCTTAAATGTCTATATTAAATATTTAAGTCAACTTCAATATTTTTTTGGTTAGCATGTTTTGGTGCGTAGTTTCTTTCGGTTTTGCCAATAACTAACCTACGCCAGGGAACCTGATGGCCACGAATACCTGGCTTTGCCGGCCCGTGTGGTTCTTCTCCCTTCCCAACTGAGTTTTTGTCACACTCAAAATTCGAACCCGAGACCTTGTGGTGGGATCCAGTTACTACTTGGACCAACCCTTGTTGGTGTAGTCAACTTCAATATATTAGACATGAATATATTTATTTTTTATATTGTATAATAAATGTTAACATATTTTTAAAGCTACAAATTAAAGATATTCTTTAAACTAATAATTAATGTTTAATTTATCCTTTATAGTACATATTGAATATTTAACTCAATTAATTTTTCGCAAAAAAGTTGTAACAAAAAAGTTTTTCTCAAAAAAGTTAAATGTATTAATTAATAACATACTTTATATTAAATTTTGATTTTTTGGGTCAACTTAGATGAATTGGCAAATAAACACCACACGCACATACCACCATAACTCCCACCCCGATTCGAACTCGGGAACCGACATCCCCATGCTGCTGAAATGGCCAAAACAACCAACAACGGTTAGGGACTATTAAATTTTGATTTCAAAACTCATTAGTTCATACAGAGAATTATTTTCACCACCTATACCATACAAATTAAACCCGGGTTAGGGTAGCCCTCTTCTCTACCAAAAGAAATTAGATCCAATTGAGGAATTGGAGTTGAAATATGTTAGCCATGTGATCTTTTTGGCACTGAGTATCAAATAAAAGAAATAGCTTTAGGCGAAAATCAAGCAACTTTTAGTGCTTGAGTTGTCTTTCTATACATTTAGAGTCGAGTTGTCTTTCTATACATTTAGAGTCTGTTTGGATAAACAACTATTAAGTGTTTATAGCATAAACGTTTATCATATAAGTGCTTATGCATAAACTGTTTATATAATAAAGGATAAAATGTTGATAAAATATTTTTCTATAAACGATAAGTTAGTATTTTCATAAGCTATCATGTGGAGCTTATGGAAATAAGTTGAAAACAACTTATGAACATGTCATAAGCAATTTTTCATAAGCTCTCCCAACAGTCTCACAAGTGTTTATGCTAGCAGATAAGCTCAAATAACCCTTTTCTTTTTAATTATTAGTGTATTTATCCTTTTTTTTAAAGTTAAAATCACCCTCATATTTAACATTTTCTGCCAGTTTATATATCCACAGACCAAATTTCTCTTCCTTTCAAAGTTCCTTTATCCAATCGCCAATATGGATACGCCTCCCAACACTATTCAAGCTCCCATTACCACACGAGAGCTTCACCTCTTTCACAGAATAGATCGTGAGCTACTCTGTTTCCTGATCTTCAAGCTTCATCGTGACGTGACACAGTCTCTTCTAGTCATGACCCTGTGGATTTGGCTCGAAAATGTTGGGTATCCCAACCTTGTCGCAAAAGTATCGGGTCTATCAGCTACCCTTATCAATGCTTTAGCCAATGAAGCTGTGAGTTGCCTACAATGTCTAGAGATAGACGATCCTTCCATCCCAAGTGGGGGTGGCTTACCCTTAACCAAAATACTCATGGAAAAGGACATATCCCTTCAAATCTTCACTCTTAAGAGGTACACTGCAATTGTTGGCATTAAAGGTGTTCTAAACAACATTTGTGGTCGAATTTTTAATGATGTTTTGCAGATAGTACTAAAAAGCAAGAACATCATCGCATCACAAGGTACCGCATCACAGATTAACGCACTTAACAAGCCTTTACTTCTTCCAGGATTCCCTCACCCATTGTTTGGCACATTTGATCTGTCACCAAGGATTGAGAATCTCAATTTGTCTGATGAGAGGATATGGGGTCAAAGAACACTTTTTGATGGTGCTACTAATGATGATAAGTCCATGTTTCTCACATTTTCTAAGGGTTTCCCCGTGTCAGCAATGGAGGTGAGGTGCTTGTTTACAAATCTTTATGGGGATTGTGTGCAGAGTCTAAGCATGGAAGAAAATACCGATCTGAGTCAGCAACCTCTGTATGCAATTATGATTTTGAAATCTGTGACAATAGTGGATCAAATTTTGATTGGAAAACGCGTCGCTAAGCTTCAGATCAACAGGAAGGATATATGGGCTCGCAAGTACGAACGCCGTGGCTGAATTTCTTAATTATATTGTCTAGGGTTAAGCCGCTCCTACTAGCTACAAATGCTTAAACCTAAAATGTATCATTCTAGATACATAGCATCCTTGTGTGGTAAATTTAACTTTATTTCTTTCTCTTCTCTGAAGAAATGCATTTATGTCTGTTTGAATGTTACCAAATCGTTAGTGGGTGGTTGTTTCTACTGTTTTGGTTTTGTATTTCTTTTGTCAACTCAGCTTAGTACCTTATGCTTCTTCCATTATGAACAAACTATATGTAGTAAAGTTTGGATTAAACTCTTGGATTTGTATTGATAGTTTTCAGTTTGGTAATTTTTGGGCATATTTAACAAAGTAATGCAAATTAGGTTTTGTATGAACTCGACATCCGCCCACAAAATTGTAGATACTAAAATCTTTAGAGGACTAGATTCATACGGGCAACAAAAATTTGTCTTAAGAGTTTTACTGTTTGTGTTCTCGAGGCTTGGATTCAAACTCACAAGTCACGATCACTAGCTAAGTTGGAAAAGACCGCTACTATATCATTCAAATGCTCTTAAGTAAAGTAAAGTCTTTTTTTGAAGATATACATGAGAGTTATTTGATCTAGAACTAGAAACAATATTGTCAGAACCAAATTGGTTGTGCCCAATTGATTCAACCACTTGAAACACTTATCGATCATCCCTTCCTTTATTGGATATCCTTGTTAGTGTTATGTTGGTTTTTGATGGAGGGATCATTTTCTACACCAAAACCGATTGAACATCGTTTTTGTTTAAGTGAGAAAGTAAATTTGGTAAACTAATTATATAAATTACACTTGTAGAGTAAAAAAAAGTATCCTTGTAATTTGCAGGCTTGCGGGCTATCAAAGCCCCAATCATGCTAGCTTGGTATGGGGTTGGGCTTTTTTTTTTCAAACCGATCTAAGAAGCCCGTTTATTAAAATGGTCATAACTCTTTAGGCCAAAGCCATATGCTTTTGCGGTTTTTTTGGGCCGACTCATTTGACCAGTTCTATTGCGGGTCTTTTGTAAACTTTTTTTGACAAATTTTTTAATTACATAGAATTTCTTTCTATTCCTTTTATAACAAAATTATTAATCAGTGAATTAATAAACTCACATTATCAAACATAAAATTTCTTAATTCTCTTACAACAAAAACTAGTCTGCATAGAACAACAAAAAAATGGAGATCAGGACGAATTCATGGTTTTTTGCAGGGAGTCGTGGGCGAGGGAGGCAAAACCCACCTCAATTCGCCACTTTTGTGAATGATGATGTTTCGTCCCTAACCCGGAGGTTTGGTGCGAGTGGTCAACACACATCATGTAAAGGGACAAACTCAATTAGTACTCGACTTCGATCCTTAACAATGTATCAGATTAAAGCAAGACTTTGTTTACCTCCCAATCGAACTCCTAATTAG
The DNA here is from genome assembly GCA_963573325.1 of Astragalus glycyphyllos. Classification (NCBI taxonomy): domain Eukaryota; kingdom Viridiplantae; phylum Streptophyta; class Magnoliopsida; order Fabales; family Fabaceae; genus Astragalus; species Astragalus glycyphyllos. Next base: position 64,269,648 of record OY754310.1, read on the forward strand.
TCACCTCCTTTTCCCCTGAACATAGCTAAGTCGAAGACAAAAATAATATGCTTCATCCCTATAAATATGGGATTTTTTTAGGTTTAGTCATTGCTAACATATAAAATTGTTTTTCCGTCCTTGCAAACATACCACATTTTGCTCTTAGTCATTGCTATTTTGTTTTAGTCCTAAAAAGTTTCTTTTTATTGAAATTAATCCGTGTAATATTTAAAATATTTGATTTTAGTCTCTAAAACATTAGTGATATTCACTAAAACAAATCTCGTGTGTGTATATATATATATTTAAAATAAAAATAATTTCCAATCAAAGAGGCATTTTCCATGGTCCATTTTATGTGGGTTCTGTTCTGTGTTCTCAACAAATGCATCCTTCTATTAACTGAGCAGAGAGAGTAAGTAACGGAAACGCAGAGAGAGAGAGAGAGAGAGAGAGAGAGAGAGATGGAGAGTAGCGAGGAAGAAGATGACTTCCCTTCCATTGAGAGCATCATTCCCCAATCCAAGGTTGATTCCCTCTACCAATCTCACACTGAAAAGGTTCGCACTTTACTCTTTAATTTTTCCATAAAATTAACAATGCCTTCTTCATTCTTTCCTTCTTTGCTTCCTTTATAACCGAACTCAACCAAAACCTATTATTCTATTATCTATACATTTCCATTTCTTCCATGTTTTGTTACCCCTTCCCGACATTTCCATTTCATCTAGGTAAGAGAAGATGAGGTTTTCTGTATTCTAATAATCTTTCTGATTGGGCTGATAAAATTGAAATTTGAGATTTGCTATCTTGATGTTCAATCGAAACTTGACAGAAATTCAAATTACTCTCTTGCAATGCGCCTTCACTTTTTTCAATGGTTGTGGTGAATATTGAATGATCTTTGCTTTTAGAGGGCATCTCACTATTTTGCATTTTTTTGTTTGTTATTAACATGCGATTGAGAACTTTGATTTTGTTGTTGTTGGTGTGATTGAGCTTCCAATTGTGAACTCAAAGTGAGTATAAAGCAGACTTGGTCATGCATTTAGCTGGTGTAAGACACTGATTTTCCACTTATCAATACTCCAGTATGGTTTACGTTGATTCCTCAGATTCAACAGTAAAATTACTTACTAATTTGAGAAATGCTAGTCTAGTTACAACATGTGATCCATTGGTGATATCTTATTCCTCCTGAAGTGTTGGTGTCGATGAAAAGAAATATCTGTTGTGAGCTACTCCAATGAAGAGTGAGTGTACTACTTGTGATAAAATGCAGGGAAGAATTTATGTTAATTTTATTTAATCCCTGAAATTTAGCTAGGGTGACTCATGTGTTTTAGTCCCGTTTCAATATGTTATAGCTCTGTCATAAGATATTTAGTCTGGAATCTGTTTTTTGTTTACTAGCCTGTTCTGTGAGTTCCTTTTATGGACTGTTGGATAGCATGATTACCATCATAGTCAGCGATTCAGTAACACTGGGCTTGCTTCTTTGGATGATGATAGAACTAGTCCGTTGTTTCAGGGAATTAGAAAGCTTTGCTGCGAACTTCTAGATTTGAAGGATGCCGTGGAGAATTTATGTGGCAATATGCACTCAAAGTTCGTGGCTTTCTTGAGGTGACATATATCATCTTACTTAAAATCTTCTTACCCCTTTCCATTCTCCCATCTTTACTCATTAAAAAGCTCGCTAGCATGCATTTCCTATCACAATTCTTCAAAGTTATTCAGTAAGGAATGCCAAGACCTTTATATGTTTGGTACGTTTTGTCTATATTGCATCGATATGAATTAAAGTACACACATACTGGGTATATAAGAGTCATAAGATTATTTTATTTTATATTTTTTTATATTGAAAATGGTTTAACGTATACTGGTATCTGAACTGGTTCCTATATGAACTTTTTACTGGTCATGAGTTATTATGACTGTGTCTATCCATACCTGTTTAACATAGATTTTGTGATGATTGGTATTTTCCACTTACTTTATGGAATCAATATAAAACAAGAGAGAAAGATATGGTTGCTTGTTGCTTCTGCAATAGAAACTGAAGTGGGTGATGTTTCTTCCTTGATTGGTAACTTATTGTTTATGATTCATCTGTTAAATTTGATATTGTTATTTTTATATAGGAACAGTGAAGGGCTTATCAGTTAGATCCTTGATTTTAATGGTTGGCTCAAAATAGGGGAAACGTAGTCAACATTTTAATAGTTGTCTTTATACAGCGGTAAAAATGGGGGTGAGAATTCATGGCTAAGTTATTAGTCCAAACCAAATTAGCAGACTTAGCAGTTCCTACCCAAGTCAAGCTTCATCCTTGAAATTTTCACTCCATTTTTACCCCCATACCAAACCGACTCTAGAAGTTTTCATTTTCTTGATTGATAACTGAAAATCACGAACAACATTCTGGTCTGTTGGCATTTTTCTTAAGTCTTGGGGAAAATTTTCAAAATCCTATTTAATGAACATATTTACCGTTGTCGTGACCATAAAAGAATCACTGTCATGACAACCATTCCTGTTGCGAACATAGCTTGATAAATGTTTCTATAGCATGGATGCTGCAGGGGAAGATGGAGAACAAGCTGGTAGTATTTTGTTTGTTTAGTTCTGTGAAGAACTAACCATCTAAAAGCTTAACCTCCCAATGTATTGCCCAGTAAGTTAGTTACACTTTAGAATTTTTCTTTACATCCGTACACATGAATACAAAAGCTATTTGTGGGATTGAAGTGTTCACGAAGCACAAGCGCACTACTTTGTGTTGTAATTCAATTTAATTAGGGGAATGGGGGGTGAGACGTATTAAAGTCTTGACAGAAGCTTCCCAAGAGCTTAAGTTGTTAGTAGAAGGCCTATGAATGGTTCCTATTTTATTATTTTTAAGGCTTGAAATCTAAACTGTAAAATAACATACGTTTGTAATAATACAAGTCACTTTCCTCAGCTTTGCATAAAATATTTAATTCCTTGTTCTTGATATTGTAGGATATCTGAAGAGGCCGTGGAAGTGAAACATGAACTGATTGATCTGCAAAAGCATATTTCAGCACAAGGTATTCTTGTGCAGGATTTAATGACTGGTGTCTGCCTTGAGTTGGATGAGTGGAATCAATCAAGCAATGATATTGGTGAAATTCAGGGTGAGCCCGAACTTTCTGAACTCCTTGAGCCTTTACCCAATGAGAGAAATGACCAAAAATCACTATTCTTGGAAAACATTGACGTACTTCTGGCTGAGCATAAGTTTGAAGAAGCATTAGAGGCACTAGATGCTGAAGAAAGGAATTCTGCAGAGTTGGAAGGCTCGGGGAATAACTCATCAGATGAAGTATCCTCATATAAGTCTGCTTTCATGGAAAGAAAGGCAATGCTTGAAGACCAGCTAATTGGAATTGCTGAGCAACCTTCTGTTACTTTTACTGAGCTGAAGAAGGCCTTAAATGGTTTGATAAAACTTGGAAAAGGTCCCGTGGCACATCAACTAACGCTTAAAATTTATGGATCTCACCTCCACAAGAGAATTGAGGCATTGCTTCCCTCAAGTTCTTTCTGTCCCGAAACATTTCCATTTACACTATCTAAGATTGTGTTTTCAGTAATTTCATCGACAATAAAGGAATCTGCTTTGATTTTCGGTGACAATCCTGTTTATACCAACAGAATTGTTCAGTGGGCGGAGTGGGAAATTGAGTATTTTGTACGACTGGTGAAAGAGAATGCACCATCATCCGAGACCGTTTCTGCCTTACGTTCTGCTAGCATCTGCATTGAGGCTAGTCTGAACTACAGCTTAATCTTGGAGTCACAAGGATTGAAAATGTCAAAATTATTGTTGGTGCTACTCCGTCCTTCTGTTGAAGAGGTTTTAGAATCAAACTTTAGACGTGCTAGAAAAGTAATTCTTGACATGGCAGAATCCGATGAATGCTTCCCATTGTCACCACAGTTTGTGTCTTCGCTTTCTGCAATTGCATCTTCATCTAGTCACATGCTTATGGAGAGTGGAATGCGATTTATGCACATAGTTGAAGTAAGTAAACTTCATCATATGATATGGCTATCATGAAATTGACAATAAATGATGAATCACCTGCACATTATTTTACTTGATGGAATTGTGTAAACTGTAGGCAGAGGGAATTCAATGTTGCTAAAACAACCATTTTCCCTTGCCCTCTCTGTCATTAAAAACATTTATGCTGAAGATATATTAAATGGTTTAAGAGCATAGCATACTACTGAAAATGCAAAATATAATAAATGTGTCTGCAGGTTAAGAAAATTATTGAGCAAAGTCTTCATGATGAACATCAGGTTTTAGATCTATATTGAATATTAAATGTTCCTTGATCGCCATGATTTTTAGTGCTTATATTGGTTTGTTATGATGCTTGTGAAACTAACTTTTGTATTATCAGTTGATTGTAGCTACTGCTATTGATAGTGCCGCTGCCACATATATGCATACTTCTTGTGCCATATATTGACTTTCTTGTGCCATTCTGCCGTAATAAGTTGGGATCTTACAGGTTACAATCTTGCTACCCCTCCGGGTCTTACTCAAGATCTCAATTTTGATAACTTCGAGAAACATCTAAAAGGAAATAATTATTTAAAAAAGAGAAATAAACCATAGAATAAAAGCATAAAACTATAGGATAGAGACATAAACGGTTGCATACTGCAACATCCTGAAAGCAGTATTTGGCTTTGGTGATCAAGATGATATTGCCCTGTCTTCGTGTTGCGTCTTCAGTTGTTTTGTTGTGTGGGCATCTCAATTTGTATGTGCAAAGAAGAGACAGTATTTCGATGAGTGCAAATGAATGACGTTGCTTGGAATTTTTCCTTTTGTATTGCTACAACATGAAAAGTGTACTTGTACAAACTACAGGAGATATTGGAACAGCTAACACCGTTGGCTATTTTGCACTTTGGAGGAAATGTACTAAGTAGAATCTTACAACTATTTGATAAATACATGGATGCTCTTATCAAAGCACTACCTGGTCCTTCTGATGATGACAATCTTCCAGAGTTGAAAGAGGCTGTGCCTTTCAGAGCTGAGACAGACTCGGAACAACTTGCAATATTAGGAATGGCATTTACCATATTGGACGAACTGTTACCAAATGTTGTATTATCGAGATGGATGCTGCAAAGTGAAAGCAAAGAACCAAATAGTGGACTCATGGAGAATGTAGGGTTCAACACAACTGCGAGTGCAGAATTGAAGGAATGGAGGAAACATCTTCAGCATTCTTTTGATAAGCTTCGAGATCACTTCTGTCGGCAATATGTTTTGAGTTTCATCTATTCAAGAGAAGGAAAAACTCGATTGAATGCACATATTTACTTGAGTGATGACAGAGACAATCTTCACTGGGATTCAGGTCCCTTGCCTTCACTTCCATTTCAGGTCATCATTTTTATTCTCTGCTTTTGCTGCTGCCAGTGATTGTCTTCGTTAATTTATTTGTATCTTATTCGTTGCTTTGGAAATCCTTTTGTGTTTCCATGATCCTTTTTGTTGGGGGTAATTTTAGCTGTTGGTTGCATCTGTTTTCAATCATTATTAGAAATAGAGTTTCCGAATGAAACTGTGGCTATTATTTGGCTCACTAGTTTTTTGTATTCTGCCATTTAACTGTGGTGTGTGTTTTGTTTTAGCACCAACAAGTTTAGCTATATTGCAGGCATTATTTGCAAAGCTGCAGCAATTATCAACTGTGGCTGGAGATGTGTTACTCGGGAAAGAGAAAATACAGAAAATTTTGCTTGCTAGGTTAACGGAGACTGTTGTCATGTGGTTATCTGATGAGCAAGAATTCTGGGGTGTCTTAGAGGATAAATCAACTCGCCTACTGCCACTCGGTTTACAGCAGGTACTGTCTACATACACAATGCTTCCAAATTTCACACTTTTTAGAGATAAAAGGTAATCCGAATACTTATATTTCCAAATTCAGTAATTCAAACCTGAGTTTTAAATTGTTTTTTACTGCAGAAATGCATTTGGGAACATCAAACAACCAACTTAAAAAATTATAACTGATGCCTATAATCAAGCTTTAAGTGTACAGCCAAAACAGCCTTGATGCTTCACTTTGTACAAGTCGTGGTTTATACTTTTTTTTGACAGTCAAGTCATGGTTAAATTCATATTTTCTAACAAATTGCATTGTTTTTTGGGTTGTCCCATCAATAAGGGCTATGGTTGCCAATGGAGCCTCTGATTGCATCTAAAATATTTGCCATTGTTAATCATAATTAAAAATATCAGCATTTCATATCTTTTATGATTGTGTCTATAGTGTCATGATGTAAAAAAACCTACTTTATACGAGAAAAACATGTAATGTTATGCTATCATATTATCACTCAATCCCATTATAAAGCTAAGAGAATTATTCTCTTCCAGTGTATAGTTTTATATAATTTTGGGGATTGGTGTTCTTTCTCCATCCTCTCAACCAAACCTGACTTTTTGTGGCAGTTGATTCTTGATATGCACTTTACGGTTGAAATGTCACGCTTTGCGGGGTATCCATCTCGACATGTTCATCAAATAGCATCAGCTATTATTGCTCGTGCCATCCGGACCTTCTCTGCTAGGGGAATTGATCCACAAAGGTATTATTATTCATTTCTGTGGCCTTGATTCTTGTTTAGCAATCCTCACCAACAGCTGTATTTCTTCCCTGAATTCTGACATCAACTAATTGTCATATTACTATTTAGTGCACTTCCCGAGGATGAGTGGTTTGTGGAAACTGCAAAGTCAGCAATAAACAAGTTCTTGCTTGGGGCATCAGGATCAGAGACATCTGATATTGATGAAGATCACATCATTATTCATGATGAAGTTGTCTCAGACTCGGATACTGTTTCTTCCCTGTCTACGATGGAGTCTACCGAATCTTTTGCTTCTGCAAGCATGGCAGAACTTGACAGCCCCTCTAACTTGTCCGATCCTGATAATTGAGTTTTTCTGGTAGCTTTAAGATAGAGTAAGTTTAGATTTCGAGAAAGCTTTACTTGTCCCAGTGATCAAATTTGCAATATCTAGTTATGCAGCAAGGCATAAAATGTATTGCAAGACGTGTTTATAAACCTTGCTAGGGGATAGCCAGATTAGATTCCTTGTACTGAAATCCGAAAATTGTGAGCTGGAGATTAGTCACAGATCGATATTTATTTGTATATTTTGAGAGGAAGGTAAGTTAGTTTGAAATTTGAATCTCTTTACAGCTCTCATGGTTTTAGTCTTATTGTTCAATTATAAATGGGAACGTTAGTCAAAAAGCAAATAAATGCCATGAATACGAATTTTTTCCTAGTTTCTTTCATGCAATTATGCTAACACCAACAATCATTTCCAGGAAAAACTTCACCATCCAATGTAGTCTTATATCCGACTCAGAATGATTACTCACCACCATTTTTTTAAATAAAAAAAAAAACCAACTTGGTAATATTTATGCATACAAATCCTCATTTCTTTTATGTATATATGTTGTTTATATATTTCTGTCATCGTATTCTCCAGCTTGATGAGGCTCATCAATCTCATTCTCCTCCAAAGACCTTCCCATAGTTTCCTTGGTGAAAAAGTAAGTAACCATCATTCCCACTATACAAACCCCTCCAAGTATGATAAGAGAGGTTTTCATTCCAATTCCCTCGGGATACCCTTCCTCCTCCTTCTTATGTGAAGCCCAAAGAAACCCAACAGATCCAATGATTGCCCCAACCTTACCCACAGCCCCAGAAATACCATGACATGTGGACCTAAACCTAGCCGGGAAGAGTTCAGCTGGGACAATGAAAGTAGTAGTGTTGGGTCCAAAATTAGCAAAGAAGAAAGCAAGACCATAGAGTACCATAAACCATTTATTCTCAGCATTTTCTTTAGTTGTCCAAAATGAGTAATAGGGTATCCCAATAGCAAAGAAAGCCAAACCCATGAAGAAAAACCCCATCATTTGAATTTTCACTCTTCCCACACGATCAATGAAGTAGACAGTGAAAAAGTAACCGGGAATGGTGGAACACACTGCAAGAATGGCCTGGATTCTAGCAAGATGGATGGCCTCTTCATACACGTCAACACTGTTTTTGTCCTTGAGATCACGCTTGTATATTTCACCCTGGAATAGAACTTGGCTGTAGAATACTATGTCCACTAGAAACCAGTTGGCTGAACAAGCGAAGAGATCACGCCCGTGTTGTCGGAGGAATTCCCTGGAAAGAAGTGGGTAGGCATGTGGTGTTGGTGGCTCTAGATTTTCTTCTACAATCTGGGTTATTGAAACATCCATTACTTTCTCCATATCTTTTGCCGCTTGCAACACATTTTGCTCCACTAGTGCTGTATACCTGATGTATGCATACGATAGTAGATTATTTGTTTGGTCAGAGATAGAGGACAGAGTCAAACTTTCATGTGCAATAATAGTATATTGCATTGTATTCAAACATAGAATAGTAATAATTAATTTGCAGTGTTTTTTGCTGTCTACTTGTAGCAATAATTGGCAGATGACATGTTTTTATTGGTTCCGTACAATGCTTAGGTTCCTTATTATTATTAGTTTTATAATGGGTGGATATCAGCTTGATTGGATAAACAAAAATTCTTAACCCACATGGACATAAAAAAGCAATACAAGTTGCTTTCTGTTCTATTCATCCTTTGACTCAAAACATTGTTAATTAACTAAATGGTTAAAACATGGCCACATGAAGGCCCAAGACAAGGACTAAATTATTATTATTTTATTGTATAAAACAGAAATTCAACCATTGTAAACATCAGCCTCTTTATCAAACAGCCTCATCATTCTAAGGAATAAGGATCCCTTAAATGTACGGTAAGGACGGCAATTCTTTTTTTTATGAGAATTTAAAAAGAGGTGCAACATCAGGACTTCTCAGGAGGTCATCCATCCTAATACTACTCTCGCTCAAGCACGCTTAACTGCAGAGTTCTGATGGGATTCGGTGCATTAGTGCTGGTATGATCGCACCTCGATAAAGACGCCAATAAACAGTCCAATTCAATCAATTTCAATGGACTCAAACTATTATAATAATAATAATAATAATAATAATAATAATAATAATAATAATAAATAGCTTATCAAAATTTTTTTTGACAAGAAGCTTATCAAAATTTAAAAAAATAAAATAAAAATAATAATAAAAATAATAACAATAATGTAATAAGAAGCGCGTAGTACTGTACTAACAAAAATACAAGATAAGTCAACGTTAGAGAGAAGCTAGGCTACCTTGCAGTTTCAGGCATCATCATACGCCAGTAGTAAGTCATAGCCGCCGGAACAGCACCTATCATGAGTATCAACCTCCATGCAACGTCAGCCTCCGGTGGCGTATCGTGGGGCAATGACGGGTCATGAGCACGGCGGAATATGGAGCATACCACCATCGTGACAGTGGCGCTGGCCAATATGCCAAAGCCTTGCATTGAAAACACTGCCGCTATGAAAGACCCTCTCGTTCTTTTGTTGGCAAACTCAGACATGATAGTTGAAGATAAAGGGTAGTCTCCCCCAACCCCCAGCCCCAAGAAGAATCTAAATTAACAGTATACAACATTAACAATATATAAAGTCTAATGGAAGTAGTTAACATGATGTTGGGTTCTGGAAACTAACAATTACTAACCTGAAGAAGCCAAGAGAGAGGAGAACGCAAGTTCTTTTAGTGGTACAAATGGAGAAGCCAGAAGCCAAGGAGCTAATGATCATCAACAACAAGGCCATACCATAGACGTGGCGGCGTCCTTTGAGGTCACCGAGCCTGCCAAACACAAGTTGACCGATGGCGGTTCCTAAGAGAGCGACGGCGACAAGGGCGGAGACAACGACAGGATTGACTTGCCGGATTTCGGTGTGGTCGTTGGGGTAATATATCCCTCCTAACATCCTCATGATGAGAGTGATGGAGAAGAGATCGTAGGCATCGGAGAATAGCCCCATCCCTGCAATGATGATTGCCTTGAAATGGTAGTATTGTGTTTTCGCTGAGTCAAGTGCTGAAAGCACCTTCAATCCTCTCGCCATTCTTTAATTACCAACGCAGTTAATTAACTAGAAGAGGTTAGGTAATAGGTTCATATTATAGGTTTGTGTATTGTAGTATACTAGAAATTTCAAAATTGTCGTGTTTGCTTGTCTTGTGGAATGTGTTTATCAGAGGAAATGAGGAGGAAATTAAGGTTGTTGTTTGTGTGAAAAACGACACGTACTATAGACTTGAGAAGAAGCTTGGTGGAAAATATGTATGTATATAGCTAGTATGTAATTAATGTCTTGAGGAAGCTACCCAATTGGCTTGGCATCTTAAGTCATTACGACTCGAGTCCGTTATTCCATTAAAGATGCGAATCAATTTCTTCTTTGAATTAGTATTTTAAATTTATTATTATTATCACACTGTCATCTCATCTGTAATAACCGGCCTACGTCCTCACCAAACCAAATTAACGTTGTTGGGTATTATTCCCTTCAAGGGGTGCAGCTTTGCAATCTGCTACATTTTTAAGTGGCAAAGGAGAAATTCTTGGACGAACACCAACAAAACACCTATGCATACAAATCATCATTTTTTTTATATATGTTGGGTACGCATCGCTGGTGCGACAAGTCTCACATCGCTCAATAGTAACTAAAGAGTACTCCCTCCGTCCCAAATTGTTTGCAGTTTAAGGTTTTAGCACGCCCTTTAAGGAAAATGATTATGAGTCTAGATTTTTTAAAAAGTGTTATTTAATTTACCAATTAACCCTTTATCTCTCTACATAAAAAAATGTGAATCCTTTATTAAATGAAAAAAGTTGTCATCATTAATAGGGGTACAAATGGAAAAGAACATTAAAAGTTATATTGAAATTCTAAAACAACAATCAATTTGGGACAAATTGATTTTGCTAAAACTGCAAACAATTTGGGACGGAGGGAGTATATAATAAGAGACTTTATCTCTATAAACTTATCACTTTAAAGTTTTAGAAACAAATGTTGTTCGAGCCTCTTAAGACTCAAAATAAAATTACAAAATATGAATATAAAATTGAAACAAATGGTATCAGAGCTCGTTGATGTTTGTCTCAAAAATTATCCATAAACCATTATGGGTTGCACACAAATGCGTCGAGACTAATCGCACTTGAGAGGATGTTAGGTAACTCAAGTGTGAGAGTGTCACAACGCCTAATTATAAGAAACAAAATAAAGAGTATATAAGAGGCTATATCCATAAACTTACCACCTTAAGATTTTAGGAACACACCTGCATACAAATCATCATTTTTTAAGGGGAAAGGATTGAGTGCCTTTAGGGCAAAAAAGAAACTCACACCTTTAACTATTTTTCTTTATCTCCCTCATCAATTATTTGCTCTCTCATCTCATCTAATTTTCTCTTTCATATTTTTCTCTCCAAAATAAGCCTAAAGTCACCAAATATACCTATATATACTACTAAAGGCACTCAACACAAATCCTTTAATATATATATATATATATATATATTGTGTTGGTATCTATGGTGCGAGAAATCTCACATCGCCAATAAGGAGTTTATAATAGGCTTTATCCATAAACTTATCACCTTAAAATTTTAGGAACAAATGTTCTTCGAGCCTCTTATTGCTCACAATAAAAATACAAAATATGAATATAAAATTCAAACAAATGGTATCAGAGCTCGCTGGTGTGTGGCCCAATAACAATCAATAACCTGTTACAGGTTGCACAGAAATCCGTCGAGACTCACATCTTGAGAGGGAGATATTGGGTATCTCAAGTGTGAGAAGTCTCACATCGCCTAATAACAGATAAAAAGAGAATATAAAATCCCAACATGTTATATATTTCTCTTTTTCACAAAGGAAACTATGGGGGCACTAGACTTTCTTCTGAGTTTATTGAGACATCCATTACTTTCTCCATATCCTTTGTAGCTTGCAACACATTTTGTTCCACTAGTGCTGTATACCTGATGCATGCATATAATAAACAAACCTCTATAAGGACACGTTGAAAGTTAATCACATTTAATAAGGATTAAAGTTTAATTAATTTTCAAAAATATATTTTTGGCAAAATTACGCCAGAGGACCTTTAAGTTATTTATTTGTAATAAGTTGGCCTTTAAGTTGTTTTTGTAACAAATAGGCCATTTAAGTTACCTAACGTTGACACCGTTGCCCTTTTAGTAAAATGTCATATCGTTGATTACATCAAAATACACCAAAATATGCTTGATTATATCAAAATACACCAAAATATGCTTGGTTGCCCTGACCAACACCGAATTTGTCCATTGCAGTAGTCGACCCCCGTAACCTAGAGTATATTAAGTCATTGAGCCAACAGTGCTGGTTCCCCGCTGTTAATTAATGACATCTTTAATTACATCGCAAGTAAATTTAAATTGTTCAATTAATTTTTTTTTGCTGCCTAGTAGCAATAATTGGTAGTTTGCAATTTTTAAAGGTTCCGTAAAATGTTTAGTTACCTTATTATTAGTTTAATAATGGGTGGATATCAACTTGATCGGATAAACAAAGGAAATTCTTAACCCACATGGGCACAAAGAAAGCAATACAAAGTTCCTTTTCTATTGTATTCTTCCTTTGACTCAAAACATTGTTAATTAACAAAATGAGCACATAAAGGCCCAAGACAAGGATTAACTTAATTATTATTATTATATGAAATACAAGTTCAACTGTGGTACACATCAGTATATTTTTCAAACAGTTTATCATTTCCCTAGAAATTTTAATTTCAACTTAAATGTACGGTTAAGACGCCAAGAAAAGATTCAATTTGTTCATTTTCAATGGACATAAGCAATAAAGAAACACGTTGTACTCTAGTACTCTAGTAGTAACAAATAAAACAATGTGGGTCAACGTTGGAGAGAGAAACTGGCCTACCTAGCAGTTTCAGGCATCATCATACGCCAATAGTAAGTCATGGCCGCCGGAATTGCACCTATCATGAGTATCAACCTCCATGCAACGTCAGCCTCTGAGGGTGTATCGTGTGGCGACGACGGCTTAGAAGCGTGGCGGAATATTGAGCACACCACCATAGTGACAGTGGCACTGGCCAATATGCCAAAGTCTTGCATGGAAAACACTGCTGCTATGAAAGATCCTCTCGTTCTTTTGTTGGCAAACTCAGACATGATAGTTGAAGATAAAGGATAGTCTCCCCCAATCACTACAAAAAAATCAGGGATTAGAGAGGGAAATTTCTCTCGCAAACTGACCAAAATCCCTCGCTAATGGTCATTTGCGAGGGACCAGTTCCCTCACTAATACCTTCCTCGCTGATGCAATTAGTGAGGGAATTTGAATCCCTCGCTAATGTTGCCTCAAAATTTGTGCAAATTTTCAAATTCTGACTGACACGTGTCTTAATTTGAATGGTTTGTTTTTTATATTTATTATTATATTATTTTTTAAATCAGTTTTTTATTATATTATTAATGAAAATTATATTATATTATTAATTTTGTGGTTGTTGTGGTGGTGGTGGTGGTGAAAGGTGGAGAGAAAGAGGAAAGAAATTCGTAGGTGGTGGTGGTGGTGGTGTCGTGGGCGGTGGTGGTGTCGTGGGTGGTGGTGGTGTGTTGGTGGTGGAAGAAGGTGGAGAGAAGAAGAGTGAAAGTGGAAATTGTGTAAGAGAGAGAGAGATAGAGAGAGAGAAGAGAGGAAGAGGAAAGAAGGTGGTGGTGGTGGTGGTGGTGTCGTGGGTGGTGGTTGTTGTGTGGTGGTGGTGGTTGTGTGGTGGTTGTTGTGTGGTGGTTGTGTGGTGGTGGTTGTTGTTGTGTGGTGGTGGGTTAGGGTTTATAGGTGAGAGAGAGAGAGAGTAGAGGAAGAGGAAGGGAAGGGTGAAGAGGAGAGAAGAAGAGTGAGGGTGGTTGGTTGGTTGTGTGGTGGTGGTGGTGGTGGTGGAGAGTAGAGGAAGGGAAGAGGAAGGGTGAAGAGGAGAGAAGTGAGGTGAGAAGGGTGGAGAGTAGGGTGAGAAAGTGAGAAGTGAGGTGAGAAGTGTGAGGAAATAGTGAGAGAGAAGAGAGAAATAAGACTTAAGTGAGTCTGAAAAAAAAAAGAAAAAAATTAGCGAGGGAATCAACCAAATCCGTCGCTAATGAACGCACAATTCCCCATATTCTGCAACGGTCAGTCACTTTGCGAGGGAATTAGAAATCCGTCGCTAATATCCCTCAATTTTCATGCCACACAGATTCAAATTTGCGTGGGAATATGAAATCCGTCGCTATTGCCCAATATTTCCGTCGCTAATGTTCAAATTCAACGAGGGACACGTTTCCCTCGCAAAATCCGTCGCAAATCCTCAAGTTTGCGAGGGACAACTGATCCCTCGCTATAGTCCCTCGCAAATACCTTGTTTTTTTGAAGTGAATCCCCAGCCCCAAGCAAAACCTAAACAATATACAATATTAATAATTTAAATTCTAATTGAGAATTATATATAGTTCAAGTAAATAGCTTAGTTGCAAGAGGAAGTAGTTAACTCGAGGTTAGGTTCAAATTCTGTAAACTAACAATCACTTACTTAAAGAAAGCAAGAGAGAGGAGAACACAAGTTCTTTTAGTAGTACAAATGGAGAAGCCAGAAGCCAAGGAGCTAATGATCATCAACAACAAGGCCATACCGTAGACGTGGCGGCGTCCTTTGAGGTCGCCGAGCCTGCCAAATACGAGTTGAGTTGACCGATAGCGGTTCCTAAGAGTGGGATGGCAACGAGAGCAGAGACGACAACGGGGTTGACTTGATGGATGTCAGAGTGGTCGTTAGTGTAATATATCCTTCCCAACATCCTCATAATGAGTGTGATGGAGAAGAGATCATAGGAATCGGTGAATAACCCCATCCCTGCAATGATGATTGCCTTGAAATGGTAGTATTGTGTTTTTGCTGAGTCAAGTGCTGAAAGCACCTTCAATCCTCTTGCCATTCTCTACCAACGCACTTAACTAATTAGGTTCATATTATAGGTTTGTATATTGTAGCATAGGATTTTCAGATTTGTCGTGTTCGCTTGTCATGATCATGGAAGAGATTAAGTTTTGTCTTTTTTGTGACAAAAGACAAGTAGTACTATATAGTATATATATAGACTTGAGAGAAGAATTGCTTGGTGGAAAATGAATATATAAATATATATATTAGTTAATGTCTGGAGGAAGCAGGCCAATTGGCTTCATAAGTCAATCTTACGAGTACATTGATACATTGAAGGTGCGAATCAGACTCTTTGAATATTTTAAAGATAAACTTTCTAATTTTTCAGTGTTTTGTTGGGTATTATTAATAGAGTTGTATATAGAGGATAACTTATTATTGTAATTTAATTAGTAGTTAGTTAGAGATAAGTTAGTTAGTTAAACTTAGTTAGCTATGTTAGTTTGCACTAGCTTGTTTTCACAGCAATGTATATATACTCTATCATTGCATCAATGAAGATAAGGCTCATTACAGTATGATAAAATTATCTTATTTTAAGTTCATTATTACACTGTCATCTCATGCCTACGTCATCAGCAAATTAAGGTTGTTGAACTTGGATATTCCCTTCAAGTGGTGCAGCTCTGCAATCTACCACCACATTTCTAAGTGCCAAAGTATAAAAGAGTAATGATACAAAAGTAAACAAGCGTTTTTGATTGGTCTACTTTTTAGTTATATATTCCGGGTTTTCAGCACATACCTGCTCACGTATTGTTACAAGAATTTCTTACTCCATCAACCAGATACATCTCCTTTGTTTTCAACGCTGGCTTTAAAAAATAGTAAGTTATGATGTTTTCAACATCCTAGTACCAAATGTTGTCAAAATGAAAACATATTTGTACCAAATAGTATCGCTGGTTTTAAAAAATTGGCCACAAATAATTAATGAAAACTGTACATCCACCACCCTATTATGCTTGTTTTTAGGAAAAGAAATTGATAGGTTAAAATCTTCTGATGTAAATCATCATTAAGGAAAAAAACATCAAGAAGAAAAAAAGTACTCATTCTAAATTTTATCAGAAACCACCAATCAAGAACAACCACCCTATTTTGATTAAAGGCCCCAAAATACTAAAAATGCCCTCACAAGAAGCACATTTCCGGACAGTTTTTTTTATCAGAAACATGATTCTAATAGGTAAGAATATGACTCAAATAAAAATTGAAAACATTCGAGTCAAATATATTACTGGGAATACACCTACCAGTGTATTTTTCTCATTTAATTTTTTCCATGTTTTTTACACAACAATTTTTTTGCATGTTATATACTATTGGAAGTTTGCTTTCGAAAGTGTATTTTTATATGAAAGCGCACTATAGGAAATGTGCTTCTCATAATGTATTTGACTTGGATTTTTTTTAATGTTTGTCTGAGTCATATTTGGAAATTTGGGAAGGTGGGATGAGCA
This sequence comes from Astragalus glycyphyllos, assembly GCA_963573325.1. NCBI lineage: Eukaryota > Viridiplantae > Streptophyta > Magnoliopsida > Fabales > Fabaceae > Astragalus > Astragalus glycyphyllos. The sequence goes on from OY754310.1 coordinate 64,286,146, forward strand.
ATTTTCATAATCTATACTATCAATTTAAGAAAATTATCACCTAGGAAATAATCAAATTGAACATCTTTAACATTTGTATTTAGGCTCTCTTTGGCGCGTCTCATCCGCTAGCGGACAGCGAATGAAAGTAGCGGGTGAAGAGTGCACGTGTTTGGTAAGCACTAGCGTTTAGCATTTTTTCAAACGCTACTTCGAGCAGTGTTTTTTCAAACGCTAGCGGATAGCGGATAACGTTTCACTTTTTTTGTCATTTTTACCCTTTTTATTTTTCTTAAATTGCTTCTCTATCCTTATTAAATATATGTAATCAAGAATGAAATAAATATGTCTTTTTATGACATTTTACATTTATCAGTTAGTTCAACCGCTAGTTTTACCAAACATATCATTTGTTATTAGCTAGCTTATCCACTATCTACTAGCTTATTCGCCATCCGCTACTTTTTACCAACCAGAGCCTTAGAAAAGATTTTAACTATAAGATGCGACAAGTTTAAGAAATCCGCGCTAAAGTAGTTCTAGTTGGCATTGGTTACTGTTCAGTTTTAATTGCCATAAACATTTTACTTTCCAATTCAACTAATTAAATAATTTTATATCATTCTTTCTCTCATATTTGTAGAAAACAAGTAACAAGAGAGAAATTAACAGAATCATTCTCATTCTCATTTAACACAAATTACAAATAAAAAACTGAAGTAATACAGATAAAAAATTGCAAATTAAACAGGAGGAAAAACACATAAGGAAAAAATGAACTTAAAACAGTAAAATCCATCAAAACTAGGTGCATACAAATCTTCATGATCCAAAATCTTTCGCACCTCTGCATGTATCACACTCCCGATCCAAAAGAAAGCCCATTGATTGTTCAGAATACGACAGTGCAATCCCAACAGACCGTCATTAAGTTTCAATTAAATAAAGTATAATATAATTGTATACTTATTTAGCCTTAAATATGTATAATTTCAATTAAATAAAGTAAAATAATAACGTTCATAAATATACCTTATATAATATAATTGTGTTTATATAAAGATACATGTTGTAAAACTTTAGACCTTAACATTCATATTAAGTTTTCACATATTTATTTTAACAAAAACTCATCATTAATATAATTTAAATGTGTTATAAAAAATGAAAATATATTAGAATCTATATATATTAATAAGGTAGGTGAAATTTAGCAAAGTTGGCTCCAAAATACAGCAAAAGTGGTAGAAATATATACATATATATATATATATATATATATATATATATATATATATATAAATAATGTTTTTGTATGATACGTCCAAATAAAGACAAAAAAGTGATGGTAGTTTTTCAATTATGAATGATAAAAGCTAAGGGAGGATCTCATCCAAATAAAGACAAAAAAGTTGATGACAGTTTTGCAATTATAGTAAAAGCATGAGGGCAGATCTCGCCTAAATGAAAACAAAAAAATTGATGATAATTTTATAATTATGGTAAAAGTATGAGGGTAAATATCGTCTAAATAAAGACAAAAATTGGTGGTGGTTTTGCAATTATGATAAAATCCTAAGGGTAAACTTCGTTCAAATAAAAAAAAAAGTTGATGGCAGTTTTACAATTATGGTAAAGCATGAGGGTAAATCTAGCACAAATAAAGACAAAAAAATGGTGGTAGTTTTGCAATTTTCATGAAAGAATGAGGGCATATCCCGCCCAAATAAAGACAAAAAAGTTGGTGACAATTTTGCAATATTGATAAAAACACACGATATGGGTAGATGTTGCCCAAATAATGACAAAAAATTTGGCGAGATGTTTTGCAATTTTGATCAAAGAATGAGGGCAGATATTTCACGTACACGCATTGCCAAAAGTTGCACCCTTTTTTCTTTCTTTTTTCATATTTTAAATAGTGTATTTCAGCGCATTTTAAGGTTTAGGAAAAATTCTAACTATTCAAATACGCGAAGTTCATTATACTCAATAATTGGTTTGGCATAAAAAATTACCTTCGTAACGAAATAAATAAAGTGTGACGCTAAGCAGTGTGTTTTGAGGTACTTTAGAGTCTAGAAAAAAAATTAGATGTTCATTATTCTATAGTCGGATTAGTGAAAAAATGATTTTCGTGCCAAATACGTAAAATGCGATGTTAAGCATTGTGTTTTGGAGTACTTTAGAGTATTGAAAAACCTATTACGCAAACTTAGTAACTCACTAATCGGTTTCGTGGAGAAAAATTAAACAATAGCTCACTCATTTAAACAACTCACTAAAGAAGAATTAGTACATCTTTTCCAATAGCTCACTCTTTTGAATGTATATTTGGTGTACATATATACACCGAGGTTTGTTGTACTTAGTAGTATATACATATAATCTTCTAATCTACAATCACTAATCTAAATATTCTACAATCATGACACCAGGAAAACTAATATTTTTAATTATCTTTTTTTACAAAAAGTTTAGGCGAGTTGGGCCCCGATGACTCATCAATGTCTGAAAAGGCCACAAGACTTTTTGAGCAGGTAAGAAATATATCTTGAATAGTAATCTATTCATAAAAAAATCTAGAATCAGATGCCTTATCTTCGAAGAATACAAACTCTAGGAAATATAAATAGAATTCGGCAAGTCTGGCACGTTGGCTAAGGAATACAATTCCATTTGGTTCAGTGGAGAAAGAAGGCATCCAAAATAAATCAAAATTGAGGCCTAGCAATTGGGGCCATACATGGATTGAAGAGCATAAGGATTAAGGAATACAACAGCCTTTGTCAAAAAAAAAAAGGAACATAATTCCCTTTACTATTTTCAGAATCTCAGTTGATTTTTATTACTAGTAATTATAAAACTGTCATACTGCTTTCCGCAAGAGTAAGCATACGAATCTCTTCGTCCTCAAGGTTAGTATGATGATCTAATTGGTGTCGGTTCGAGAAAAACAAAGGAAAATAGTTTTCAAGATTTGAAATTTGGACTTCTTTCTTGTAACTCTTTTCATATATCTTAAGTTGCCAAATAAGCGATCTTATTGGGACTATTTCTCATGAGCTTCTATTTGATTTCTCATGAGTGGCATTGTTTTTAGATGGTGTTTCGAACTATTTTCAAGTGCGGATATCCCTTACACACCTTACCCATGAATATCAAAAAAGTAAACAACCATTTCAGTATCAAGTTTACAAATGAATCCTCAAAAGCTTATTCTTTAGTCAGTCACACAAGTCCCAGTAAGTGACAACTTACTATCAATTTCGTCCCTGAATTAACATACAAGTTTTGTCTCTCATGAACCAAACTGATTAATGAAAAATATAACTGATGATTAATTTGTAAATTAGACTTGGTAACAAGTACGATAGCGCCTCAACCCAGGGTTTAAATCTAGTCTTGAGCATGCAACAGTGTTAATTCTCTTGAGAGAGAGTTTTGTCATCCATTGTTGTCCTACCCTACTCGAAGAATTAGTCTTTGCAGTTGCGCATAGAAGATACCTGGTTTATACCCAAAAAATAAGATAGCGCCTCAAATATTTAAGGAGTAAAATAGTTATTTAACCATATCAAAAAGCATTTGGCATCTTTAGAGATGTATAAAGAGAAGAATGTGCACATAATATAGCACATGAAGAGAAAATGGGGGCTTCTCTATCGGAACTAGAGCGACTACAAGAGCAACAACAACATCAACAACCTCAACAACCACAGCAACAATATCCAAAGCCACAACAACAACATCAACAATCACAGCAACAACATCCGAAGCCACAACCACACCAACACCAACAGCTACAGCCACAACATAAACAGCCAAGGCCATATGAACACCAACAGCACCAACACCAACAGCCTCAACAACACCAACAGCCACAACAACAGCAAAGGCTACATGAACATGAACCAACCATTAAGGAAGCACGGTTACCTTCCAGAAAGGAATCATGGTTGCTGTCTCCCTCTCCTGAACGTCAAGCAGGACCCTCCACCATTAGCACTAAACCAGCTCAAAATACCACAGTTGTAAAAGCAAATGAGACTCAAACCAAGACACCAGCGAAACCTTTGACAAGAGGAATGAGTTTTCCACATAACTATGAAGACATATTGAAGGGTGCAGAGTCACTGGTTGATAAATCTTCCAGGGAAAAGCTGTATGATCAGCTATATGCTGGGGTATTCTTAGACCATAAAACTAAGGCAAGTTAATTCAATATCTTTATATTTAAGAGTTTTTTGCTTGAACAAATTTTTAATTACTATCTTTGTTTGTAGAAATATTGGGTTGACAAGAAATCCAGCGCCAACTGTTTCATGTTGTATGCAAAAGCACTCTCAATCACCTGGGCTGAAGATCAAAACTACTGGAAATGGATACTGCAAAATGATGCCAGGTGCACATCTATATATAAGTACTTGTTGGATAAATAACTTTATTAAGTATTAATAACATAAACCCTTATCATATACTCCCTCCGTTACATCAACTTCTGTTGACCAGTTTTTGCTTATATTCTATAACGGAGTAGTAAATTTTTGTGTATAAGCTATTTCTATCATAAAAAACAAAATAAAGGTTGTATCTATATAAATTGTAACCTATTTTCTTAAGGTATCATGGATAGCATATAAAAATAAACGAAAAACAGCTTATGATCATTTCACCGGCAGCATAGATACACTGTTTAATTTTGCCTACATAAGAACTCATTATTTTCCACCAAAAAAAAAAGAACTCATTATTTCTAGTTAAACTCAATGTTTTAATTTAATAGCACATACATGTAACAGAATTCTATAGTCCTAACTAAAGGAAGCTATGTGATGTTGCAGTGGCACAATTACTTTGGCTGAACTAAAGAGAGTCTGTTGGCTAGAAGTGCATGGAAAATTTGACACAAGAAAGCTCTCACCAGGAATTTTATATCAAGTTTCATTTGTTGTGATGTTGAAAGATCCAGCTCAGGGTTGGGAAGTTCCAGTGAATGTTAGACTTGTCCTTCCAGGAGGAAAGAAACAGCAACACAAGGAAATTTTAATGGAGAAGTTAAGGGCACGCTGGATAGAGATACCAGTAGGTGAGTTTGTGGCATCTGAGAAAGATGTTGGTGAGATGGAGATATCGATGTATGAATATGAAGGTGGTATGTGGAAGCAAGGGCTTCTTATCAAAGGCGTTGCCATCAAACCAAAGGACTAAATACTATATCACTAGCTACTGCAACTCCTGAGAAAGCTTACTTTCATTTATAAATATAGAACAAATAAAGAAACATGTAAGACTTTTTCTGTTGTAGTTCATAATATATCATACCGAAGTATTATAATATACAGTTTTTATTTTGTTTTTATGACACTGGTTCGTTCCGAAGAAAACCAGAGAAAAGGTAAAAACATAACCAGAGAGAAACACAAAAGGTATTAATTAACAGTAAAAGTTGAGAGGCTAATAAATATTAACGTCTCAAACGAACATTGAACATAGTTCGCCACATTCTTACAAAGTCAGAAAAAAAAATTCAGAGATGCTATTCTTTTTCACAATTGATACACACTTAATATTATCATACATATACCTGGAGGAATATGGCAGCAGCAAATCAATATAATTATATACAAGAAATGTCAACCACAATCTGTACCGTAAGCATTCCCTCAATGACTCATACTTCAACTGAATGACTCATGAGACATCAACTGAAACACCTATCAGTTCAACATGCTGTTTACCCAGATTGCCGGGTGAACAATGACAGTAACAATGAGCCTCAGAATAAGATTGATTGTCCGCTTCAAGAAAAATGATATAGAGCTCATAGACATCATCACCAGTAATGCTTTTCAAATGAACTATGTACATGGCACGCCACTCTTTTATAACTGATACATACGCCTGATTTATCTATCATACATAAAACATGGAGGAAAATGGAGCAGCAGCAACATATGAATATCATTATATACAAGAGATGTTAACCACTTATTAATTATACAATGGGTACTCCCTCCACGTTCCCTCATACTTCAACAGAATGATTCATGAGACATCAATTGAAACGGCCAAGGCGTTCATTTCAACGCGCTGTTTACCTTCATTGCCAGGGTGAACAATGACAGTAGCGTGAACCTCAGAACAAGATTGACTGGTTCCATCATGCGAAACTGATATGGAGCTCAAAGACATTTTATCACCAGCATTGCTTTGGTCATCTTGGTCTTTGGAAATAATTTCCCATTCCTCTTTAAGGGAAGCTACTTCTAGACCCTTCTCTATATGCCTCTCCATTTCAAAAGCAGTAGGTAGAATCACATAATCATTGAGAGGATTGTAAAAGGGATCAGCATCTCCTGCCTTCAGCCAGTGCCGTAGAATGCGGAATAAATGAGGGTCACAAAGGATACCCCGATGTTCACCCGGAATTCCAACCCTTGCCTCTGCATTGAGCCCATCAGCCTGCATATGTTATATAAGGATAAACCAAGTTAAGCAACTATTCAGTTTTCAGGGATTTATCATAGAAATTTTGTATTTCACCAAACAAGGACTTAGTTGTAAATTGTAACTTAATAAATTAATCAATGGTCTTATACCAAAATATTCTAGATGATCACAGAAGGACATTAACTAATATTCAATTTTATTAAGAACAAATGGGTCTGTTACTCTGTTTGGATTGGCTTATGAGCAGTTTATCTGGGCTCATCTACTAGCATAAGCAGCTATTAATGTGATTAGGAGTGCTGGAAACAACTTATGGCATGTCCATAAATTGTTTACAGCTTATTTCAATAAACTCTGATAGCTTATGAAAACAGCTCTAAGCTTATATGAAAACAGTTTACTATATTTTCACTTTGATTATAGAAATAGCTTATACATATTAAGTACTCGTATGATTAGCATTTATCCTAGAAGCGCTTAATTAATTTGTTTACCCATAAGTCTATGACTACCTAAAAATTTTATGTGGCATTACCATCAGTAACTGAATGGAAGACTCTAGAATCATTACAGTCGCAATGTTGAGTCATGGCATGTGTATACTCCAATGACAATTACATAAAAACACTTTTACGGAATATAGATTTGAAAAAATGGGTGTTCAGTTTTTGTACCAACACTAATGCTAATGGGTATGATACCAAGAAACTTTGCATAAACGTAAGAGATAAAAGGTGATATGGAACTTGGGTATTATTGGTTCCTAAGTTCCATATTGAGTGGTATAGGTTGTTCGATGGAGTATTTAAGTGGCTTGGTTCTCCCCTCCCGAGTCTTGGTGCTAATCATTTGGTATCAGAACTTTTCAGTGTCTTAGAAAAGACTACCCATGGAAGGTTATGACCAGAGGGCTGTGATCAATGAGGAAGTTGAGTAAAAGTCTCATGGAGTGCAGTTGCTGGGGGCGTCAGCTCTTAGAGGCGGTGCTATGATAGGGACTTGGATATTATGGGATGTGTCTATCTCCCACATTATGGGATGTGTCTATCTCCCACATTATGGGATGTGCCTATGTCCCACATCGAATAGTGTGAGACGCTTGGTGGAGTACTCAAGTAGCTTATTTCTCCTCCCTTCACAACTAGCTTTTAAGGGAGCGTTCTCCAAGTGCTTGGAGCTTATTAGAAGGCCTTTCATGGCATAAATAGATCCAACCCATTATCAATTGCATAAAGATATGAATTAGGAGAGTTAGCAAACCTTAGCCGACTCAACTGGAACTGTTCCATCACCGTCAACATAGACGTATCTGGCCTGAATATTTTAAAACAAAGTTAGCATTTCAGAAAATATAACAAAACAATGCCTTGGGGGGAAGGGGAATAGTTTACACAGTTTTAACATAATAGAATCAAGAAAAATATTTCAAATAAATAACACGAGAGCAAGAGAATTACCCAAGTGTGTGTCACTAATAGAATTAATTGTTTTGAAATAATTATACAAAGTGAAAGAAGAGAATGGTTTATGGGGTGCACCTATTTAATAGAATTACTGTTTTTAGCGAGATATATATTTAAAAAAGAGAAGAGATTGCCACGTTCTAAATTCTGCATACTCCCGTGTCTTCAGGGCTTTAAGAAAATTATTTAAATTTACTTATTCCAATCATAAACACATAGCTTTGTTCACAATTCAAGGACAGACACAAATTGCAGAAGCAAAACTGCCCAGCCTTTTCTTCAATTTAAGTGGGGAATCAATATCATGTGCACCAAACCATATGGCATTGGCTCCCCCTTAGATGTGTAAGATGCATCAAGAAACACATTTCGAAATCAGCAGAATTACAAATGTATTCACCTGAGTATGACGTAACTCTTGCAGATCTGTGACAGGCTTGTTTGCACTTCCATAGCTGCAGAATAGTAATGTGAGTCACATATATTCGAAGAAATAAATAGCTACATGCACACACTAGAACACTCTTAATACACTTGATAAAGGCTTTACCAAATGCTGTGAGCTGTTTCAAGATTGGTCCCATAAATATTGTAAAATTTAACATGTGACGGAAGTTTGGCAGAAGATAGAATCTCCCATGTCTTGTCTGCCCATTTCATAATCTCTGAGTTGAAGGGCAGGGGCACTTCCTCACCATCATAATTAACCTGGATCACAGACACATATCACCCAATCTAATTAAGCTACATGCAAGTAAACATCCAAGGGAGCGTTTGTACTTCAAATGCATTAAGTAGAGTCTGTTTTTACAGATTACTTCATTAAAAAATAATTTTTCCAACTAAAAAATCATTTTTAAGGATTTTGATTGTTCTTTTTTCAGCTTTTTAAAATAATCAGAATCGGAAAAAAAATGATTTTTCTGGCTAAAATGAGAAGCTATTTTTTAGTAGCTTTTGAGAAATAATTCAATTTCAACAAGTGTGTGGTAGATGAGAGAGAAGACCAAAAAAAGGTGATTTTCATTATTGTAAGCAAACACAAAAAAGCAGCTTCTGCTGCACAAAAATCTCTTCAAAATAGTATCCAAGCTACTTTATCTGAAATCATTTTTTAATGACAAACAAGTGGGACCTTATTCTAAAGCCTACGAAGAGATAGAGTGAATGAAGTTGATGTCATTATTTTACAATTGCCAATTTCCAAAATTACCCATTATCTGTAGAAATTAATCGTCAAAGGCCAACATAAAATGCGCCAAAAACTAAAGATTATAAAATGTTCAAAAACTAAGTTTTGAACTATGATATTCAATTTCATGGAAATATTGGTGACACAAATTTACTAAGTTTCACTAATCTGCAAGTCAAGCAACGTAGAGCTGGTAACTCACTGCATTATTTACAAGAGCCTGCTTAAAAATCTCAATGCAATCACCAGGTGGATATGACTCCAGAATAACATAAGATTTCCCATCCGAATGATGTCTCTCACGCCACAATTCCAGAAGGGGAATGTGTTGCCAACGAAAATTAGGACAACCCATTAGTTCATATATTGCTGGACATTCGATCAGCTGTCACATTGGAACATGCTTCAATAAATAGTTCTAACTATATAGTAAAAAATAACGCATCAAAATATATAAAAAAACAAAATGTAATTTTAAAAAATGCATGCATGCAAGAAATCCACAAGCAAGTTTTTGATATAAAAAATGCATTCATTCCACAAATCTCACTGTATACCTTTTTTAAGATATAACCATAGTTATCAAATGTGTGATTGTGAATTTTGATGATTAACTAAGCATATCAAGTTTTGGTCCTAGGTTTAGGAAGATCTCATCAATATTTTTCCAATCTCTTCACGCTGATTGATAAAAATGTTATATATCCAAACTACTATCAGTTGCCATCACTGAATTGTAGGTAATAACTGCCGAGACAGTGAAAAAATAAACTTTCCCATAGTTAGAAAGCATACAAGTATAAATATGCAGCTCTCTCAAATAATTGGATCCAACAAACAAAATGTCATAGATAATAATGACATGCCAATACCAAAAGGGAAAGGCAGGATGACTCTGAGAAGCACATTATAGGGTTTTTTTTTACTAATAAATGAACTAAACACAAATTCATTAGACAAAGATAACTGATCTGTACCAACTGGTGCATGGTCCATTTGGAAATAAAAAACTTTTGCTCCCATCCTTCCACAAATGACATTCCATTTAAAAAGGTAGAATAGGTACATCCAGGTGCACCTGCATAACAATGTATAGTCGTACCGTGATGCACTTCCAATGGTAAAAATATTGAATAAACCTCTAACTAGCTCTGAGATGATACAGATAATGTAAAAACCAAAACATGAAGGCAACCAAAGTAACCTATCAAATCAGACATTGCTGTTTCATAAATTATTGTTTCGACCTCAAATCACATTTAGGTCAACATCAAATGACATACATGACAGTAATAGCATTGAGCGAATCACTTTCAAATTTGTATATCACTTTATTGCTTAACCACTTTCACCAAGACATGCACAACACTATGCATAATAACCAACATCTCTTTTTCTTTCTTATTTTTCCTTTGATATTTAAAAAACCTCATTTTAATGTATGTTTTTGGGCAACAACTACTTTAGTCGATAAAGAAAAGTGACATTGCCTTATCCAAATAGATAAATGAGGAGAAAAAAAATCCAACAGTCCCAGCTTTATTGTTTGCATTGAAGTACTAGAAGAACCATATCCATGAAATATCCTAACTCATACTTCAGATCTTGGGTAAATTTAGAATGGAACTGCTTACCTTGGAATGGTGCAGCAACTGCAATCCAATTCTTAACATATTTCTCAAAAATCTGAAAATGACAAGAACAAAATTGTGGACTTTATATTTCAGCAGTGAATTAATTCCAAGGTTGGTGTGTGTAAACCGTAATTGATGGGTATAAGTGACAAGGTTATAGGAAATTACAAAAAGAAGTAAAACTGATTTAAGTAGCTAAATAGATGTATTACACCACTATGCAGGCACATGAAACATTTCACTAAAATACCACCCATAGAGTGACTTATGAGGTTTATCTTTTTCTCTCCTGCAGCATTATAAACTAATTCTAATTGTGCAGCAAACCGATCCAGTGTTTCCTTCAACCTGAACGAAGATAAACAGAACATTTGTTAGAGATACTCCTCTCATTTACCCACAGAAAAAATATCTGTTAGATACCATAGTTTAAAGAATGTGAGAAATCATACCGCCATGAAGCTAACAGCCAAGAAATACAATTTAGATTAAATTCATTTTTATAATTGTAGTCTACCTTATGCCATGCTTGTCAGAAAACAGCTTCTTAATAAAGACTACCCCTTCAGTAAAATGAGAAGGGAATTGAATTGTTTATCCTGTTTGATCAGACCACTATCATTAAACTGATCCAGTTTCAAATTAGTTTGTTACCTGTTGCTTTGGCGAAAATCATATCCAAAGCCAAAAAGTGTCTTTCCCTCTTGAAACCCCCAATTCCGCATTTCAACTATCAAGTCATGGAAATAATATACAGACTCACTTCCAATTACCTGAATCACAAAATTTACAATAATTCAATAATCAACTTTTCATTCATCAGCTCTGCAGTTCACACTACTCAATTTAAAACAGGCATACCAAGTCAGGGTCTAAAATATCAATTGCATGGAGTCCATGTCTATCTTCAGGAACCACAATTGTTGACTTTGAATCCATGGTTACCGTTTTTCCTAGTTGCAATAAACATCAGCAAAGATGTTAAGCTCACAAAAATCATAGTAGGTTTAACTCCTTGAATCAAAACGACAAATTATTATAACGTGAAGCAAAGCTTTATTTATATTTTTTTTTTTAAAAAACGGTTTTACCGGTAGAAGGATCATAACGTGACCAAAGCTTGGTCTTCAACTTGTACTCGGCGGAGAGGAAGCGAACCCAAACCCGTTCCTGGCTACCGTCGCTGTCGTTGACGGCGTTTAAAATGGAGCCACCAACGCCAGGTACCAATAAAACAGGGTCGAGATTGGGGTTGATGTAGGATTGGGGTTCTGGTTTCTTGATCAGCTTCAACCATAGCTCCACGAATCGAATTACGTCCTCTAACAACATCGTCATCACCAAATGAAAACCCTAACGACGACGATCAATTGATGTGAAGGGATAATTATCGGAATTGTGAATTAGGGTTTGGATTTGGGAACGTGTTAAATGCTCCGACACGGAAGGAAAGAGTTGGTGATGATGATAACGTAAATTGATGAGACTTGAATGAATGTGCCACTTGTGTTGTGGACCTTTTGACGTAGATTTCGCTCTGCTTCTAAAATTTGCTCTCTCTTCTTTTTTTAATCAAGAGAAGAGATTGCATTTTTCATTGACAAGACTTTTCGGTGAGCTTATTATGTTACGGAATTTAATTATTGTTTTAAATAAATTGAGGTAAGGCTGTAAGCATTATTTCACGTATTTCACTGAGGTAAGCTTCTTTTTTTGACAAAATTGAGGTAAGCCTACTGAGTTTTAAATCAAAAATTAATGACCGTTAATTTTCAATTTTTCATGTCCCCTCTTGGACCTCATACTCCCCAAATTGCACAAACTTCCTTTTTTTTCCAGATTTATTTACTATTAGATGAATTCGGAAAAATATGATAAGGATAGTGCTAGAAGCTTGTTTTTTAGAATTTTTTCGGAATTTTGTTTTAAAAAAAAACTGAATTTTACCTATAAATAGAAACTGTCATTAAAAATGGTCAAACGCAATTAAAAGATTTCCGGATTTATGTTTTGAGATAAATCAGAATATTTTTTTAATTCCGAATTTATGACGATTTATGTTTTTGACATAAATCCGGAATTAAGAAAATACATTCCGGACTAAATCCGAAAAAATTCTATTAAATTTGGAAGCATTTTAAAAAAATGATCCACAAGGGTTAATCCGAGTGGTAACTGAACTCGGATCCCACCCAAGGTCTCAGGTCCGTTCGAACCTTAAGTGTCGCAAAAACTCTATTGGGAAGGGAGAACGACACGGGACGACAAAGTCGGATACGCCAACTAGGTTCCCCGGACCAATTAGTCATCGGCAAAGCCGGTAGAAACTGCGCACCAATGACAAGGTAACTAAAAAATGACTTTTACCCACAGACAGCGACCGTCACTACAAACTGTTTGACAGAATGCTCACATTTAGTGACAGTTTCTGTCCGTGCGTAAAAGTAAATATTTTTTAAAAACTTCCCAAAATTAATTTTTCATTTCGGATTGATGTTATTGACATAAATCCAGAATGTCTTTTTTTAATTCCGGATTTGAGTAAAAAAATAAATCCAGAAAAAATTAAAAAAAAGTATTCCAAAAACACTTTTTTTGGAAGATAATTCTTGACGAAATTTGTCCAACTGAGCCTCGTGCACCAGTCATAATGATTCTAATTCCATTAAACCTGTGTTGTTTAGTTTACCATAGTACATCATAACAAAAGTAATATATTCTTCAGGCAAGCCTTCTAGAATAATATTCATAAGATCTTGATCTTTAACCTCTTCACCTATAGCAGCTAAAGAATCAGCAATAGCGTGCACTTGTGTGACAAATTCAGAGATAGTTTTAGTGCATTTCTTGAGAGTCTTTAGTTTGGTTCTCAACTGTCTTGCTTTGGCCTTTAAGTGTGCATAGAATTGTTTATGAATCTTATCCCACACTCATGTCTACAGCTTAACACATGAGGCAGTATTGTATCAGATAAAGTGAATAATAGCCATGTGTATAGGGTCTGATCTTGAACAATCCATTTTGAATATTCTGGAGAAACTTTGTTGAGTTTCTCATCGTCAGGTGAGTTGAATTTCTGAGGAATTTTAGAACTAACTAGCAATCTATGAAGGTTATATGTTAGTATCACTCCCTCAACTTGTTGATTCCAAAATAAAAAGTTATTATCATCTAGTTTTATAGAAAGCTTAGGGCTGAAAACAAAATTGGAGTCTGAATGTAAAATAAAACCTGTTTGAAACACCTGAGTTTGATCAAATCAGGAGTGATCTCATTGGTTGCTGATGTAGTTGTCGTTATTGAATGTAAGCAAGAATTACTGATCTGAGATATTTGATGAATGCAGGTTGCAGGAGCGAATCCGTAGATGACAATGTCACGGTGATGCAGAGTTGCAGAGTGTTGCAGAGTTGCAGAGATTTGCGCTAAGTTGCAGAGAATTAGCAAGGAAAGCGGAAGAATTAGGAAGAAGATAACTGTACAGAATTCTGTTACAAGCTCAGGAGTAGAGAAGCGAATGATACCATACTAAGAGTCTAGAGAGTGATTGAATCATTTTTTTATTATTGTAAAAATGAATTGGTTGCTTGAATGTTTATACAATATGTTTATATACTAGATGTGAAGCCTAACTAACTATGCCAATGTAGCAAGTATTGAAAACAGAATTAGTTCTACATCTCTTAAATGAGAAACATAGATGTGCCTTTTTCGAAAAGCCTCGTGTCCTTTCTTTTGTCCAATATTATGACCAATTTTCAAATCAAACAGGTATAATTAGAGTTGTTTAGCCATTGATAGTAAAAAATTAGAGGCTTGTGTGTGTTACTTCACGTGAAATGAGTTCATACGACTTTAAGTGGACTCGCGTGAACTAAGTCCATATGAAGCACTAAACAACTCTAATTTTGTCATTATTATATGTTTTTTATAAATTGGGGTGGGGGTGTCGGTAGCCAAGAAGAGGGTGGGATTAGCATTTAGCAGTAGCCATTTTCTAGCTCTTCCTAGCTGACCAATATACTTCATATCCTCTTTCTAAAACTTTGACTCTTATTTTCTTTGCCTAAAGGCACAGACAGACAGCCACTCCTCGACTCGTACTACGTTGTTGAACTTGAGGGTCTTATATAAGAAATGAAGCTTGCTTCCCTGATTTCTGCAGGTTACAATACTCTCCTCCCCATTAAGGTAACAAATCTTGCATCACAATTTTTCTGTGTGATTATCAATGACAAGAAAGAACGATTGACATTGCTTGATTACAGGAGAACGTGAAAAGGGAAGAGAACCTCATTCCTAATCCTAGAAAGACTAAAGAAGTGAAGTTTTTAAAGAACTTGGCTCCTCCTCTTCTTGTTGCTGCCTTTCTCGTCTTATCTCCAGGTAAGTTGGCCATCATCAATCCCTACCTCTCCTTTCTAAAATACTAAATTGCCCCTGCTTTTGATTCAAATTGCATTACTGACTCTTGTTATCTGTTATGGATGTACACTGTAGAAAGTATATAGAAAGTAGAATTTCCATTCAGAAATTAATATTCAGTCTTTCATTCTAATATAATATAATGCTGTACAGTTTCAAGTGGGCAAACCGTAGATATTCAGAGAGGAGCTACATTGTTTGGCCAAACTTGTATTGGTTGTCACGATGCAGGTGGAAACATAATACAACCAGTGAGTTAGCATCCCCCTTATAGGCTTATTATAATCTTCCAACCCCAAATTAATTTCTTCTATTCTTTTTCTCTCCTTCCAGGGGTCAACTCTATACACAAAGGATTTACAGAGGTAACTCACAAAAACATGTTGAAGTCATCAATCAATATGAATTTTAGACTCACAATTCGTTGCCTTCATTCTTTTTTATCATGTCTTTATGTAGAAATGGAGTTGATACGGAAGAAGAAATCTACAGGGTCACTTACTATGGCAAAGGAAGAATGCCGGTGAGTTATCTTGTCTAGACCTAAAAATGAGATCTCTGCATTATGCATATATATCAATGGAAACAGACAATCCATTGCTATCAAAACTAACTCTTTGGTAAAAAATACTAATAGAAAATAAGCTAGCATATAGCGGATAAATTAGTAGATTGAATTTAAAGTGTTTAGTAAAGTTAACGAGAAATAGATATTTCATCAGAACATTATATATTGTCTACACATGATGCCTTAGTATTTGTCCTTCATCATTCATAGTTTATGCTTAGTGGTTTAGAATTTCATGCAAATTATGGAGTTCCATTCCATGCAGGGTTTTGGTAAAGAATGCACGCCGAGAGGTCAGTGCACATTTGGAGCTCGTTTGGAAGATGAAGAGATCAGGATATTGGCTCAGTTTGTTAAGTTACAGGCTGATAATGGCTGGCCAACTATACAAAACGAAGATAAATGACTTGGCTTAGCCAACTATTAACTTCTGTTCCATGTTTTCATTATGATTTGGTATCAAGTGATTTTGAGCTTATCCAATTATTTTGTAGCCAGCCATGATATCAAGTAGAAAATTTGGTCTTATCTAATTTATGTAGAGTTTTAGTAGGTTTTGTTTTTTTTTGTCCGGAGGTTTTTGACCGGCTCCGGTTTACAAGGAAAGACCGCTCCGGTTTACAAGGAAAGGGACCTTGACTAATCCGTAATTCGGCTAAGAAGTAAAGTCTAGCTCCAATTTGTTCTATCACCAGGGGTCGAACTCAGGTACTAACCGAGTCCGTCCCTTTAGACGGAGTGCGTTAACCACTCATAGCCAATCTTGGAGTTAGATATTGCAATTATCATTCTTGTATTAAAAAAGATGTTGAAACTAACAATTAGTTAGGGGATTCCTTTTCCCAATCCCTTCACTCTCTTCCCATCTCCCATTCTCATAAGAAAATACAAAATACTCTTCAGCTATAATCACCCTCGTTCTCCCTCATTCTCCAGCATAATCACCCTCGTTCTCCGTTTTGCACTTCTCCCTACAAGAATTCTTGCCCCTAATCTCTGTAAGACGTTTTTTGTGATTTCAAAGAATTCAACATCTAGGTATCGAGAATGCTCGGTTTCGGGATACCAAGCATACAAACTAAAATTTGGAATTTTTTTTCTATCAGAATTATTTACTAGAGCCTCACATAACACAGTCATTACCTTGGTACCAAGAGGGACTTATTTCAAGATATCAAAACCCCTCAATACCAAGGTACCGAGTGTGCTATGTGAAGACCAAGTACCATTACATGCTTGGTATCTTGGTAGGGTTAAGGTATCTTGGTACTGATTCCTCTTGGTACCAAGGTGCCAAGTGTGTAAAGGGAGGTGAAGATTCCTTTATGGACCTAGAAGAATAAAGAGAGTCATGATTCTTCCTTCATAAAACCTCTTCATCCATGGAGGGGTCATTTTGCGCTGAGCTTCTAATTCTGGAGATACTCTAGTGTCTGATGAGCTAGTGGCTCCGATGGCTAGGTCCTAGATGGATATGCATTGGAATCCCCCTCTAGTGGGTTGGCTTAATCTCAATACTGATGGTGCTGGTAAGGCGAGCAATGGTTTGGCTTGGGACCAATGGAGTCGATGAATCTGTGGTTTCTCTAAAAGTATTGGGAAGGCTCTGTGTCATGATAGAGGTACCACTAGACTGGTGGTTCAAGTTGATGCTGAAGCAGTTTCTCGTACTGTGGATAGGCGTGTTGTGGGAGGAAGTATTGTTGATTCACAAGCTCCTTCAATTGCCCTGGGAGTTTGCTTTGTGCATGTGTATCGCGAAGTTAATTTGTATGTGGATGCTCTTGCTAGTATTGGTTGTTCTCAAGTTGAGGCCTTAGTTTTGTCTAGGCAGAGCCCTCCTTTTGTTAAGCCTTTGTTGCTTGCTGATAGTGTGAAGATTTCTAACCCCATAGTTATCTATTAGTTCTCACTATTTGTTGGGTCGTTGCCCCATTTTCTACCAAAAAGAGGGAGGTGAAGATGGATTTAAAATCGGAGTATTTTTGGCATTTAGGTGGGGCAGGGAGGTGAAGAGTAGGAAGGGAGGGGGAGAAGGAAAACCAATAGTTATTGCAGTTCGTTGGAAATCATTAATTATATGTGTAATTATTTATTTAAATATAAAGGAACAAATCCCTCTAAAAAGAGGGCTAATTCACGACCCTTGAGTAAGTGCACTAAAAAATCACAGTTTGCTACCCCGATTTTTCCTGTCCGTACCCATGCCCTCCCCAATATTTAAGGGAAGGGAAGATGGAGTGGTACTTTAGGAAAAAAAATACAAAAAAGAGGGGGTACGGACAGGAAAAATAGGGGTATAGGTAGCACCCTCCTAATTTGTGAAATCCTTCTATTTGGATTTGGATATCTTTAGCATTAACTAGTGTGGATTATGTTGTTTAGATGTTAATATGGTTTTACCAAAAAAAAAAGATCTTAGCATAGGAAACATCAGGGTTGAAATGTTGTCAATGACAAACGCACCTCGTCTTTTCATGCCAGCACCTCCAAGCCCCTTAAATTTTCAAAAGTATCTCTAATAATTAAAAAAAAAAACTAGTCTAACCTAGCCTTTTCCCTTCCCCACCCCACCCCACCTCTCTCTCTCTCTCTCTCTCTCTCTCTCTCTCTCTCTCTCTCTCTCTCTCTCTCTCTCTCTCTCTCTCTCTCTCTCTCTCTCTCTCTCTCTCTCTCTCTCTCTCTCTCTCTCTCTCTCTCTCTCTCTCTCTCTCTCTCTCTCTCTCTCGCACACACAAGTAAACGATTTATAATGTGTTGTTACATTCAAGTCATCTATAACCGAGTTAAAAAAGCCATGCAGAAGTTTTGGTGCTAAACTTAATTGCAAAACCGCCACTACTTTCACCTTTTAAATCGGTTAAATGAACAATCCATTTAAAGCCGCCATGTCTATATATTTTCATTCAAGCATTAGAAATCATAATGTGTGTGTTTGAAATAGAGTATTTCTATTTTGTTTTAGAGTCTAATCCATCTAATTTTGTTCGGATTAACATAATGTGTGTTTCTATCATAATCTATTTCTTATAGAACCAAAAACTTTATTTTAAGTGTTTAATCTAAATTTTGAGAAAGCCTTAAAATCAAAGTATTTTTTTATTGAAAAGTTTAGTTGAGTTAAATCTCGAGGCTCACCAAGGTAGGGAAAGCCTAAAGGCGAAAAGAATGCTTGTATAGGTAATTACATGTTGAGCGTGCTGTATGTTACAAAGAATATGTGCAGGAAAAGTATGAATTCACACATGTCCATATCTAAATAAAAAGAAGTTGATGCTTAACTCTATCATTTACGAAACTCATAAGAGGATCCGTTATTAAAATGTCTCAAATTCCTTCATTTGACATCTTTTCGTAATACTAAGCATTTCCCTTGCATATTACTCACCAACGAGGTTCTCACATCAGTAATGAGATTTGAGCTCAAGTCCTTATAGAATATAAATTGAATCCTTGCCAATTCGACCGATCTATGTTGACTAAAATAAAAACACACTCACTTAAAGAGAAATTTATGTTGTTACTATATTGAGATCTATTTACCAAAACTTTTTTTGAAGAGAAAATACCTTTTATCTTCACAAATTCTTCTTGTGAGCAACACGAAGTGGTGTGATTGGTCAGTGGTCACCAATACCAAACGACACACCTTAAATTAGATAAAGAAGGAACCCTAATACGTTTTCTTTACAACCACTACATACAAAGTCACAACTACCTTCAATTGAATATGTTAATTAAACTGATTGTGCAAAAATACAAAAGCATAACCATGTGATGCTATCCACTAATCACAAGGACTATTAAAAAAAATGTTCATATATATACATATATATATATATATATATATATATATAAATGTGGTCCTTTGCCTTCCATTTAGCATGTTCATGTGTCATTGTTTGTCAACTAATACACCAAAGACAAAGAAACCGCCCAAAACTAAAGACAAAATGAGGGCATGCTCACCTGATTCCACCAACCTGGCCAATTTATGCCGTTTTATTACATATAATTACTAGACATTGTTTAATTGTGATTATCTGCATGTAGGGACGAAGAGGTTCCAAAGCACATGGCAACAGTATCTTTATTTTGGTATCGGTCTCTCGCAGGCGACCCACGCAGTGTCCCAACACTGTCAACGAAGGACTAATCTGCGCTCGCTACATGGCAACAGTATCTTTAATTACTACTTAATTTAATTAAAATCCAAAGAAATTATAATTAAGTGGTGCTAAAATATTGTATTGCTTTCTAGTACGGCGCTTCTATGGCACGAGAAGATGACCTTGTGCTGTGACAGTTGTCGCTAATGAATAATTAATTTTATGTAGCTTTCATTTCATTGGTAACACAAATTTCATCATCAAATGTTTATGATTAATTTGGAACTTAGTTTTTTTTATAAGCAAATGTTAGTGGGGTTGGGAGAATTTTAGTTTCCGGGGTTTGAATCTCGGACCTCCTTCTTACAACTCTTTCATGTTCCTTATCTCGCCAACTGAGCTACCTTACTGAGACATTTGAAACTTAGTTGACTACGAGTATCCGGCTTCGCAATAATACCGGTTAGTATTATTAATACCTGGTGATATAATACTGCTTGTCGTATATGTATTTGCTAGCGCATGCATTTGGTTACTTTACTGGTTTGTTAAGAATCATTATGTGGTCCCCTTTAGTGTGAGTTATAAAGCGATTAATTAACAAATATATAAAGCCTACAGAGAGAGAGGGAGAGGGAGAGAGAGGAAAGGAGTCAGTGTCAATAGCTGTAAGGTAGGGGAGGACCAAAACCCACCATTAAATACTCTCTCTATTGTCTATGACACAGTGAAACAAACAAAACAAGATATTGAGCATTCATATAGATCAGGATAGAATAGAATCACGAGACCTTTCTAGACTCCAAACATGCATGCCTCGTGCCTCTTTTCTCAATTTCTATGTCTCCATCTATCAACATATCTTCATTTACACCATTTATAGAGCCTCCAAATCCTCCTCCGCAATATAAACCCTAGTCTTAGCCACCTTATATATTGATATATATCCTCTCAAGAATATTTCAATCAATATCTACTCACAATTATGTATGTATATATATGTTAGTTTGAGAGGCTGAAGCTGCCAGCATGATCTGGTAATTTATAACATGTAGTTTCATCAGATCATCTTGCAGCTTCAATCACTCAATCACCAACAGATGTGTTTTCAATTCCATTCATGAACCAACTCTCAAGCTATTCAACTTCCATCTCAATTTCACTTTCACTTTCAGGTATATATCTGCAGCCTGGCCTCCAGGTTTTCACATAACTGTATAATTTCATCTCTTTATTTTCCCTCATATATATATATATATTATGTTTCATTAATTTTGTTTATTTTCAACCCCCTGATAATTACTTTAGTTCTATTATCATTGATTATATAATATTTCATAAATCACTTTACCAGATGCGACTCACATATTCACGCATGCACATGTATGATGCAATATTTTTCTTGGTACAATCATGTGTACGTATTTGTTAATTAATATATGGGACATCATCCGTAAGGTCTAGTTCAACCCAGAAATATCATAATTGTTAGGTTGTATATCATGTCCCGAGTTCAAATTCTAAACTTCACAGTTGCGTGTGAGTTTCTAGTGGTACTTGTCATTCTGTCTGCAAGCCAAAAAAATATATATTGCATCTGAAATAGTGAAATTTAGAGGAAAAAAATGTAAATCTGTGTCAACTTCTACTGCTTTGAAAATTAATTATATTATTCCTATTTTTTAATTCTGTTGCTATTTAAATTTTTCTATTTTTGAGTTGTACAAGAACAAAAGAAGATATGTAGATCCCAAAGTACAGGCGTAAATTCTATATCTATAGGAAGTAAAGAATCCATAGCATAGCAAGTTGTATATCTTTAGAATAGGCAAATAATTATGTGGTGTAAAATGTTATTTGTGTCTGTGTGATTCTACAAGATGACAGCAATGTATATATCCAACAGAAACATTAATATTCATTAACTTGCACATTTTTAATTTCCATGTCGTACTCATTTGTCTCGTAAAATCTGAACAACCTTTACCTAGCTTTTTTAGGATTCCTTAGCATGAGTTGAGAGACAAGTTGGAAGGGTTTGATTTGTTAGTTAGTTTCCTCGTTTGGTAGACAACTGTATGTGGTCCTGTACTATTTGTTCCTTACAATCTACCAACCAAGTCCTCTGGAATTATATATTCTATTTATTTATGTATTAAGCTTCTTCTATCTATAAATTAAGTTTAGATATAATATTATTTTTGTGCTTCACTTTTATTTTTTTTGCCTAAAATTCTGTTTAGGTTACTTGGTGCTGCTTCTCATGTTTTAGCCTCCTGTCACTTTGGTGTGCAGTGAAATCTCAACCACACTTTAATAAGGTTGAGGACTGCAATCACATGATTTTTGCATGCCCGTTTTCTTCCAATGTCTACAGATCAATGTGTATGCATGCTTGGATTGGTGTGTAGAGCCTGTCATAGTGATAGATACAGTGTAAATAAGTCCTTGTACAAATAATGTCATGGAGTTGGTTTTTTACTAGGATTAATATGTGTACAAAGCTTTTGTTGTCTGATTGTTGTTTTACTCCTCTGAGTTGGTTGCTCGGTCATTGTAACATTATTTCAAATTAATTGATCTTTCCGGTTGGAGTATCCTTGTACTCGCTATTAGTATATCCTTTGGCTTATAAAACATATAATGTTTGATTACTTTTTTCCTGATTAAGATTGCATTTCAAATGAGTTAAAATTCTAATTTAAAAATAGAACTTCTTCCCAACAAAATATAAGTGTCTAAATTTAGACCAGATACATCATACATGTATTTTTTTTTGCTTATATTTAGTTGCCGAGAGTAATATTTGTATGAATATGCCTTTCATCCAATCACTTAAAATATAATTAATTTGAGAAAATATTTTGTTTTATTAATAATTAACAAATATATATATATATCACTTTATTTGTTTTTTTTTAAAATTTTCTATATATTTAAATAAAAATGTGAAAACACTATATATTTGAAATCAAGATATAAAGTGAAAACAATTAACACTTTTGAAATCATCAGTGAAAAATCAAATAAAAGCAAAATATAATTTTCAAACTAATAGACCATCACCAAATTTTGTTTGGCTATGCTTTCGGATAAAATTGCATATGTTTTTTTAAAAAAATTGGTAGTGCAAATCAGGTGAATATATGAGTGTTGGGGGAGTTGTTGTTTTTACAGATTTTTAAAGTGTAAAGCTCCAAAGAAGTTTGGCATTTTCCCTACAGATAATCTCTCACAGTCTGTCTGCAAAGATTAAAGCTGAAAATATTAAAGCTGAAATGTTGGGCTGTATGTATGTATGTGGTTTTTTGTGGATTGTATCTCGAGTAATATGAGCATTTTTTAGAGTGTTGTTTTCTTACTACCCAATTTTACAACCAATTGTTTACACACTATAAAATATAAAATATAGTCAGTCAGTTTTAGTGTTTGTGAAAAAGATAAAAAATTAAGAAAAATCAAAATCAAAATCAAAATTGTATACAAGTGAGATACAATGATAGTGTAGAGGTAAGATTTGGATGTAAAAAAAATAGAAGTGATATACACTAGATTTGATTTTAAGTTGTTTTTCTTGGAAAATGTCAAGGATCCCGATTTTCAGCTTAGAGGTCTTATCAAAGGTAAAAGGTCTTATCAACTCAGTCTTAAATAACATTCCTTTATATTTTTTCTCGTTTTATGAGACGTCAAAGATGGTGATCAAATCCATGGCCAATATTCAAAGGTGTGTAGACCTAACTAAGTTCACATACATGCATAACTTATTTCTAAACATAACATAGGTGTGTTACTTATTTCATGTATATGTGAACTGAAGTCACATATGTCCAAAAAAAAGTTTTACACGTTCACACAAGCATACATGAATTGAGTTTATATAGTGCATATCTTATTTGTAAGTGAACAAGAGTTTAAGTCTTCTAATTTTATAAAATTAAAAATAGCAAACTTAAAATCTATATATAGAAATTACGAACATCTTTTACAAAAAATTTAAAAAAAAACAAAAAAATAAGAGTTAGCAAGTATCTAATGCTATGCATAGGAATTCTCATGAAAAATAAAACAATCTGAAATTTTAAAAATTATTATTTAATAAAATGAAAATTATTTACTAGTTTTAAAATTAAATATAATTACATTGATATGACATATTTAACAATTATGTTCGGTGGTGGATACTCTGGTCGAAAAAAAACAATTATGTGTAAAAAAAACATTTAAATATTATTTGTAAAATATGTTATTGTAGTTGATGTGTAATTGAAAAATTTTATGCTATGACTAAAGAAATTAAAGATGCAAATTTATTTGTATTAAATGATTAATAAAGAAAGAATTTATGTTAACATATATTTGATATGAAACTTTTACGTACAAATCAACATGAAAATAACATGTGACATAGTGAGAAGTTGGAGTATATACAATGACTTTGAAAGGATTAAATATTGACCAATAAAATAGAAAGGATTAAATACAAGGACACAGTCAAAAAATGTACCCAAAAAAAGGACACCGTCAAAAAAGTATAAGGACTCTACTATAAAAGCAATAGATTTATATCTAAGATATTTTAAAAATGAGTATATTTAACAAATATTGTACTAGTACGACCTAACCATATTTTGGTTAAATAAAAAAGGCACCTCAGAAAAAGTCATACCAAATCAAAAGGTGATATTTGTCAACTTCACAGTGCAAGGAATCAATATACTACCAACTGTTGTGGAACTGGATGCAACCAACTTGATTGGTAAGTAGATTACAAAGATTTACCTCGAGGTGTTGTCGAGCTAAAACACATCACAGTTTTACCATTGACATTGATATAGGTGAGGGCTACATTAGAACACCTGACACAAGGAATCAATATGCTTTCCTTACCGGTGCAATCAAGCCACACCAACATAAGAATCAATAGAGTCACAAAACATATTACTCTTGTCCCCTGGAAATACATTCCAAAGATTCCACACACCACTCGTAGAATAGACTATGGCTCAACTTAGCCTTAGCCAGTAGCCAATTCCACGAGAAAAATTTAATCTGAAAGAGAGTCGGGCAAACCATGTTATCAATTGTGGCTGCTTCAGCAGTTTGAATGGGCTTTGATTAGATAAAGGTTTAAAAACTAATTGTACCATATTTTACATTTTACATTCCTTTAACTTACAGGAGCTGCTCCCCTTTCAGGAGTGCTTATGATGCAAAGTCTACAAAGCGGTATAAATCAAAGATTCATTTAACACAGTGCAAGCTAAATACTCTATAAAATATTAAATAGCCCACAAGTGACTAATACCATCACTAACAAAACATGAAAAAAGAAAAGAATAAGAATTTCATTCAGGCGCAAACCTTGTTTATCTTTTGCTTTTGAAGCGCCTCCTTGACTAGCCACCAGATAATAAAGGCCCTTGTTTACTAAAGCGAAGGGAACAACCATGCATAGGATATTAGAGTTGCTTCATGCTGCATTTTACTTCACACTTTTAACCCCTACTAGTTACTTCAATTCTTTGATGCTAAAGGAAGAATTGGAATGTTTTCTTCTCTTCGTTTCAGGCTCTCCTAAATGTAAAGAAACAAAATTGTCTTCATCAGGAGGACCATTCCCAAGTTCAGATAGACTTTTAAATTCCAAGTCTTCTTTTGGGTAGCTTTGGCATACAGGAGATTTGCCTGCGTAACTTGGTATAAATTGGTGCTCCACATTTGGAACTGTTTCAATCTTCTCATTTCTGATATGAAATTCATAGGGCCTTAATGATGGCTTGACTCTCTTAGATCGTTCATCATCAACTGGAACGTGAAGCATATTCAAGCAAAAAGGCTCATAGCTCTCTTCTAGCTTTTCTTTTATTGGCACAGTGGGAAAGGACTCTCCAACTGTAGAATCAACTCCAGCAGCAGAACCAGAACCAGAACCATTCCTTTGCTTTTGCACCCCAGCTACAAAATGACCAAAGAAAGGGAAAGTCAGCTTGACATGTTCAGCAATTAATAAACATAAACATCAGAAACAAGGATAAAGGGTTTGGCTTAGTTCATGGTCTGTCGTTTGGCTGTGTTTGCATTACTTGGAAGTAACTTTGTATGGATACTTTCTAGGTTTCTTTCTTTAGGTATATCAGATTGAAAACTATGGAACACTAGTGAAATAAAACCCTTCCCAAATTGAATTACTGAATGGTATGTTACCCAATTCATTGTTCTGGAGATCAGATATCAATCAAAAGAATGTGTTGAGGTTTTCTTATGTACGGGGAGTACTAGTTTCCTAAGTTGGGATCAGCTGAGTTGTTAAAAGTGTTTGTGGTGTTTTCTGTTTCTGTTTATGGGTTTTCTATTTGTCCTCAGTTCAAGCTATCAGTTGAGTTACTAACGCTTAAGCTTGTCGTGGACTGTTAAAAGATATTAGGGTTATTACTTCTTACTTCTTACTTGCGTGGAGCCTGCATTTGGTGGTACTAGTGCTTGACTTAATTAATAGTATAAATAGGTGCTTTAGGTTATTAAGTAACACCTTTCTAGTAATCACATAATACATTGTTAGCACTTAGCAGCCATTCTCTTTTTCCTTTTTTCTTGTCTAAAAACCGTAACATTTCAATAACTGTGAAACAGGAAAGCATATAATACTGCAGCCTTGGACAACTGATTCTATTAATTTAGGGGAATGAAATTTTAAGAATGAAATGTTTCAGAAACAAACCTTGGAGTGCATCATTTGTTGTTACGAGATCAAGTTCAAGGAGATCAAGAAGCCTTCCAAGGTCAACACCACTTGTCCAATTTTCTGGGGGTTGGCCAACTCTTAGTTTCAAACGACCCCGATTAGCTGTCCCACCCCAGATAATGCCAACGGGACGTGGCTTCTCTCTATTCTGACCAGTCAAGAGAATAAGGCTTCCACTGTCACCTTCTAGGTCAAACGTCTGCTGGTTCTCACCAACAACAAGAAAGTCTGTGAGAAAACAAATCCCTTTCTCATCATTATACTCCAGGGCGTAGGCCATTATAGTCCCAGTAGTCAAACCAGAACTTCTTCCAACTTTAACCACTTGCCTACCAATAAGACTATTGATTGGAGACTGCAAGTCTATGGCGTGCACTTCACCAATCTCACCCACACCTTTTACATATGTTATTACATTGTTCATATTGAAATCTTTCGCAAATGGGATGAAGGCCCCATCAGCTCGCACAAATGTTTCTGCAAGACAACAAAATTGTAATGTGCATGTGTGGCAATATGAGGGTCATGAAATGACTCAACGGAAATTTCAAAGGCAAATCATATTCAACAAATTTTTTAAATGATTTTAGTACGAGTTTGACACTCCATTATGGAAAGATACTTATTCAAATCAAACAAACTCTGTTATCTAATTATAGGAACTTAGATCGCTATTGAAGTGTAGCATCTCCAAGTCCTGGAGGGTGAAAAGAATGGATTTAACAGATGATGTTGGGCTAAATTAAATATTCAGAATTTATTTACGGGTTCACTTCAAGGTTATCGAAATCAAGTTTCGAATTTTGAATTAGAAGACCTACTTTATGAATCGTGAATCAAATCTTATTGTGAATATTAAGGTAGATTATCCATAAAAATATGACAATATCAAGTAAATAAAAGTGACGTGACCTAAGAAAAAAACCTGAGTTGATATATTACACATGAACAAAAAATCATAGTAACATATTATCTAATGTTTTTTTAAAATATTAAGAATGAGATTATTATTTTTAGGAAGATCATAATACATTATTTAACATTTATAGAAATCATAATATTTTTATAGAGTTTTTATTCTTATTCAATTATTAGGAATCATAATAACACATTCAATATTTTTTATTGATAGAATTAACAAACAAATGATTCAACAAAAAGAGTAATAAGTACTTAATTAATTGTAATTAACAATCCTTCACCACTACAGTAAAGAAGTGGTCAGTGAGATCAACAAAGTTGGGTCAACTATTCGTTCTTCCAGCCTTTTCTAAAGCTTGGTGACGTGTATCATCTCCCAAGTTCATCTTATGTTTGAACCAATTCATCTCACTACAATGGCCTCCTTTCAGCAGTCCCAGAAGCAGCCTGACTCCGTAGGCAATCCTAGACAAGCAGCCTAGCCATATGCCTCCCCACAAAAAACAAAATTTTAAAAATCTCCTGGGGTTGATTTCCATATTACTTAAATATCATAATTTGTTTCTTTATTAGATTAAAATTAGGAGTTTAGAATTAGTATAAGTAGGTATAGGTATTTGAGCTGTCTTTTATGATAGCGTCCAACTTACTTTTCATATCAAATCAATACAATTTTATAATTATATTTATTCCTTTTCCTCCCCCCATACCTTGAAGACTTCAAGGACCATCATAGGTAATATATTCATCAAAATCTGCAATTTGAAAACAAATTACCTGGGTTTGTTCCAGCAAAAATGCCGTACCAAAGGTCATCAGTAATAAATGATGTTGCTCTCTCAACTGCACCAAGATATACACCAGGTCCAAGGCTGGGTGGCAAAGGATGAAACATCTTCTGGTTTGGATAGTCCAAATCAACAGCTACGTGTCGATTTGTTAGAAAACCAACTTCTCGATTTCCTGTCCGGCTTCTAACAATAGCACCCAAGGTTCCATATGTCTCTTGGCTTGCAACCTTGAAGGAGAAGAAATAAAATAAAATTGTAAAGTAAAAGAGAGGAAAACAATTACCAAGAATTGTATTAGATTAGATCAAGGTTCAAGATAAAGGTTATTTGTAAAAATAAGAACCAGTGCAATCAAAGCAGTATCTGAAACAACTTCGAAAGTAAAAGAACAATTTAAAATGAGTTACATCACCTTTCCTTTATCTAATAAAGGAAAGAAGCTGCATTTCAATTGCACGACATAGCATAACCACCAAGGAGAAAAAGAGATAAAAAGAATTATTTGTTTGCAACTATGCTCCACCATTTTAGCCACCACTTCATATGGAGATTTATCGCTATCATGGAAAACCATTAATGTCCAACTAAAACAAGAAATTAAAAACTTCGTTTAGGTGACTTGATAATCTACAGATGCTCAACGCCACACAAAAGCAGGGTACAAATAAACAACATCAAACTGAAGGAAAAATTCCATTTTGAATCCAAAATGTAATTGCCAATTTGGTAAACCAAACTTTTTTTTAAGAAAATTTACAATTTACCAGCCATAGGCACCGACTGTTGGGATTCAAGTGAGTTTCGAGTCACTTTTTGTGATGTTGTCTTGGCCAATTGTCATGGCTTCCTCAGACCCCACCAAGACTCAATATCTTGTATCATCCATCAACAACACTTGCCCCTACCTTCTATAACACTCTCTTAAGACTGCATTTTGGAATGAATGGGTTGAAATGTAAATAAAAGCTTGATTTCCTACTAATTAAAAGGTTGGCAAATCGTTGTCCAATCATATAGCTGGTACCTCATAGAACCCAATATATCTCAAAATCTTGATTTCCCACTAAATAACCACACCTTTTTCATATCTATTCGGAAAGGAAGAAGCACTAGAAAATCAGATATTAAACTGCATTCAGTTCCATAACAATTAAAAGATGGCATTGATCGCGACGGCAAGATGATATTTCTCTTCTCTAGTATCAAATTAAGAAATCTTATTTTCCTTTGACTTGCATTTGGTATACAGAAAATGCAACACACAAAAAGAATTGATTCTTCAGAGCAAAGTACCTGGGAACCAGAGCCAACACATGAATCATTTCCCCTTAAGCCATCAGCAAGCTCAGTATATAATTGTTCTTTAGGAGTTTGTGCAGGTGCACCATAATAGGAGAACTCCACAACATCCACATCACACCAAACACCTCCTGGCCCCTGTTTAGCAAATTAAGAAGTGACTTCGACATCGATAAATACAAAAGCTTCATTAAAGATCAGAACAACCTATATTGAATATGTTTCTTGCGCCAAATCACAGGTTTATTTGCATTTAAGAACAGTTAAACTTCTAGCATTTCAGTATTTTGAATATTTCCCTGTCTACCATTCTAAAGTTTATATTCCAATTTATAAACCCAAAGCACAGTGGCAATATATGACCATGCAAATACTCAAAGACTAATGGAAAGGAATAACAAAATTATAATCAATAATGAATAATTGAATTGAAAAGTGTAAGGAGATCCACTAAAGCCATGTAGAAACCTGCAACATAGCCAGAAGAACCAAAATTCCCCACCTCAAGGGCAGCAGGTAGGCACTGAACATGGTTGAGCCACTGCCTATGAACTTTACGGGCAACGAAGACAAGAATAGCTGGAATATCAGTCAAAACCCCTCCTCTAATCCGAAATCCAATTGCAGTGCCAAGACTGAATCGACGTAATATCTTGCTATGAAATGCCCTAATAGTCATCAGTTCAAGCAAGGTAGTAGCTTGCTGTCCTGTTGGCAACTGACCCAAAGTTTCAGGTAGTACTCCCTTTTGAAGATTCCCAAAATAGTTGGCCCTGTCTTCCGCTGCGTCATTCCATCGACTCAATGTAGGCCAAGAAAAGTAGGCAGCATTGCTCTCAGAATGCTGAACACCTACAGCAAAAGGTTGCAAGTGTGAAGGACTAGGATGGCCATACATATTTCTTTCCAAGTCCAAGGCCGACTCCTCCGATTGAGTTGATCCAGAATGGTGAACTCTCAAGTCCAATCGATTCTGATCCATCTGTCAGCTCACCTACATCACACTTAATGTATCTTACAAACGTTGATTGATTGAAGAGTCACTCAATTAACCAAATCAAAACACCATTTCTTCAATAAATTTGGAATCAATGGAAAAGCTTCAATGTAAGTAGAGAAAATTCTTCAGAGACTATATTTTATAGAATTGTGTATATTTAAAAAAAATATCTATAGAGTTGTGTATAGACTTATCCAGCAAAACAAAAAGGTTCACTCAAAATATAATTCATCTGCATAAATTAAACCTGACAAGTAAAAGAGTATCATTTCATTTCATAAACATGATATCAACAACACAGACACAAAGTTTTCGGGGGAAGGGGATTCACGGATTCTCTCCGGTGGACTTTTCACTTTTTCACTGGACCACATGTCTTAAATCCCCACTATTCAATCCCCTCTCTCCCTTCTTCTTATATTTCTTCCTCACTCTTTGACTTATTCAATGGATAGCTGAGATTTCACTTAAGGGAGGAAATCCACTCCCAATTTTCAGAAAATAAATATCAAATTCAAAAATGGACATAAAGATCATTTAATAAGTTCATCCGTTGCAGTGGCACCCCAACCCATGAAATTCAATTAGTCATATGAGGAGCTAAAATAAAAAGTACCAAATATATAAATATAAAATAAGAAACCACTTCGAGAACTAAATGAAAAATTAGGACTGTTATCTTCTAAAAACCAATTTGTAGCAAAATTGGAAGTAATACATACCAAGCGAGTCCATAAGAAGGAAAAAAGGTAAGAAATTTGTAACTAGAGATTATTAAAAATCATAAGCTTGTTGAGCCAGAAAGTCGTCTAAGCAAAATCGGAACAATGGACAGAGAGAGACTGTGTACAAGAGAAAACGACAACAGAAAAGGAAAAACGCAAACGGGGCACAACGAGCGTGAAAACAAAACACAAGGGAATGAAAAGATACAATCTTGCAAGGTGAGAGAGAGAGAAAAAACTAACCGATCCGCAATGTTGTTGGAGAAAGGGAAATGGCGTCAAAGAAGAGGAGGTTGAAGGTTTTCATGCCCTGTACATGTAAATTCTATGCCAATCATCTATCTATCTATCTATCTATCTGGTTAAGATTTACAGAAAAAAGAGCCTCACTTAGTGAAAGTAAGTCTATTGAAAGTGCATTAGAAATTAGAATGTAATCACTGTTAGATAGATAGAAGATAGCTATGGCTGCAAGCAAACAACGGTGGTGTAGTGTACGGATGATATGATATTATAAGAAGAAATACTAAGGAAGAAGGGAGAGAAAACAAAGCAGCGATAAAAAATACCTGTGAAGAGTTGCCAAGAACCGTTAATATACTAATCTTTTTTTTCTTTTTGTGCAGAGGGTTTTGAGGATGGGAAATAAGTAAAGTCCGACTATATAACTTGTTTTATCGTTGGAGATGAAATTCAGGTACTAACTGAGTCCATTCATTTAGATAGAGTGTAATAACCACTTGCACTCAAGATTGAAGTTTATCTATTCATAAGGCCTAGCTCAACTGACAAATGTCAAATTTGTTAGGTTGGTTAGAATCTAAGACCTCACAATTGTGTATAATTGAGTTTCAAGTGGCATTTGCCACTTTGTTTAGAAAAAAATAAAGATTGGAGTTTATCTACTGATCTTCTTTTTGTTTTTTAGATTAAATGGGGCTGAAAACCCCCCAAACGGATTACACGAGAATCAATCTAGGAGTAGGAACTCCAAAAACATTAGCATCTACTAACAACTGAACACTGGGAGGAGGGGTTTCAAAAATAACTAGACCATCATCATAAGTACACCCCAAGTTAGCAAGCTCGGCTGCCATCTTATTTGCTTCACGGTACATGTGAGAGACTCGCACATTAGAAAAGGTAGCCAACAACTGCTTGATTCTTCTCACAAGTTGGTGTCCAGCAATACTACCAGCATGGTCCCCTTTGAGGCATTGCACAATCACCAGGGAGTCTAACTGAAGCTCGATTTGAGTAAAACCTTTGGATGCCGCTAAAGTAAGACCTTCTAGAGCTCCCCATAGCTCAGCCAAATAAGCCGTAGTGACATATAAACGCTTGGCAAAACCACCAAGCCAACGACCACGGGAGTCACGGACTATCCCCTCGCAGCCCGCTACGTTCAGAGAGGCTTTCACCGCCCCATCTGTATTAATAGTAACCCATTCAAAGTTAGGTGCTTTTCAACTAGCATCAATCCACTGTTGACTACGCCCCAGGATGGGATTTCTGATGTTCTTTCCTTTCTCATATTCATGGGCAGCTGTGAAAACGCTACGAGAAGGAAAAGGAGGACTATTAAAATCATCATCATGCACCTGCTTATTCCTCCAGAACCATAGAGTATAACAACCAGTAGCCCACACATTGCACCACTCCAAGGAAGTATCAAAGGCGACAGAACTTGATAAATTAAAATGCAACCAATCAGCATTGTTGCAACTATAGAAATTAAGACGAAACTGGGCAGAAATTAAGTGATCCCAAAGTTGCTTTGCGAAGTAGCAATCGCGTAAAACATGCATGATAGATTCGGGCACATTACGACACTTGTGGCAATTGACGTCACCGTTCCCCCACTTACCACAATACTCCTTTGTAGCCAATTTACCATGAAGAATCTGCCACATGAAGAAACGAATCCGTTCCTGAACTTGAAGCTTCCACACCTTCAACCATTTGGCATCAGCTAAAGAATTATCAAAAGCACATAGCAACTTGTATGATAGCGAAACCGAGAAGGCTCCGTGGCCATCACCAGGCCAATACCGCACATCTGGACCATCATGAGGAAGAGGCGCAGGATGCGCTAACACCTGAGAAATTATGCTAGCCTGTAGAATATCCTATAATTGAGTCACGTTCCAAGAGCCATTTAAATCCACTACATCGCTCACCTTCCAATTAGCGACATGGGCGGGGATGGTGAGCGCTAAGTCCTTCAATCTAACACTTCCATTAATCCACTTATCATTCCAAAAGTTTATGTCGTTGCCATTCCCAAGAGACCACGCCTCTTCATTATCAATTACCTGCCAACAACCATTGATAGCTTTCCAAAAAAAGGAGTCAGTTGCCTTGACCTGCAGGGAACCCGAAGCCAAAGTGCCTCGCCCGTACTTTCCTTCAAGAACTTTGAAACATAACCTGCTCGGATCAGTTTTGGGACCCCAAGCTAATTTCATATTGCAAGCTTTATTCATGACAGATAGGTCTCTAATGCCTAGCCCACCCAAGTGCTTAGGTAAGGTTAGGATATTTCAGTTGATTAAATGAAGCTTTCTTGAATCCTCAGTGTCACCCCACACAAAACACCTTCTATTTCTACATAACGCTACAATGTATTAATAATATTTCTTTTAGGTAGTGTTTGGATGGAGTAATTCAAAATCCTATGGAATTTGAAATTCTAGGATATTCAATTGCTTCAATTGGATTCCATTCATTTATAAAATTCTTTGTTTGGATAAAACATTTAAAATTCCTCATTCTTAAAATTCATTGTTTGGATAGAGTAATTAAAATTCTTCATTTTTTAATTTTTTTTAGAATTTATCTTTAAATTAAAAAATCTATTCTATTAACTTTAAATAAAATTAAATAAAATTCAACTCTCTCTCCAAAAAAATAAATTTTTAAAAAAATATAAATAAAAAATATATAAAATATAATATATCTCTATAACTATTAATAAAGGGGATTCTAAAAAAAACTGTCATTTTGGTGTCAGATTTTTCTGACCAAAATGCCCTTATTGTAAGTACAAATTTCTAATAAATGTTAACCACCCACTAACACACCAACACATTAACCACCTACTAACACACTCACATGAAAGACGGGCACAGAGTATATATAATATAAGCAACCACCGCCGACCGCCTTTGTCACTAGAGCGCCGCCGGCCACCGGAGCGCCGGCACAGTCGCCACTACCGGCCACCACCCATATATTAATATAATTTATATTATATATAATAAATATATATTTTTAACCAAATACTTTTCATATTTATATATATATATATATATAAATAAATAATTTTTAAAATTTCAACTTTTTTAAAAAAAGTTTTGGCAAGAAAGGAATTTCTAATTCTTCTTTTTTAGGTGGAATTTCAAATTCTCTAAATTTAGTTTTACGAAAATACCTCACAAATTCCATTCATTTTGAAAATTCTCCATATTTATTATCTAAACAAGTTAATTTGATTTGAAGCATTTGAATCACCCTCTTAAATTACATTACCCTAAAAAATTACCTCATCCAACTCTTAGCTCTTTTCTTCAGGGTTATTTTATTTTTTCTCTCCTTTTTCTTTTTTATTATTTATTTTGGTGGTTTCAGATGTATATAAAAAATCACAATTTTATGATATTCTTGAGTTTTGTTGGGTATGTAGGTAAAATTAATATTATATTTAATTTTTTGTTAAAATACTAGAATATAAAAAAAAATGAAATGTCATTTAATAATTGGATGTTGGTTATCATACCTAATAAAACTCTTTGGATATTAAAGTGCTCATCTGAAAAAATTGGTTTGAACTATATGTATGTTTCCACAAATCTTTATTTGGTTACTGGGTTATTAGTGCGCAATACAGATCAATTTTGTCGGTGATTAATTTACATCGGGGAATCAAACTGGTCATGTGAATCTCACTTTGTCGGTACATGTGGTTCTCGCCTCTTAATAGATCTATTACCACACACAAACTCAAACTTAAAACTTTTGGGTAGGATCTGAACTCGGGCCAATTCTTATGGACTGCGATTCATTAAATTTAGCCTAAAACCTTTTTTTTTGGCTTCATTTCAAAAATGAACAGAAAAAAAGTGGAGAGGAAGTGAACATTTAGCACTAACTTCAGACACTGCAGTCAAGCATGACTGCAGTGAATCCTAATTCAATTCTTATTGGGATACTTCCTCAAATCTTAAATATAAAAAAAAACTACTCATACTCTTTAAAAAAATTAATTAACCTTAATAAATTTTTGTCAAATAACTAAAAGAATGTTGCAGCTGTCAAATTATTCTTCATAAGATTTTGTTCCATAGGAAAAAAAGAGTAAATAAAAGCTAAAATATAAATTAATTGGAAGAAACTTTAAGTAAAATATAATTAAAAATGGTGATGTAGATAAAATAAAATTTACTTATATTGGAAAAGGAAGGGAGTATATACTATATCCTATTTCTGTCACAACTTACAAATTATGAATGAGGAAAATTAACGGAGGAGACATGGGCTCCTGAAAATAATATATGTATTTATTGGAAATATTTATCAAAAAAAATTGTGTGGGTGGTGGGGTTTAGGGGGCCATCCCTGTTTGCTCCCCAAAAGCTGCACACCTTTCAATCTAATAATTCATTTCCCACCTAGCTATAAAATTCAGGCTATACCCAAAAAGAGAAGAAAAAAAGTCGATATATACTTTGGCTGAGGCTCCATCTATTCTATGAAAATATTTTTAATTTTTAACTTTTAAAATTTGTGTTAGTTTTAACACGTTAACAGGAAGATAAAGACTAACAAACATCATTCGTCCAATGATATAAACTATTTTGAGACACGAAGATCGCTTCGCTACTCTTGAGTTTGATTCTAATAGTAAATAAATTTGGTGTTGATATGTATGCACAAAGATGACGATGGTTGAAATATAGGAGAATATTTGACAAAAAAGACAACACTTTTTTCTCCATATTAACGTATTAATATACGTGGTTAGGAAAAGACAAAAAAAAAGAATGAAAATTTTGTAGTTTTGCTCAAAAGTGAGGGTAAACCATTCGGGAATAATACAAAAAAAGTAATGACATTTTTTGTAGTTTTGGTTAAAAATGAACGTGATCATTTCAGAAAAAAGATAAAAAAAAAAGTAATGATATTTTTGTAGTTTTGATAAAAAATTATGGCAATTAAATTGGAGAAAAAGGACTTGCAAATATGAAGCCAACTGGAGCTAGACATTATTAATAATTTGTCTTTACTTATCGAAAAGATGAAAATGTATGCGAAGAAGTGGTTTTGATATTTCTTTCGATATGTCTCATCTTTTTTCTACCATAATGGGTTTCTTTTACAAGTTTCATTTTTTTTGACAATAATTTTGTACAAATATCATAATAGTTTACTTCAAGAGTTACACAAATTTTGATTAACAAACGAAACTGAACCCATATTTTAAAATGAAAACAAAAATTGTTTTCTAGAAGTAAAAAGGTCATTAAATCTTTCTACACTCCAGTTTGAGGTAGTTTTTTTATTATCATATTGTGTGTAATATTTATTGACTTTGTCAATAATTAATTTATGTTGATGAACTTAGTTGATCACGCATTACTCGATTTTGCCAAATTTATGTGGTTCTTTCCTTCCAATAGAGTTTTTGTTACATCTAAAACTCGACCTTGAGACTCTAGGTGAATTTGAACAAAGTCTCCAACAACTTCTTTTTTGTTAATTTATCATGTGCCTGACTCACATGCCTCCCTGAATTTAACATATATTGACGATTCCCTTGGTAATATCTCATGCACCGGCCAAACCGCGGAGATATAATTTTCAACCACCAAGAAGCCTTGTTCTACGTCCATCATTAGTGCTACTTTAGAAGTTAGTCTGAAAAGAATAACGGAGAAACCATAAGTCCTTAATGATCCTTTAGAAACTACTCTTCGTGAAATTAAACTTCCCAATCGGTTGGTCCTGCATCAGTGATAACTCTATTTTATATAGTTATTTATACAACTAAACCTAAATAATTGTTTGAAATCAAATATAAATTAAGTAAATATTATAGAAGAAATTAGATAAACAAACATTAAAGGATAAAGCATGTTGTCATCCACAATATTAAGCATGATGTCTAGATGTTGGTATGTTTGATTTGTTTGTTGAGTGTTTTCAGATAAGACACCTACATTGGAAGAACACAATACACAAAGTAAAGATTTCATCCAAATCATCCAGTGCACCTACACTGCATGCACCTGCACTTGATGCAGCTGCACTGCATGCAGCTGCACCATTTTTGCGAATGGTAGGAAAAAGGCCAACACCGGAAGCACCTCAAAACAAAAGAAGACAAAGGCACCACCAAATGACATTATAGCTGATCCACAATCACATGGGGCACATGGAAACTTTATAAATGAGGCGCCCACAATGGATGACCACTTGAAGAAATCATTTCATGAACCAAATGGCAAGCTCTAATTGGACCACTCTTGATATTTGAGTATGAAACTCAAATTGCTTTTTCAAAGGCTGAAAAGTAACCATGGTTGAGTTCTCAAGTTTACTTAGCCCTCAAGGAATTCACTTTTTGGAGGCTATATAAGGATCTCCACTTCTCACTTTGAAGAGCATCTCATAACATCTCATAATCTATTTTTCTTACATTTTTACACTCTTAGAATTTCTTGTACGTTTACTTCCAAGTTTTTAGTTCTAATTTCTTAGATAGTGGCAAGGAGAAAAGGAAGGAATTGACGCCTTCTCCCTTCTCTTCTTCATAGATATAGGAAGGAGATCAGTGCACCTGCATTGCTTGATGCAAGAAAGCTTTAATATTGTAAACTTTACTCTGTTGTTCTTTCTTGATAATTTCCATCACCTCAATATGTTTTATTCAATCTCTTTTCATCTTGCAATGTCTATCATGAGCTAAATTCCTTTAGTTGAGATGTGCTAGTCTTATAATGATCTTTTGAGAAAATTAAGTGTTATTTGTGTGTTGCATGTACTTTGATTCTTGTGTTATACTACATCCATCTTATTTTAAGGTTGATCCCTTAAAATGAGTAGAGTTATATTCACAGACATGGTTTATAACTAGAAATCAAGAATCAATAGGGGTAAGTGTTTAATAAAGCCTTTATTAACTTGTTTTAATAAAAGAAGCTTGTTAATTCCATGTTAAGTCCTAGACATAGGATAACATAGCCCTTAGGATTAAATTAGCAAGTATTTCAAGGTCAAGAGTGAATTTATTTAGCACACCTAGACATAGGAAGCTTGTAAAACAACTTTTGAAATATTAGCTGAAAAGCACACAACTGATGCAGCTGCATCCAGTGCACCTA
Source organism: Astragalus glycyphyllos (assembly GCA_963573325.1). NCBI lineage: Eukaryota > Viridiplantae > Streptophyta > Magnoliopsida > Fabales > Fabaceae > Astragalus > Astragalus glycyphyllos. The sequence goes on from OY754310.1 coordinate 64,324,832, forward strand.
CACCACACGAATGCACTTAACACTTAAAAATTTTCATAGATTCAATTTTTTATTTTCTTAAAAAAATTGGGGAATAGGAAACTACCATTTTACAATGGTCCCCGAGACCTTGAAGACTAAGCTCTTAACACTGAACTAACACCTCAACCAAAAAGGAATAAATAACTACTTAAAATAAATTATTAGACACACTAAAAAAAGCAAAAATACGGCGTATTCACACTGACTTTGGCTTATGTTACTAAGTATTTTCCTTAGTAACTCTTACTAAACGAATAATAGTCATTGGATTCTCAAACTTTTAATGAAATTTAATCTATTGGTTGGTATTGAATAAGGGCATTGTTGTCACAGTTATTATTTTTTGTTTTAATTAAATTAAATTAACCATTAAATCAGACCCTATTTTTTTAGAGACAATTACAAAAATATATCAAAATAAATCCCCCCGCAGTCAACTCGGGGATGTTTTTATTTTTAGTCTTATCTTTATACTTTTTAAATATTAAAATATCAAATTAAGACTAAATTTTATATTTTTTTATATTCAATGTTAAACTTTTGTTTTTTAGTCTTACTTTTGCTAACTTTAAATGAATTCTTGGGGTCCCTGCGAAGCGGGGAATGGGGATGGGGATGTTGATGGGGGGACAATATGGGAGGCAGGGGCAGGGAGCGGGGAAGTACTCCCAGGTCCCGCCCCGCCCCATTTGCCATCCCCTAGTGGCCACTGACCATTACTATGCACATTTGTGGTTAGTGACATCTAAGCATTGGCATCTAACCGCATTTATGCATATCTGTGGTTAGTGGCCACTAACCATTCCGATGCACATTTGTGGTTAGTGACATCTAACCATTGTGGTACAAATATGTGGTTAACGAACGATTTTTTTGGTGTGGAAAAAAAAAACACCCAAATTTTTTTCGATAAAAGATGAAACGAGGGGTGCTTTAGCAGGAACGAAAGAGAGATGAATTCGTTTCAGTGGTGAATTTGTTTCAGAAAATACGAGAGAGATGGAACGGAAGTTTGAAGCGTGATAGTAACGTTTTGATTTTGTTACCGTATATGAAGCGAAATTTTAGACAAAAATAACTCCCAGAAAATTGGGAAATTGATTAACCATATTTTTAATTATTAGATAAATTACAGAATACCTCTTTAATAAGAATTACTAAACATTTTTTAGTACCGTAAGTCATACTCATTTACACTACCAACGAGCTCATTTAATTCTTGTCTTTTTTAAGTTAAGTCTCCAAAATACCCTCAACTTAACTCTACATATATTTATGTGCACTACTACCACTCATATTGAAAACTGAAAAGACAAGGCTTAAATACAGTTTTGGTCCCCCAAATTTTATCAACTCACGATTTTGATCTCTTAAATTTTATTTTCACAAATTTTATCCCCCAAGTTTCCCAATTTGTTAAAATCATTGCCCCCTACTAATCTGGTCAAAATTGATGCTGACCTGTCCGCTACTTAAACTATGTGGCAACCACGCTGGCATGCCAAAGTGGGTTTTTTATATTAAAAATTGTTATTTTTATTTTAACATTTTGTTTATATATATATATATATATATATATATTATATTTAAGAAATTAGAAATTAAAAAAAAACACTTAAACTATCAGATTAAACGAATCAATAAAGCAGATAGAGAGAGCAGAGAGCTTTTCATCTTCTTCTTCGTTGGTTCTCTGCTCTCTCTATCTGCTCCGTTGATTCGTTTAATATGATAGTTTAAGTGTTTTTTTTAAATTTCTAATTTCTTAAATATAATATAAATATATATATATATATATATATATATATATATATATATATATAAACAAAATGCTAAAATAAAAATAACAATTTGTAATATAAAAAAGCCACTTTGGCATGCCATCATGGCTGCCACGTAGTTTAAGTGGTGGACAGGTCAGCATCAATTTTGACCAGATTAGTGGGAGACCCTGATTTTACAAATTGGGAAACTTAGGGGATCAAATTCGTGAAATTAAAACTTGGAGGATAAAAATCGTGAGTTGGTGAAACTTGGGGATCAAAACTGTATTTAAGCCAAAAGACAAAACATTGAATGAGGGTAAAATTAGTAGTTAAGCAATAAATATACACTAAAAACTAGAATAGTTTCTTATATTTTGGACCAAAATTTACTCCAAAAATTTGCTATAATAAAGACATAAGGGAGTAATATTTTTGCTTTAATTTTGTTATAGTTTGCGACCGTGATACTTTCATTTTCTCGCTTTTCCATTAGACTCCATTAATAATAATAATAATAATAAAACTATTTTTTTGACAAAATAATAAAAAACATTTATATTCTCTTTGTTAAATATCTACTAAATACAGAGTAAAATCCATATATGTTTTCTTGTATTTTTATTTAATTACCAAACACAACCCATGTTATCAATAAATGTTGGTTCGGGCGGTAACTAGAGTTGAATCCTATTCAAGGTCTCAAGTTTAAATAGATGCGGCAAAAATTTTGTTGGAAGGAAAAAATGACACGAACTAACAAAAAAAGTATGTTTCGATGGTCCATAATATAAGAAATAGACACAATTTTTAAGGTGTATTAAATGATCAACCTCAAATATGCATTTATTTAAGTGGTGTGGTTAAAAATTATGTCATTAATTAGTAGTATAAATCATCATTTAATAAAAGGGCAATCTTGAAAAGAAGGTAAATTTTTAGTCTTATTAAATAAGAATAGTTGATTTCAATGTCATTTATTGGTTCGTGTGATGTGTTTTTTCTCTTAGTGGACCTTAAATAGTATAAAATTAGGGAAAAAAAACACTACCCATGTTTACCATTCGAGGCTAAAATGTTTAACTCAAAGTTGTAAATTAAAGCTTACGGAATGAGTAGTACAATCCTGAGATCTTGTATACTTTTTCTAGAAAACTTATAATTATAACAACAACAATTTGTCTCAGTCTCGCCTCTTTCTGTCCAACGATCCATTATCCTTACATTATCTTCTCTTTATTAGTCACATCACGTTTTCTATTTTCAATCATCGAATCATGATATCATTTAGCTCGTAGTATTAAATAATTATTATTGCCAAAGACTAATAGAAACGATTTGTTGCCAATCGGGTGCTGCCGAAGACTAATAGAAACGATTTGTTGCCAATCATCGAATCATGATATCATTTAGCTCGTAGTATAAATGTGAGAATGCTGGACATTAATGAGGTAATGAATGTTGTATTTATAGAGTGTGGTGGGGTTTGTTTCAACGAATGAGGACCGTCCGATCTTGCGATTCGATCTTAGCCCTTGATGTTTGGATTGGGCCCTTTGATATTGGGTCTTTGTGTGGTGCGAATAGATGTGAAAGAATGGGGTGTATATGGTCAAAAGACTCACCATAACATATATTTAATGCTATTTTTCCACAACTACTCTTAAAGTAGCTCATTAATGTTGTGAGAAAATGACTATTAATTAGGGATAGTTTAGTAAATTTATTTGTTTTTTCCATAAATTCAAAGAAATTAAATGCACAAAATCACTATCCTTAATATGTGTGAAAGTAGTTATTTTGCTTATATTTCCTGGCTTGGATAGTGATTAAAAGGGCGTTATTCCCTCATCCTAACTTTTTTAATAAAAAAAGTGTTTAAAAGGGCGTTACCAATTGCATTCTTTATTAAAGAAGAGGGTCCACTATAAAAAAAAGTATTTTTCTAAATGAATATCCGATGATAGCTAGCTATATTAAGTTATTAACCTTGGAAATAGATTCTTTATCTTGAGCATTTCTTAACTTTAGTGACTTTATTGTATTTTAGGAGATAGAATGATTATTAAAATAATAATATGTGATGAGGAGAGATAGACAAAAAGACACCAAGTTGCTAAATGCTCAAGACAGACAATCATTCTCCATTAACCTTTCTGTTGGGTCCCCCAACTTATACTAGTAGCCAATACCTTGTGATATCAAAAATGAATTATCTACCTTTATGGCGGGGAATTTTTTTTACATTTAGGTGATTTTAGGCATAAAAAAGGAGAAAGGAGATAGACAAATATAAAGAGAAAATAGGAGAGAAAAACATGAGAAATAGAAACAAATATAAATGTCTTTTCCCAACAATAAGACACTTTAGGAATATGCTTTTTTAGAAATATATGCTTTTGATTTCTTTTTCCATATTTGAAACAATATGCACTTGTCTTCATCAGACTGAAGAATATTCAAAACAGATTATGTGAATAAAAAAGCGAGAGAAAAAAGGAAAATAATTTTCGCGCTACTACCCTTTTGGGTAAACTAAGATATCCTCCATGCAATTGTATAGACAAATAATTTGAGATATTGAAGATCTATTTAAGGAGTCGATCTCTCCCAACAAATATTTTTCCTTAAACATCAGTGAAGAGTTAAACCCAAAACCAAATGACTAAGGAATACAAATATCTACCACATCATATTAGTATCTTCGCGCTACTACTTGGTGAAAGGAAAACTTCAAGAAAGCAATAATTGGAGTGGTATATACCCCAATCCCAATCCCAATCCCAATCCCAATCCATTGTAGATAGGCTCCACCACACCACAATATGGTCTATTACGCATGCCAATATGGTCAGCGCACAACAACCCAAAGATGTGTGCACTATCGATTCTAAAGAGTGATCCTATGCTATCCTAGGCCCATCTAACGTGTATACCGTAATGTTGTGATTATTAATAAGTAGTAGAGAAGTAATTAGTGAGTGGTTAGTTTTTTTTAGATAAACAATGTTTCGTTAATAGAGCACTATGAATGCTCAAACCCAAACAACATAATTGCACATTGCTTTGGTACGAAAGTGGGTTAATCCACCAAACGGAAATAGATATACTAAAACTACTACCTACTCTATAAATGAACCAACTCCAAACTAAGCTCTTGATATGTGTAATAACAGATGCAATGTATGCTTCTTCATTCCTGAAAACTAAACCATTAACTTGTTAATCAGATACTCCAACAAATTGTCAACCAAATCAAATATTTAGTTTTCTTCGCATTCTGCCCTTTGCAAACCTTACCCATCCAGCAGAATGGTCAGTTAGTGCGGTCAGTCAATTTCATTGACTAGTAGTTCCTAGTGATCTTAATTTGTTCATTTATAATTGAATCCGCCTCTTAGTTGTTTTTTTATTTACCGTATTATTGGTGCGTAGTATCCGTCTGTTTAAACATTTTTTATTGATTAAAAGTTGTTAATGATTATGATATTCAAGGTATTGTCTTCTCTAATTCATCTTTTGTTCTACTTCATAATGAATTATTTAATGCATAATCAATAAATATCAATGTCAAAACTAATTAATAGATAAAATTTTATTCGATGTTGCAACAACTCTACTGGGAGGGGAATCACACGTACCGACAGAACCTAGTAAACATGTGACCAGGTAGGTTCTCTAATGTAGACTAGTTACCAGTAAAGTCGATGAGTATATCAATAACACAATAATAAAAATTAATAGATGAAAAATGCTTATCTAGAGCTTAGAAGGAAACTCTAATTGTCCATTGTTGGTTGCATTGTCAACTTGAGTGATATGGAAACGTCGACACTCGTATTTGAACTTGAGTGTGACCAGTGGCTCAAACAAACCCTAATTTTTTAAAAATAATTTAAAATAATGGGAATTTTTTTTTAAAAAAATCTAACTTAGATGGCTAGCCCACCTGTAGTCCCATGTTGACGGGCTACGCAAGGCGATATGGAAAAACCAACCCAACCCGCCATTTTGAGGGAGTTGAGAAAACCAACCCAAAAGTTAAAAATGGATCTATTGTTAGAGATAATAAATCAAACTCACGTCATGTTTAACATTTTTCAAAATATATCAAACTCAAAGATTGCAAATTCTAACCTAACCCAACCTAACCCTATAAATCCTTTGACAGCTGAATAGCATCCCCATCATTTTCAATCAGGATAACCCCTTCCAGATGCATGCATATTGGTTACCACACATTTATTAATGGTCATATTTTGCTCTAACTATTGGCACATGTGTTAAGACCTTAGCCGCATACTAATCATTAGCCGCATTTCACTGTTTGCATTGCATGCAGTAATTTTCAAAAGGGAAGTGTAGGCGAGAAGAAACAAACATCTTTTTCTATTTTTTTTTTTTTTGAAAAAACTGCATTAATTTCCAAAATGTGAAAGCATTTGCTGGAATGTGAAAGTATACCTAACAAAAGAGACCTGCAATGCAACCTTTTTAGTCTTTATCATCATCCCTGGTTATCAAAATTCAGAGTTCGACTATAAGGTAAATAAAAATTGACAGAGAATTAATTATTCCAACCAATATTTCAGGTTCTCTTTTTAATCACTTGCGCCCAATCACTTCCTTATTGACTTGCAATTTGAACGTGCTAAGTTTTATGACATTTTAATTTTAATGGGTATACAAATTAAAACAAACTAGTATGTATCACCCGTGCGCTGAACGGGTATACATTTCATTGTAAATTAAAATTTTTGATTTTTTTTATGATAAAAAATAGTCAGTTTTATATTTTAGTGTTTTATTTGACTTATAAATTTGTTTGTACATAACTGCGAATAAATCTATTATGAATTATATTATAATATATAGATATGTATATGTATATATATAATTAACACCAGAAGGGATGATATAACGTTAGGTTTATCAGAAGGGATGGTGAGGCTAACATAAGAAAATTTCTATAACAAACTTCTGATAGTTAGATTTATCTTTAGCGGCTACTTTGACTGCATGAAAGTTGTTTCGCCTTACAGTAGTAATTGAATTATTGTAAAATGGAGTATGTTATTGGAAAATTACCATGTCGTGAGAACATGTGTTTTCTTTTTGATATCATTAGGACAATAAATTTTAAGTTTTTTTTAATGTCAAGTTAATCGTTGTACAATCACATTAACAATTAGAGGAAAAGTTGTAATAAATTCCAATGTCCACATTTAAAAATCTATGAAGTCTTTAACTAATAAAAAATATTGGGATTTTAAAAGTTTCTTTTGGGTTACTAAACAAAATAGTTATAGAAAGAAATATAAAATACAAAATTGATACTCCCTCCGTTCCTGATCTTTGGTACTTTTGGCCTTTTATTTTTGTTCCAAAACAATGGTACTTTTAAAAACCCAATGTACAATTCACTTAATTTTTCCTAATATACCCTCTATATTTATTTATCCTTTTAGAGTTTTCAACGCATGAATTAATTGTCCCAAGACTATTTTACTTTAACTTCAATTATCCCAATACAACTACAAGTGGGGCATTTTAGTACTTAAACAACACAAATTAATGGTACCTTAATATGTGTGTAACAAGCCAAAAGTACCAAAGATTAGGAACGGAGGGAGTATAAGATAATGTCATTTAAATTTTTAGTTATATAAAAGGGTTAATAAACGGATATTGTCTAGCTTATATATCCTATTGTGTATTTGACATGAACATTAACGTATACGCAGATATTTCTCATTAATTTTTGAATGCTGATTTCCACTTGATGTTGAATTCTGAATTTTTGGGCCATGACCTTATTACACACGAGTCAGTCATACAGTATTTGACATTAACAATAAAGGTTTTCTTCTCCATTAACTCGGCTGCAATCCTTTTTTTTAGGGATTATTTAAACCACTGTCATTAAACACATTAAATGCTAGGCAAGAGAAAGAATCAGGCAATCAAATGGGAGTCGTTGATATATGCAGCCGCAATTTTGGACAATCTGAGCTGTGTAGATTGCAGCCGCAATTCTGGATCATCATAGCCGTTGATAATTGTGTAAGGTTTCCTGTTTTTTATATTGTCCGTACGATTAGTGTAAATGTGAATCTGAATACTATTAGACATGGTTGACTTATGGTGTAATCGCTGACGTGTGTGCCATGTGTCAGGAAAAAGCTGACGTGGATTTGTAATAATTGTGATGTATTTTTCTTGAATTAGTGACTTGGACGGACACATGTAAAACTTATGGTTTAGTATAATAAAGATAAAGATAAAGATTGCATTATTTCAAAAACAACATTTACATGAAATCATCCATTCTCTATCTTTGTGATCACTTCATAGCAATTTCTTTATATTTATTATTTCCCATACTACAACAATAGCATGTAATTGTAATACCAAGAAACTCCAGAGATGATACGCAACCTCTTAAGGAACTTTTTGCTATATCGATGCTAATTAGGAGAATTCTTGAAAAAATTGGAAAATACTAGCCAGTATTTTTAAATATGAACAAGTCACCACTTGGTTTGGTATTAAGGCAATAACTGAATAGATTAAACCAGAAATATGTGTAATGTGTTTGTGTACACACCCACACACAGAGGCATATGTGACCTCACTGATTCAACTATGCAACGTTTTCGATTTTGTAAACCTTTTTTATAGAAACACAACTTTGGGGAGACAAGTTCTAAGAAGCTAAAGCCATATTAGTTGGCATAAAAGGTCAGATTCGGATCCTCTGCAGCGCTGCATGGTGTAGCCGCTGCAGAGTCGTTGGATGTGCTGCGTTGTAGACCAAATTCTAAAGGGTCAAGTCCCGGTACAAAACATATTCAGAAAAATATGGGACTGCAATTGTATAATTTGGGTTAGATCTCACTAAATTCTACAAATGTGACTTGTAAGGTGAGAGATATCTCCGACTTATAAAGACAATATCACATTCAGTATGGAACAAACTCTCAATACACCCTCTCATGCCCAAGACTAGACAATTGGAGTGTGACCTGAATCACCCGATAGCAAATGGTCCGCTGAATATTGAATAGGCTCTGAAGCCATCCTATAAATTGAGTTGGGTCAACTCGACTCTACAAAAACGTTTGTAAAGTGAGAGATATCTCCCACTTATAAACACTTTTTCAGACCATATCACATTAAAAAAAATGCGGGACTCTCAACACACAACATGTTCAGGCCAAAACCCAATACCAAATACATGTGATTCCAATATATTTAATCAACTATAGTAATATGAACTGTAGGAAATAGCTGGCTACAATTAACCAATTTTAACAGACAGAATCGATCCATGAAAACACGCAATTACTAGTTGTATATACAATAAAATACACACAATTACAAACCCAAATGTCTCACTTTATTTTGAAAACGTTTCATTCCTCAAAGCATGTCTGTTTCTGCCATATTTCAACAAAAAATCCCTTGAAACAAGCTGAAATTTCTCATCTGATACAATTTTACAAACAGCCAACCTAAGCAGAAAACCTTTGTCTGTCATGAGGAGCAGAATAATCAATATTTGGCCCCACAGGAACGACCCCAAATGGATTGATAGAAGGATGGCTTCCATAGTAATGCAACTTTATATGTTCCATGTTCACTGTACTGCTAATGCCAGGAATTTGGAAAATGTCTTTAGTATAATTGAAGAGATTCGGGTATTCCCGCACTAGCTTCTTGTTACACTTAAAGTGAACTGCATAAACCTGCAATTACAACAGTTGATAATCAAGAACACGATAAGATATTCCCAAACAACAGCAATGAATACCCAATAAGCACACTGTACCTCATCAAATCTAATGAGAGTGACAAACAAACGAATATCCGCTTCAGTAAGTGTGTCGCCGCATAAATAGCGTTGCTTGCTTAGTATATCTTCACATTTATCCAAAGCTTCATATAACTGTCTAGCAGCCTACAAAAAGGACCAAGTAAACAGTTTTAAATGCTAATGAATCTAAGCATTGTAGTATTATTAACTGCTTCTAAAACGGTTAAAAAAGCATACATCATTGTATGGTTCTTGCTTCTTTGCAAACCCACATCTATAAACACCATTGTTTATAGAATCATATACCCACTCATTAGTTTCATCAATTTGGGCTTTGAAATCAGAGGGATATAAGTCCAAGGTTGGATTTTCAGCGATACTGTTGAATTCGGTATTAAACATGCGAATTATCTCCGAGCTCTCGTTGTTAACAATTGTTTTGAGTTTCTTATCCCACAGAATCTGTGCAGATCAAAATCCATCAGTTTAATAATTAACATCTTCTCAGTAAGGCAAATCACAAGAGCAAAAATAGAAACTAGTCCATCCTAAAGTGAAAGAAAACATACAGGAACAGTGTATTTTCCACTGTAGTTTGTACTTGCAATTTCATAAAGTTCTCTAACACTCTTTGCTCCATTCAAAGGATCTGGTTCAGCTCCAACAACATCAGTCTTTGAATCAGGAAAAACCCATCCCATCACATCTTCTGGTTCTTTAATTCTTCCCCATATGGGTTTAACCGCCTGTTCATTTAACACGAGATGCGAGATATGAAATTCTGGGAGGAACTATTGAAACTATGGATTTAATTTATATACAGAGTCGCTGTACAAGAATTTTTACAACGTCGACCCATCACAAAATGACAAGTCATAAAAAATGTTTGACTTTATCTCAACTACCTTAAAAATCACCCATACTAAGAATTTTTGTTGGTTCATGGTGTAAAAAAGTTTACAGCGACGATGTATACCAATTAAACCTTAAAACTATTTTACTTGAAAACATTCAGCAAAAAACCTACTAACCGAGAAACTGATGGCTTTGTCGAGTCCTTTGATATTCAAGTAAGCGAGGCACCTACAGGCCCAGGGACAAGCATATGATATATAGAGGTGATACCTTCCTGACTCTGCTGCAAATTGGGAATTTGGATCCCTTGAAACAAATTGCCGGAATGTGGAAGCAGTTCGCTCAAATGCGCCCGAGTTTGATATCTCTTCCAATGAAGATCGCGCCATTTCAACAATATGCTAAGCAGTAGTAGATATTTTAAGAACAAATCACAAAAACCGCAAAACCTTCAAAGTAAAAGCAGTGTAAAAGAAAACTTAGGTCAACAAAGAAATAAACTTCAGTTTCTGTAGCATAGCTATCATGCTAGATCACATACACAATGAACTTAAAAAGAATTCAAGTATATTCTAGATAGACAACACCACCACAACTGCATATTTAACCAAACCCTAAAAACATGATGTCATATTATTGTAACCCCTTTTGTTCAGTTTCAAACAGTTATACTTAATAGCAATAAAGGGCCAGTGCTTTTCATCTGTGAAAAAATTGAACTCGGATTAACATCTTTCAGGCAATAACATAGATATTGAATTATGCAGTATAGTTGTCCAGAGCACACACAAAAATCAACAACTATGACATGCACTATAATAATGAATATTAACATCACATAGGAAATTAATGACCACCTTACTTATTGAATATCAAAGAGTTAAGAACAGGAGAGAAAGAGAAGGTGGTGTTACCTTGTGATGGAAATTGTAGGAAAATAAAGAGAGAGTAAAGGAGCAGCTGGGGCGGAGCAATGATCTCGGACACAACATTCTTTCGGTGCAATATAAGTAAAGTCAAGACTCGATGTACAATATAGTAAAATATTTTAAAGTGGATGTTAGATATATTTATGACTCCATGCATGACGTCACAAATCCCAATATACTATACTTAAAAAGAAAGTATCAAATTTAGTGGACACGACAGACAACAGACAACCTAGGGGCTGCTATTTGAATATTTTTTTGTTGGCTAAAATGCACATTTTTCTTTGTTTCTGCAAAAATACTCCTTTTTAGCTAATTTAGTTAACTTTGCATGGTATTTATAAGGGTTTGTGTCTCTTCTGTACCGTATCTCCGACCTTGGATGGGATCTGAGATAGTTGGTAGATGAGGTCCTTGATCTGCAGTTTGTCCGATCCGAGGCGGGGTGTTGTACCTGCACAAACACTCCGACGCTCAAGTCAGGGAGGTAGTCAATCACAGGTAAATCTGTGAGAGAGAGTGCTTACCATTAATGAAGCATTGAATGTGTATTTATAGAGTTTGGTGGAGTTTGACCTAATGAATTAGGACCGTTGGATCAGGTGTTGTGATCTTGGCCATTGACGAATGGATTTGCTTTTGATGTGGGCCTCTTTGGTAATGGGCCTAGTTCATGAGAACAATTATGGGCCTTAACCATAACGGTGTCTAAAGTCATGTTTACAAAACCTGTAACATGAGAGGACTGTATGTTGAGATATTTGAGTTTTTCACAATACACTTTCTCGCGTCCAATACTAACGAGTTTGGTGCATGTATAATGTGATAGGTGCTCAAACAAAGATTTAGGATAGACTTTGATACATATCATGATTTGGAACTTACTCATGGTAACCTAATCTTCCCAAAGTTGTTGTCATTATGGTCGTTTTGTCATTGTTATTCTTCATCAAGTTAGTTGCGTTGAGCATCTTTTTTTAGTTTTACAAACCACCGAAGATGCTTCTTTTACAAATTTGAATATCTCGTTGTATACTTCCAATAGGTTAATTTTATGATATCCAAAAGTATACATCAGGAATCCATTCTAATTGTCATCTAGAAGTATACATTTGGACAAGTTTGAGTACTTTTGAAAGTATACTTCTGAAGTTGTTGCAGTGTGTTTAAAAGCTTAAGCTACTTTTTTGTGTTCCAGAAGGATATTTCTGGATTTTGATGATGCTTAATTCCAGAAGTGAAGGTATATGAAAAGAGAGGACCATTGTCAATATCAACATGGTGTACTTGGACGCCATTCGCAACTCGAGACATGGAGACAATATGCATAGGGTACATCTCTGTTCCCTATGGGGCACTTGACAAGTTCCATAAACATCTCTGTTAATTAATGCCAACTCATTATTTTTGATGTAAAAGACAATTTGCCTGATGGACTGTTTTTCAAGAACTGAGTAATTTTCAAATTTAAAGGACCAACTTGACCAAGTCATTATCTTTCAGAGATTAAATGACAATACTCGAATAAATTAATAATAACATCTCGCTCTATTTCTTCATTGACCAGTAAAAAATATCAGCTACACAGGCAATTCCACCAAAACAGTCCAGTGATGATCATTGTTAGTTATAACATAACAGATTGAGCATTTGGATAGTGCTCTCTTTACTCTACAAAGGTTTCGGTATATTTTAGCTCTCTTCTAATGGTGGAATGCAACCCAGTGTTCCACTACAAAAACATACAACAAAACTGTACAACGACATGGAAAAGAACCTGCCGATGTCTTCTGGACTTCAATGTCAAGAGCTGTATTATGACTTCAAGGATTACAATCTTGTATATTAGTCAAAGATTTTGAGTATTCCGGGTACGTGTACGTGATGATGAACGGAAGCTCAAGGCAGAATTGGGGTAAGTTTGGCATTTAAAGTAACTCAGAGCAACGGATACATGCATGATTTATAAGCCTGGTCACAAGGCTATCTGGTTCTGGGATGAGAGAAGAAGTCAAGCTGTTCCAAAAATGAAATGTCAACGACTCCTGCAGTATTTTTTCAAGCAGAACATCCTGCTGAGCTTTCTCAGTCTCTGTTGCTGGTGCAATAAGGTATCTGTTTACAGTTAAATTCAGTTAAGGTACATGAGCAGCTGAGCACAGAGACAAAACTAAACAAAAAAGCAACGCAGTGTCACTCTAAATTAGATTCTCAGATATATCACCAACAAGTGAAAAAAGCCTTCAAAAGTATTTCTAATTAACCCTATCTCACAAGTATATTCCTAACCAATTGGGAGAAATGTCAAGTTACCTTGTGATATCCTGTGAACTGATGGGGAAGAAGATATGAGATGGTTCCATTTTCAAGTCTAATTGTCTAATAGTTTTGTTGTCCTCTGTCAAAAACTTCCGTGCAACCCTAGTCAATAGATCAGCGCCATTCCATCTCAAACTGGTATCGTCATATGTCATATAAAACTCCTCCAAGCACTCCTTTATGAACTGACTGCATTAAACAAAGAAGAAATCTCACATAAACATAATATCCGATACTAAGAAAAACAAGTTAATTGCATTTGAACCTTCACTCAGTCATTCAAATTGTTTACAAAAAGGCTGGAAAACACAAAATCTAAATCAGAACGTTCATAAACGCATCTCAAAATTCGGTCAATGATATTCCAAGTCTATGCACATCCAAAAATAGATTTAAGATTTTAATAGGAAAACAGAATTCAGCAATTGAAACTGGGGAAAAGTATTCCGTATTATTGAATTGATTGTAAACTCAGCTAGGATGATATTCCTAAACTGCAAAGAGACCAGCTCCTACAGAGAAGAGGATCTCTCTCTCTCTGCCAATACATGAATAACAATTTGCTGAATACCTCTCTCCTATGACACTCCCCACAAATATACCCCAGGTTCACACTAGTGCTCACACATTCATCATTCAGTTACATGCTTTGCCACCTCAGCACTCTCTCTCTCTCCCTCTCCTATTCCTCCTCACATAGACCCTCCAAATTAGAGGCCTCACAGTATCATTCACCTCCCTATCAGATTTGCATCGTTCATTTAACCTCATATTGATGCTAATAAACAGATTCCTATTCTCCAGGCTTTAAGCTACTTGCCGATATCTCAGTATCAACTTGAAAATTCTAACTATGGCCTTTGCACCGTTTGCCTAGGATATCATACTAGACTCAATCATCCTTTATCACAACTGCTTTTACTCAATCATCCTTTATCACGACTGCATTTATTTCTGCTATTTTTGTATAATTAGAAGATGTATAATTCATGGAGGATAGCAGTAGTTGGCTCATGGCTACATAATCTTAACAACAATGTCATGAAGGTGCAACAGTTTCCATGATTGTGCTTCAGGCCTTCCTTCTTCGTTTCTGAATGCATTAGTTCTCAAAGCTTTGTGCTATTGTGGCAACTGCAACTAAAAATGAGTTTTTTAGTGTCATTTCTATCACATTATTGACTGGATTGACAATATTAAACTCCTCAAGAGAGTTCGTATAAGGCAAGTTTAAGTAGGTTCTTCTGGTCATTTTGCATCAAGCTAATATTCATAAATTTTGCTATACTGTAAAATTTCCTTCCTAGATTAGCTGAACAAGACGAGATAGAGCCAAGTTCCTTTCAGTCATGAAGGTAGGAAATTGTTTCTCGTGAGAAATGGTTTTCTTTGATACCGAAAAGAAAACAAAAAAAAACATCATCTCTAATAGTTGACACAATCGCCTTTCTAAAATATTAGCCAAGAATATTTTGAGAAAAAGCAATTATGCTTGTTGCTAATGCTTAATTGCGCATAAATGCAGGTTTTAAAGAAATACTACAAAGTATTATAAAACAAATTAACATCAACTCAAACATGAAGGGAGAATATGGAAAGCACATTCAACTATAAAAACCAAGCCTCATCCGATCCCATTAAGTGGGTTCAGCGACATGATCACACACACACACTCAAAAATTAGAAAATTACTCACAATTGATGAACTATTCATAACTAATTATAACATGTCATAATACTTAAGCAAAACATACAAGTAGAAAGTGACAAATGTCAAAGAAACAAACAAGTTTAAGCCTAGAATTCCCAAGTTAGCTTCATCCCCATCTGCAATCCCTTAAAAGGTGTTTTGGAGGTTTTCGAGGATCCCTCCCCTGGTGCGAGCAATAGCGCCTCTATTTGGCTGCTATTGTGGCCACTCCAGCTGCACATTTAATCTGCAATCCATAACTATATCATTGCTATTGACAACTATGATTGGTCTGTTATCGAATTATGGCATTCATGATCCTTGCTTTGATAGCTACATCGAAAATAATGTGTACAAATGAAATCATTCTGGCCGTATAAGAACTTTCTACAATACCTGTTCCTTCCAAAAGCCATCACAGCACCATTCAAAGCACTTTCTACAGCATGATCCTCCATACCCACAGAATTATTAAGGAAAGAAATTGATTTCAGAACTATGATATCAGAGTCTAGATAAATTCCACCGTACCTGATAAATCAGAAGACAATGTCAATGCCATAACTTTCCCCAAGAAATAAACATTAGAGATAGTCAGCTCATACAGCAAACTTAAGCAATTGCTAACTAAACTCACTTGTACAGAGCTGCGAGACGGATAAGCTCACTATAATGAGTAGAATAGAACTTTGTCTTTCTCCATTCAGACCAGGCAGAAGAAAAAATCAGAGCAGGCGTATCCTTGAGCAGCTGGTCAAGATTTGGCATAACAACAGCAACTTTGTAACTGACAAAAGCAACCAAATCATCAGCTAAAAAGGCGAATTTCAAACAACAAAAGAAAGAAAATGAAAGGCCTGAGGGGATAATAATTAATAATTGGTATAATTACCCATCCTTAACAAAGTTATCTTTGAAGAAATCGAGCTCAATTGTCTCAGAGAAGACCACAACACAAGCATTAGGATGGTGAAAGAGCAAACTCTCAAGACTACGCTGATGCCTAACAGTGTACATCCAAGGAGGTGAATTCCACACCATAAACACCCTCATGACACATTTGCCCTTCCTGAAGAACTCATCCATGAAGTTATCAAAAGACAAACGTAGTGGCAACCCAGGAAAATATCCCCAATTATTACCATCGGCATATATATGATCATCACCACTGTTATCATTCAAAGTCCTGCGTTCCTTTCCTCCTTTGACGACAGTCATTGATTTTTCACTACTGGTTTTTTTGTTAGCAGGGAATGGAACTCTCTTAAACTCACTGATCCACCACTTCTGGAGAACCTTATCACCCCTAGTGAGACCAGAGACACCAACAGTATCTGGATCTTGAAGCAAAGGATTGTTCATTGGATTGAAGACATCAAAACCAGACCTAAACATTCTATCTTTTTTGAGAAAGAGACCTTTCTTATCAAACCAATCACCCCAACCTTCTCTCAAGGGAGATGATTTGAGAAGAAGAACGTCTTCGAAAGACTTGATGCTTGTGACCTTGTCTCTCACGTAATCGTTGAGGGAGACATCGTCGGAGCCGAATGAGGTTTTGCTGCGATCCTCTGGAGGGGAAGGGAAGGTGAATTGATCGGCGGTGAGAGGGTCTATGTCTTCCCATTGGTGAATGGAAGAGTGAGGGGTTTTGAAAGAGCGGTGAATTGAAGCGGAGATAGGGTCGAAAAAGAAGAGGGAAGGGTTGGAGTGAAGTTGTTGGTGGTCTTGTTGGTCGAGGTCGATGATGTCAAGTTCGTCGATGGGGTCGGAGGTGGAGAGATCGGAGTCGTCGGAGTCAGAGAGGAGGGAGGAGCGGAATGAGTGGGGGTTGGGGGGAGAATGGGATTGGGAGAGAGAAAGGCGAGAGTAGAGGAGGGAGACGGAGATGAGGAGGAGAACGGCGGAAACTACGGCACATAAGTACGCGCCGTAAGGGGAGCGCCGCCGGGATCGCTGCAGCATTTATCTAAAACGGATCAAAGTCTAAGCAGAAGGAACTACATTTGACTCCTCTCACAGTCTCTGGTGTGTCTCGTCTCTCCGGTCTTTCTTCTTTCCCAGCAGGTATTGCTGTTATGCCAACTCACTTTTTTTTTTATCGGACCCTCGCGGGCGACCCACGCAGTGTCCTAACGCTGTCAACGAAGGATTAATCTGCGCTCGCTACTTGGACTCTTAATTATTTCGCTGGCCAACACCCTATTTGACGTAGGCGGAAATCGAACCCGGGAACAAACCGGATCGACCCCACCACGTCCCAGCAGAAGCCTGAACCACTGCTAGGAGTGTTGATTATGCCAACTCACTTTGCTTGCTTTACTTGTAGACCGAGGTAAAAGTAAAATAATATTTATATACATTCAACTGGTCAAATTAATTTGATGATTCTAGTCAAAAATAATTAATTTGATAAGAAATACATATTATAATCATAATCATAAGTATTATAAATCATGAGTTTGTCCACATAGACTTACAACTACGATCAATCAAAAAAGCCACATACATCTTCAATTAAATACGTGGCAGGCCACGTAGGCAAACACACAACGAACACAGATCCTTTAGACGGCCAAGATTGCATAGCATTAAGTTGTGGCAGAACGAATGGTTAGGATCTGATCCTTTTTCATTCTGATTTTGTTTTTCAAATATGCAAGAATTCCGGATCCAAAATTAATGCTCTCTATTTGGAATTCTTTCCAGCAAGCAATTCAACATCTGATTACCGTCCCCTCAAATTGTGGATCCAATATTAAGGCTCTTAAATGCAAAACAAAACAATCCTGCCATAAACCAATCCTGCAAATCATAAACAAATGCAAAACAAAACAGATACGGAATCATAATGAACGAAATTCATCTCCCTCTTTCTCATCTATTCGTCTTAAATTTTTCTTCAATCATTCTCAGATTTCTTCTCACCTTCAATCTGAGAACATCCTAATCTTGCTCAGATTTTTCAAATATCAAAGCCATTGACATTTCAAATATCAAAGAAAAAGGGAGAAACAAAGACAGGAAAGGAAAGAAAAAGAGAGAGAGCGCAAACGGGATAGAGAAAGTGAGAGATGACGGAAATTGAGTTGAGAGTTCTGATCTTTCTCCCTTCCACTTTCTTCTTCCTTCATGTTCTTCTTCAACCTTCCATCTTTCTTCTTCTTCTGTAGATTTCAGATGCGACGGAAACGAGTTGACGATGACGGAAGATTTCGTTTTTCCTTCCACTTTCTCACCTTGCAAGTCTTCATCTTCACCACAAGTAAGATTTCGTTTTTCCTTTTCATTTTCGTTTTTCACTATTCTTATTCGTTCCTCTTTTGCAAATTTTTTACTTTCAAGCTGCAATTTTATGTTGGGTATGTTAGGGTTTTGGTTGGTTGTTAAATTCCCATATTGCTCATTTTAAGTTTTGGATTTTAGGGTTTTGCTAATGTTGCTGATTTCCCTTTCCATTTTTTCATTTTTTTTCCTGAATGAGGTAATAGAGAGAACAGAGAGAAAAATATGTGATCTGTTTGCATTTCATTTCTTCAAACAGAAACGGAACGAGACGACGACAAGAGCCACAACAGAAGAGCTGCAACGGGAAGCGGCAACAAGGGACATCAACGGGAGCGGCAACGAGAAGCGGCGCATCGACAGGTCAAGTAAAATTAAACCTATTATAATTTATAAGTAAACATTACATATATTTTGTTTGCATCTTCTCCTTTGCAAGAACTGATATGCGATGTTTAAATTACCTAAGTATCCATTTGTCTATCTGCATGATTCCAAGTGAAATCTGTCATCAGCCAATCTGTTTGCATAGAAATAATGCTTCCGCGAGTTTTCACAATTTTCTTATTTGTATCAAGCGATGCAAGGAGGAACCTCATGTCTCATGTAATAGTAGTGGTCATTCTTTCAGTGCTTTTGTAAGTTGTTCTTTATTTGGGTTGAGAAGTTTTTGTGCATCCAGTGCAAGCTTTCATTTTTTTTGAATCTCCCATAACCCCTTTTCATTCTCTATACATTTGTGTTTTGTGTCTATAGTATAGAAACAATTTTTTTTTTTTACCAAAAGAGCAGTAACAACTTTTATGGAGCTAGGAAGCCACATGTTTATGTTTTAGATTTTCCTCCATTGTATCATAAGTGTTCCATATACCTCATTAGTTAGTTGGGGCTTTGAGGTTGAGGGTTTCATTTTTTACTACTTTTAGAAGATGCTTTTTTGTTAGTCTTAGATATCTAAATCACTGTGAGCACAAGGTATGATTACAGATTTGTCATGTTTTGTAGAAATCAACTCAACTTAAATGAATTATGATTTTATTGTAGTGAATAATAAAAACTGATGACATGGTAACCATAAAAACACTGATGAATTGATCATTATTTATTTTCTTCTTTCCATATCCCGCTACTTATAGACCTAATGAATCAATCATGTCTCAAGTTCTCATATTTTATCGTGCGATTTCACTGTCTCTCGCCTTCAGCATGATTCTCCTTGCATAAATGATATATAAAGCACATTCAGGAACTTGGACCCAAGAAGGGAAACAATGGAAGTTCCGCATGTGAGTACTCATTTCTTCAGTTTCATTCATCTAAGTAATATTTTGATTTTGTTGGGATGATAACAATTTTGTTCCTTTCAATTTAGTAATGGTGAAGAAATATTGTATTTATTTGGTGCTATTTTTATAGCTACAAAAATGGTTTCAGATGCTTTACTCAAGAAAAATGTTCAAGGAAATTATGGATGCTCATGGAAACTTTGTTGCTCAGGTAACAATCTAACTATTTGTAAATAAAAAATTTGAGTTTGCCTCCATTTTGTGTTGCAATGGCTAGCCACGGTGACTCCTTTATCTTATTGGTTATTTGACTTTATTCATTTTCAAATTCAATTAAATTGAATACAAGGAAGAAAGTTTAGGAAATTGATATAGATTGTTGGTGTCTTAAACTTTTTCCAAATTATTGATAGTATCTCATTCAAATAAAATGAAAAAAATGAAGAATAAGGAAATAGGAAACAAGGCGAGAATCCTACATGATTATGAAACAACTATAATTGAAGATAATTTGAAGCTGTTATTTTTGTATGATTAGTGACTTATATAAATAGTTGTATTTTGAAACTGTTATTTTTGAATGCATCATCAAGAGTAAGATGATATCTTCAATGACTCATCTTTGCCTTAGTGCATGCTCTGCACTGGTTACCTTTATGGTTTTACATTTGGGTTTGGCTTCATAAGACTATATGTGAAGTTTTGGAGTCAACCACTGTAAGGAATGTTTTTTTCCCTTTTCTTCACTTTCTTACACTTTTCATTGTTATTTTCTTTTACTAATCTTGATTTCTCTATGATAGGTGTAATAGCTGCCGTTGTAGCACAAGTAATGATGGTTCTATAATTTCATTACTAGAGATTCAATTTTTGGGAATTTCTTTTTGGTGCAAATTATAGGTCTTAATTTTGATTGGTGAGTGATTATGTGTGTGATTATAGGTAGATTGTGTATTGAGGTTACATCTGCATTGAAGATTGCTTACATATCTGAGGAATTGTGAATTGAATGTGGTATTTGTGTTAAGATATTGAAGATGCTATTTTGGTGTTGTTAAATTTTGCTTCTTATGATGAAGGGTTTTTGTGATGAAGTTGTTATCCATTGGTGTAGAAATGTCCCTTTGACAAATTGCCAAAGGACTTGGATAACGAACTCATAGTATGGTCGTAATACTTTTAATCCACATAGGTGAGTCTTTTAGCTGCAATTTCCTGAAAATTTGGTGCAATTTGTTTTTTTATTTAGTGTGCGATGAACAAAGCTGTAATTGTAAGTGCAGGTTGTCGGTGCCGAGGCTAGGGAAGTGCTTGGTTTGTAGGAGACAAATGGATAAGAACTTGGTAATCGTATTATGGGAAGCTGGTGTCTTAAAAGAATGTAGAACATGAGATTTTTTGTGTTAGTTTTCCATGCTATAAAGGTCAAACTCGCAAGTTAACTCGAAGTTGTATGAGTTTAGGACTCTAGGTATAAAAATCAAGTCACTGTCATCACATAAATGCACGTGTCTTTCATTAGAGTGAGCACCCTAATGAACTTTATAGGTCTTTAATTGAAGATAAATAAGGCAGAAAATAAGGCATTTGGGTGTAGAAGAAACATTTGGGCTATCAACCAATTAAAAAAATATTTTGAAGGAGTTAAGTCATAGTTGAGAAGGAGTTATCAACAAAATCTTCATGAAGGAGTTATCAACATTCCTATTGTTATCAATTGCACCTTTGAGGTCTTCAATTTCAACTTTTGAGTTTTCTATGTGGCTTTTAGCTGCTGATGGGTGTGTCATTGTTTTTATTGATAATGATGATGCATTTAGTGCTTTGTATGATCATGAACTCGTCTTTGTGCATGGTTCTTGAACTTTACGCTTGAATTCTAAAGAAGCCAGTAGTAACCATTGTACAACAAATGAACTGCACTTTGTTGGCTGAGAATGTTATTTTGGAGGAGTTGTTTGCTGTTTTAAATTTGTTGGCAGGAGGTTTTACTATGATTGTAGCAGCTGGAATTGACTGTGTTTTATTTGCTGTTGAATGTCCCTATCAGAGGCACTATGAGGTTGTGAGGGACTAGGAAATTGTCATTGAATGTCTTAATTTCCCTCTGAATCTTGGTAATTAGTGTGCTATGATTCATATCTATCAATAATGCTCTTTGTTTTTGTTTTTTAATGCTACCATTTGGGGTGATATACATTCGACCTATATGTAGTTATGGATTTTACCTATGGTTGTTTGTGCATAAGTTTTTTACTTCTTTTCTTATCTTAGCCTCACAATCCCTTCTGATGAACCTAACGCTATACCTCCCCTTCTGGTATTAATTATATATATATATATATACTAGGGGGGAAAGACGGGCCCTTCGGGCCCGTCTTTCACGTGTTGGTGAGTTGATGGATAAATAATATAAGGAAATAGTGTTAGTGGGTAGTTATAAGGGTATTTTGGTCAGAAAAATCTGACACCAAAAAAATGAATTCCTTTTATATATAGGTATAAATACATATACATATCTATATATTATAATATAATTCATGATAGGTTTATTCGTTATGTTCAAACAATTTTTTACGTCAGATAACACACTAAAATATACCAAACTGACTGTTTTTTCTCCTAAAAACACTAAAAAATTTAAGTTACAATGAGATGTATACCCGTGCTGGCATGGGTGATACATACTAGTTCGTTTTAATTGTCAATTTAGTCAATAATTTTAGATATTGGTCAAGTTAATTTTTAAAGTTTATTATATGAGAATTAATTTTTAAAAGTTTATTATATGAGAATTAATTTGATAAAAAAGTATGTTTTTTTTTAGTTACAAACCAAAATGACTATTTATATTTTTTCAATAAAAAATTAAATTCTTGTAAGAAAAAAACAAAAACTTAATTTTAAGGTTATTGTTGTTGAGAGATAGCCTAGTTTTGTTGCTCATATTTTAGTTAAGACGTCGTAGTTTATTCTAGCTATCAGGTTTTTTGTTCCAGTATGATATGTGTAGGTGGACTCATTTTACTTGAACTAGAATAAGTTCATTCACGCAAGAAACAAAAGGCTATTCCCGTTGTTTTTTTTTTGGGTGTGACCATGCTATGTGTGGGTGTGCCTTAAGTAACCAAATTGAGTTCGGGATTATCCTTTCTAAATGTAAGGAGACACTCAGAGATTGTCAAAACTCAAGTTACTTTCACTAGGAGGTAAGCTCATTTTGTTGCCCATTGCTTATTTCTTAGCTAGAACATCAAGATTGTTAGTCACCTATTATTTGAGCATGTTCCCACTTGTATTTATCGTTTATAATGATCTGCAGTTTGTTTCTAAATAATATAAATAAATAAATAAGAAAGAAACTAATGCAAATCATGGAGGTATCTTTATGTGAGTATGTACCTAACATTCTTCATACAACGCTATGAAGCAATTCGAATCCTCTCATTTCAAAAACATCCTCAGAACATGATCTTCCTTCACAGGAGAGTTCAACATACCTTTTCATCTGTTTTTTATCTCCACTTTTCTAGCAGGAGGATTCATAATTTCATATAATCAACTCAAATCAGTCAAAAAAAAAAACGAATGTATTTACATATACAATATGTGCCACTGCACGTAAAATAAATCATTTGTGGCATAAACTTACACTATTCATTGTAAATAAACGGGTGTAGGGGAAATGATAATAAACAAAACTGAAAAGCAAACAACAAAACAAAATTGGACTTTGTTTAGGTTAATCAATACAATGACTACCGACCATACGCCGAACTAAATAGCAGGCGTGTAAGATCAAATAGAAACCACCAAATGGCCAAAGCAACCAACAAACACCTGAAATTCAGCAGCAACACTTCATGATGGCTATGCCTGTGTATTGCATGAAATTTTCAAGGAGAACTAACTATCTACCTATCTTCTCATGTAAAAGGATAGAAGTTTGAAAATAGTAAGCTGCCAAGAAAAATATATGCTGCACAATATGCCCATATCACGTATCCCCATTTAAGCCATTTTGTAGGATATGTCATCATATATGAAGCAAACCAATAAAGAGGAGGGTTGGCAGACAGGAAACGAGTGGCCACCTGTTATATGTCAAAAGTTCACTGTAGTAAGAATAAAAAAACTAAAGCCATTCTCAAGCAACAAAAGGATACGACAAGAAACTAAAGATGTAGTGAAGTGGGTGGTAAAAGTGGGAGGATAGAAAATGAAAGGTGTATCTGCACTTTAATTTGTATTGAAATAATGTCAATTTCCATTCCCCCGTTTTAACTCCCCAGTTGTATTCCAACCAAGGACACCCTCATAACAAGTTAGAATATCTAAGCAATATTCAGGACCAGGTCTCACAAAATACGATGACTAGCAAAAGTTAAAGTCAAAACTGGTCAATTTCTCATAGTTAACATGAAATTCATGAATCATGATAAACAAAGTAGAGGTCAACAAAGACAGTTGACACTAACCTGTACGTGCATGACAAAGAAAGCAGTGCCTGCCATGAATCCCAAGTGCAACACAAACGGGAGAACGGATGCAGACAAGTATCCTGGTGAAGCTGCTGGATCGGATTCATTTGGAACACGGGAAACGTCCTCTTTAATCACACTCTTTCTCTTCCTAACATTGAAATGTTCTGTTACGAGAGTGGATAGTGTTATAGTTGCAATGATAGTGACTGGTCATACATCCAAATGCATGAGATTTTATGTGCTTAAATGATGTATAGAATAATGGATTAAGGACTGCAGTGTAACTTATAAGACATAAGTGCACGGATATCACAACACAGGAATGACAATACAACACAGAGGCTGAACCACATATGTGAGAGAATATGGAAATAGCACCACCACATAGAAACTGATCAAGTGGATTTAATTGTGATACGTCCTTTCTCAACAGCAAGTACCTCCAAGCATGCAACATTTGCAAAACACAATTATCTGTTTGAGAATTATACCTAATAACAGATGATTTCTCAACACTGCCAGCTACTTTGGACCTTGACAGATCCTCTGACAAAAATACAATTCCATGGCTCTTTTCTTCAATAGTAGTTTGAAAACCCAGCGAGAAAAAGTTCCAAGGCCTCGACTTAGCATAATGGACAACCGAGCAAAGTGCCAGAGACAGTATTGGAGATGCAAGAAGAAAGTTAGGCAACTGTTTCAGCTGAAAATATCTCAAGAAACCTACACCCCTGGGCAACAATAAATTAACAACCTTCACTGGAATATCTTAATATTTAAACATCTATCTTTATATTCTACAAAGAAAACATGTCATAATAGGTAGCATGAGCTAGATTATAATAATTCTCCCAATAGCATAATTTCAGCAAAATCAATGGACAAAACTTTCAGAACTTAGAAAGGGACATACCAATAATGGCTTTGAATGTAATTGTAAAGCAATGGTACCCTTGCCTTGCACCAAGGCCTTATTTCATCAGGAAGGCGTCCAACACACATATTGTAATAGCCATAAGCCTGGAAAGCTACAAATGGAGCGAAAATACATACACTACGTAAAGCTCCAACAATAACAATCTGCAATGCCAACTGGCAAAAGGACAAAGAATCAAGCAAGACTCCAGTTTATAATAAGGAGTAATAAGCTACAGAATGATAAATTTTCTTTCAGTTGACATGGAAATCAACCCTATAACACCAACCCCAGTTACTGAGTTATGCCCATATCTAAGTCTATAGGAAACAGTTAAGACCCAAACTAATGGGATAAAATTACTAGTTATGGTTATTTCTTTGGGTAGAGTTGTAGACGTTTTTAATTTCTATTCTATGACCTGTTGCATTGAAAAGATACACAACTGAAAAGAACCCTCAAATTTTATTTTTCTTCCTTTTATATAGAATATAATTTAAAACATCACACCCCTACCCTTCCCTCTTCTTCCATCCCTTATATCATAAGATTAAGCATCCATAATCCTAGCCATCAAATTTCTAAATTATGAAGAAGCAGATATACGCCTTCAACTGGTGAACGCTAGCAGCAATGTTATTGTAATTCTGCAAGTGCCAGAGGCCTTTCCTTAATATGAGAAACAGAACATATAGTAAAGAAAGAGACTTTAACCCATTACCCATACACAGTGCATAGTTCAGTTAGAAGTAGACAGTAAGTTGAAAAGAATGATTAAATGCAAATGACAATTTCCAACTATGCTCCCAAAGCCATTTCTCATTCGCAAACTTTATATTATCATGGCAGAAAAGAAGAAAGAAGCAATTAACTCACAATAACACGCTTTTTCTGAAACAGGGCATAATAAGCCCGGTGCATAGTCTGAAAACAAATATATCCAGCATTAAGCACCCCATTAGATCTTGCACAACCAGAGAGAGCTAAAAGAAGAACGGCCAAATTATTTTTTCCAGATACAAAGTGGTACACTCCTCCAATAGAAAGAAGAGCATACAAACTCTCCGAGTATCTGCAATTCAAACCAAAAAAAAAAAATGAAAACCCTAAGTCCCAAAGCAACATTCAGAACATTAATAAACACAAAACGAGAACATTACATTGATGAATAAAATATCGATGCCGGATTAAAGCAGAACAAAACTGTTGCCCGTAAAGCTATATCAGGATCCTTCAAGATAATTATGGAAAGTCTGTAGAAATTACAACAACAATAATCAATTTTAATCCCAACATAATTATAAAATAATAGTTGATTCAAGTAATGTGTGAGTGAATACCTGTAAAAGTAAAGAGCAGCGAGTAGAAAAGCGAGATTGTTGATTAGATAAGCAGAGAGAGCGAGGAGAGTTCTTTGGGGGAGGAAGGTGAAGAAAAGAGAGCGAGAGAGGAAGGAAATGGAAAGGGGAAGGAGTGGTAAGAAAGCGAAGGATTGTTCGTATTCGTAACCACATTCAGCGATGCGGACGAAGTAGACGGAGTCCCAAACGATGCCGTTTTCGATGGAAGAAGAAGTGAGGCGTGATTCGCGAGTGTCGTTGGGGGCGGTGAGGCAGGGTGGGTTTAAGGCCGCGGAGGTGTCGTAGGGAGAAGCTAGAATCCGCCAGAAGATGATTAGCGTCAATACTAGTACTCTTGAATATATTGCTGATTTTAATACTAATTTTTCATGACTATGAGGAGGAGGAAGATGAAGAGCCATTTTGGAGTGAGAAGGAACCACTCTGAAGAAGAAGAAGAAGATCAAATATGGGATGACATAGCTGTTCTTTTGTTTGGTAGAAGAAAGAGAGAGAAAAGGAAGAGAAAAATAGAGAATAGAGAGTGGTTTTTTTGTTTGGTTTTAGGAGAGAAATAGGATATAGAGAAAGAGAATTAGTTTGGTAGTATTTTACATTAGTGTGTTTGGTTGAAGAGAAAAAAGGAAGAGAAAGGAAGGGAAGAGAGAAAGAGAGAAGAGAATGTGCCAAAACAATAGAAAGAGGAAAGAGAGAAAATATTCTCTTTTCACTCTTTCCTTTCCCCCAAACACAGATTTACTGTGAGATGATGAACAACAAAAGGTAATTCATCTTGTCAAGTCCGTTGCAAAAGGGGCTTTGGAATCGATGTCGTTGACAAAGCAAAGGAGATGGGGGCCGACGGAGTAAAAATTTGTAGTTCCAATTCAACAACAAAATGAGTTAAATATGTATGAGTAGAGCATTATCAGAAAAAAAAGTTAAGTCATATATGATAGCAATGTCTCTCTATGGAGGATGGCGATCTTATCTAAAAATAAAAAGTTTGGCCTAGCGGTCACAAGCACAACTCTCTATTTATGACCCATAACGAATTTGCACTTAGGGTTTCTACCAATGTTGGAATCTACAAAACCAAGAAAGGTAGGGTTTGGAAACATAAGAAATGGAAATATGGGAGATAAGACTAAACCAATTTTAGTCTTTTTTTGGTTGAGTTTCATTTTTGCCCCTTTCGATTTCTCTTCAAAAGCAGTTTTTTACTATGCAAAAATCACATCAATGTTGTTCTTTTTGATTAAATTGTGTTAATGTTTGGTCTTTAATCTTTAAAAGTACTCCCCCGACTTTAAATATAAGTAAAAGTGAGTCAACAAAAGTTAATATATTTGATTCAAAATAAATCAACTTCTATTGACCTACTTTTACTTATATTTAAGGACGGAGTAATAATACTTACTCATCTCGATCCATTATCTGTATTAAGATTAAGACTAACTTTTTAGGTCTTACAATTGTATTCATGGTTGCACCTTCAATATTGTAAATTGGCAGAGTTTGCTATTGACCCTTGAGGAATTGTTACCAGCAGTGGATCAAAGTTTTTGTTTAAAGACACATCCACAACAACAATTTCATGATCAAGCAACACAACTAAAATGTTAGCAACAAAGTTAATATAGATAACTACGTTAGTATAACTTTTCTAAAATAACAGACATTCAGGAGGAATCAAAAATGAAAGGGAGACTGAAATGAAACATTTTTTTAGCGAAGACTATATTTTTTGGATACAAAGAGGGCCGGAGCCTTACGAGAGAAACTACACGGAAACAAATCTAAGAGTATAAACTCCACTAGCATCATCATCTATAACAATCGAGCAAACTTCATGAGGAGCAAAATCATAAATGACAAAATCTGAATCCTGATGACACCCAATTGCAGCAAAAGCAGCAGCACACACTTGTTAGCTCCCCTTTAGATATGAGAAATTTTTACTTCCTATTCGTAGGACAAAAGACGCTTAAAACTAAAGATAAAGACAGGAATTATAGTTTAGCAACAAAAAATAGGAAAACTGATACAGTGCAATCATTGCTTGAACAAGACTATGATTACTATGATCAGCTCCAAGAAAACGGCTCTTCCAACGTTCGCAGAACAGCAGGTATATTGCAACTTTTTCTCCAACCACATCTACAGCCTCACCAAAATAATAGGAAGGTCTATCACAATTCTCAAAACGCCATTTTTACATTTTTCTGAATCTTCCAACAGTCTACAGAGAGAGATTGACACGTGTGAGCCAATGATGAATGCTCAAGCCATCTTTTGTTCACAAGTAGCAATTCGAGCATTGTCATTACCATACTACATTAAACTCTCCAATCCATCTTTGACTTTTGTTGTAGAAGAGACATTGTCATCTTTTGACATTCCCCTTTCAGTTCCACATATAATCTTATCTAAATGTTGCTCTTCGCAAGTTGAATGCACTGATTTTGTGGCTGGAGATGCTGACTCTACACTATGCATCACACGCAGGCCTTCTTTGATATCACAAGAAGTTTCAATGGACGCTTTTTCATTACCGGAGTTTCCTAAATATTGAGATCCATCTTTAACTTCAATGGAGACGGCGGAGCCACAATCTTTAGGCATTTCTTCATCGGTGTTAATACCTCTGTCAACACATATGATCTTATCTGCATTATGTTCTTGACAAGAAGTTGAATGCAGAGGCTCCATCTCCAGAGATGCTGATTTTATATTGTCAGCAACAATTGAACCTTCCTTGGTATGATGACCACTTTCTTTTTTGCAAGTTAAGGACAAAATCTTGTGGAGATTTATGTTTTCCATACATTCTGGTACATCTTTTAGTGCAGGAAGAGCTTCATTGTTTGCTTTTTCTCTCCCTTCATCGCAGATATATCCCAGGGCATGACTACTTTTTTTTATCAAACCCATGGCATGACTACTTTTTTTTATCAAACCCATGGCATGACTGCTATTCTTACCTTCAGAATGTGTTGGACCAATAGTGTTTTGCACTTCTGCATCTGTTTTAATGATAGACTCTGTTTGATCCAAACTACAGCAGCTCCCACCAACACCTTTAAGAATATTACTTCCATCTGACAATGGTACTTGTAAATTTAGAGAAGCACCAAGATTGATGCGCTTGTCATTAAGAGATGAACTGTTGTTGAAATTTGGGCGGATCAACTTTCTTTTCTCCATACATTCTGGTACATCTTTTAATGCAGTGAGGGCTTCATTGTTTGCTTTTTCACCCCCTTCATCACAAATATATCCTATGGCATGACTACTATTCTTACCTTTGGAATGTGTTGGACCATTAGTGTTTTGCACTTCTGCATCTGTTTTAATGGTAGACTCTGTTTGATCCAAAGTACAGCAGCTCCCACTAACATCTTTAAGACTATTACTTCCATCGGACAATGGTACTTGTAAATTAAGAGAAGCACCAAGATTGATGCGCTTGTCATCAAGAGATGAACTGTTGTTGAAATTTGGGCGGATCAACTTTCTTCTCTTTTGTTGCACAAGCACCAAATTATCGCTCTTTTTATTCTCATCGGAGTTTCTCTCAATCTCATCACAATGCTTCCTCACTTTGCTGCGACGCTTGAAATCCACAAAACACGTCTCTTCAGCTGTTGTATTAGAATTGCCTCCACTTGCAGTAGTGGAATCCATACTTGGAACTTCCAAGGTTTTTTCAAAGCACTCACCCTTCACCCTAAAATTAATGATTTGAGCTTTATCCTTCAAACTTTTAGCCTTGTTGCGCTGACTGGAGCTTGATTTTTCCTCCCTCAAGCTTTCAGCCTTGTTGCGCTGACTGGGCTTCAGAGTTTCATCCTTCAAGCTTTCAGCCTTGTTGCACTGACTGGGCTTCAGAGTTTCATCCTTCAAGCTATCAGCCTTGTTGCGCTGACTGGGCTTCAGACTTTCATCCTTCAAGCTTTCAGCCTTGATGCGCTGACTGGGCCTTGGACTTTCATCCTTCAAGCTTTCAGCCTTGTTGCGCTGACTGGGCTTTGGCTTTCTTTTTTTCATCCACTGGTTGTGACTCCGACAAGCCATGTTCATCACCTCAGCAACTGCAGTATGGTAATCATATTCCTCACTCCGTGCATTGTTTCCATTTTTTTGTTTGTCAACATCCTGCATCAAAGATAATCGAGAAAACACACTACTTTTTTTCTTTGTATGACTACTACAATTGCTATCTCGAGAATAACCATAACATCCAATGTCATATCCATGACCAAATGAATTGTCGTCATATTGGACTTGGGAATGAATCTCATTTGCTCGGGGAACATCAGGATTAAATGTATCGTTGTTTTGTAGTGTTATCTCATGACTAAGATTTTCTCGAAATGTCATGGGATGAACACTATCGACTAAACATGATTTGCCATTGTGGAAAAAGGAAGAAAGGATTTCATGTTCCCTGCAACTATTTCCAATATCTGAAGAGATAGGTGCTGATGATGACTTTAACGAAGAAATGAAATTGCCAGCCTCATATAAAATAGATTCTGATCCCAACTGGTCAGAATTTTGAGCATCATTGAAAGGCATGTAATCCTTGTTGCTACCATACATAACAGCATTTGGAAAGCCACCACCCCTTCTGCAGTGGGTTGAAAGAGAAGTGCTTTCTATTATTGACTCAGAACCATCATTAACTCCAACAGGTAACTGCCTAAAATTTAAGCCAGGAGCATCAGCATCATACAGAATAGAATCCGTATCTCCTTGTATTGCACATGAAGTTTTCGTAATATGTGTTTGAAATGGGTGAGACATAGCAGAAGTTGGACTGAGATGATTTTGAGCCAAAAAATTTTGCTCTAAAGAAGGGTTTCTGTAGAAGACAGGCAGACTGACATTGGAATCACCTAAACCAGGAATATCATCTGAAAATACCATCCTCTGATCAATTTTTCTTAGGTCTTCGGCCATCAACCTATCACTAATTGATGACCTGCCATCAATATGATATCTGATTTCATCGGATGGAACTTTGGAGTATCCATCATTGATGTATGGCCTAGGGCACTTATCCATATAATCATTGTTTTCATGGGCCGTAAACCTGCTCTCATCCTTTAATGCCAAATAATCACTAACATGTCCACTCATTGTATCCACAGAAAGCCTGGCTGCATGGTGATCTATGTAATGTTCATCCTCGCGTGCAGTGAATCGTCTTTCATCTTTCAGTGGCAAATAGTCAGAAACATACCTGCCTGTAGTATCCACTTCAATGTCAGCAGATCTTCCTTGCTTGTTTAATCCCATATCATCCACATTTAAGCCTGTATACCCAACTTCTCCATCGTACTGTGAATAATCTCCTTTGCATTTATGCACCAAGAAATGTGAACTGTTATCACCCACAACTTGCTCATTTTGAACACTTTCACCAACCATTCCAGTTCCAGGAATAACATATCTTCCAACTTTACCTATTGGGTACCACTCTGATTTCAAGTCTTCCATTCCGGTCATATGTCTACCAAGAACCTCCGGGTCTAGCTTTCTCATGTCGAACAAATGTAGAAGTTCACAGACCTACAAAGCAGCTCAAAGAAACTGATTGGTGTAAAGTCATTGAGAAAATCTTTCTAAATTCATCAAAAACCAAAAAGGTACAAGAGCGGACCTGATTTTCAGATAGCCCGAATTTAAACTTTTTGGATGAAAAGTAATTTTCTCTGATTGCATTACGGAATTCATTTTCAGAGAGTGGCTTACAGAACCAAATTGAAGTGAACTTAACCTAAAGAAAAGATCAATGAGAAAGTGAGGCAATGATTAACTTAATTAGAAAAAATGTACTCTTGCACTCACAATCAAAAGAATGTTGTGCATTCATCAAAATTCAGAAAACGTAGTGGATTCTCACTTGAGCAGGGTAGTGGCTCCCTGATGAAGCGAAGGCATTAGGCTCGATATTGATAGCTCCATCACAAGCAGCCTGGAATACACCGTGAAGTTGTCTCTTCTCATAATCAAATAAAAACAAAATCATCCCAGCTTTAACCTTTTCTACAAACTGGATTGCAGATGCTGGGAGCCCAAACAATCTCCTTCTGAAACATTCTCTTTTGGTTCCACTACTTGTCATAAAAATTGCACCAAAATCTGGGTCTTTTCCAGCAGCAATGTTGTGTTTATCATAGAATCCCATGGACACGGATACCTTTACTATATACTATGCTGTCAAATTAGAGAGAGAAACAAAAAAAAACAATACAAATCGTATTGTGTACTTACGGTCACACTCACATATAAATGAATGCCTTTCAAGTTTGAACTATTAATTAACTAGTATTTTGCAATTTTCAACTTTTGACAAAGATTGTTAACTTCTATAGTTATCATCATTTACAGATATCAACACAATATATCGGTTTGGGAATACTTACAAGGAAATATCGGTTTTCAATCCAAATCGATCAAGTGACCAACTCGACCTAAGAATGTTACTTTCATGATGCTAGTTTGCTGTATCTAAACAAAAAAAACTGGACACGGTTTAATCAGAACACTACAGAAACAAAAAACCTACTCCACAGTGTAATCGGAACACAAATAATCATCTAAAGAAAATTACGATTCATAAAAAAAAAAAAAAAAAAGAACATCGCGCTATGCCTAAACTGTAAAAAAAACTTGACGGGAAGTAGAAATTTATTTAAAAGAAAAAGGTTACAGTTGATGAGAAAGTATAGAATGCGATAAAGCAAAATGGCGAAAAGAGAAAGGAAAGAGAAGAAAACGGGAGAGAAGGAAATAACAGAGCGCACCTATTGTAAAGGATGAGGGTTTGCGTGACTGAGGGGGGTAGAGAAAGAGACGGTGGTTAGCGAAAAAGACGTTTTGTATTGGGAGTTATGGGTCTACAACATCCATATATGTAACCCTTCTTTGCTCCTCCCAAAGGGAGAGTATTTTTTAATAATAAAATAAAATAAAAAGGTTGGTTTTTATTTGACTGCATAAAAACGGCAGGGTTTAAGAAAACGAACTAATCTGGTGAAAAAAAGGAAATAATGGGGAAAAAGGGAATTATTAATATAGGATTTATTTGTTGCTCCAAGCGGTAAATGGTCTTAGATCTCACCCTAAGAATTAGGGTTCGAATTTTGGGTGTGACAAAATTCTATTAGAAGGTGAGAATCACACGAATGGCAAAGTCAAGTTCCCTAACGTAAATTAGTCACCTGCCGATGGATACTTTTTTTTTATATAAACTAGATATCCTCTGCGCGCTGGTTAAGGTGGAAAAGACCTCTACCATCTCATCCAAGTGCTCTTGGGTACCTGTTGATGGATACTGTGCACAAATAACACAATAACAAAAAATATAGGGTTTGTTTGTTGTACAACATCGTTGTAAATTTCTCTACACCATCGGCCAATAAAAGTATGTGGTATGGATGATTTTTATGGTAGTTAAGATAAAGTCAAACTAATTTTATGACGTGTCATTTCGTGATTAGTCGAAGTCGTAAAAAATATTATAAAGTGACAATGTATAGAAATTAAATGCATTTATATAATATTTATAATGATTTAATTTGTATACAATTTTGCTATATAAGATTTTTTACAATAACAACCAATCGCGAAATGACATCTCTAGTTTGATTTTATCTTGACTATCTTAAAAGTCACTCATATCATGATTTTTAATTGAATGTTGGTGTAAAAAGTAAAATAAAATAACTATAGCAACAATGTATACAAATTAAACCCTACTTATAATCCTACAATATATCATCTTAGAAAAATTTATTTATTTAAACTACCTTAAAAGTCATTCGTACCTTAATTTTTTATTGATTGACGGTATAAAAAAAATTACAATGACAGTATATACCAACTAAACCTAATTTACCTAAAAATGTAAAATAAATTACTACTATAAAATTAAAATAATATATACTAAAAACAATAAAAAGAAATATAAAGGACTTGCATTAGAAAAATCTTTAAAGGCGGAATTCAGATTTTTAAAAAACCTAATTCGGATTGATAAATATATTTACTTTTGTTAACTAAATTAATTCAAATTCTTCGAAGAAAAACATATAATATCTAATTTTATAATATAAAACCAACTTCATGAGACATATATTTTTAAAAAAATAAAACTTCGCATGACATACAAATTATTTGTAAGGTTTAATTGGTACGCATTGTTGCTGTAAATTATTTTACACTCACAAGCAACCACAATTTATGGTATTAATGACATATGAAGTGGTTATAAGTTGATTTACTTCTTTTAATGATATGTCAACCTGTAATAGGTCAACGACGTAAATTATTTATACACTAACGAAGTATATAAATTAAATCCTTATTTTTATTATTCAAATTCAACTCCACAATTATTTATTAGAAGCAACACTCTATACGTGTGTATATTGTTTTTCAGTTTCATCAAACAAACCCTCATGTTATTGGTATAATTCGTTACTTTTGATCATCGACATGAAATGCTACGACTTCTCGAAATAATATACTATATGTTTATGTATTGGATTAATTACACTTTTTCGTCCCTACAAATAAAGATGATTTGGTTTTGTCCCTGGAAAAACATTTTTTTTTTGTTTTTCCGTGATTTTCTAAATTTTGTTTTTCATCCTTAGAAATTTATTTATTTATTTTTGTCCCAGCAACAAATATCTGTTTTTGGAATTAGTTCTCATTTAATCCATGATTCGGGGACTAAAATCAAAATAATCTCTAATTTCAAAGAGTAGAACCAAACACAAACAATAAAATAGGGACTAAAACTAACCAACAAAGACTAAAAAAATCTATATTATAAGGACAAAAAATAATAATTAAAAGGACAAAAAACAAAAAACCTTTATTTTTAGGGTAAAAAATATATTTAAACCTTATCTACCTATCTTTATATATTTATTATAAACTATAAAACTTACATTTTAGACATCCTATATTTTTGATACCAATTAATTTTTAAGGTCAAAAATGCCTCTCTCTCTCTCTCTATCTCTAGACATCCTATATTTTTGATAACAATTAATTTTTAAGGTCAAAAATCTCTCTCTCTCTCATGCGCGCACACACTTTAAACATCTATTTGCCCATTTTGAACTTTTTCTCTCTCCTCTTTCATACTTTGATGATTCTCCACATGAAACACTGCACAATGTCGGGATAACTATTTTGTATATTTTATCTTTATAATGTCTTTGTTGGTTATTAATGAATATTTAACTTTTGAGTCTTGAGGAGGAAACATTGCGCGTAATAGTTAATGTTATTGAAAAACAAGTGATAATTAATGTAACTTCAAACTATCAAAATGACAACTAAAAATAAACAATTTTTTTTTTGAAAAACTGATAACGGCTACGAAAGTGAGGGAGGGACTCCGAGGGAGTAACAAGCATGGGGTAGACTTAAAACTCGTTGCGCTCATTGTAAAAATAAATTAGTGACTACGAGAATCAAATCGCTTCAAATAACTAAAGATTAAAAATAGTTAT
Source organism: Astragalus glycyphyllos (assembly GCA_963573325.1). NCBI lineage: Eukaryota > Viridiplantae > Streptophyta > Magnoliopsida > Fabales > Fabaceae > Astragalus > Astragalus glycyphyllos. The sequence goes on from OY754310.1 coordinate 64,361,075, forward strand.
TACTTCTGACTTTGGGATGCTGTACCATATTTGTTCAGGCCAAAGGAGGTTGTTAATATCGGAACTCACTCAAGCTCATCAGCTAATGAGGTCCTCCTCATTCAAAATCTACAGCAGTGATTGGTGGAAGAACACTTTAGCACGACATAATACAGACTTGGCATCATCTGCGCAAGAAACAAAAAACAGAAGATATGAGAGAACTCTCATCACTTAAAAGGGGACCATATCTTCATGATTACTGAAACACACAACAACCAAACGGCCAATAATTAAAACCTTACACAATCATAAATTCATTGTTGTTAAGGATCGGTATTGAATTATACTTGTACTTGTAAGTACAAATGCAAGACCTTGCCTTATCAAAAGAGGTCAGACCAAATGATATCATTATTCACACATCCTTTGAGAGTGAGATTAATGGTAGCCTTGGCCACTGGGAGTTTGCATTTGCTTGCTGTTAAAAAAAGGAGTTTGCATTTGCTATAGTAGGAAGATTTCGGACAGTCAATATTGAGTTTTTTTAATATTGCATCCAATTTAATTAAGTTCAAGACTGAGTTGTTAGAACTCGATCTGATGGTCTGCCTCCTGAGATGCCTAACTATGCCAATGGCGTGCTTTTGCTATTGCTATCAATCCAAGTCCGTGTTTTATGGCGAGTTTCAATCCTCTGCATAGCAGATATAGTTACTAACATGGGACAGGCTGAGTCACACCACGTGGTTAACTATTAATTCCAATGTTTTATGCCAAACAAAACATAATTAAGGAATGTACTTCTCTCTCTTTTTTTTCTTTTGCTCTTCAGATCATAAGTGGCCATATGATGGACAGCATCCCATTTAATCTATAAGAGATGACAAATAAATTGGTTAGCGGTTCTGATGTCTAAATCGGCAGAGTTTAATATTTCATACTATTGGATGTCGAATCATTTGTTACTCGCCATATTGAACGACTGCCAGAGTAAGTTATAAACATGAGAGTGTGCAAAATAATGCAAGTGTACATGCATATGAATACGGTTATAACTAAGTGCATAGCTAAAACCTTACCTGCAATGGTAGCTAAACTGAAAGTAGAAGGGACGTTAGCCTCAACCTCAACAGCAGCTTTAGCCACTGCAATGCCAACAGACACACTTTGCAGAATATCTAATCCTGCACATATCGATGTGAGTGTTCCACCAACTAAGCAATCACCAGCACCAGTAAGCCTCACAACTGAAGTAGGAAGTGACGGCAAATGCACAGCGAAGAGATGAGAGCTTTTGCCAAGTTTTGAAAAACCAGAATAACAATCAGGTGGACCATTTTGCATAACAATCTTGTATAATTGTCTGCTAAAACCACTCCGATTTGTTTTCCCTGAAGGAATTTTAAAGCAGCTTGTCCCTCCTTTGCTGCATAGAAGCACTCCATTTGAGCCTAAGGTAACTAGGACCACCTTAATGCCTTTTTCTAGCAAAACCCACACAGCTGGTTTCAACATTTGAAACAAAGATGCTGGTGAAAGATTTTTTTTATGGTTTTCTTCAAGCGGACGGAACTCCTCACCACCACCAGATAAAGCACTTGCCATCGCCATAAGTTCATCTTCATTAGGAGAAGCAAAAGTTACCTAAACAAAGTAGCACACATGTCATAGGAAACAATTTTGATCAATGAATGTATTTTAAAAGCATAAATGATATCCAATGGTGTTGATAAATTTAAACAAGTATGACGCGCACAATGTAATACATCTTTCTAGTGATGCTAGCAGGTGATCAAACAAACTCATAATAATGATAATATTAAGAAAATGATCAATATCAAGAACTCCAGACAGCACAAGAAAAGTTTCTGACATTACAACAGCTGTTTACCACTATTTCAGTCTATCGTAATTCAAAATTTCTCATGAACACCTTTGACCAAATCATGAAATAGATTTAAGAAATAATATCATGTTCATGGTTGTATGAAGCATGGCACTCACATACTTGACAATAGAACTGATTCTTCGGGATTTAGTAACCGACACTGGCTCAAACCAGACAGGACACCGAATGTCATCTGCCACTGAGAAATGAATATATTTATGCAACCAAAAAAGATAACATTCATAATGAGTTTATAATCCAGTAGATAAAGAGGATAAACTTAAAAGAGTAAGTGTGATTTACTTTTACAAGAAGCTTCAAGGGAGGGACAACTGAGATTTGCATCAACCATTAACACTGGAGCAGAAAGTAAAGCGCTCTTGAAGTGTAAGATCCAGTCAGGTGTCAGATATTTTTCCTGCAGCAATTTGATCATATTAGGTTCTCCTTTTACCTGATTCAATCTCTTATAACAACTGTGATTATATATCTTTTAGCTTGCTTGAGCTTGGAGATTACTTGTTAGCTTAATACTTGAATGATCAACTTACAAGAGCTTCAACACTGGCAACGCCAGCTGCTACCTCACCATTAACATCAAATATATTGCATACAACTGGAGTGTCAATATATTTGTTCTTCAAAATACCTACATGAAATTCATCAATTCATTGTCTTGTGTTGTTATAATTGATCTACACAAAGATGAGCCGTGAAGACTCAAGAGCTTACCTTCTGTTGATAGGCCAGCAGATTTCCACTGTTCCAACAACAGGTTTCCTAGAGCAAAAGATAAATAAAGACAAAAGTGAGACAGAATTTTATAAGTTTCTTCCCTAGAGGCTATAACCAACGAATGAAGCTTCTAAACTAATTGGCATTTATCATTTGACAACCTTAAAAGGATATAGTAGCTTAAAACATTACAAATTTGAGATGCTTTCTGATCTGCTAATTATTGGCATAAGTGAAGATATAAAGTATATGATGGTTTCTTTGCTTTCCTGTGCTGATGAGTATGTCACACAGAACAAAAACTATTATCTTATTATTTAAGAGTGTTAGATGTTTAGAGTCACTCAAGGGTCATTAATATAGGTATTTAGTTGAGTGTAGAAAATCTAATATCATAATTAGGAGTCAAAGTAATTAAAGGTAGTCCAAACTGTCAAAAAGATATCATTAAGTAATCCACTTGAGGGTACAGACAGTAGGAGTTTTTACTACTTCTGATCAGATTAATAGTGGTGTTATTAGCAAAAGCAAACCGTATCTATTTCATACTGAAGGACACTTGGTTCATTTTTCTCAAGTACTTTCATACTTCTATCCAGGGACCATTTCCAATCCCACCCTACACACTTTCTTTTCATTTCATGGATTGCATGGCTTCTTCAGAAAATTATTTTACTATCGTTTTCTGTTAGAAGAAAAACAACACTAGTTTTGTGTTTTATTCTCTAAGTAGGATGAAAACATATGTCCAAATTTAGATAAATGAATTAGAGAAATGTTGCAATTAGGTATTAAAAAATAACTGACAAATTTTACTTTATGTCAACTGTGTCAAATTCATAAATGAGGGTCCGAAACTGTGATCCCTTCTGCTGAAGTATAATCATTTAAATAGTGTTAATACAATCTGATTTCTAGCATCGAAACTAGCTAAATTTCTATAACTGCTATCTACAGCTGGGCTATCTAATAATTACATAATTACACAATTATAACTGTACAATAATGCAGAATCTTCTGGTTTAAATGGAACCAGTACTAATCTGCTGTTTTTTTTTTGGTTAAATAATCCGCTGGTTTAAATGGCCAACAAATCTGCACTGTTAAATAATATTCTGCCATTCAATTCTATTGGCAAACTAAAGTTGCCATGAAATGGTCCTGCTTAAGTCTTAACCATGATAAATGCTAAAAGATGAAAATTAAGATGTTTTGAGAAACTAATAATCTTACCAGCCATGTCTAACCCGAGAGCACTAATCATATATGGCTTTGCTCCTAGCTTTGACATGCACTCTGCTACATTCCTTGCCACACCTCCTTGGACATAATAAACCTGACAATTCTCCCGTTTAAGATAGGCGGCAACATGAGAAGGAAGAAAAAAAAAGAACAATAAACAATTGTTAATGCTCTTTACATCATTGATAAGACTGAGCAGTAACAGCCAACAGGTTAGAAGAGTGCTGACTCAGCAGAAGTTAGTTATGCGGCTCGTAGTTAGTTAGGAGGTTCGAGTATCAATGTACAGAGAGACATCTATTTAAGAAGTACTTCAGCTTCGTGTATTCTTGATCCAATTTAGTTCAATGTGGCTTCTTTCTTTACTCTCTGGAATTTTACTGTGAAGATATCAGAGCTCTACTAGTCGAGTTCGAGTTCCATTTGGAGGTGCAAAAACCTCATTCATACATGGACCCTGAGTTTGGTGACAGCACTCTTCTCAGCTGTTCAAAAAAAAATCAATCGTCACGCCAATGGTTCAATAGAGAGATTTAAGGCACAACTCGTTGCAAAGAGGTATAATCAAATAGAGAGGGTTGATTTCTTTATCACATTTTCTCCGGTGGTCATGTTATCTACTGTGAGATTACAGCTGGGTCTATCTCCTGTACACAAATTGCACCTAAAACAATTGGATGGAGATAAAGCGTTTCTTCATGGTGATCTACATGAAGATGAGTACATGCTGGTAGGAGTTGATTATCCCATTTCTATCAGAGTATGCAAATTTCACAAATTGCCATCATCTCTGCTAATTGAGCAGCGTTTCCTTCCAGCACATGGCGATCACGTGCTGTTTACACTGTCACGATCAAACTCCTTCCCAGCTCTATTAATTTACGTGGAGGATATAATTTTTTGCAGGCACATGTCTATCAAAATTTACCGAGACTAAAACACTTTTGCATTCAGCCTTCAAGGTTAAAGATCTTGGTCAATTATAGTTTTTCTTGGGGTAAGAGGCAGCTCACTTCTCTACTGGGTTTTCTCTCTGCCAGAGAAAATATTGTTTGGAGATGCTATCTGATGCTGGCCTTACTGGCTCCAAACCAGCAAACAAGCAATAGGTGCATCATGCATGTGACCATTTTGAAGCTTTTCCTGCACAATGTGGCTATCTATATTGAAACACTTAGTGCATTTAGGTAACAGCTGAGAAGAGTTCTGAATCAGCAGAAGTTAGTTAGTAAGTTAGCTAGGCAGTTACGAGGTTAGAGTAGCGAAATTGCAATGCACAGAGGGACATCATCAATAGACGAAGCAGTTCAGCTTCATGCATTGATTCATAGGTTTCATTTTTCCCAATACTTCAGTTCAATATGACTTTTTTCTTTAGTTTACCCTCTGGAATTTTACTTTGAAGTGGGCATAAACCTCAGATAAGATTGAGAACTGAGAAGCAATTTCCAATAATCTTAACTTTCACCAATTTGAGATGCATTTGGGCAAGAGAATATTTAGACTTCTAGACCGATGAAGCAAGTGAGTAGTAGTGACTAGTGACTACTAAATCATAGGTGGTATATATTCCTCTTAAGCACTTCAGCTATAGTTGTATCAGGCTAGTAACTAAGCATATAAAACTTGCACTCTCAGGAAAGCAAACAACAATGAGAGAATAACCTTGCCAGGGGTTGTAGTTCCTGGAGAAGCATGGATTGAAGGTGTGGCATGAATATCCAATACCATACCCCCAATTATCACAGCTTCTGCATCCCCATGCTCCAATTGTCCCCCTCTTACCAGAACCTTACAACCAAACAACAAAGTAACCATAATAACATGAAAATGAAAACTGGGGGAGGGGGATTAAGGAATGGGATAAAAAAGCTCACGGGATGCAGAAGAGTATTAGCTTCATGTGGTTGCAATGTTCCCTTAATGCTGCTGCTCTCCATTCCCGTTGTAAAAATCCAGATCAGTCAATCATGTAGCACGCAATTACGTTATGTGATATTTATTATCTGACTGAAAAGAAATGAAGAAGGAAATTAGGAAACAATACAATGAAACCAGACGTGATTGTTTGGAACACGACGAATTGCTTCGAGATTGAGAGAGAAGTAAACAAACCTTACCCAAGTCAACACAACACAACAGTCACGTGTCAAGATGATCGACAGAGAGGGGTGGCTTGCAGCAGCTCATGGGCTTCAAAGGATCACACTTTGAGACCTTCTTAACCCTTTGGGCTTATAAACAAATTTCTTAAGCTCGTACTTCTTTGGGTTTTTGATTAAAAACTAGCTATGTTATCTAGTGTTTTCGGCTATGGTCCATTAAGCCTCTTATGTCAGAGGGCATGAATTAGACCGTGTATTTAGCCTTGAAAATTTTGTTAGATAACAAAGCTACATCTCTGGTTTAGGGGGTTTCTCCTTCTATCCCTGTTTGGTTGATAGATTAAATGGTTTTCCATTTACAGAGATGACAAAAGAAGTATAGAAAGGTATCTATTTTATCTGATGTTAAGTTTAATATATTTATCTGTTGGCTATGATCTTAAGACAAGCCGATCCACAACATTTTTAGCCCCTTTTTCCTTATGGAAGTTGGTAATTATAGTGATCAAAATGATCACATAAAAAATGAAGAATTAATTGAATTCCCCAATAATCTAGACCAACTTAATAAGTGGACTATTCCTTCTGTTCCCTCAAACCAAATATATAAATTTGGTATGTTTGATTTTAAAGCAAGATATGCTATTAAACAACTAGAATAAACAGTTCAGATAGCTGAAAATAACCAAGTAATAAGGCTTCTTAATAAAAAGGACTTAAGTTTTTCTAAGGACTATAATTTCGTACATATTGGACTAATCCAAATAGCCCTTAAACCTTTGACTTTACTTGGATTGAATTCAAGTATTATGGCCTATGTCCGTGATGGCAGGTGCAATAATTTTAAACAATCCTTAGCTGCCCTAATTGAGACAAGTTTATGTCATGGACCTGTTTATTTCGAAATAGCTCCAAATTTGAGCTTATCCTTATCTGATAAAAATATATCAGAAGCTCTTCAGCTTAATATTCATACAAATGGGTATGACTATAAGCAATGTAGTGAAGTCATAGCAATATGCTATAGAGTTTACTATAAAGTTTTAAATACGCTTAACCCAAAGGCTAAGCAAATCACTTTTCCAGGAACAACAACTTTGGTGCAAACAAATTTGCTCACATCAAATATTGCAACCAATAGGTTAATCAAATGGGAAGAGATTGACTTTCCAGAGACATGGGCGCTTCCTCAGGAAGTAAATCCCAGGCCAATCCTTAATAAGGAAATAGACCAAATAACTCAGAATACTGAGGGTGACATAGAAATTAGATTCAATCCTAATAGGATTACTAAAATCCCAAGGTCCTTATCATCCAGACACTCAGTGAGTGAATTCTATTCTACTCCAAGTGTATTAGGTAGACCTTCTGTGTCCCAAACCAATGAAGAAATTGAGACAGTAGAAAATATTAGAATTAGTAAGAATGATATTCCCCATGGTGTTTATAACACAGGAAGTAGGCAATCACCTACCCAGTCAGATATGAGCTTCCATGTGGATGGACTTTAGTCCAGGAAGTGATCTGAGACAACTCATCAATGATGAGTTCATGACAGAAAAATATACCAGTTTCAGAAAATGGTATTTCAAATATTTCTCTATTCCCGAATTACATATGATAAAAAACGATTTTTATGATCATTTATCTATAACACAAAGTTATATGCCTTTTGTTAAATGGTTTCTAACCTATTTCGTAAACAGATTAGACTCTGAGATAAATGTTTTACAAGAAATAGTCTTCGAAACAACAAAAGGAGAGAAAATCTCTTCTGCTTTCCCTCCTAAGAAAAATAACATTATTTTAGGAGAAAGTGTTGAAGCAAGTGCTTTTATTAGTCTTCAAAAAATAGAACGAGACCAGGTTACTTTAAAAGAATTAAATTCTATTATTAGGTCTCAAAATTATACAAATATGTTTCTGGTCTGCATGGGAGATCAATTTAAACTTCTTGAAGAAAATATTTCTTCCTTAAAGAATCTTTTTGAAAATCATATTTATCAACAAAAAACTATTTTAAAAGTTTTTTCCCCTGTTCCTATTATTAAGGAAGAACCTATGGTTCAACCCCCGATTAAAATTGAAGGTTTTAAGATTGAGGATAGTAAAAATGATTTTATAAAAATCTTAGAAGAAAAGCTTAAGAACATAAATTTAAATGTTCTCTCTGAGGAACTCTTGTCAGAAGCATCTGATGAAGAGATAGATAAGCTAGCAAAAATGTTTGCTAATCAGGATATTAATAAGACCAATCGGGATGAAGAAATTAATCCCATCTATACTCAGCGCCAAGTTGAGAAATATTATTATAAAAGGCCTTCTCCCCAAGATCTTTTATATGAGGAAAATGATTCCTACCAAAACTCATACTCTGGGAAACAAATCTATGAATGGAACATAGATGGCTTAAATGATAAGCAAATTATTGATTTAATACATAAAATGATTATGTATTCCACAGTCTGTAAACAACATGGGAACTCTGATAGTTCCATTGCTTCGTTTATAGCAACTGGCTTCATAGGCCAGTTAAGAGGGTGGTGGGATCATTATCTCACGGAAGCCCAAAAAAGAGAAATATTAACCCATAAGAAAGAAGTTAAAAGAGAAGATGGTGCTACTGCAAGCACTGGGGAAGAAGACGCAGTTTATACCCTGTGTCTATCTGTCCTTAAAAATTTTGTAGGAACCAACGTTCCCATAGCAGAGAAACTAACCTCTCTTTTACAAAATCTAAGATGTCCTTCTTTAACCCATTTTAGATGGTATAAGGACACATTTTTATCCAGGGTCTTCCAACTAACAAAACCCAATGATATTCATTGGAAGGCAAAATTCATAGATGGTCTTCCCCATCTTTTTGCAGAAAAAGTTAGGCAAACCCTAAGAAGCCAGAATGATGGTATTAATATCAATTATGATATTTTAACTTATGGGCAAATAATAAGCTGCTGTATTAACGAAGGATTAGCCTTATGCAATGACATAAAGCTAAGAAACCAATTGAAAAAGCAAAAGCTAACAGAAAAACACCAGTTAGGTGAATTCTGTGAGCAATTTGCTTTTGACTTAGGTAAATCACCCGAGGACAAAAAGAAGGATAAAAGAATATCTCTAAACAAAAAGACAAACAACTTTTATAAAAGTAAAAAGAGAAATTTCAGAAAAAAGAAAATCTTTTCAGAAAAAGCTAGAGATAAGATCAAGCCTTTCCAAAATAGAGGAAAGAGAAAGGCCAAAAGGCTTGATATTACTTGTCACAAATGCGGCAAAATAGGCCACTATGCCAATCAGTGCTGGACTAAAAAGGCACTAAATAATATTCAGGATGAACAATTGCGTTCACAATTAGAGAAAGTCTTATTAGTCAATTCTGAATCAGAATTAGATACAGATGTAGAATCTACAAGTGAAGATTTAGATATGATTCAGACATCCACTGAATCGTCATCAGGAGACAACAATGATTGTCAGTGCAATGAGATAAATTATTGGAAATCCATCGTAGACATGAATGGATTAAATGTCCTCACTAAGGAACAAGATGGAGCCTTAGAGGCCTTAGATTCCATTAAAGATGGAAGCATAAAAAGAAGAATGATAGAAGTTCTTATGAAAGAACATTCCAGAAAAGATACTCCTCTAATTATAGAGGCACCTTACCAAATTAGTGAAGTCCTTAATAGATTCCATGAGTCTAATATTAAGGAAAAACCTATTTCTGTTAATGATCTCCATAGGGAAATTAACATTTTGAAAAATGAAATTTCCCAAATTAGGAAAGAAAATATCCTTTTAAGTGAAAGAGTTTCTGTGTTGGAGAACCCAGATAAACCAGAATCTTCTTCAAAAGGTTACCTTTCTATTTTAAATAGAATTACTTCGCAAAAATGGTTTGTTAGAATCACTTTAATTATTGACAGAGATTTTGTCCTAGAAAACGAAGTGGCACTTGTAGATAGTGGTGCTGACTTAAATTGCATTCAAGAGGGAATTATCCCTACTAAGTATTTTTCAAAAACCACTCAGTCACTCACCCAGGCTGGAGGTGATAGATTGAAAATCAATTTCAAACTGCCAAATGCTTACATTTGTAACCAAGGAATATGCATTCCTACTTCTTTTATTTTAGTCAAGAATCTAACCCATAGAATCATATTGGGTACTCCTTTTCTCCACCAGATTATGCCTATCATTAATATTGACCAAAGAGGCATAACAACTATTCTAGAAAATAGGGAAATTATTTTCGAATTCATTTCAGACCCTCATACTAAGATGATCAATGAAGTTAAAGAACTTTTAGCAAATAAAGAAAAACAACTATGTTTTCTTAAAGAAGAAATCAATACTATTAATATTAGTAGCCAGCTTAATAAAGCTAATATAAAAACCCAAATAAAGATCTTAGAAAATCAGTTCATAGCCGAGGTTTGCAGTGATTTTCCAAATGCCTTCTGGAATAGAAAGAAACATATAGTTTCTTTACCTTATATAAATGACTTTAATGAAAGTCAAATACCTACAAAGGCCAGGCCAGCACAAATGAATCAATAATATCTTGATCTTTGCAAAAAGGAAATAAGTTCTCTCATAGAGAAAAAGCTTATAAGGCCCTCCAAATCTCCTTGGAGTTGTACTGCCTTCTATGTGAATAAACATGCTGAGCAGGAACGAGGAGTTCCCAGATTAGTCATCAACTACAAGCCCCTTAATAAAGTTTTAAAATGGATTAGGTACCCTATACCTAATAAGAAAGATCTATTAGACAGACTAAACGAAGCTTTAGTCTTTTCTAAATTTGACATGAAATCTGGGTATTGGCAGATCCAAATTAATGAATCTGACAAACACAAGACTGCATTTACTGTTCCATTCGGCCATTATGAATGGAATGTTATGCCCTTTGGGCTTAAAAATGCCCCTTCAGAATTCCAAAATATTATGAATGACATATTTAATCCTTATACGGATTACATGATCGTCTATATCGATGATGTTTTAGTTTTTTCAAAAACTATAGAACAACACTTCAAACACCTTAAAAATTTTAAGAATATTGTCAAAAACAATGGCTTAGTTTTATCAGCTCCAAAAATGAAGCTTTTCCAAACTAAAGTAAGATTTTTAGGTCATGAAATTAACCAGGGAAAAATCATTCCTATCAGCAGAAGTATAGAATTTGCTTCTAAATTTCCTGATGAAATATTAGAAAAAAAGCAATTACAAAGGTTTTTGGGAAGCCTGAATTATATTTCAGACAATTACAAAAATCTAGCACAAGATACTGCCCTTTTATATAATAGGCTTAGGAAAAATGCTAGCCCATGGACCGAGGCCCATACCAAAGCCGTCAAATATATCAAGCATAGGGTCAAGAGTCTTCCTTGCCTAAATTTGGCAAACCAAAATTTTTTTAAGATTGTTGAGACAGATGCCTCAAATATAGGATATGGAGGCATCCTTAAGCAAGTTGACCCAAATACTTCAAAAGAGGTATTAGTTAGATTTACTTCGGGAAAATGGAATCCCACACGGATAAAGTATTCAACCGTTAAAAAGGAAATGCTCTCCATAATTAAGTGCATTTCTAAATTCCAAGACGATCTCCTAAATCAAAAATTTCTTTTAAGAATTGACTGTAGCTCAGCCAAACAAATTATTGAAAAAGACGTGAAGAACTTAGTTTCTAAACAAATTTTTGCCAACTGGCAAGCCCAATTATCAGTATTTGATTTTGATATAGAATATATTAAAGGAGAAAATAACTCTCTTGCTGATTTTCTAACTCGTGAGTTCTTGCAGGGACATGACAAGCCCCTATAGGGGTAGAGGCAGAGGCCCAGGGGGCCCAGGCAGAGGAAGGGGTAGGAGTAACAATTTGTTACCTTACCACCAGGAACCAAGCGCCCCTCTCCTAGGGGATTGGACAACAGTTTACCCTAATAGGGAAAGAAGAATGCAGGCATTACCTGCCCCTCAGAAGAAAGAAGAAATTGCTTCTTCTTCAGGGACCAAATCTGGCTCTTATGCTGAAGCCATGGTTAATCCTTCCCAAGAACAGGCTCAAGAATACTTTGAGAACCCTATTACTGAGGACATCATGTATATTGATGATGAAGACCTCAGTATAACCAAAGACCCATGGTCAATTAAGACAAGGTATCTAGAATCTAGAGGATACCCAGGTCTTTACGGGAAACCTAGACCCCACCTAGAAATTCTACTGCTGGTTACTGAATCAGTAACTATAACCCACCATCATCAGAATAACAACCCTCAAAGTTTTATAAACTTTAGCAAATGCCACATTAATAAAATTCTCCTTCCAAGAGAATGGGGATTAAATCCAAATGGAGAAAAAGCAATCAAAATTGCTGAAAATTCTTATGCATATTTCAATTACTGGGATTATATCCAAGCTTTCACAAAAGCTTTTTATTATCAAAATCCGAAAAACAAGCATTCTTGGTTTTTCAGCATTAACCCAGATATTATCACAAAAACTATGCCAAATTGGTTTTACAATTGGTGGCAAAAATTTGGTCCATCTTTGGAAATTCTGCCAGAAGAACTTATGAATTTATACAATTCATGGTGTGATAATACTCCTTTAATTGCTAAAATAGCTTCAAATAAACTTATTACAGGACAATGCCCTTGCCTTTTCTTCATCAAATTTCAGATACCTTGGATTTGGAGATGGTCAATAACCATTGACAAGGACAAGTACAATATCCCCCTATTAAGAAGAAACTTCTTCAACAAATGGTGGGCTCGTATGGACCCAGAAGATTTAAAAAGTTTAAATCATAAAATTAAATCTTCTATCAATGAAGATAGAAATAGTGATCTCCAAAATGTAAATCTTAAAGATTTATCCATGGCCAATTTAAAACATTATTTCCAAAAGAAATACCCTCAAGAATCAGAAGAAGAAGTCATGGTCAGAACTCTCGACCACATGAAAGCACAATTTTTCAGCACATTCCCAGTCAAAGACATGTCAACATCCTCATAGGGATCAATAGAACCCAACGACATGGACTGCCTTGCAGGGGAATCCCAAGAAGAAGAGCCTTATCCAGAGGATTTTTGGGACTCAATGATCTAGAATATGACTCAGCATATTAAGGGAAAAGGACAAAAATAGTCACAGAGGCACCTAATAATGGTGTCCCCCATATAATCTTTTCTTTTTTGTCTTTTAGTCTTTCCTGATGTGCCTATGGGGCCCACTTAGTGTACCCGGCATCATTAAAGATTTTTTGTCGTTTTTGACCGGCTACCGGAATGTACAGTAGCCCTTTTACCGGCTTAAATAGTAAGCCTTTAGTTTGCCTATATAAGGCATTTCTCCCCTTAGTTAGAGGCACGCTTCAGAAGCCTCTTTCTCTCTCTCTCTCTCTCTCTCTCTCTCTCTCTCTCTCTCTCTCTCTCTCTCTCTCTCTCTCTCTCTCTCTCTCTCTCTATCTCTCTCTGCTTCTCTTTTATAACCCTCCTCCTCTTGTAACATATCTTCTCAGTTTGTAATAAAGTCTTTAAAGCTTTGGATACCCTTTTCAATTCTTCTACTATTATTCAGGTAACCTTTTTTATGACTTTTCTTGGCTAAATTAGTGTTGTGGTAGGCTAGTTCTTATGAACTGACCCCATCCAGATAAACATCACACTAGGGGTTTCATGTGTTGGTGTATTAGTGTGTTAATGGGTAGTTATTATTATTATTAGAATTAGAAATAGAAAAATATTTTTGTCAGAAAAATCTGACACCAAAATGATAGTTTTTTTTAGAATCCCCTTTATTAATAGTTATATATATTAAAAAAATTTAGCGTTACACTAAATCGAATTAAAATAAAATATATATTACTTAATTAATATATATATATATATATATATTTTGCTTAATATAAAAAAGTTAAATAAAATTAAACTAACAAAAATATTAATGTTTTTTTAAAAAAAAGGACCCGATTTGGCGAGCTCACGTGACAGCACTAGTGAGCATTTTCCCACTCCACTTCACATTAGCTTTCGGGACCATTTTTTTTTCTATGCTACGGTGGCAAAAAACCCCAACCCACATTCATGACGGACACGAGGAGATAGTTAAATAGGTAATTGCGAGTAAAATCACTAGATAGTTGTATTACTCATTTGATTGTTGGTAACTAATCTATATTTATATTAAGGAATGTGTCTCTCTTTCTAATAAATTTTTTGCCACACTCGTGACTCGAAGTTGACACCTTAAAGTGGGATCTGAACCGATTATCGACTTATTGTTCAGACAAACTCTTATTGATTATCTCCTTTTATCAACTAATATAATCTATCAAATACTAAATAGAATAAATATTTAAGTCTCTTATATGAATAACAAAAAATAATATATATTTTTTTTGTGTTTTTAAGTAATACAATAAATACTCTTGAGTATCTACGGATTCCCACAAATATATGTTAGTCGTAAAAATTCGTACACATGAAACCCGCACAAATATGAGACAGGTACAGAGACACCTTTATCGAATAAATTAGATAACGAAGGACTAGTACCCGTGCTCACCCCGCCCATGATATAATTCTAGTTTAAAAGTATTTATTAAAAAAAGATCAATTATTGTAAAAAAAATTAAAAAAATATCAAAGATTTCAAAGATTTGGCCATACCATTAACATAATAAAAATATTCGGCCATACCAAACCCAACTACCCTTTTTTTCTTACTGATAAGCAATTAAAAAAACTAGCCTGTTTTCCTATAATATGGCTAAAATATTTTTTTGACAATGGCTAAAATATAATAATGTGCTTGTAATTCATCGAACAGTGACAAAAACACTTGTAAAACTGAAAATATATTTTTACCCAAAGCCAACAAATATATTATTGATTTTTTGTCAAAAAAAGATATACAGTATTGTTGAATGCGAAAAAAAAAAAGGCTTTCACTCACCAACCCTCAATATAGTTCTGTCAAAAAAAACCAAAATATAAAAGGCTTTGGTGTAAGTGCCGAACAGAACATAGACGCGCACTCAAGAGAGAAAGAGATGGCTTGCAGGCAATTGTGGGCTTCAAGAGCCGCATCGTACCTAAGGATCTCTGTGTTTCAGAGAGGCTTTTCTACCGGTAATCTCCTCCTCCTCCTTTTTTCTCTCCCTTTGATCTGCTTTTCATTTGTTTTCTTGTTTCTCTGATCATCACTTACGATTGTGTTCATGTCATTTTATGTGTATGGTGTGGATCTTGATCCGCCTCCTCCAATGCCTTTTGATCTAGACTTTTTCCTTCTTTACTTTAATATTACCTATATATTAATGGGAGAGATCCTTCAGGGTGGTGGTTGGGGTGGCGGTTGGAAAGGGTAAGGGAAAGTGCACCACACCAAACCAGTTAGCCACAGGCAATAGCATTACCAATACCTATCACCAAATTTTTATGACCCGGCCCGTTGGGCTGTGGTCCTGCCTCCCTGGTGTTGCCGTAGCTGTGGCGGCGGGCGCGATCTGCTTAGTGTTGGCCGCTCCCTGCTGTGGTGCCGTTTCTTGCTGCGGCGATTTTGGGACCTTTTTCTTATTTCCAGTTTACCAAGTGCTCCACGGTTATTTGCAGTTCTTTGTATTCTCTGGAGTAGTTGGGCTGGATAGTTAGAGTTGGACCCTTTTTGTTGGGTGTCTCTGTTTCTATCTGCTGGGCTTGCCGGCTTGCCTCTTGTGCTTTGAATGAAAATTCTCTCGTGTCCAAAAAAAAGACAAACACAAGGGTGGTGATGGCTGCTTGCAGAAAAATATACACTTCACATTCCAAATTTTAACACTACTCAGCAGTGAACACCTTTTTTTATGATGGAAAAATTTGATATTTCTTGTGTATTCATACAAATAGTACCAATTACCAACAAGCACTTTCCTTGATGGTAAATTTCTCTAATACCCTTAATATTAAAAATATATTAGTCATAAACAACTCTTTTGTCCCTTTACAAAAAACACTCAAATAAGGTGAGGAATTGACCCAAGAAAATAAGATGGGGAATTTCTCTCTTTCCATCTCCTCTTAACTTCCAAACGGAGCCTAAGTAAACTCTTGGATTATCCATATCACTATTTACTAGTTGCTCACTTGTAAAAATTTTGGAAAATGAATCAACCAAAAGCTATTCCTTTTAGGATGGTAGTTATTTTAGGCATGAGCATACCTGATTGAAAATAGTCAAAATACCTCCCATGTTCATATGGAGTCTTAAAATTGAAATATGTTATATGGGTTTTGGTGATTTTCTGAACATGATTATTGATTTTTGGCATCATTCGTTTTGGCTTTTAGTTATTAGTTGGGTATAATCAATATTTTCTGAACATGATTATACCCCTAACCATGTTAAAGATAATTTTTGGCATGATCAATGATTTTGGCTATATTTGTCTATCAAGTTGTCCTAGGGAAAGCCTCATTTTGTTAATAAAGACGCAAAACCAAAAATGTCAATTGATCTGCTTTACTTGTTAGGGGATTTAGGAATAAAAGTTAATTATTGGTTTTGAGGATAACAGTACTACCTTCTTCTATGTTATAACTACAGTTTTGAAAGATCTGAAGTATGCTGATTCTCATGAGTGGGTGAAAGTTGATGGAAATTCAGCAACTGTTGGCATAACTGATCATGCCCAAGATCATTTGGGTGATGTTGTTTATGTTGAGCTGCCTGAAGTGGGAGCTGCAGTGACACAAGGAGATGGTTTTGGTGCAGTTGAAAGTGTGAAGGCAACCAGTGATGTTAACTCGCCTGTTTCAGGGAAAGTGGTTGAAGTTAATGAAAAGCTTAGCAGTTCTCCTGCTTTGGTGAGTTTCATTGCCTAATTCTTAAAGAGTATTTTCACATTTAAGACAGGATATGTGAGCTGAGTGTATGTGCATTTTTTATTTTAGTTTTCCTCTCTATTTTGTACTTTCTTTGTGCACTTTTCACTTTGGTTCACTAGGCTTGTGTATTGCTGAAGGATCACAATGACTTATTTTTATCAGCCAAGTGTTTTTATACTTTCCTACGTTTGTTATACAGGTCAACTCAAGCCCCTACGTTTGTTATACAATGACTTATTTTTATCAGCCAAGTGTTTTTATACTTTCCTACGTTTGTTATACAGGTCAACTCAAGCCCCTATGAAGAAGGATGGATAATTAAAGTTGAATTGAGTGACAGTGGTGAACTTAACAAATTGATGGATTCAGAAAAGTACACCAAATTCTGTGAAGAAGATTCCCAGCATTGATAGCCTTGCCAATTATCTTTCAGCATTCCCCATAATGTAGATCATCTCAAATTGGGAAGCCTAGAATTGTTTTTTTTTCTCCTTTTGTCTTTGTCTGTTTTGACTTTTTTTTTGCACGAGCTTCTTATTCAGTGGGCTGATATTTTCACTCTTTGCAATTGAAATATGAGATTGATTGGGGAATTTGATAATAAAATATCATTGAGTAGTTTTGTTAGATGTCTTTTATTTTAGTTTGATACCCTTGTTTGCAACTAAGATGAAACAGCTGTTAGTTACCATGAATTTAATAGAATGGGATGGCTTACATATTCTTTTTTTTGGATGTGAAAATGGATACAGTTAAGCAGGTGCAAACACAATTAAACAATACAAATCTAGTGAATGCAAGCTATAATATATATATATATATATATATATATATATACACACACACACACACATACCAGAAAGAGTGACCCTTATTAAAAGATCCGCAGTTATTAGTGTTAGAGAGTTGAAGAAGAGATACAGCCTCTTAAAGGAAACAATACCTATATACCCACTCTTTACTAGTTTAGAATATTTCATCATATTGTACAGTACTACACTAGAGGGTGAACAATACGGTTTCAAACCCTGGGTTAATTTATAAATAGTTCAATGAAAGAAAAAAAAATGTCTAACAGGTTTAGGTGCCCTGTGACCGTCTCTCTCTAAAAAAAATCACGTGACCCTGTCTCATTGTAACTCTCTTTTATCCTCAGATCCACCTAAATATGTACCAAAATACTCATAATGGGATGTGCATCCAGACTGTTTAAGGAAGATACGAGAAAGAACTATGCTGGCAACTTACCAGTCAGCTTCATTCAGTCGTCATCAGATAAGCCATTACCACTTACCAGAACACATAATTTCCTGCAATTTGTGTCTGAAAATGAAGGATATGATATAGTATGTTCTTGAACTGTAACTTTGGTACCCTATCTTTTTCCACAAATGAATCTCCTGCACGCCATATTTGTACCCTAACCCAGGCCTCCACGGTTGCTTTTACTGCAAAAGCTATTGAACGCTTCTCATAAAAAATAAAGCTGACATTTAAAGACCGCACGCATTTCATTAAAATGCCTCCACGGTTGCTTTTACTACAAAAGCTATTGAATCTCCCGCTTATTTTTCACATTTCTTTCCATCTATACATGGTCACAAACATAAACATGCATTTTAAACTACTATTTTGTTTTATGCACTTGCCAGTAATATTCTACTTAAAACCGAAATCGATGGCACGTATGAATCCCGCATGTCCATAACAAATTCTGAACACTGAAACCCAGAAAGAAAAATACTATAAGTACTATAAATACTAATTATTTGGTATGTTTATATGCATTATAAATGGTCTAAATACTTTTCCCAGTTGCGTCCATAGCAAGGTACTCAAACTACAACATAAAAAAGGGTAAACACATTGCACGCATGTCCTGCTATAAGTACTGAAGCCAGCTTGTCTTAGAATCATAGGTACCAAGGCGAAGTAGAGCAAATGGGTCTTAGCACTTCATATTCCATTAAGAGTGACAACAACTTTTCGTGAGGTAGGATGATCCCGGTGCTCACAAAGCCATATACCCTGAAACATAAAACATTTACCTAACCTGAGATCTTTTCTCAAAATGTGACAAAACTTTGTAGTAAATGCAGTACGAGCATTTTCAAGGAGTAACTAAATAGTTCTCCATTTCAACCAACTCATTTACCACACATCCCATCATAAAATGTTGCAACATGTAATCCAAAGAAACCAAAGTCAATGATAGATACGAATGGTATGTTTCACAGTTTTTCACAAGCACATCAAAGTAAATAGTTATCATTACTTATGTGTGGACAAGCAACACCTAAGAATATTAGTCTTTCATAAGTTCTTACTGCTCATAAGCAAGGTGATCAAACCTATTCCACACACACTTGTGAAATCTCTATAGACTTGACTCGTAAACACAATTTAATACTCCGTCTCTGTGCCAATATATATTAAACATTCTAACTTGGTAATAAAGAAAATCATAATAGCAAAATCTGAATATTTTGTAAGCAACTGATAAACCAAACTATGACAAAAACACGGCGAATAGAGCCACACTAGACCTAAATACATATATATAGCATCACCGTTCAAAATTTCTGGACAAGTTCACTAATCACAAGAACGTTCACCACTTAACACACAAAAAGCATAACAAGTTCCAAATCAATGGAAAGAATTGGGTCAAAATTACTAAAATTGAATAATGGTGGGACTAGGATCCTCTCGTTGGAGCTGAATTCAGCTAGGTAGACCTAGGTTTCAGCTCATGAGAGTTGGACTCATTCATTCTGTTGGCCTGCTAGGTTTGGTGCAAACTTAAATTGACGGGTTTGTTTATGTTTTATGGTTCATGACTTCATGCCAGGAAATGGGTTTAAGATTCAATACAACATTGTTTACCTCCTTTAGACGGGTTCGTGTTGGGATGTTAGATACATCGTGGAGTCGAGTGTGCTAGATCTATCTGGTTAATGTTTTGTGCACTATGTAGCCTTGTCACTCAGCTGTTGCATTTTGAGTTTTTAAAGAACACTAAACCACTACCATCTCAGGCATGTCTAGGGGAAAATAACCTTTATGTGGAAGACTTGTTCAATCGTCCTCGAATCATTATTTTTGTGAGTCTATACAAGTCTACCCGAATTTTACAAGAAAATGATATTGTAAGTATGAAATACAACATAGTGAGTGATTGAGAAATTTCATATGGATAATGTACGGAACTATCAATCTCAAAATGTATAGTTGATTAGTTGTGTGATTTCAAATTATGTTTGCGAAATAAGAGAACAATCATAGTTGTAACTCAACAATCCACGTCAAAAAAAAAATAGTTGTAACTCAACAATTATTTATCACATATCAATCATTATGAACTATATCAACCAATTGCAAGGGATATGACATCGATGATGAATAATGTAGGCAGTAACTTTTGAAACACCACCCACAATGAAACACCAATTCAACTCCTTCAATGTACATGCGCATAACAAGTAACAACTAGTCATTAACTTTTCAGCAGGGTCGTGCTTTTTATAAGAATTTGGTCAGCAAATGAATAATAATTATGGGATCATAATAATTCTAAAACTTTGTGTGTACTCAAATTGAAAGATAATGCATGGGTTTTTAAGAATTCTCTCTATCTCTGTGTGTGTGCGCACGCCAAAATTATTTATGGCTAAACCACTACAGAAATGAACTCATTACCTGCCATGTCCCCATGTTAAGCTTTCCATTTGTAATCGGTATCCTAAAAACACCTGGTGTCAGTAGATGATAGCATAATCATAATTTTTCAGCATAATGAATCAAACTAGAACATGTAATATTTCTTACGTGAGTGCACAACCAAACATCGATGATTTAATATGAGCCGGCATGTCATCATGACCTGCAACATTCCAAAACGAAAGAAAATATTAATGGATGGAAAATACAATACATTAGGGAGGGAAACTGACAGCAGCATTATGGTGTTACAACAAAGGTGAGTAAGCACATATAAAAGGAAGCAACTACTATCAGAGGATAGGGATGGACATGGACCATGGATTTCTTCTAATCACTGAAGCTTTTTGGCGAACAGATAAATAGAATAACGACTGGAATACTGAGACCAAATCGAATAACTGGTAAAAAAGTTATATTACTGCAGCTAGATCAACTCCCTAATAGTAGTATTTAAAAGCATTGAGAATATAAAACTAACCCTCTAGTGTGTGCTTCCAAGGCGCAGATGACCCCTGCAACACACACAGCACATGGAAAATTTATTAGGATAAGAGAAGAATAATCATTGATCAAGAAATTGATATTGGTAATGGTAATTGGAAGATAAAAACCTCAGGAACAATTCGATTGAGGAATGTCTCAGTATCATCGCGGACATCAGAATCATAATTCTCATTAATGGTAAGAGAAGCACTCGTGTGCTGCACTGTCATCTCACATAACAAGTTCCAAGTTCAGTACAGAGCAATCCAAATTGAAAACGAATCATATTCATGCATTACACGCGTGCATATATATATACTCACAGAAGAGATGAGCGAGGCCGCACTTGAATCCAGAAAGGTCTTGCTCAATTTCTTTTGCTATCTGATTTAGAACAAAAACGCCAGTGATAAAAAATTAGGGTATTGCAAAATTAAAAGACAATAAAATTGGGGGAAAATTTGAGGACTGAGAGGGAGAGAGGACCTTGGAAGTAACAAGGTGACAGCCGCGTCTGTAAGGAGGTAAAGCGACGGTTTTCTGGGCCCACTTAGGAGCGGTGGATGTGGCCATGGATTCTTTGTTCACGGTGGAGTACTGCGCCTTCACGCCAACTACAACCTTGGCTACGCACAGCGATGACAGTGACATTTGCATGTTTCCTACTATTATTCAGGGTAAAAAATTAATAAACCAAAATGAGTGCTCGGTGGCCAGTGAACTGTTTAATGTTACTAGTTAAACTTAACACCCTGCCCCCTAAAAATCAACTCAAAATAGTGGGTTAAGAAGCAAGAGCCACCACAATATCATTGTATTAGGGGAAAAGAACATGAAACAACAGCCACATTTCATCTAGTCCTCAAGGCCACAGAGATTTATGTGTGTCATGAGTTTGACGTGGATAACAAATTACTCAATGCCTCAATGGTCGATTAACGTGTTTACAATGATTTTCACTAATCCTCCCTAAAGCCCCATAAACTTGATAAACTACAAGTCAATTTAAGACTAGGCCAAATTAAGACGAGACCAAATTGATTTATAAATATTAGAAAGGTTGAGTTGGAAAATGTAGAGAACCTTCACCTCTATGTATTTCTATGCTCTCTACACATCTCTGTTGCTCATAATTCGAAATGCATTTCTAAAATATCACAATTCACATCTATAGATATATTAAAGAAATATTAAATAAATGTGCATGTATATTATGAATGGATTGAGTACCCGGGGGGTTCAATTCGAATCAATCCTAACTCAGAGTTGGATTACTATTTCGAACAATCCTATATATCCATTTTCGTGTGGGATAATATTAGATTCAACCTAAAATCATTAGGGGACAAGTGAGTAGATTGGGATCGTTCATGCACACCCCTAGTTATTTACTCCATCTTGTATCTATTACAAGTAAAAAAAAATACAGTTCAATTTTTGGTCTCATTTAGAATGGGATTATGGGACTATCTTATTTCCAATTTGTTAAAAGATAAATTTAATCGAATCAACTTATTTTTTTAGAGTTAAATATGTTTTACATTCCTACTAAACACAGTTTTCATCTTAGTCCCTAATAAATTTTTCTTATAACTTTCGATCACCACTTATATCTTTGTTTACACTTTTGGTCTTTGATATTAAGTTGGTATTCAACTGGCTAACAACTATCACGGTAAGACCTGTCACGTCACACTTTTTAATGACTAGGATGTGTCTCCAACATAAAGTTGCTACTTAACATGCTAACGGACTATCAAGTTGACACTTATAGAAACCTCCCATTTTTTAATGAACAAAATGTCAAATCAATTGCCACCTCTCGTAATTTGGCATCCTATTCTCTTTAGGTAGTGTTTGGATACCATGAAAGATAAGGGAAAAGAAACGAAAGCATGGAAAACACAATTATCAAAAACTCCTCAAATTATTATTGGTTCAAAAGAAAAGTACATGAAGGAATGAAAAATATTATTGGGCCACCAAATTCTATTCCCTCACAATTTGGAGAGAAAAGGCTATGAAAAGTAAAAAAAAACTCCTCAAAATTACAACTTTACTCCTTTTAAATAAATAAATATATCACACATTCTTTTTTCATATAAGGTTAGTTATGTCATTTAGCAAATATACCCTTTTCTTTTCTATCCCCATTCTATTATTTTTGTGTCAAACTAAACAAGTAAAAAATAATCTCATTTTCTACTCACTTTCTTTTGTGAACCAAGCAAAGCCTTAGTGTTTTAGTCCGTTAGGGAAAACGGTAAATGGACATATATAAGTGAGGAGCAAAAGTGAAAACTGGGATGCAAGTAGAATCAAAAATTGAAGAAAAATGCATTGTTGAGGACTAAAAATGTAAATTCTATATTTTATGGACTAAAATTATATTTGATCCTATTTTTTATTCAATTCGTGATGAACCATACCACGCCAAAACAACGACGATTCTGCCTTTGACATCAGTGTTGGTTTGCTGCCTTAAACTTACCCACCCATACATACAGTGACCATCTTTTAAATTTGGCTTCGCGGAATGTAATCTCCACTTCACGCCTTCACCGTTACACTCTTCACTTCAGTCTCAGTGTGAAATTTTGCGGGAAACGATTCGCGGTATCCAGTTTCGAGATGAATATGCAAATACAATCTCACACCTCTCTCTCCCCACCCTTCTTCTTCCCGCCGAATCGATACCATTTCTCTTCTATTTCATTCTCATGTGTTCGTTGGAACCAAATACCACTTGGGATTGGGGTCCGTAGAAATCCACAGTTTGTAGTGCGCGCAGGCCCTAAGAAGATATCCTTCGGTAAAGAGTGCAGAGAGAATTTACAAGTAGGTATTGATAAACTCGCTGATGCTGTCTCTCTTACAATGGGACCTAAAGGTATCTCGCTATTTCCCTCTCTTCTCCATTTTCTACCATCACTGCATGTTTGGTTTAGGTTAGATTTTAGTGTCCGAGGTTTTGAATTTGATCGTAAGCTGTTGTACAAATGAACTATCTAAATAAACACTTAGACTGTCAATTGATTTTATGTATTTGAGTTGTAACTAGCTTGCATTTGAACTCATATAGTATATAGCCATTTGACAGATTTTGATTCAATGTTTGTTGAGTATCCTTGCTTATTTATGTTGCTCATAACCACGCAGGACGAAATGTTATTCTTTCTGAATCTGGAAAGCTTAAAGTAATCAACGATGGTGTTACAATTGCTCAAGCCATTCAGCTTTCCGATTCAATTGAGAATGCAGGTGCCATGCTAATTCAAGAGGTCGATCATGGTTGTTAGGTTTCACCTCGGGTTAAATGGATGAAAATATTGAAACAAAAATAACCAGAGATGTAATTATGTTTTTATTTTCCCTGCTTGTAGGTTGCAAGTAAAATGAATGATTTAGCTGGTGATGGTACTAGCACTGCAATTATTTTGGCACGGGCCATGATTAAATCCGGACTATTAGCAGTTGCGTTTGGGGCTAATCCTATTTCTTTGAAGAAGGGGATGGAAAAGACCGTAAAAGAGTTGGTCAAGTTCTTGAAGAAGAGAAGTGTTCCTGTTGAAGGAAGAGATCATATCAAAGGTTTTACCCTCCGTTTGTTTGAGTTTTGTTCATGTATGGGTTTTCTTTGCCACAAACTGTTTAAGATATTTCTCCCCCTCTTTTGCAGCTGTAGCCTCAATTTCCGCTGGAAATGATGAGTATGTTGGTAATTTGATTGCTGAAGCGATAGAGAAGATTGGACCAGATGGGGTAATTTCCATTGAGTCATCTTCATCATCTGAAACCTGTGTGATAGTTGAAGAAGGGATGAAGGTATTGATTATGCTTTTGATGACAATCGTAGTAGTTCTCTGTGGCAAGCATCAGTTCTTGCTCGGGTCTGAACGACTGTCTTTGTGTTGCCCTGTAATAGTTGTTGTCTGTTCTTTCTGTGCAGATTGACAGGGGTTACATGTCTCCCCACTTCATTACCAACCAGGACAAGTCCATTGTGGAGTTTGACAATGCTAAAGTTTTGGTAACTGATCAGAAGATTTCAAATGTCAAAGAAATAGTTCCTTTGCTGGAAAAGGCTATGCAGTTGAGTGCCCCACTATTGATTATTGCAGAGGAGCTCACACCGCAAGTGTTGGAAACATTATTAATGAATAAAACACAAGGACTACTAAGAGTTGCAGTTGTAAAATGTCCAAGATTTGGAGATGCAAAAAAAGCTTTGTTACAAGATATTGCGCTCATGACGGGTTAGTTCCCACTGCAATTGATAATCTTGGTTGTTATCTCAGCCAACTTCCTCCATACTAGGGTCGTGTTTTTTTAGTTTTAAAACTAAAGAAAGAAATACGCATAAAGTGAAAAGGTATTTCCTTGATCTGGTAAATAATACTACCTCCGTCCCATTTTATAAGTTGTTTTAGCAAAATGAATTTGTCCCAAATTAATTGTTGTTTTACATTTTCAAGAAAGCATCTAACACGTTTTTCCCCTATTGCCCTTATTAATCATTACAATTTTTACATTTAATAAATGATTCACGTTTATCTATGTAGAGAGATAAATGGTTAAATGGTAATTTAGACAACACTTTTTATAAAATCTAGACTACTAATCATTTTTCTTATTATGTGTGCAACAACCTTAAACTGCATATAAAATGGGACAGAGGTAGTACATGAGAGGTATTTATAGAATACAAGGGAAAGACAAATGAACACTAGTCTAGCCTGATAATCAGGGTAATTATTCTCCCAATAAATGCTAGTTCTAAATATGGTAAAGATAGGAAAATACAGCTAATAAGCAGCTAAATATTATTTACATCTAGTCCTAGTGAGCTGTACAAGACAGAATCTGTTGATTCTGTGCTGATCTTCAGCAATAACTTCCAACACTCCCCCTCAAGCTGGCATGAATATGTCATTCATTGCAAGTTTGCTCACCATGTCATCAAACTGTCTCTTTGGAAGACTCTTTGTGAGAACATCTGCTACTTGACTTGTGGTAGGCACATAGGACATACAAAACTCACCACTATCAATTTTTTCTTTAATAAAGTGCTTGTCCACTTCAACATGTTTCGTTCTGTCGTGTAGGACAGGATTATGGGCAATGGAGATAGCTGCCTTTTTATCACAGTACACTTTGATTGGTTTTGGATTAGAGATCTTCAATTCCTCCATGAATTTTTTAATCCATAAAACTTCACAAAAACCATGAGCCACTGAGCGGAATTCAGCCTCTGCACTGCTTCTGGCTACAACATTTTGTTTTTTGCTTCTCCATGTAACTAAGTTTCCACCTATAAAGGTACAATACCCGGAAGTAGACCTCCTATCATTTATATTACCTGCCCAGTCAGCATCTGTGTAGGCTTCAACCTGTATATGCCCTCTGTTTTTGAACATTAACCCCTTTCCTGGAGTTCCTTTCAAATATCTCAATATTCTGAAAACAGCTTCAAAGTGGGCAGGCCCTGGTGCATGCATAAACTGACTTATCACACTCACTGCAAAGGCTATATCAGGCCTTGCATGTGACAAATAAATTAGTCTACCAGCCAATCGTTGATAGCGTTCTCTATCTACCACTTCATCTTCAGATGCTGCCTTTAGTTTTACATTTGGATCCATTGGTGTTTCTACTGCCTTACACCCTGTCATACCTGTTTCTGTGAGTAAATCAAGTATATATTTGCGCTGGTTGAGAAAGATTCCTTCTTTAGACCTTGCGAACTCCATCCCTAGGAAATACTTCAATTTCCCAAGGTCCTTGACATCAAATTCAGTCTCAAGTCTTCTCTTTAGATCACTGATCTCTTTAACATCATCTCCTGTCATGATAATGTCGTCAACATACACTATCAAGATAGCAATCTTACCTTCATGTGAGTGTTTAAAGAACAAGGTGTGATCTGCTTGACTTTGGGTGAAACCATGTTTCTTAACGACACTTCCAAACCTTTCAAACCAGGCCCTTGGTGATTGTTTTAATCCATATAAGGATTTTCTCAATCTGCAGACTTTGTCCCTTCCAAGATTTTCTTCAAATCCAGGAGGTAAATTCATATATACTTCTTCATGTAATTCTCCATTCAAAAAAGCATTTTTAACATCAAATTGATGTAGTTTCCAATTGAAATTGACTGCAAGAGAGAGAAGAATTCTGATGGAATTAATCTTCGCTACCGGGGCAAAAGTCTCTTGGTAGTTTATACCATGAGTTTGAGTAAAACCTTTTGCTACTAATCTTGCTTTGTACCTTTCGACACTTCCATCAGCCTTGCATTTCATCGTAAAGACCCACTTACATCCTACTGCCTTTTTGTCCCGAGGCAGATCCGTGATACTCAAAGTATTACTTTTCCTAAGAGCATCCATCTCTTCTTTCACTGCTAATTTCCAATTCGGATCACCTAATGCTTCTTGGACAGTTCTGGGCACAAACAAATTAGAAATCCTAGACACATATGCCTTGTCAGTGTGTGATAACTTGTCATATGACAAGAAATTAGACATGGGGTGTTTAGTGCATGTTCTAGTACCTTTCCTCTCAGCAATAGGGATATTGAGGTCAGGAATATTTTTTCTCACAGCAATTGGAAGATTAATATTAGGAAAAGACAAATCTGGTAAATCATTGGATGAGTAAGTTGAATTACCAGATGAAGAACTAGAAGGTGAATCATCCATAGGACCTTCACTTGGTGAATCAGATTGGACTTCTGCTGGAGAGACAATTGGACCAATAGAACCTTTGTGAAACTTTTTCCGGGCATACACTTTAAGTACAGGGTTATGTTCCCCAAATAGTGTTTCTCCCTCTGTTTCAGATACTATATTATCTGGCAGTTCAAGATTATGCATTCTAGGTTCCATCATCTCAATATTTGGATGATTTGTAGTCACAATATCATCTAAAGCAGGTAAAGTTTCCCAAAAATTATCTTCTTTATTACTACAAAGACTCTCCCCCTGGAGAATTTTTATCAAAAAATGGTTGATTTTCAACAAAGTGAACATCCATACTTTCAAAAAAATTCTTTGTTACTGGGTTAAAACATTTGTAACCCTTTTTATTTGAAGCATAGCCAAGAAAAACACATTTTTCAGCTTTAGGATCCAATTTAGAACGGAAAATATTTGGGATGTAGACATAACAAAGACAACCAAAAACTTTAAGGGGAAGATCCGCAATGATGCGACATGTGGGAAAATAATTTTGTAAAGCTTGCACAGGAGTCTCATATTTTAAAACACGAGATGGCATTCTATTGATGAGGTAACAAGCAGTTAATAAGGCATTTCCCCAAAGATATTTAGGTACATTCATAGAAAACATAATAGCTCTAGTAACTTCTAGGAGATGTCTATTTTTTCGTTCGGCAATACCTTTTGTTGTGGAGTATCACGACAAGTGGATTGATGAATTATCCCCTTAGTTACTAGGAATGTACTTAAATATTTGTTGAAATATTCAGTGCCATTGTCAGACCTTAGAATGCCAATCTTGGTATGAAATTGGTTTTCAATCATTTGAAAAAAATCTTTGAACCTTTGTTCCACTTCTGATTTTTTTTTCCATGAGATAAACCCAACACACTCGTGTATGATCATCAATAAATGTTAGAAACCATTTTTTTCCAGACATAGTTTTAATTTTTGAAGGACCCCAAACATCACTATGGATTAGATAAAAAGGTTTTGAAGCAGAATAAGTCTTTGAAGTAAAAGACACACGATGATCTTTAGCTAAGTGACAAGCTTCACAATGAAACTGTGAGGAATTTATTTCTTTGGAAAATTCTGGAAACATATGCTTAAGATAAGGGAGACTAGGATGACCTAATCTTTTATGCCATAACATAACTTTATTTGAAACAGGTGTACTTGCACTGTTTAAAGCAAAAACGGTATTGCCAAGAGGAGTTTCATCAAGGTAGTACAGCCCATTCATCTCTCTAGCAGATCCAATCATCTTCCCCGAGTTCTGGTCCTGAAAAACACAAGTTGAAGAACCAAAAAGGAGAGAACAATTAGTGTCCTTAATCAATTTATGAACAGATAGAAGATTGCAAGCAAATTTAGGAACATGTAAAGCATTTTGCAAAGTAATTTGGTCAGAAATTTTTATGCTGCCTTTGCCTGCAATACTGGAATAACTCCCATCAGCTATCCTAACTTTTTCAGACCCGGAACTAGGAAAATAGGAACTGAATAAATGAGAACAATTAGTCATATGTTCAGATGCCCCTGAATCTATTATCCAAGAGCTGGAGTGGTTTTGGACAGATAGTGCCCAAGAATCCTTACCTGTTTGTGCCACACCTGCAACAGAAACATTAGGGGACGAATTGGACTTTAGAAGTTTCAGAAGATGTGCCATCTGCTCCTTAGTAAATGGAGACGAGTCAGCCTCATTGGCAGTAGGCATAGGGCGGTCACCAAACTTACCAACCTTGCCATTGTTTGGCTTACCATTTAGTTTGAAACAAGTTTCTCGCGTGTGACGATTGCGATCACAGTAGTCGCAAAATAAATGGGTCTTGTCACCACCTCGTGGATTAGGGAAAGATTTGCGATTGACTTGAGGAACAGCCAAGGCAGATCCTTCGACTGGTGGTGGGGCAGCAGCTGGCTTTTTTCCGAGCATCACTTGCCTACGACTCTCTTCACGGCGCACTTCCGCAGAGACTTCACCAATTGGAGGGATAGGATTCCTACCAAGAATTCGGCCATGAACCTCATCAAACTCGATATTTAAACCTGCAAGAAACTTGAAGACACGGTTAACATCCACCATCTTCTTGTAGTGCTGGCAGTCCTCAGGTGACTTCCACTCATATTCATTGAAGAGATCCAGATCTTTCCAAATACGCTTGAGACAGTTGAAGTATTTGGTGACTGAATCTTCAGCTTGCTGAATTTCTCCAAGTTGGAGAGTTAATTCATAAATTTGGGATTGGTTTTCCAAATCAGAGTACATTTGAGAGACACCTTCCCAAAGATCTTTTGCAGTAGCATAGCAGAGATAGTTTGCCCCTATCTCTTAAGTCATGGAATTGACTAACCATGTCATGACCATGGAATTTTCAGCATCCCATGTATCATAATCTGCACCTGCCTTGTCTGGTTGTTTCTTGTCTCCAGTGATGTAGCCAATCTTTCCTCTCCCCCTGAGATCCATACGTACGGACTGTGACCAACGAAGGTAATTAGTACCGTTCAGCCGAATTGTTGTGATCTGAACAGGGTGATTTTCATGGTATGTCCGAACAGATTGAGGTATTTCAGATTTGGGTGAAGAATGTTTGGGTGAATGCTGGGACTCAGTATCAGATACGGAAGCAGGCATTATGTGGGATGGAAGGAAAAAACGGAAGCAAAAAACCCTAGAAAATTCTTGCTGCGTCTGATACCATAAAGAAAGAAATACACATAAAGTGAAAAGGTATTTCCTTGATCAGGTAAATAATACATGAGAGGTATTTATAGAATACAAGGGAAAGACAAATGAACACTAGTCTAGCCTGATAATCAGGGTAATTATTCTCCCAATAAATGCTAATTCTAAATATGGTAAAGATAGGAAAATACAGCTAATAAGCAGCTAACTATTATTTACATCTAGTCCTAGTGAGCTGTACAAGACAGAATCTGTTGATTCTGTGCTGATCTTCAGCAATAACTTCCAACAAAAACTATCTTCGTAAAGCCTAAAAACCAAATAGTTTCTGCTTTTGCAGTATAAATAGAACAGTACAGTGGCAAGAAGTTTTTTGTTATGTGATTGCTTTTTGTTTTATGTTTGCCAATTTTAGTTAGGCAGTTTGACTTCCTTGGTTACTTGTGCATTGCCACTTTCTCGTTTAATAACTGTCTAGTTTTAGTTGCTAAGATTTGCAATCCACATTGTGGGATGTTTCAGAGCCTCAGTTAACTGTTGATAGAAAATTAGAAATCATCTAATGGGCTGTGACAGTATCAACTGATATAGATGAAGGAAACAAGGATCTTTGTTGGAAATGAATGAATGGTGCACTTTCAGGTTATTCGAATGAACCTGGTCTTTCCCTAGTCCAACCAAGATCGAATCCCTAATGAATACCCTTCCTCTCAACACCCTTCCTCCTATCCTATTTATAGAAGATATGCCTTATTTTTTCTAACCAACTCTTTAATACCCCACTAACTAACCAACTAAGGTTACCTATAAGGGTGCTGTTAAATTTTGGAGTTGTGTTTTATGGTTGAGAGTTGAGAGCGTATAAGAAAGTTTAAATTTTGATTTATTTTTTCTTAAATATACCCTGGATGCCTGTCTTTGGTCCCATCTCTTAACAACTGTTATCATCTCCAACATATTTTACGATCAACATGCTTTTTCTGCTCTGCGTGTTTGACCTCATGGTGGCATTACTATCACAGGCGCTGATTTTCTATCTGGAGATTTAGGTCTCACACTTGAAGGTGCAACATCAGACCAGCTTGGCACGGCAGTGAAAGTGACCATAAGCAGTAATGCAACCACTATATTTGCTGATCCTAGCACTAAGGCTGAAATTCAGGCTAGAATTTTACAGATCAAGAAGGATCTTATTGAAACAGATAATGCAAACCTGTCGAGAAAGCTCTCAGAGAGAATTGCAAAACTCTCTGGTGGTATAGCTGTTATAAAGGTACCTAATTCAATACACATGTCATGGGCTGTCTGTATTCTGACATCCTTGGCCCTTTACTTAGATACATTTTGTTAGTACTTATTCTGTCCCACATTAAGTGTCATACTTGCCAAAATTGTTCGTCCCAAAATAAGTGTCACTTTCTATTTTTAATGTACCTTTTACCAAATTTTCCCTCTAATTTATACTACGTGCATCACTCCCAAGTCATTATCATATACTCCCTCCGTTCCTGATCTTTGGTACTTTTGGCCTTTTATTTTTGTTCCAAAACAATGGTACTTTTAAAAACCCAATGTACAATTCACCTAATTTTTCCTAATATACCCTCTATATTTATTTATCCTTTTAGAGTTCCAACGCATGAATTAATTGTCCCAAGACTATTTTACTTTAACTTCAATTATCCCAATACAACTACAAGTGGGGCATTTTAGTACTTAAACAACACAAATTAATGGTACCTTAATATGTGTGTAACAAGCCAAAAGTACCAAAGATTAAGAACGGAGGGAGTACTTTGTATATATGGTAGCGGTAAATGCACCGATTATCAATAAGGTTAATTTATTGTCAAAAAAAAAATCAATAAGGTTAATTTCATAAAAAAATTCTTCTCTTTCTTTCATTTACACCTTTTTCTTAATGTGTTAAATACCAAGTGTGATACTTAATTTGGGACAGGTAGTATTTGATGACATAAGAACTTACCTAAGTGTTTGAAAGAGCTTGTAAAGTCATCTTATGATATGTCCAAACTTTGTTTTAATAAGCTCCCCAAGATAGGTTATGGAATAGATTATGCAAAGCTTATCCTTGTTCTCTCTTTGATTCACATCCATCCCCACATTCTTATTTTATGTAGAAAACAAATGTTTATCCAAATGCTCTTAAAATCTTGATTGCAATATTTTGTGCTGAACAAATGGCTGTCATTTTAAATTATGTTCAGAATATATTACATTCACAATTTCACATTATTCTCATGCTTAGTGTTTACAGCTTAATGCACTAACCAATTGTGTAGGTCGGTGCACACACTGAACTAGAACTTGAGGATAGGAAACTGAGGGTAGAGGATGCCAAGAATGCTACATTTGCTGCAATAAATGAGGGAATTGTTCCTGGAGGGGGTGCCACATATGTCCACCTGCTGGACTTGATACCCGCAATAAAGGACTCTATGGAAGATCTAGATGAGAAAATTGGTGCCGATATTGTGGCGAAGGTATGGATACAATTGAGTATACTAGCTCTATTTCATCTCTTCGAATGTTCCTTCTAAAGGGTTTTATGTTGTGAATATTCTATGATTTTGCCGTGTATTATGTTGTTTTTTCATTCCATGAAAAGTTGGGAGGGTTTTGACTTAGGAGATTTGCATCTTAATAAAATTTGGGAATGGGAGGTCGTAAAGTTTTGTTTTTAAATTATTGTTTTGATTATAATTGAGGGGAGAAAGTTTACTTCACAATATATACCTCGTATGTTTGGAGTGAAGCATTCTCTTTTCTGAACTATCTGTTTGAGCTATAAACAATGTGCGTATTAAGATTTTAATCATGTTTTCTAACATTTTGGCTATGCTTTCTTGAACTGGTCTTACTTATCTACTTTTCTTAGAACGTATGCTTGCATTATATAAAGAATTCTCATTTGCAATAATAGAAAATGCAAATACTAACTCTTGAGTAGGGGGATATGGGTCATATTAAAGAGGACTTTGTTTTGACCCTTAACAAATCTGCAGTTGTTCAATTGAGGTTGGTTGTCCTTCCATTTGGAAAAGGTCTTTTCAGGCACCATCAAGACTTCTTTATTGTGTTTCAATGAACAACTAACAGACATCTTTACCAAATCCTAGTTGAGAATTGTGGGGGTGTGATCCGTGATAATTGTGGGATGGATTGGATATCTGGGTTTTGTAAGGATTTAGGCAATTGCAGTGTCTTGCAAGGTAGACAGGAGCGCACTCCGGAGCGTAGGAGCGTACGCTCCTACGAACCCATGACAGCCCAGCGTTCCCGTTCCAACACAGAAACGCAAATGACACGGGAGCATAAGGAGTGTTTGCAGGAGCGGAAAAGAGCGTAGGAGCGCACAGGAGCGCCGTGGAGCGCTGGGTCGGGTCCGCTCCTCTCCAACGGGGTTTTTTTTAAGTAATTTCCGGGTTTCGGGTCGGGTTGCGGCGCAATTGCAGATCTGCTGCGCTTCAGATCGTGGAAAAGATGAAGGAATAGGGTTTTTCACGCGAATTTACTACCTTGCCCTTGCTTTTAAAGATGAAATGACTTTCCAGCCCTTATTATTTGTCTTCACTTTAACGTTTATGTTCTCCGTGTTTTATAAACGGGTGTGTTGTTTCTTTACTCTCTTTTTTGACATATCATTCTTTTTTATTTGACGTTGGGTCTTTTTATTTTTTACTTATTTTTATTTTTGACTTCAATCTTTCATTTTATTGTAATTTTGTAACTATAATTATAATATATATTATACATTATTATAATTATAGTTATAATTGTAATAATACATATACAAACACAACTGAAAATATGCATATATACACTAGCTGGACAATTTCATAGGAACTACGTTTCGTGCTACGAACCTGTGCTTTACGAACCTATGACCCCTCACCGTTCCTACCTAGGATTACGAACTTGTCTACCTTGGTGTCTTGTTAACTGAACTATGGGAAATTTTGATACCCTCAATTTGGCTTGGACATAGGATTTAGACAAGTATGGCCGGAATCAGATTCCAATTTAGTTGTCCCTTATTCTGAATGGAGCCCCTGGCTTTCATCATTTTCAACCGATTCTGCTGAAAATTTGGTAGGTATTAAGAAGGCTGGGCCATGTTTTGCATGAAGGCAATGCCTTAACCGACTCGCCCTCCAAGTTTGCGCCAATCAGTTCTCACTATTATAATAGACCACCAGGATTTGTACCTCTTTATTATCGAAGGATGTTTTCTCCATTAGTTCCTCCGTAGGGTTCTGTTGTAATGGCTGTCAGGTCTCCTTTGTAGCAAATGGAATATAATTTGCTCAGCTGAGATATTTGTTACAATATTTTTCTTTTACAAATTTAGTTTATAATTTCTGATAAAAGTTTGAAGCTTTTCTACTACTTTCCCCACTTTTTCTTAGAGGATTAAAACCAGTTTTGTGAAAGATAACATTCTTTACGTACTTGAATGCTTTTGCATATTTGTAAACGGTTGTACATGGGTCATTGCAGGCACTTATTGAACCTACAAAATCAATTGCAACTAATGCCGGAGTTGATGGAGACATTGTTGTCCAGAAGACTAGAACATTGGATTGGAAAATTGGATATAATGCGATGACTGGCATATATGAAGATCTTTTGAATGCTGGAGTAGCAGATCCTAGTCGAGTTGCAAGATGTGCTCTTCAAAGTGCTGTATCCATTGCTGGTGTGGTTCTAACTACTCAGGCTATATTGGTTGATAAAATAAAGAAACCGAAGCCACTTGTGCCAACGGTCCCTGGTATAACTCCCTAAAATAGAGAAAACAATCAGTTTTGAAAACACAGTCAAGTCTTCTCCAATGATGTGTGCCACTGTTTGAGTCAAAGCTTGTGAATGTCCCATGGGTTGATTAATACTAAGGCAGCAACAAAAATGCTCATGAAAGCACAAATGGGTTGCTGCTATTACTGTTGGGTTATGACTTATACTCACTTATCATGAAGTGATTGGAACAAATGAGACAAGTGGTGAAGTGAAGAGTTGCACAGGGAGTTGAATAGTGTTAGGTTTCTTTCTCCATTATATCGATTCATTTTACAGATGATAGTTTTGTTCCATAGGATAGAACCTGTATAATTGTTGATAATAGACCCCAATTTTTAGATGCTTGTATAAGTTGTATTGTGCTGTGTCATGGGGTCTGCCACAAATACTTTGGTCTCATTGATAAACTCGATACTTCAAAATCAGGAAACAAATCTTTGTCTTCTTTAGTCACGGACTCTTGGTCTAATTGATTTGATCAGTCTATTACTTAATCAAACCCCAAGTATTTAATTTATGGAAAAACAAAATACGTTAAATTCACCACTTAACTTTGAAATTTAGCTGATAAATGATTTGTGTAAAGTTTAATACGGTCCAAGGAAAAAAATCAAGGAAAAAGGTAAAAGGAAAACAAATATCAATAAATTTTGCTATTGTTGATATTTGGTTTCCTTTTATGCCATTGACTGTTCAGTACTCATAATACTTTTTTCTCTCTACATTAAATAATTGAGGAAAATGTATTTAATGTAAACTTAAATTATCAAAATGGTTAGTAAAAAAACAAATGTCTTTTTAAAAACTAACAAGTAAAGAGAAACTAGTGAGAAATAAACAAAGTAGGAAAATGACTGACGAAAATAGTCTCTTGACGTAAATCCATTACTTTACTACAGTTGCCTTAAATGCAAGTAATTAAGAGTTTAACTATTATGCATTGACAGCATAATAAAACTTTTTATTTAGTTGAGCAGTGTCGGATTGTGATTGTTGACAGTGTAATAAAACTTTACGGTGATAGTATATATAAATTAAATCCTATAATATCTTTAATATATTAAACATCTAAACCATCTATTAAGTCACAAGGACACAAACGATGAGCTATTTTTAAATCACGTTACTATCAAAAATTTAAACTAAGATAAAGTATAAACATTAATATATTAAACATCTAAACCATCAATTAAGTCACACTTGGAATATCAAAGACTATATAGTAGAGACCGCATATTTGACGTATGTACCTATATCACAAAGAAAAATAACTTGACAAAAAGAAATGAAATGATGGTAGCTTAATGTGTAAGCCAAGTATGTTAACAATAACAAGTGACCTAAATGCTTCAAAGATACAGCACTTGGGCTCAAAGTATCAATATTTCCATTCACACTAATTCCCCGTAGGCACTAACTAGGCTAGGCAGGACCAATGATTCATAATTAGAAATCTATGTGATAAAGATACACTGTTTTGTGACCCTACATAATTATTGTTGTTCTACAAATGCTTCAGTTCCTCACCAACTACAACTTGGCATTTACTACATCCCAAGAGATCGCCCCCAGCATTCTGTTCTTGGCAGGATCATAATTGCATAATGAAACAAAAAGTTGGTTAATTTATGCATTTCTTAATTAAATATATACTAAATTATACCAGAGGTCCTTTAAGTTATTTAATTGTAATAAGTTGGTCCTTTAAGTTTCTTTCGTACCACTTAGATCCTTTAAATTCTTTAATTGTAACAAGTTGGTCCTTTAAGTTATTTTGCACCACTTAGGTTCTCTAAGTTATTTAATTATAACAATTTGGGGCTGAAAAATGTAAGTTTTTTGGCCTTTAAAAGTTATAATTAAATAACATAAAGGACAAACTTGTTATAATTGAATAACTTAAAGGACCTAAGTGGTACGAAAAAAACTTAAAGAACAAACTTGTTTGGATTAAATAACTTAAAGGACCTAAGTGGTACGTAAAAAACTTAAATAACCAACTTGTTACAATTAAATAACTTAAAGGACTTATAGTGTAATTTAGCCTTAAATATATTTAGTTAAACAGTTCTATACTAATATGATGACCCACCAATACAGAGTACTCCTCTTCTTGTTGTACAGGGGATTCCACTGTATGCGGTGGCGTGGTTATTAATCACTTTTTAACCATCATAATAATCCATATAGTCTTGTCGATACGGGGTGATGATAATGTGATATGTTTATGACATCTTCGCAACATACTCCTAACTAAATTATAGCTAAAAATCTAATTATGAAGCCTATATTGCATTAATAATTATGGAGGCTATAAAGTTAGTTTCCTGTCCACATTTATTTTTTCGAACTATTGTTGGTTAATCACAAAATGTTTAGAAGAAAGACTAATCTTCACTATTATAGTTATCTTGAGGATTAGCTTTAAATAAGGTCACTTCAACAAGGGTATGAGCAACCTTATTAGCATTCATTCTAGCGAACTCCACATGAGAGTTGTTGCTGGAAAAAATGTCTTACAAGTGGATAATAAACAACCAAACTCAGAAACTACAACCTTATTTGAATTGAAAGAGTCAACTACTATTTTTGCGTCCATCTCAAAAAATACATCTATATAGCCCAATTCTCGAACCCAATTAATCGCCAAGTGCAAATCCATAGTCTCCCCAACCAGTCACCGATTTGCGCCAAGAATCCACTATAGCTCTCAGACCCGCCTCATTGCGCGAACCATCAAGACTAGCTAGCCCATGAGCTTGCGACCAATCATGGAAAAAGCTCGAACCAGCCCAAGTAGTACCATTAGTGCCCGACTTCTTACTATTCCAAACTAGCTCATTCTTAGCTTGCCACAAGCTCCAAAGGGTCATTCACTGGCCAATCTTTGAGTCGTTGCTAAGAGCTTCCATAACTGAAAAAAGAAGTCAACAAAAGTAGCAGAGCGAGCAACCAAGTTATTAATTGCGTTGGAGATGCCTATCACATTCCAACAAGCCACTGCCTTGGGACAAGAGATAAATAAATGCCGTTTGGTCTCTACAACACCAACATACCAAGGACAATTTTCCACTACCGTAATATGCCGATGAACCAGGTTAGAAAGAACCGGCAACACATTCAAGCTCAAACGCCACAAAAAGTGCTTCACCTTCGGTGGAATATTAAGCTTCCAAATGGAACGCCAATTCCTAGCAACCTGGTTATCTTATTAAATATAAGCAGGTCAAAGTTTTTAAGCCAATCTATCAAATTTATCCTTATTAATTGCTTTATTTTTTCTTTTTTCAAAGCAAGTAGCTTTTAGTTTTCGAACTTCCCATATTTGTTCACAATGATCAAGAAGAGTTAATACAAATAATTTTAGAATCATGTTTTTTTTAACTGGTATTAAAAACTGTGCATAGATCATTTGCTTATATATCAAAACAGATGAAATACATATGTTTATTTAGATGTTAAAATACATAAGAGCGTACTCCTATAGGAGCATTGGATAACCATATAACTTGTATCCAACAAGTTGCGAGTTTAAATTATCGACATTCTCTTTGCAATGAGATGAATATATTTTCATACAAAAAGAATAAACTCTCAAATTGGTCTTCAACTATCACTTTCTTTTAAATTTAGTCTCTAAATTGTTTTAAATGATTAAACGGTCACCAAAATTTTCTCCAAGAAGTCAAGTTAATTAGTCCCTATATAAATATGACTGACATTAATCATTTGATGAACGGAAAAAAAATGTTAGAGACTTTTTAATTAATTTAAAGTTTAGAGATTAAATTGGAAAAAGAATAATAATTGAGAGACCAAATTGATGGCTAAAAAATGAATATAAATTTTTTAGTAAGAGTGTTCAAAGTGTTTGAAAAACTTATCTATGCATTGAGAGCTAGATTAGAGCACTATCCCTTTCACCTTCAATTTTTTTATTAATAAAAAAATAAGAATACAGAAGAGCGTAGGAGTGAGCGAAGACGGAGACGCACGTCGTATACAAGCAAAAAAGCGAAGAAATAGGCGTGAGAACAGAATTGAAAAGGAAAAAAATACAGAACGGCTGACCTGTCTCTAGTATATCAATAAAAGGAGATTTACTCATTATTACAAGCAAAAGAAAGCTAACACTAACACTAACACTAACGATAACAATAATCTAATATCATATCTGCGCTGAAAATTGCAGCTCCCTCTCCCGCACTTGCATTCACCACTTTCATTTCATATCATATTTGATGATTCATTTCAACTATAAGCACCAAGTACCTTCTCACTCCTCTCAGATCTGACACTTTCTGATTCAACTCCTCTCTCTCTCTACTGCGACTGTAGTCGTAAGCTCTCTCTCTCTCTCTCTCTCTCTCTCCTTATACCTTGTGAAAATGTGGAGAGCTTAGTTGAATTTGAGTTTGATTTTAACTCTCTGAAATGCAATGCTTTTGCTTTTTGTTGTTTTGTTTTCAACTCACAGTGGATGATTATTTTGTTACACTTTGTGTTTTTGGTAATTCCGTTGCTGAGCTTTTCACCGCTTTAACAACTGGCCAGATATGGAATTAGGTTTTAAATCTTTTTTTTCCCTTTCCTAACAACTTTCTTTGCTTATGTACTTCACTAATTCCCTTGACTGAACTCTGAAGTATAATCTGTGCTCATAAATCATAATCATGTTGACCGTAAGCTCATGTATATTTATGAACAAGAAGGGATATATTTTTGAAGATTTAGGTTTATGGTTAATAATAGTTGTTAGAGGCTCAGGTTTTTTTTTTGGTAGTCAAATTGGACTTGTACTTGAATATGAATAATTGAATATACTATTTGCACCGGAGAAAAATGAGACAAGTTGAGGAACTGAAGTTGGAGTCGGTGATTGATCATACATGAACTTGATTTCTGGAAAATTTGATGTGCAGACAATTTATTAATTAGTTCATGGCAAAGTCAAGGCATAAGTTAACAAACCAGGATTCTTCGTTGTCACCTACTGCTGCAAGATCAAGGGAGTGGGACGGCCCATCTAGATGGGCAGACTACCTTGGAACAGATGTCAATTCTCCACTGTCTTCTACCAGCTCTAGGAATTTCAATCTTGATGGACAGTCTCAGGGCAATACGCCATCTCAATCCCACAAGGGTCTTAATATGCAGTGGGTTGTTCAACTTACTGATGTTGCTGAAGGTCTTATGGCTAAGATGTATAGGTTAAATCAACTTTTGGATTATCCGGATCCTAT
This sequence comes from Astragalus glycyphyllos, assembly GCA_963573325.1. Taxonomy (NCBI): domain Eukaryota; kingdom Viridiplantae; phylum Streptophyta; class Magnoliopsida; order Fabales; family Fabaceae; genus Astragalus; species Astragalus glycyphyllos. The sequence goes on from OY754310.1 coordinate 64,401,586, forward strand.
CAATCATGTATTTTCGGATGGATTTTGGAAAGCCGGTGTATTCCCCAACCATCCTAGAATCTGTGTTTTGCTCTCTAAGAAATTTCCAGAACACTTCAGCAAGTTGCAGCTTGAACGTGTAAGAAGTGATGTCTGATGTGATTTACATTTTGAATGTTAATTAAGGCCTCTATGATTTTCATTATTTGAGAAGAATATGGTTGCAGATAGATAAGATTGCTTGGGACTCAATGCAAGATCATGCAGAACTTCATTTACAGAGCTTGGAACCGTGGGTGCAGGTGCTACTTTTATACTTTTGTGTACTGGTTTTTCCATGTGTTGCCCATTCATAAACCTAAAGCAATTAATTGAAGCTTTTCAGTTTTCTCCTTTTGAATGCATGCCTTTAGGTTAAATATAGAATCATTTATGTGTCTGCCCCAAACAACTTAAGATTTTTTGTTAGTTTGTGCATGACATGGTACCAAAGCCTTTATGACCATGCAGCATAGAGTGCAAACCGTATTGCACCTGTTCTTATTAAAAACTTTATTTCAGCAAAAGGAGGGCAGGCCCGTGCACTGTCTACGCTTCAAGCTCAAAGTGCTCGTGTCTGAGGAGGCTTTTTGGGTGATATAAAATCACTCATGTACCTTTACTCAATAATTGAAGCTTTTGGTTTAGTTGATTCATGACACCTCATTTTTCTCTATTTGCTTGATTAATTTGAGTTATTGGGGACTGTCCAAATTCTACATGTCAATATTTGGACTGAAGTCATCTCCTTATTTATACCAATAATCTTGGTCAAGGTGCCATAGCTCAGCCTAGTAATGATCACATCTTACTAATGCAATATAAATAATACTACCTCCGATCCAGAATATAAGAGACGAATAGTGCTTTTTGGTGGTCCACAATATAAGAAACAAACACAATCTTTAAGGCGTACTAAATGATCAATCCTAACTTTACCCCTATTTAAATAGTGTAGTTAGAAATGATGTCATTAATTAAGAGTGTAAATCATCATTTAATGAAAAGGGCAATCTTGGAAAGAAGATAAACTTTTAGCCTTATTAAATGTGATAGTTGATTTCAATGTCATTCCTTGGTCTGTGTGATGTAGGGTTTTGTCTCTTATACTGCAGACCGAAGTTAGTACTTTTTAACCTATAATACCATAATTCTAATTGTTGATGTTTCTAGAATTGCAAGAATGAATTTGTAACTCTACTGCATATATTAAGACAATTTACTTGGACATTAGCGAAGAAAACAACAGAAGTTGATTGATAAAGGGTCCATTTTACCTTTGCGCTTATTTGATCATTCTATGGTCATTTTCTTTCTCATATACCCTTTATATGATGCTCTTGTCATCAATAAAGTATAGGAGCCCGAATGCCATCATAAAAGGTTTTTGGTTTTCATTTTTTGCTTGCACTTTTAATTACAAAATTGCTACCTTGTTTTCAATTTGTTTTTTTGTGGAAATTTTTGAAGGTAGGAAATAGTAAGCACATTTAAAACAAGGTGGCGGTTTTGTAATTAAAAGGGGAAACAAACAGCATTTTACCCTAATATATGCTTTGGTCTGCTTGAATTTAGAGTGAAAGACTGAAATTGGTTCTGAGTGACTTGAGACATGAGAGATTGACTCTGAATAGGTTTATTTATACTAATATGTACAACTGGAGATAAGGTTAAAAAAACCTCTATTCTGATCTAAATCTTTCCTATTTTGTTACAACACAATATCTCCAAAGATAATATCATCACATAATATTTTAAACTCAATTATCTCAACAGACCTTAACGAGATAGATTATAGGTTCCATTATTGTTGTAATTTCTGATTTTGGTCAACAAATGATGGCTGTTGCTATCAGTTTGTGTCAACGACAATTTACCATTTATGCTACATCTTTTAGATTTTCTATTTAGGTGCATTTTACCTGAACTCACATGGTAATGATTCTTTTGTGCGCAGCTACTTCTTGACTTGATGGTGTTTCGGGAACAAGCTCTGCGACTTATATTGGATCTAAGTAGTACCGTAATTACCTTGTTGGTGAGTCTCAATATTGTTGCTTCCCTACAATGTGAGTTGCTTTGTTGTTACAAGGTCTTGAAAACTGGTTTGTAGATATAACACTATATGAGTGGCCCTATCCCTCTTTCTCCATTGAAGTCAAAATTTTAATGACTTTCATCATGGACATGCACATATATACTTAAAGACAAAGAAGTCAGAAGTCCCATAATTTTTCCTTTTTATAAATGTTTCTGAATTACATGCGTCGTCTCTATTATTATTATTATTATTATTATTATTATTATTATTATTATTATTACTACTACTACTACTACTACTAAAAATTTCCAGATTTTTTATGGTGCAGTACACATTTTAACCCGGTTTTGATTTTTTCCCTTCAAATTCACCACTAATTTTGTATTGTCTTTTTCTAAAAAGGCAGACCTGTCTACGCATGTGTCACCATGCTCTAGTATATTAATCATTGAACTAGAAATGGGACGTAGTGAGTTCTGTCCCTTTTAACCTGTTCATCCGTAGTTCTTCACATTAATGAAATAGTTTAAATAGATTTCCTCGCATTTGAATAACTAATATATAATTATTTTCTTTTTTTGCATATCTATAATAACTAAGCACAGTGTTTTGCAGCCCCATCAGAATTCTCTAATACTGCATGCATTTATGGATCTCTTCTGCTCATTTGTGCGGGTTAACCTGTTCTCTGAGAAGGCAAGTTAACTTCCTCTCTTGTTTTCTTAAATTTTGGTAATCATGGTTTTATTGGTTGTTGAAATATTTTTTTGGTCAACTAGACATGAGGGTTGTTATTTCTAAACCAATATCTTCATAGCAGATGCCGAGAAAGATGTTGTTACAGACCTATAACCTTCTGCATGCAATGTCAAGAAATGAGCGGGATTGTGATTTTTATCATCGGTAGGTTATTCTGATAAGCTCTCTTAAATTGTCATCAGATTTCGGTAAACTATAATTGATAGGTATGCTTGTATATGGACGCATATTAGATACATACCATGTTGTATATCTAGTTTTTACAAAAAGGGAATTTTTTCAACCAAAAAACTGTTATTAAGATGGTTGCATAAAAAATGTCTCACATTGTTGAAAAGTATTTTGCAAGTGCAAATATGCATACATGGGCTTTAACTAATGTGTATAAAGAGGGAAGGGTGAGAGACACGTAGGAGATTGTAATTTTATCTGAAAGCATTCCTCCGATACTGGTCACATAGAAAAATGTCACAGGGCTGTCAAAACATGGGTGAGAGAGCATATAAGAACTGGATATGCGGAGAAAAGTAGGTGTAAACATGTACAACCTACACTATATTAATGGGCCAACAAAATGTACTTTAACCATCTGTAGGATGTTATTGATGGAGAGCTGGCTCAAGTTGAATAAACGTTTGATTGCAGTATCAAATACCATGAGTGCTTAAAAAGGAGAAAATAGATAGACAGTAACTTCTTTACAGAATTATGGTTAAGAGGAGGGGAAGTTTAAATATATTACAAAATTAGGGTTCTAATACTGGAAAGTTGTTCAAGTATGAAAATATAGTATATTACACTTCAATACAAAATGTTTGTAGATTATATATTAGTTTAATTATATATTCTGAAGCCCATGCCAATATTCAACTCCTATCTATAACAAGGACACTATATAATAAAAATAAACGTACCAGTCATCTAAGCATTTTCCATGAACAGAATCATGGCAAAATGGATGGAGGGATGAGATTGTTGAGGAGTTGAAGTTTGCAGGATGAAATCGACAAAATTAATAGGATGAAGAATGGATTTTATGCTAGCTTTAATGCGAGACTCTTTTATGATATTTTACCCCCTAAGCTTTGTCACAATCTATTTCCATTTTCTTAGAAAACATATGTACATCATTTCAATCCTTTTATGTTTCTTTATCTATTTTGCAGCTTGGTTCAATTCATCGACTCTTACGATCCACCACTAAAAGGCTTACAGGAAGACCTAAATTTTGTGAGCCCTCGTATTGGAGAGGTTAGTCTCACCTGTTTATGCATCATTATGATATAAAGTCTTGCAAAGTTCATCTGATAAAGGGGTTAAATAACACTAAAATGTTAAATAATCAAGCTATATCACTTTGTCTGCTTTGGGAATTGGGATAGAACTGATCACATCTTTTGTCAGGTCTTGTATATTGGAGTACAACCATCTATGCTGGAATCTTCCGTTGTTTACAAATAATCTCTTAGGAACTTTTAATGACACATATGTACAGAAAATCGTTCCTGTTCCTCCAACTAATTGCATAAGCTTTGGATACTTGGTCCTTGACATATTATCGAAGCCTCTATAACTAAGTGGTCACGGTCCTCTTCATTCTTTATTGTTAAATTAAATTCAATACCAGATAAAGTCGGCCCATGCATTGTCTAGGCTGCAAGTTTGAAGGGCTCTTGCATAATGAGACATGCCATTAATACACAAAAAACCATGCTGGGCCTCTACTTAACAACTCAATCTTTTAGAAGGGGTGGTTTTGATGATTTAACATTATATGATATCGAGATTTAACTACACATTTTAGCAGAAGTCACATTGTTGGTATGATCTCCATCTTTGTGGCTTTTTAAGGCACGGAGATGTTGGGATGTTATGTTTAGTTGTTAAATGTTAAAACCTTAACACACTTTCTAAAGGATTGAACAAAAGGCATCCTCTGTTATTAATAATCTTTTCAACTAAATAAAAGGTGTCCTCTAATACAACAACAGAAGATTGAACTTATCTCTGCTTTTTATGTCGCATTATATCCTTTTAAGTAGTTGTGATGAATCAGTCAACTATCCCAAAAAGTTTCAGCTATTAGGTGAAGATACATGATTTTTTTTACTTATTTTATCTCTAATACACCCACATTGTATTATTAGAAGAATGGGGCAGCAAGGAGCAAACACTAGACCTTTTGGTCATAGATCCTCCGTTACCTTGTTTCTTTTTTTCTTCTCGATAAGCCCTCTGTTACCTTGTTGTAAACCAACTATCACAAAACTTAAGCTGTTGGATGCACATGCATACATGATTTTTTTATTATGTTTCTAACATTAATAATAGATTTCTTAATTTCGTTTCTGGGTGAATGACTGTATTTGGCAACTTGTTAATTTATTGTCATTGACGGTTTTGGTATCTGTTTTCAGGTATTGGAGGCTGTAGGCCCTATTATATTCCTATCGACAGACACAAGGAAACTTAGAAATGAGGGATTTTTGAGTCCATATCATCCTCGGTATCCAGATATACTAACAAATTCTGCTCATCCACTGGTAATGTTAGTTTTGGGTTTTATCCGTATTGATATTGACATCTTGATTGGATAGCTGTGTACTACTTACTGAATTTGTTTTTCTACTCAACCCTGCAGAGAGCACAAGATCTAGCAAATGTAACTGCATATCGAGAATGGGTGTTGTTTGGGTATCTTGTCTGCCCTGATGAGCTGCGACGTGTCACCAGCATTGATATTGCTTTGGTAAAATTGATGCTTGTATAACTATTCATCTACCCATATAACTAGTCTCTGTTCGATTTTTCCTAGTGTGGAATGTATTAGAATTGTTTGCATGTTCTGTGGACACTAGCACATCGATGAAGGAATATGTGAAGACTACGTCAATATAATATATGCCAGACAAAGAAACAGATAATAATTGCAACCTTAAAAGAAAATAAGATGGGGAACATGGTATTGGATCTCGGCAAAGGATGAGATATCTTGTTGAGGAAGAAGCGTGTTCTAAGCTCCAAAAGAATCATTAAAATGTCATCTAATTCTTCAAAAGAGTGAAAGTTGAGCTTAGTGCTGCTGAGACAGACGGTTATTTGTTGAGAGTGCTATAGTGTAACCGAGCTTGGCTTTATTAGGTAATGTAAGTGTAATATTATCTGATGTTCAGGGAAGTGTTTGGTTAAGCCATTCAGAGGGTATGGAGGTTGATGTATACTATCAATTGTGAAATAAAGTAAATAGAAGTAAGTTTTTTGTTCGTAAGGTCTGCTATACTTCCACGGATTGGTTTAATTGGAGCATATGAATTTGTAATCTTCTTTTATTTCAGATAAGATTTCCCACTAGTCCTCCAAATATTGCGATGATTTAAAATATTATCATATTGAAATTATGTAGATTATTAGTTGTACCAAATATGCTTCCTAAATTCTGTTTGCGCGTTCTTTTTCAGGTTGTATTGAAGGAAAATTTAGTATTGACATTATTCAGAGATGAGGTAAATTTTTCCTATTGGTTTTTGAGCAGTGTCTTTTAATTGCAGTAGTTGACAAATTTTTAATCGTCAACATACAGTACATACTTTTGCACGAGGAGTACCAGCTGTATGTTCTACCTAGAATATTAGAATCTAAGAAGATGGCAAAATCTGGGCGCACAAAGCAAAAGGAGGCAGATTTGGAGTATAATGTAGCTAAGCAGGTTGAGAAAATGATAAGGTATATCGACAATTCCTGTTTAAATGTAATATATTATGTATATATTATGTATTAGAGAGAACAAGCAAGGCCAATATATTCAAACCTAGTGACTTGTCCATGATTATTCAGTCTGGTATTTTTGGTGATGTTGTGACTGAAATCTAAATTGTCTGGCAGTGGTTCTGAAAGCAGCTATCACCCTAAACAAAAACAAAAACAATGTGAACATAATTGTTTTATGCGAAGAAAGGCCGATTTGGTACTACTTCGAAATTCCTGTCCTTGTATTGGACACACCTTGATTATTTGATGCACCTTAAACTTAAATATAATTAAGAGAAATAGCAACTTTTAAATTATCGTTAATGTTTAAAACCCATTTGGTAACTCGTGTACATAATAATTTGATCAAGTGTAACACTTGTCAGTTCTATGTCTGTCTCTCTCTTTCACACACATAGGGTAAGGGAAGCTTGGGTTTGCCATTATGGGATGCTTTATTTTGTGGAGCTCAGTGGTTTTCTTAGCCTCTTTATGGAGTTTGGCTGTTTATTCTTTTTGAGGGATGTTTCTTGTTGCCAGGTTTCCAAAAACCAAACTGAATTTGAACGGAAATTAGGTTCAGTTTGGTTTGGGAATATATATCCATTTATCAAAGAATAAAATGAACCAACATACGCAGGTGTTCAGTTCACTGCTTGGCCACATTTGGATTGTCCCAGCAAGACCTAAAATGGTGCAATAGCATCCACTTTATTCACCTCTTGAGCTACAGCAACGCTGCTAGCTCACACTGCTAATGTGGCTTTATGGAAAATAGCTAAGCTAAACCCCTCACCTGAGCATCATGTTAGTCCCTAAACAAATGTGACAGTCTCCATTTTGGGTGATGGCCTGCCAAATTCAACGAGGAGACTTTGAATAACAAAATGTTCTTCTCTTTTAATGAAGGGAAACTTTGTGTTGTTACATGAAGTACTTTTGCAACTCTACCACTTTTTTATCTAGATATTTATTATTATTTTGCTGTGGTTTGTTTTGTTCATTCTCAAGGATATTTCTCGTTCTTTATATCCGGCCCTTTGGTCTTCCTTATACATTTATTCTGTAAAAATGTTTATGATATTATTCAGTTGTCAGTACTAATAATCACAAAAGAGATTGATTTTTTCAGTGAAGTGCATGAGCAAGCAATATTATCTTGTGATGCCATACATCGTGAAAGGAGAATTTTACTGAAACAAGAGATTGGGAGAATGGTTCTGTTTTTTACTGATCAGCCCAGTCTACTGGCCCCCAACATTCAGGTGTGTTACTTTTGGCATTTTTGAAGCGTGAAAAAATGGAGTATCTGACAGTTTTTGCTGAAACTTTTGTTATCTTTTCACTTGTGCATATACACAACTACATGTTATTAGGTCTCTTCTGTGGTTTCATATTGAGACACACCCTAGCTTCTCATTAACTTAGAATTACTTAAATTACCTTAATCTCGAATTATTAGTTTTAGTAGTAAACATTACACATCACTGGAAAACGGATAAATTCAAAACTTAGATCAACACAGTGAAATTCTGAAAACATACCTAGTATTAACAAAATACCAACTTACATCAAAGTGAGTCAACATATGTTAAGACATAAGGTGCGGAAGTAGTTATATGTTGACCTACTCCCACGTTTAAGTGTGCCAACACTTAACTGTTGGTAATGTGGGTGCTTGAGCGAGCAAGCCAAGCATACAAAACTTAGTTTTTCTTCACTTAATTATGAATTAGGGTTTTGAAACTTGAAATGTTATACGTATAATTTAGTAAGAAACTATAAACCTTTTGGGAAGATTACTAGAAATGAACTCTAGAATTTTTTTAGTTTGACAACAATTGATCGAACAATTAGTTTTTTTTCTTTGAACAGCAATTGATCAAGCAGTCAGTGATTATTCCAAGGGTGGTTAATGAATAACTGCTTAACAACTTAATCACCCAAGTGGTTACTTTTTCATAAACAAATATTTTACTAGTAATTCTTTAATTTTCTATTTTTTAATTATTTATAAAATTATTCTTGTTATGATCCATACTCTCTCTGTTGTTGTTTTAAGCATAAGGCGACTATGCACACCCTTTAAGAAAATCATTTAACTGTCTAAAAACAATTAAAAAATACAAGATTCCTAAATGACCCTTGGAAATCCAAAGTTACTTGCACTAGGGAAAAAATAGAGCAATTAAAAAGGGTAAATTTGGTACGTTAACAAAAAATAGCTTCCATATGCTTATAATTGGTAACGTGAATAAGTGGATGTTTTTGCTTAAATACGAAAACGGAGGGAGTATGTAGTTGCTATTTGCAATTTGCTACTGAAACTGTTGATTGTAGTCTGATGGTGGTGGTGACAGTTCTCTTCTTTTAGTACCCTGTTACTACTTTTTGGATTTAATGGTCCTTGGGTGAACTTCAGCAAAAATAAGCATTCTTATTATTTCATCAATACAGTAAGTTAACCGGACTGAATAGAACCGAGCCCAAACATTCGGTGAACAGTTCTGTTTATTTACAATCCACCTTTGGCTAGTTGAACTGCATATGTAGATGTACTTAAAATGTAGTGTTAGTATGTTAAGCTAGTAAGCTTCATATATATTCTCAGACTTGTCTTCAGTTGGCTCAATATCGTATTATGTTTCTCTTTCTTGTGAGATTGATCATAATCGAACCCAAAAAGATATCTTGGAAACCAACATAGAACACCAGAACAATCAGCCAATACAGTTCTCGTGCCCAAAAACAAACCACCGAACAACCAACTGAAGAAAACACTACCGACTCTGACGAACAGTAGGTAAACCAAACCAAACTGATAATAGGCCATCGCCAACAGTAGTTGAAGCCTGAATAGGAAGATGTCATAACTTTTTTTTTGGTCAGTAGAAGATGTCATAACTTCGAACGAAACCAAAACGATATTGGGCTAGCACTAATTGTAGCTAAAGCCCAACTGGAAGGTGTAGATCTTCAAAACCATACCAAAAAAAATATACGACTGGCGCTTATCGCAAGTCCGCAACTGAAGTCCCAACCTAAGTAAAAACTTCAAATCCGACTGAAACAATATTAGGCTAGCGCTAACTGCAGCCGAAACCCCAACTGGAAGGTGTCACATCTCAACCAAACCCAAACAACATATGACCAGCGCTAACTTGCTAAAGCCCTAATTATAAGAACTAAAATTGAGGGCGGTACCGATGTGGTGTCACGACTTTGAACAAAATAGGAACAGTAAAGTATCTGTTGAAGTATGGAAAAAATTGTAATTATAACTAAGTAATAAGAACCTAATCCTATGAGATAATACAAAGTACTCTAAGATATACTCTTATATGCTAACAAATACGTTTTTGGACCATATATAATTGTATAAATATTTTAGTCCCTTTATAAGTTTTATATATTTTTAGTCCTTAGAAGTGCACTATTTTAATTGGGATCAAAAAATCAAAATTTACCAGTTTTGTAGGGATTAAAAAATATTTAATCCTTTTCTTTATATTCACGTATCTTCAACATTTTAAAGTAACTTGTTTATGAGAGGACGTGTCTTCCCGCAGATGGTGTTTTCTGCCTTGGCCTTAGCACAATGTGAAGTTATATGGTATTTCCAACATGTAGGAGTTGCATCATCAAAATCTAAAACAGCACGTGTGGTGCCGGTGGACATAGTAAGCATTTATTTCTTTATTTTCTCATCGGCTTTTTTTTTGTGCAATCAAATTACTAAATGAGGGATTTCTAAAAGTATTTATTACTAGCATACTGTTGTTTTTATTATACGATTAATTTTTGTTATCAAAAATGTTATTTGTACAAGAAAATTGGGGAAACAATTCGACAATGGTTAATGTAATTCAAAATTGTGGTTAATGACATGTTGAAAATGGGTACACATGTAGTAAACGGGCAACTCATCAATCATCCATTGAACTGTGTTACCACACATGTACCCATTAGCCATGTTCAACACGTTATTAACCACGATTTTGAACTGTATTAACCACTGTCAAACATTTTCCTAGATGTTGTCCCAGATAACACAACTGTTTTTGTTATATCTTTGCATGTTGTTTGTGTTACTTGGATTGTCGCAATCAACATTGAGTACATTGATATATTACTCAAGGAGCGTATTGAAAATGGTCGGATAGCGGTGGGAATATCCAATGGTCATCAAATGGGGGTGGTCCTAGGGATATAGGTAGGGAAATGGAGGGAGAGAGAGAGAGAGAGGGGGGGGGGAGAGAGAGAGAGAGAGAGAGAGAGAGAGAGAGAGAGAGAGTATGGACTGCATGTGAAGGAAAAAAGGGAAATAATCAAATTTGATATGGGGACTGTATCATGTGGCAAAAAAATGTCATCTGGAAGAAACGAACGCGTGAGTATTATTTGAGTCCACTGATAAGGTGATGACCTGACTTCAAATTTGTCAACATTTTACAGGATCCAAATGACCCAACCATTGGATTTCTGTTAGATGGAATGGACCATTTATGTTGCTTGGTGCGCAAATACATTGCAGGTTTGACTACCTTAATGTATACTAATTTCTCCCATTATGAAGGATATATGATATTAAATTAGTGTTCATAATTATCAAAGAATGTTAAAATACTTCCTTCAACGAGTTATATAAAGAAAAAGATATACATTTTACTTGTAAACTGCTATAGGCTGACACTATATTCCTAGAAATACACACTTAAATTTCTTTATTGGAATTTATTAATCTAAAACACTGTTGACTAATTACAATCAAATAGGGAAACAAGTCATGACTCATGATAATAATCAATGAATACGAAAGCTAATCCTAAGAGATAATCTAAGATACTTTAAGATATTTTCTTTTCACCTAGCAGTTGTTTCATGTGATTGCAGCAATTCGAGGTTACTCATTATCATATCTTTCATCTTGCGCCGGAAGAATCCGGTTTTTGCTGGGAACCCCTGGAATGGTGGCTCTTGATATAGATGCTAGCTTGAAAGTACTTCTACAGCAGATCGTCCACTACCTTGAAAACTTGCCAAAACCACAGGGTGAAAACATATCGGCTATCACTTGTGATCTATCGGTATGTGGGACATTCATACAGGCCATTTTCTAAGATCTTGAACATGGGAAATGTATTCCTTTTGAACGTGTTACAGTTCATTATGAATTTTAAGATAAATATACTTGCATTGAGCATATCATCATAACAAGTTACTCTTTTGGAAAGTAATGCCATTCAATATAACTTCTGCTTGACATTTTGCTAATGAAGTCATTAGTATAGTAAAGAACTAAAGATTAAAGAAGGCCAAAGTTGTGAAATCATGCTAGCGTGCTGATGCCTGCAAAAATTTATGTTCATTATAGCTTTTGAAGTGTCAGAACCTTAGTTTTTAGTTTTTCTATCTCTACTCTTATCTTTATTCTTTTGTACTTTAACAATATAATGTTTGAATGCACTGAACACCTAACAATATTATCTTCAGGATTTTCGAAAGGATTGGCTATCAATTTTATTGGTAGTAACATCTTCACGTTCATCTATAAACATTAGGCACTTGGAGAAAGCTACAGTTTCCACTGGCAAAGAAGGCTTATTATCGGAGGGGAATGCTGCTTACAATTGGTCCAGGTTTTCATCCCAGATTTTATTTGCTTTGCATTTTCTATTCTGATACTGTCGTGTAGTTCAGTAATCAAATGTGTTGCTACTAGTGGGCCTTCATGTAGTGTTCGGGTTTATGCTTTTAGTTTGTGCTAGGCTTTCATCCTATGAGTCCGTTTGATTTGCAAACAAGTACTGGAATGGACAGTACAGCACTGGACAATATTTTGTGTCGTACTTTGTTTGGTGAATACTGAACAACAGAAGCAAAAAAATGTAAAATTTACTATAATTCTCTTTATGAGGTTTATAACAATTTTATATAACATTATATAATATTATTATAAAATTATAAAGAAAAATATGAGAGAGAAGATAGGAGAGAGAGAGAGAGAGAGAGATGTCATCATGATATGAGAAGATATATAGAAGAGAAATGAGAGGAGAGGTAGAGAGAAAGGAGAGAGAAGAATGAGATAGGGGAGAGAGAGAGAGAAGAGCAATAGGAGAAAGAGATAAATTGTTGAGTAAGAAATAAAAATAATATTTTGACATTTTTTTGGGTGGACAAAAAGTTGTACTGTAGGACAGAAAGTTGTACTCTGGTTTTGTGAGGGACAAAAATTTGGGTTTTTGTCCAGTCCCTTGCCCCCACTGTTGTCCAGTACCATGAACAGTTTCTAAATCAAACAAGGTACAATTGAAGTTGTACTGTCCAGTCTCTTACTTTTTAGCAAATCAAACGCACCCTAGTTTGTATTTTTCATTACTCTTGTGTAATAATAGGGTAACAATGTTTACCAGAGCCTAACAGTTGAGTTGATGCTGCTTGACTCTCTCTTTTTCTCTAACATATTTAATAAATTAGAAAACTTAAAGAGATAATAATGGTATCTTGGTTTTGATGCAGATGCGTAGATGAGTTGGAATCCCTACTTTCAAAGCATGGTAGTCTTAGGAAGCTGTATTTTTACCACCAACACCTCACAGCTGTAAGTTTCCCTATTCCACTCTTACCTAATCCATTTTCTCTAGAATGATAGCTAGTTTAGCACCCTGACAGACTTGCGGTTTAAATTCAGAATATTACTTGGCATTTCTTTTCATTTTAAAGTCAAGTTATGTTCCTAAAATAGGTTTTTAGAAACACCATGTTTGGTCCAGAAGGGCGTCCTCAGCATTGCTGTGCATGGCTTGGGATTGCTAGTAGTTTTCCAGAGTGTGCATCTCCCATTGTTCCAGAAGAGGTAAAAACAAATCATCTCCAGCTAATTTCTACTGTGAATTGTCAAGTACTGACTCAAGTTCTAAAACAATTAACTTCACGTTACTTTACTTCCTTTTTATTGCAGTGCGTTGCTGCTTTGTTTTGCTCAAATGGAACTTAATCAAAATATTTATTGCAAATTTTCAATTATGTTAATATCTTTTTATTTGATGAAAATGAAGAAAAAATATAGTCAATGGTACATATGGATATGTAAAGATGTATTATTACATCTGTGAGGTTTTATACATATTCATTGTATATTTTGATGTCATTGCAAATCCAAACTTTTCACATCACTGATAAAAAGGTGTAAAAAATGGCACTACCTTGTTGAAAAATGAAACCTATCTTGATTCGAAGGTCATATAAGCTCCCACTATTGCCTGATTGATCATTAAATGTTTTACATGCATGATGATAGCAAGATCTGGGAAATATAAAATATTGGTGGTCACTGTATTTTGATCCTCCAAGCAGGTTACAAAATTTGGCAGGGATGCTGTTCTCTATGTTGAATCTCTGATTGAATCCATCATGGGAGGATTGGAAGGATTAATAAATATTCTTGACTCTGAAGGAGGATTTGGTGCCCTAGAGAATCAGGTAAATAATTTTAGTTAACAAGTTTGCTCCATTTCTGAAAACTAACCTTCAGATTTCATCAGCTTCTTCCAGAGCAAGCGGCTTCATATCTGAATTACGCATCAAGAGTTTCTATTCCATCATATAAATCTCCAAAAGGGACTGCAGGCTTTCCTCTACCTGGCCATGAAAGCTTGCCTGAAAATAATAGTTCTATCAAAATGTATGTCATTATAATTATAACTCCGTGTTAAATGTATATATCTAATCACATAATTATTTCTTTTTAATGACTTTGCTAATTCTAATGACAGGTTAGAAGCTGCAATGCAGAGATTGACCAATTTATGCTCAGTTTTAAATGATATGGAGCCTATATGTGTTTTAAATCATGTCTTTGTTCTGAGAGAGGTTAGGGATGGATTTTTTTCTTCCTCTTAATTTTTCTTCTTATTATTTCTTTTCTATGGGGTTGACTTCTCAATTGAGAACATTCTAAATAATATTATTAGTTGCTAAGAAGTTGCCTATTGAGAAATCTCTGATGGAGTTGATACTGGTCCTTTTGGAGATGTTTTTTTAGTCCCATTATAAATAAAGTGAAGCAGTAAATAGATGTTTTGGTTGTTTTAATATGAAAGTTAGTGTTGAGATGCTATGCCGACTAGAGATAAATTAGTCCTTATAAGGCTTGGGCAATCTTCACCGTTTGAGATGGGTTTTGGGGGTGGAGTTAGGCCTACCCTAAACTAGATTTAGGGTCCCGCTACTGAAATCCCAGAAAAACAATATAAAGAGATATGAATGAAGACTAGAGAAAGTAGAGTTAGACTTAGAGAGACTGGAGTCTGTATGTTGACCGAGAAAAGGTGGCTAGAAACTGATTACGAAATCTCCTTATGGCCTTTGATAGAAGGCTTCTAGTGATGGTGCATACAACTTAGTACGATAAATTAGTGGTTCCAAGTCCAAAAGTGGTTAATCAAGTAATGATCAACCCATGAAACCAAAGTCTTTACAGATCACTCCCACTCTATCAAATTGTTCTGTTTCTGAACCAAACATCATTCCTACTGTTATGATTTTAACATGCCGAGCTATTTGTGCAGTACATGAGAGAATGCATTCTTGGTAATTTCAGAAGAAGATTGCTGGGTGCTCTGAAAACCGATAATGATCTTCAAAGGCCTTCTGTTCTGGAATCACTGATCCGGAGACATGTTAGTATCATGCATCTTGCAGAGCAGCACATCAGCATGGACATTACTCAGGGTATTCGTGAAGTTTTGCTTTCAGAAGCCTTTTCGGGGCCTGTTTCTTCTCTGCACTTGTTTGAGAAGCCAACAGACCAGCATACCGGATCAGCCACTGAATCTGTATGCAATTGGTATATTGAAAACATAATCAAGGATGTATCAGAAGCTGGGATATTGTTTGTTCCAATTCATAGATGCTTTAGGAGTACAAGGCCTGTTGGTGGATATTTTGCAGAATCAGTGACTGATCTAAGAGAACTGCAAGCTTTTGTACGCATTTTTGGTGGTTATGGAGTAGATAGGTTAGACAGAATGCTTAAAGAACACACTGCTGCACTTCTAAATTGCATTGACACCTCACTGCGATCAAATCGTGATGTGCTAGAAACAGTTGCTACTAGTCTGCATGCTGGTGATAGAATTGAAAGAGAAGCTTCTGTGAAGCAAATAGTTGATTTGGAAACTGTGATAGGTTTTTGTGTTCAGGCTGGCCTAGCGCTGGCTTTTGATCGCCTACTAGCTGAGGCTTCTGGTGCCGTACTTGAAGAAGGTGCTCCCTTGATACATTCGCTGCTAGCTGGAGTGGTTAAACATCTACCTGATGGGGTACCAGAAAAGGAAGAGATCAAGAGAATGAGAACTGTAGCAAATACTGCAGGTGTTGTAAGTGATCACGATTCAATTTGGGTAAGATCAATTTTGGAGGACGTTGGTGGTGCAAGTGATGGTTCATGGAGCTTGTTACCATACTTGTTTGCGACATTCATGACATCTAATATTTGGTCCTCCACAGCATTTAATGTTGACACAGAGGGTTTTAGTAACAATATCCATTGCTTGGCAAGGTCAGTATAGTTATGTTTAACAGTAACACTATGGAGCCTAACACCTTAGAATAATTTGAAATTTGTATTTGCATGCTTATAAGTAGGCACGTGCCCTTGTATTCACTGCTATCCGGTAATTTTACGGGGGTTGGATTTGGAAATCATTCATTTTTTTAGTATTTTTATTCCGTTGTGCAAATTAATATTTGGTAGCATTTGTGTCAACTAACCATGTAATACTGGGCAGGTGCATTTCTGCAGTGATTGCCGGAAGTGAATTTGTTAGATTGGAACGTGAACATCAGCATCGAGAGTCTTTAACAAATGGGCATGCCAGGGAGGGAATGGATCCTGAATTATCAAGTCATATGTCAGCTGATGCGAGTATCAAGTCCACACTGCAGTTATTTGTGAAACTCTCTGCAGAGATCATACTGGAATCTTGGAGTGAAACACATAGGTAAATACACATGTCTGAATCACAGTTTTTATTAAACCCGTCTCTGTATGAGAGAAAACTACACATTTATTACGTACAAAAATGTTCTGTATTAAAGCAGATTTCATGAGCAGCTCTGCATCAGTGCTCTGGTTTATATGAAACATTGTTCTATCATTTTGTTGTTTTCTAAGACAATTTATCGTTGGGTTTATGTACAGATCTCATCTTGTGGCACAGCTTATCTTCCTAGACCAACTTTGTGAGATTTCACCATACCTTCCAAGAAGCTCACTGGAAATGCATGTTCCTTATGCCATTCTCCGTTCAGTATACAGTCAATACTATGCAGATACTCCATCAACTCCATTGGCAATACTGAATGCATCACCCCGTCATTCACCTGCTATATCGCTAGCGCATGCTTCTCCTGGCTTTAGGCATCCTCGTGGGGATTCCACACCACCGTATTATGGTAACGATTCAGGATACTTTAAAGGAACATCCTCACATAGCCAGGAGCACCTCTATGATGCTGATCTTAGCAGCTTAAGGAACACTCGTCGTTCTGGGCCTTTAGATTACGGTGCAAGCCGTAACAAGGTTAAATCTGTTGAAGGCTCAACTTCTGGGAGTACTGGCCCCAGTCCACTTCCTAGATTTGCAGTGTCTAGATCTGGTCCAATAGCATACAAGTAGTAAGTTGTTTGGAATACCCAAGAAGAGTTGTTAAATTATTTACCTCTTACTAGTTATCAGTTGTCCATAACCATACATCATCCAGCAGATTCCTACAAATTTTGGCAAAATGTAATCACACTGAACGCTTCAGTCACCGAAGCGTCCTCATGTAGTCGCCTGGATAGTTTATCAATGCCCATATTAAGTCCCTGCTGTTTTGGTAATTTAGTTAAAACCAGGTTTACATGTTTTATTTTTGCATCGCTCATTTACCCATATCTTGACATGTTGTTTTCTGGAGGTCCGTTGGTAAAGTTATTATGGAATCCTATCAAGCAATTTGTAATGATACTTGCATATAATCCAATCTATATAATCCAATCTATAATCCAATCTATATTTTTTTACATCCTTTTTTTTGACAAGTACATCCTTTTTTTATATAGATAATAAAACAAGAAAATTAAACGTTTCTAAACATTATGCGTCCTTATCACCCCACGTAGTACCTTTACAAACAAGAAAGTCTGTGGCTGTACAATATTAGGTACAAGCTTTCCATTTCGTAGCTACAGTCATTAAAATTTAAACTGCGAATTTACGTAAGTTTCACTAAAACTTGATGCATACTTGTAATTTTTTAATGATCAGCTGTACCATTTTTTAAACATGTTTTGCATTTTTTAAACAGGGGACTCTAATAACCAGCACGTCAACTTAGTCATGACTGAAATGAGTATAAAAATATTGATTCCTATGTTCTTTGAGAGATTATTATAATTTATCAGTTAATCCCATCGCTCTCCCTATGTTCTTTGAGAGATTATTATAATTAATCAGTTAATCCCATCGCTCTCCCTATGCACGGTCATAAATGGGTCATACAAGATAGAACTCCTGAGTGTGTGCATATAATATAATAGATTACTAAAAAAATAACAACTCTTTCTGACAAGCTGCTAAACTAAGCAACACAAATTTTGAGCTTATCTTCAACGGATACTGATAACAATTAGCATATTTGGTTCGGAGAGTCAATCACGCATTGCAGCTGTTCGGTTAAAAAAACGACATGCAACAAACAAGTTCAAGAAGACATTCTGAAATCCTTCTAACGTATTAGATCATCCTCCTCGCATGTGTGCACCTAGCTCACCAAATTGATCATCAGCCTCCACCGTGTCTTCAGATAGCCGCACAGCATCCAGCTTCTGCTTGAGAATTTCTATGGCATTCAGTAGTAATTGAGAAGCTTTAACTGCACCAGTAGATTCAATTGTGAATATGAAGCTATCCTGCTTTGCAGTGATTTCTATAAGCCCAGGTTTGCCCATAGCTTCTGCTTTCTTAATCACCTCATCATCATAAGTGTATGCCTCAGCATCAACCACCATCACCTATTAAATGCTAAAAACTTAGCACCATAAATTACCTCAAAACACAACACATTTCTTAGGAACAATTCACAATACAAACACCAAGAAAGGATTCATAATAACAAGTCAAACAGAACCTAACTATGGGCTTCAAGTACTCCCTTCAGTCCATATTATAAGAAACAAATTGGTCCATTTTTCCAGCGTAAATTATAAGTAACAAACATTGAATTTGTAATACATTAATTGCTAATTTCCATTTTTATATACATTAAGCAGATGCACGTTTTATCTATACATTCATTATATACACCATGGGTAGTTTTGGAAGACGAGCTAAATTTTTAGAAATACTAATTAGAAAAAATAGATTCCAACGCAATTCCTTGGTCTGTTTGAATTAGGAGTATTAATAACTCCGGGATCAAGTATTCCCCTGTTTTTCCATTCCACAGGAAAATTTGCTTTGACAAAACCTCTGTCAAGTGAAGACGACCTATCACCTAAGACAACTTATCAGTCTCCAAAATATTAATGACAAAAGGCATCAAATTGAAGGGATCAATAAGGGCTAAGGCCATGCAAATTTGAACTATATTCTTACATCACACACTCTAATGCTTATACTCTGGAGTCTAGGTAGCAGACACCTTCGTAAAAATATGGAAAATAGTTGTTTCATGTTTCTATATAAAACATAAGAAAAGCCAATCTTAAAGACTATCAGCAAGTAATGGTTACTTTTCACATAACAAGCATTATACGTTCAAAACATCAAACCACTAGTGTCCATCATTGAACACAGAAAGACAACAAGGAGTACCTCTAGTTGCACTTTCCACTCTACTTCAACTCAAAAGATTGAAGTGATAAAACATAAAACTCTGGATTAGTCTACATATTCACAAGTTTGTGCAGAAACAATAACATAACGTAATATTTTTAGATAATTCCAAAAAGGAACATATCCATCAATGATCAAATCAAACCACCATTTAGGCACGAAGTCAATAACACAAGCGGTAATTACAAGGATCAGGCAACAGTAATGAGCATCATTAAATTAATCAATGAAATGTGCATAACCAAAATCACAAGAAAACAAATGACAAAAAAACAACCTGTTGGGTGACTGGATCAATATCAAAGACACGAGTAGGACTACTATCAACCCATTCTTTTTTCTCCTCAAGTGTCATGGACTCCATCAAATCTTCATTTATGTGAATATCAGGTTCATACATGAAAGTAACAGTTGCTGCAGGTGACCATTTTGCATGATCCTTACCTATCCCCTTCCTAGCTATTGCTCTCAGCCTCAGCTCCTGTCCTCTCCGCAACTTCACAATTATAATCCCCCTACATTCAACACAACACATCCTCCCATTAATTAAGCCAAAAAATTTAGACACTCAGCAACAATAAAATCATCAAAATAATTAACAACGCCCAATATTTGTTCTCAAAGTTATATTTCCCCTAAGCAAACTTTACACAGTCACGGTATTAAGGAAACTGATAAACATGCAAGAAAACACAAATATCCAATTAGACCTATCTGAAAAAAGAAAAAATGGTAAATGAAAGTTATCAATTATATTAGGGTTTAAAGGGGAAAAAACAAAGAGTAAAGTGAATGAAAGTGTTATAAGAACGGTACTTGTTAGTATCAGGGGCAGAAGGGTCAGAGAAATCAACGGGAACGACGGTGTGATCGGAGCTATAGAGATCCTTGCTAGTGACATCGAGAGTACCGTCAGTCATGCACTTAACCCTAAGATGAAACTCGACGGAGCAGAACTCGCATTGGCCATCACCGTCGCAGGCATCACAGTCACGTGAGAAGCGCATGGACATTGCACGGTCACTGGTGAGAGGAACGAGGCCAAGCCTGTGAGCTATGAACTCGTCGTTCAGCACCGACGAGTTAACTTCGATTTCAACTAGGTCTATTGCGATCGTCGGAACCTCTGATATCATCACGCGCCGCAGCGCGTTGGCTACGCTGGCGTCTGTTTCTCGAAGCTCGAATTTCATGTAATCGTCTTTTAGCTCTCTGATTTTTACCCGAGGCATGCGAGCGTAGGATGCACCCTCCATTTTCGCGCTCTCTTTCTTTGCTCGAAGCACAGAAAGATGAAGAAGAAGAAGAAATTTGTGCTTCTTAAAACCCCTTTCTTCCTTCGGTTTGAGCAAAAAAGTGAGCCAAACCGCAAGTTAAATATAGATGCGGTTTGGTTTGGTTCGGTTGGATTCTAAAAAACAAAACGAACCAAACCAAACCAATGCGGTTTGGATTGGTTCGGTTGGTTCGGTTTTTGACGAAACGAAACAATTTAGAAACCTGCCCAATTAAAATAAATATTTGCCAATCTAAAACAATTTATGAAGCTGCCAAAATAACAATTAAATCCAAGTACATTCAACTCCAAAATAACAAACATAAGTTTCTGCCAATTCTTTTTTTTTAATTCAAGAACCAACAGCATATTATGCTGTCTTTCATTGAAATAGTAGAGTCTACACAACACAAGCCTGAAAAAATTATATGCAAATTGACAAACCCATAAAACAGACACTAAAACCTTGGTATACCATGGATCATTATTAGCAAAACCAAACGTGATCCAATATACCTGTCTAACAAAGACTTTGCCAAAACCACATGCCAATGTTGCTTAATGCTGACCACCAAAATTGTCACCCTTTGTCCCTTGACAGAGGCGATTGATTCAATCCAAACAGAAACGGATAAAGACCGTGACTGTACAGAAACAATATAACAAGACCAACGGATAAATATACTCTATTTGTATTTTCGCGATTCGGTTTGGTTTTGTTCGGTTGCTGAAATTCAAACCGCAAACCGAACCGAACCGCTCGGTTAGTGCAAAAACAAAACCGAACAAAACCGAACCAATGCGGTTTTTTGCCGTTTTCGGTTTGGGTTGGTTCGGCTTGTGGTTTTCTATTGGTTTGGTTCGGTTTTGAACACCCCTACCAAACACTCGCTCTATAGTCTTAGTCTTAGTCTTAGTCTTAGTCTTAGGGATAACATTGTCATTTCCTTTGCGTTTCAAACTACACTCACATGCCCAACTCACTCACATACCCAACTCAGGTTTGTTTTTATTTCTTTTCGTAAAATCACAAAATCGGTGTAATTTCTGAAAAAAATTTCCAATGTAGCAAATGATTCATTTATATTTTATAATGGGACGATAAACCATTAGATGTATGCTATGCTATATTGAGATATTTTTGGTTACTTTCAATGTTTTTCTTTAGTAATACTATTGAGATGAGATTATTACAATATATGAGTAAGTAAATAGCGCATCTGACCGATTAACAATATATGAGTAAGTAAGTAGTTATAATTTGTGAATGTTATATCTTGGTACATAGCATTTTTCTTTTTTTTGCAAAAATCTCTCGTAACAAGCATCGAATCACAAAATTACATGATTTATAATCATTGCAATTATTGGTGCCAATGAAGTCTAATTATACTACACTAATCTTTTTTCATTACACGACTATCACTTATACAATGGTTTCGCTAGTGGTCGTGACTCGTGAGATCAACTCTAGGGTAAGCCACACTCCATAACTCACATTTTGTGAACACTCGAGCAAGGTACTCGCTCCTTTGATATTGGCCTGCTTTGGATTAGAGTCCTCATCAAGTGTATTTACACTTTTTTATTTCTTAATTTGTCCATATCTTGATCCTTGTGGTCTTTTTTTTTTGGTCAAACTGATCCTTGTGGTCTTAAACTCCAATTTTGGAGGGTTAAATTAAGAGAGAAAGGCACAAGAGGAGAGTGGGCTTTTTCACTCTCATAGCGTGGCTATTACTTACACTTTTGTAAAATCCTTGCTTACTTCTCATGGTAGTATTTTCTTAATAATCGATGTAAAAGCACATATCTCTAACAATAATTTGTTCTTCATAATCTGGAATAAAGACCATTTTAAGCAAGTGTCATATACTCTTCATCTGTTGTTGCGATTTGGAGTGACATGGAAAAGTTCTTCACACTCCATGATTACACTCTAGTTGATGCTTGTTCTGTACCGTATCTTGGGATCAGTGGACGATCCGTGATAGTTGGTAGTCTTGTGTCTTGATCAACCGAGCTCCGATCCGAGGAGGGTGGTACCTGCAAAGACACTCTGACGCTCTAGTCAGCTAGTGAATTGATTACAGGTAAGAATGTTGGTGAGTGTGCATACCTTGGGCACTACATTAATGAGTATTTATAGAGTCAATGGGGTGTTTGACCTAATCAATCAGAGTCGTCTGATCTAGGATTTAGATCTCAGCCATTCGTTCATGGACTTGTTGCTGGTAATGGGCCTCAGCAAATAAGGGATGCGACCCAATCCGTAACATTGATTTTTTTAAAATAAAAAATCTTTGCAACGATTCGAAGAAGATCTTTGCAACTACAGCAACGATTGCAGAAGCTCTAGCAGTGAGATTAGCAGCTCAATTGGTTGAAAGCCTTGACATTGAAGATGCTCTGGTTGAATCTGATAGCTTGCAGGTAATTGAAGCATGCAGAGAAAATGAGAAGAGGTTAGATCTGAAGAATATAGTTCAAGATATTCAGGCATTGAAACAATTAGGGAAAATCAAAGGCTTTACCTGGACGACTCGCGAAGCAAATGCAGCAGCTCATGTGGTGGCAAAATTGGCGTCAATCAATCAGCTACCACGAAATTGGTGTGTGAATCCGCCGCAAGAACTCGCAAGGCAACTGAAGGAAGACAAAAGAAGCGTAATTGAACCACTGTTGGTAGATGGAGATGGTGGTTGATGACATTTACACACCATTATTGGTGTTGATGGAAGAGGAAAGAGCTGTCGTTTTAGGGTTGTATTACTTGTTGAAGTTTTAGCCATTTAGGGTTAAGTTTCTAATTAGCTGTTGGGAATCCAGTTGCATCCGGGTGTAATTCCCTTATTGAATTTGGGTCGGTTCGGCTATTAGTGGTTGTTGTGGTTTGGGTTTGACCCGAGTTAATGAAATCATCTCAATTTGACCAAAAAAAATAAAAAATCTTATTTGTGTACGGAAAGGGAGGTGACTAGAACATTTTCATTCTTATATTGAACTTCAGGTAGCAATAATAACGGATGCAATGCATAACTAGCATAAGGAATAAGAGAAATTAGATTATGAATTTTTATAATTTGGTAGTAACAGTGCATTGTGTGTCCTCTTGGTGATCATTTAAGAATAAACATTTACAAGTTCTTATATGTACGTAGCTATGTAGCTATAGCACAGTACACAGCCACAATTAATATATCATCCATATCCACTAGAATCAGCAAGAGACTCGTGTCATTACTTGGAATGCACCAACATTGAATGATAAAATGATATGCTGTTTTAGCGCATATGATGCCTACAATACATAATAATAAGAAATGAAAATCAATCTATCAGCCGAGACAACAAATCCACAAACATATAGACTAACCTTAGAGTCTCTTTTGTACCACGTCGTATTTTGCAGCGTATGGTGGGGAGTCCAAGTCGCTGGTGAGCCTCATAGCGGTGACACCCAGAGAAACCTAAAATGAATTTAGGCATTCAATGGAAATAAGTTAGTCCCCATGGTCATGGATATGGACTTTCTGTTTATAATATTGTTTATAGCGATTGATGAGCATGACATTGCTATATATATATATATATATATATATATATATATGAAAAATGTAACATTGTAACATAAGATACACAATTCAAAAATGTACATACCATAATAGATTCCGTCGACCTCGAGGACATCAATCTGTATCACTAAATGAACTTAAATTAGCAGCTCAACAACATATTTTGTTGTATTATTCTTATAAACAAATACCCTATCTTTGAAAGAATATTCTTATTTTCTTATAAAAGCCATTATCATATATAGAATCCACGGTATCAAGTCATCAACATAAAGGACTCATTCATCAAAGATAATGTGAGAATTGGCATCTAAATATTTCAGCCATGGCAAAATTCATGAAAAAAAATTCTAATAAGAGTTACCATGTATGTATATTGGAACCTAAAGTGTTCTCTGCCAAATCCACCTATTGATGAAGTAAATTCAATGTTTAACAAATAATATAAGCTTAAGATTCCAAAAACTCTTTTCTTAATCTCTTGAAACTAATATAACAAATTTCATTTCCAGGATCTGCAAGCATATCATAAACTCCAAAAAACCATGCAAATATTTTTTGAAGATAAATTTGCAAAAGGGGGACAAGTGGTTACAGGTACTTGAAGACCAATTTGACTGATACTATCCATAAGTTCTTCGACTTTGTTTTGATCATTTGATCTAGTCCTCATCAGAGGCCTTCTTATCTTATCTAAAGGAAGCTCCAATATCACTGGACCACCACCCCCACCGGAACTGCTTCCAGAACCACCAGAAAGTGCCCCTAAATTTTAAATTAAATTTTTTTTGACAGCAATTAATTAATTAATTAAAAAAGGAAATAATACATATAAGGGGGAAAAAGATAATTTTAATTGACAAGAATAAAAAGAGGGAGTAGCTAGTGCACCGTTGGTGTTGGATGAAGCAAACACAGTGAAATTCCTCAACGTATTTGGAACCTGCAGAACAAAATTTGCCATTTTTTATTCTTCTTCTTGTTCTTCTCTGTACCAATATTATTTTTTCTCATGAGGTTTTTTTATTTATAGGCAAAAAATATTAAAAATGTGAATCATGTGATTGGCTATGTATTGCAGCATGGCCCACCATTTTCAACGGCCAAGATTCTTCTTTTATAAGCTATTGCAGTAAAGATCGTCTACAGAGAATTCCCTCTACAAAAGAGTGAATGATTTTTCCGATAAAATTTAATTAAATCTCAATTCATTACAACTCCACTGGGAACCATGGCAGCGATGGCTCCTTTTTCTCTTCTTAGGTACGCTATTCATTTTTCAATCTTCATTTATTCATTTGTGTGGGTAATATTTTGAATTGGGATTTGAATGATTGGCAGGAGCTACTCGCAATTGGTGTCGGCAAGAGCTTTCGTTACAAAACCGAACAAATTCAATTTCTCTAAATTTGTTCTTCCTCTTCAATGTCGCAGGTATTTTTTTTTTTATCTTTTTTGTTTGTTTTAAATATTCTGTGTTATGAAATGTTATGAAAGGTCAAAGTTGAGATGTGCTGTGCATGAGCTTTATTTGCACTTTGGATTATGAACTGTTATGTAGCAATCAACTGCATTTCATTTTCTATTGATCATTCTTGTTCATTGATCTTCTCTGAGTGAGTGTTTATTACATCATGACCTTACATATATACTCATAGTTACGGGTTGAGAAGAGTGTAACTACCTCAAATATCTAACTAAATTTACTAACAGGAGCTAACTGAATTAGTTATCTACTAACTGAGCTAGTTAGCTCAATGTTTTTAGGAGTGTCCTTTTTTTCTTAATGTTATATCAAATGTGAGAAATTGGAACTTCTGCAACCTGGTTCATGTTTTGATTAACTTATTTTTTGAAGTAAAAACTGCTTGTTTTATGTTGACAGATATCTGACAGAGCTTGTGAAAAAGTAAGGAAAAAAAACAGTAAAAACCTTTATTTCTCCCAAATAAGTGCATGTTTGATTTGGAAATGGATTGCCTGCGGCCATGAAATCACGTTGTTGCGGATTTGGAACCTTTGACTAAATATTGGACGGTCTTCATGCAATCCAAATTTGTGTTTCTGACCTGTTTTGCAAAGTTAGAATAGAACCGTTTGATTAACATTAAAAAAAGATGGTGAGATCGCATGTCTGCGTGAATATGTCGACCGCAGGGAATCTAGGTCCGTCCGAACTAGTGTTTATAGTGTTGCGAAATGGCAAACGTATGTTTGACCCAAAAGTAATTCTAGAATTAGTTCCTTTGAGACAAATATATTTTTGGATTCAAACACGTCTGTTTGCAACAGAAATTCAAACATGCACTTGGTCATTACCAAACGTGCTGATCTAACTAAAAAATATAACAACTACTGGATAAATAAACTAAAAATGTGATGCCATTCCAAAAGTTTTTATATGTGACAATTGACATGTTAGCAAATTTCCAAAAATGTCATTTTAATACCTTAAAAAGGATCTTTTGAGAGTATCTGCATTGTTAGGTAGTTTTGCAGTTATGTGCTGTTTGTTTGTTGATGACCCGAATCTGTTTTGCAGCTATGTGCTGTTGTTTGTCATTATTTTCTCTGTCTTCTCTTGTTTGACTTATTGTAAATCAATGTTTGTTACACTTTGCTTGTTTATTACAGGCTGCCTTTTAGTGCCTCTGCCGTAAATGATGAACAAGCTGCGGCCAAAGCAGCTGCTGTCAATGCTGATAGTGGAGCTCCTACAATGTATCAGGGTTTAACATTATTCCATTATTGTCATTTTGAAGTCACTGAATATGCTTATCATTCTGAAAGATGTCTGAATTCTGAAGCTTTCTAAGTTTTGCCACTTCAAAATCTAATAACACTAACAAACATCCGAGATACTTCAAAAATCAAATTGAAAGATATCAAAAGTAAACGCATGGTCTATCTCTTTTTTGCATAGAATTACAATGTCATTGTTAAACGCAAAATTAAAGAGAGCTCCAATGTCATTGCAAGGTAGAAAATAAGTATTCCACCAATGTTGAGGACATGAACTCAGGAAGTTCCCTTTTGTCTCTGACAAAAACACACAATGAAATCACACACCATGGTTTTATTTTATTTTTCATTGCAGATTTGACAAGATCATAAATAAGGAAATCCCTTCAAGCGTTGTGTATGAAGATGAAAAGGTTCTAGCATTTCGGGACATCAATCCAGAGGCTCCAGTTCATATTCTTGTGATTCCAAAATTTAGAGATGGATTAACAGAACTTGGGAAGGTCACTAATCATTTTATCTATATGTACACTAACTCAAAGGCTTTAGTTTCTATATATGTACCACTTTTTTATGGTAAAAGAAGTCTTGGAGAACATTATTCTTTACTTTCTAGCTGATTGAGATTTTTTTTTTGGTTAGCTTTGAGTTATTTGGATATCTCCTTACATGGTAGTCCTTACGCCTTGAACATTTCAAAGCAGGGATCCGGTTTGTGTGCAATCGGGGAAACTGCGCAATCATGCATTTAGCAAATTTGGAGCTGGTTGATCAAAGATCGGACAGTCTAGATTTTACATTCAAATTTTATATTAAACAAAAATTAAAAACTGCACTTAAAATCTGGACTGCATATTTGATTTGATCAGACGGCTCCAATTTTCTGACCGCTTGACTGCACGTCAAGTTGACTGCACCAGATCCAAATTCCTCAAAGCACAGCTACTTGTTCCCCAGCTAAGCAAAAGAAAGAAAAATAGAAAGAGAATTTTGATCTGACACAAAAATCTGCATTTGCAGGCAGAAGCTAGACATGAAGAGATATTGGGTCAACTACTCTATGCTGCTAAAATAGTAGCTGAGAAAGAAGGTATTGTTGATGGATTTCGCGTTGTCATCAACAGTGGTCCGAGTGCCTGTAAGTTTTTTTTTTCTCAAGAAATGTTTCACTTTCTAATGGTGGCATGGCTATGTACCTTATTTGCTTTGTCTCACTAATCCCATTTTCTTATTCTGATTAGGTCAAAGTGTGTATCATCTGCACTTGCATGTTCTAGGTGGGAGACAGATGGATTGGCCACCTGGTTAAAGGTTGAAAGTTAATCCTTGTTGATTCCTGTGGAGCTTTGAAATAATTGAATAGGAAAGCTGAAATGCTTGTTGTATTAGGGTACTGCTTTTGTGGGTTTGTGGTACGAAAATTATAAAATTGCCCCTTTGAAGTTTTGAACTACATTATTTTAACATATTGAAGTTTATGGACGGATACCTCTTTTCGTTTTTGGATTTCCAAAGATTTTTTTTGGTGAGATTTATTCTTCTTGGAGGCCGGGGACTATCTGTTCTCATCTCACGTGTTTCTCGCAGGCTTAAATTCCTATATTTGAGTTCAATATTGCTAAGAATTGAACCAACCTTTGTAGGTTCCCCACAAGCATGTGCTAAATGTGCAGTTCTCCTGGCATAATTCATGTAGCACCACGCTTTAACAGTTGTTTCAACACTACTGTCTTTAACCGTAATCCAAACCTCCATTCGCACTTGAGCGAGTTTCACACACAAAACATGTTTGCTTACGCACCAGGAGAAAGTTCTCCGCAGCATATGATCCGTCACGATATTACCACCGTGAACAGAGTCATGGTTTCGACATGCCCAGTATGCTACATAAATTGAGCAACAATAGTGGAGCTACCGGTACATAAACAACAAAAGAACAGGGGAGGGCGGAACTAAGCAATGATGCTATAAAGAATAAAAGTAATTATGACTTTATTCTGTATACTGTACAAGTACAAATCAATCACGATACGAGTTTTTTTCTTCTCCTTAGCCTATTCGTAATGTGTAATCTTATATGGGTCAAATAGAAACTGCAATGACAGAGCGCCCTTAGGTACATGGCAAGTAACAAGCTATGCCCAGCTTCAACATATCACACTCACGCCAGCCCCGCAGTGATTCGTGGACAATGCAAGTTGAACATAATTTCTCACGCATATCTCACATGTGACAGGAATTTTTTTGGGTAATGAGTTGAGGAAATCGGGATTGTCAACAAATAACCCAAGTCACCCCTATGTGAAATATGTGAGAAACCATATTTACAACTATCACTGTCCCTAATTAATTGTTTTCTTCATCTTGAAATGTCCCGACAAAACTGATCCAGAGTTCATGGAATGCCAAACCCAGTTATGAGAGAGAAGTGCTATAAGGTTTTAATGGCAGTCTGGTTTGTACATACGCAAGAGCAATCAGGTTCCTTTACAAACAGCCTTTTTTCCCGGTTAATCATCAATTTAATCAGTGGTAGTTTTTTCGAAACTTGGCGCCAAATCTCATTTACCGTCCCATCTGGTTTATCGTATTCAAAGTATCGCTTCACCTGAAACCAGATAAATTAAAAAAATAATTTAAAAAGAAGTAAGCTGGAATGACTTCTACAACCCTAACTTTTCAAATAGAAATCATTAACTACAAAAATCAACTAAAACTTTAGAAGAAATTCTCTGATGAAGTAAAACAGAAGTTAATCACTTGGATCTTCTATAATTTCTACTTGTGCACCTACAAGGAAGCATAAATGCTAGAAACTCAAGTACATCATAATACAAAGATTCAAGGGTGTCCATCATGATTAATAACATATAGGAAAGAAGCAATGTGAATCTAACGTGCTAGTTGCCTCAAGTTTACTATTAAAAAATTTTCGACAAATTATGAAAATGCCAATCTCTCTTGGCATAAAGATTAAACAAGTACTTATGCTACGCACTTGTTGGGGACTAAAAGCTCAGAGAGGGTATGGAAGAGGGCTCACTTTTGGATGAGAATAAAAAAAAAAAACCTAATTTGTTTGGAAACATGCTCTCACAGTGCTACCACAAGTTTAACCAGAAGCTCCAGCACATCAAGCAGTTTCCACCGTGTTTCCCAACACACTATAAAGAAAGAGGGAAAAAAAGAAAATGAAACATTTTTGGTGCCATGACAAGTGACAACCAATTTCTTTCTGCAAAATATATTGTTTTATTGATGCTGTCATGCTTTCCAAGAAATTAAAAAATGCAATAGGGAAGTGGAAGATAAGGTAGCAAAAACACAGATATTATTGCCAAAATAAATCATGTCGGCACTACCAACCTCTTTTAGTTCTTTCTGATATTCCAAGATTCTATCTGGGGTAATGGTTCTCAAAATTGACACCAAATTTCCTGGCTTTATAGCAGAAGCGGTTTCCACAAATACAGCAATCTTTCTATAGTCTATAGTATCTTCAAAAGGCAACTCAATACTATCGCTGACGATCACTGGAACACACAAGCTCACTATAGCATCAAAAAGTCGGCAGGCTGAGGGAGTATCTCCTGCAGGGTGCAAACAGAACTTTGATGTATGCATGCCTTGTGAAGCTGCTCGCCGACTTTCTCTGGATTGTGCTCCATGTTTTACTACGACATCCTCTTCCTTTTCTAGAATTTGAAAGAGTATATCACGGATTTTCCCTCCCTGTAAAACCAGTGGGGACATAAAGGAATCACTATAACAAGAAGCCATGTGTATAAACAAAATGTCTGAACCAAGATCAATGTTTTGTTTATTTAAGCATACCAAAGAGCACTCCACAATAATAGTATAGATATGATGATCAAGCGATTTTAATCTTCAACGAGAATACAATGGGGAAACTCATAGTAAAGATACTCTGTAGTGCTACGCCTACACGTGTGACCATTAGAAAGTAGATGGTTACCCAACTAAAGAATATATATCCGTTTATAGGCTCTATTGTTAATAAAAATGAAAAGGGTTCTTAGAGTGCATCATCCTCAATTTGCTTCTTACAAATTGTCTGAAATGAGTTTATTAAACAAAATGACTGAATCAAGACCAATGTTTTGTTTATTTAAGCATGTCAAAGAGCACTCCACTATAATAGTATAATGCTCAAATGTTTTCAACTTTTGACTAAAATACAATGGGGAAACTCATTGTAAAGATACTAAGTAGTGCTACGCATGTGACTACTAGCAAGTAGATCGTTACCCAAGTGAAGAACATATATCTGTTTAAAAGCTCTGTTAATAAAATGACAAGGTTCTTACAAGTTACAACCAACATGCATCATCCTCAATTTGCTTCTTAAAAGTACATTCATAGGTGATAGACATTTTCAAAGGTTCAGAACTCCGGCATTGCACATAGCTAGGTTAAATTTAGTATTCAGTTGCATTTCAATTGCAGTTAGATTACTAGTATTTTCTTCATTCAGCAGAACAAGAGGATATCAAATTACAATTAGTTAGAAGATTAATAAACTCATTTCAACAACTAGGGATCCATAATAACCAGTCTGAAAATAAACTTCAACTTAGGTCACTTAATTATCAAAATTAACACACATCAGACTATGATAAATGCTGCAATTGATATCCATCAATGAATGCCACACAGTGAAAAACAGAATAAAAGAGATTACAATACCTCTTTACGATATCGATTTCCCATGAAAAACAACAAGGTGTTGCGTTTATCAACACCAACGTCACCGCCATACGTTCTTATACGGTGCGAGTAGGGCACAATCACATCCTTCACCAGAGATCCCTGGTCAGGTCGCAACCGTCCAAAATCCGACACGAGCAACACGGAATTCTTAACCTGATCGATAACCTTATACATCGCATTCGGATCGGAAGCCACAATCACGTGATCCCTTCCTTTATTCCTCTTCCAATATTCTTGCCTCTCCAACCACTCCACCAATGCCTCCTGATTCTCCTCATCGCTGTAAGCAGGCTTCTCCGGAACGGCGCCTGAACCGGCGGGCCGGGCCTGGTTTACAACCAAGCTCAACGACGAGAAGAACGGCACGAAGAACAAATCCGCTTCCTCTGGATCTAGGACCCGAACAACAGGCGAACCCGCGCGCTTAGAATCGGGTCGGGATAGATCCGAAAACAGATACCACTCTGACATGTGCTGGTGGCCGGGATACTTGAGGGAAGACACGTCGTATTCCTCGGTGTCGGCGCGTGAGCCACGCGCGAGGGAATGGTGGTGGATAACTCCGTAGGTAAACCTGCGTGGGAGATCGTAGAGGTAAACCTTGACAGCCGGTGATTTAGATGCACCGGTGGCGAGGAGGACGGAGGAGGCGGTGGCGGAGTTGAAGGGAAGAGCGGTTGAGTCGAAAGTGGAGGAATCGGCGGGGTTGTAGAAGGCGTTGAAGAGAGCGTAAAGAACGAGGAAGAGGAAGAAAGTGGCTAGGATTCGCTTGAGAAGTGGTTTTCTCGTCATCGTGGAAAAGAGGGTTTGGGAAGTGATGCAGAAACGGGAGAGAAAACTGGGTTTAGGTTTTTTGCCTTTGGCTTTCGTCGCTCCTTCTTCATTCATGATTTTTAGGTGCGGCATCGTCACTTTCGTAACATTTCTATTACATTATACAGTGACTGGATCTAATGTACACCATTGCTGAAGATTTTGATTTAACAGTCTCAATTTTCCACCATCTTATACCTTTTGATGTGGTTTTACTTTATTTTTTCTTTTTGTGTTGTAGTAGTATGAAGCATCAATTATGACACCGGTAAAAAAGAAAATCTCATACTAACAAACCTAAAAATGTGTTTCATCTCATGAGACTTCTTTGGTCAGTTAGGTTTTCTTTTAAATTCAATTACCTAATAAAATGCCTAACAAATTGTAACCAAAAAATGCCTAACAAAATATACGCAAATTTAGGTCATTTGAGTTGGGGTTAATTATGCTTTTGATACTTATAAAAATTGGAAATTTTGTTTTTAGTCTCAAAAAATATTTTCACTCATTTTTAGTATTCACATTTTTTTTTCAATGTTTTTACTTTTTAGTATCTCGTAACATATAATTGTGCTTAAAAATTCTACTAAAAAACCCCAAAAAGCGCTAGTAAAAGTCACGAGGAATTAAATGCATTTATGAGAAAAAAAATATGTAGACTAAAAGTAAGTGAAATATTTTATAAGGACTAAAAACAAAAGTTTTAAATATTATAGAAACCAAAAATATATTTAACTCTTTAAGTTGTAATACAATATAAGTAAAAATTCATTTTTTTAGTTCTATTTAATGTTGGTATATTAAAAATATTATTTAGGAAAAATTACACTCATGTTCCCTCAATTTTGGTAAAATAACACATATACCCCCTTCTATTTTGTAAAAGAGATCTACATCCCAGATTACACACAATTCTCTTCTATTAAATAAAAATAGACAATACGGAAGGGAGACGTTTGTGTTTTTAAATAAAACTTAATGGAGGTGTCTGAAATTTTGTCAGCAAATAAGAGAGTTGTGTGTTCATTTAAAAAAATAGAGGTGGTTTCTATGTCATTTAATCATATCTCAGGGGAGGTGACTGTAATTTTACCTATTATTTATCTAATACTAAATATTAGACATGGCAACAGGCAGGTTTTCCTCCCCTTGTCGAGTTTTGTCCTTCCCATCTTCACCCCAATATTCTACTAGATGATCTTCTGAGTAGTTTAGGAACACGCAACAGAGAAACAAAGTCATTTCTCAATATAATCGCTTGATCAAAATGGAAAATCATTGTTATCAGTTCAAGTTAGCCAACTTATCACTTGAGTAGCTAAGCTAATGACTTATCAGCTGATAAATTGAGCAAACAACTATTCAGCTAAACACCAAATTCACACTACACTCAACAAAACCTAAAAATATCGTAAAGAATACTTGTGAAGTCTTGAGAAGGCTAGAAGAAGAATATGTTATACTAGTTGGTCAAGTATAATAATCCTTTTGTAGAAATGTGCTAGCGTAACTCTTGATTTAACAGTTAAGAGTGTTTCAAATTTTACAACCCATGTCTTACACCGTATAAAACATGGTCAAGCTTAACGTACCTGAAATTCAGAGGAGGAAGAAAAAAACTAATAAAAAACAAAATTGTATGCAAATGAGATACAGTTACGGTATAGATGCAAGTTGTAGGTGTAAAAAAAACATTTATGAAGGGTTAATTGGTATAAATTTCATAATTTTTGTGTGTGATTCTCTCCATCTCTTAATCTTTAAAGCAGGCCTCTTATTTTGTTCTAAATAGTAATGAGAATATGAACAAATTGGCAAGCCCATTTTCCACTAAAAATAATTTAAGATCACTAACATATACATAAAGTGTTCTGTCAAAAAAAAACATAAACATAAAGAGCTAATAGGCTTGTGGAGGGCCGATCCTTTTATTAAACTCAATAAATATTCTCTTAGCATAAACATCCCACAAACCCTAGGTGGCTAATTGTTTCAACTCGTATTTTTTTACTTCTCAAATATGTCTTATTTACTAGTAGTTGGTTTGTGATCGACAATGGTTGGATGTGTCAAACACACAATGACGGGGTTGGCTGAATGGTGACTCTTTGATGAATGCAATGGGATGTGATAGTATAGCGTGTTTGAGAGAACAAACAGAGGAAATTTAACTTTACAATGAACTTGTAGGAATATAAAATTGAATGATTAAGACACAAAGGTGAGATTGGATCTCTATCTCTTTTAGCTTAACAACAGGTTTGACTCCAATTCTGGAAATGCAACAACGTTTGAATTTTTGAGAGAAAGTTTTACCACTCATCGTAGTCTATTCGACTCGGAGAATTAGTCTCTACTCTCTACAGTTGCGCGTATAGAATATCAATTTACACCAAAAAAAGTTAAATGATTATGAATTGTATAGCTGCTTGCATAAATTTAAAATAAGCTTACATATCAATGTTTTCAAAAAAATCCCTCATTTAACTTCTATATACCTATAAACAACCGAACATGATTACATCATAAACAGTACATTCAATAACAATTAAGTGCTGTGGTACAGATTCTCCAACCCCAGAATTGAAAATTTAGTGTGTCAAGACACCAAAATGGATAAATTAGAAGCTAATCTTTACGAGTGAAACTCTGAAACAAACATGCTGAACACAAGCGATACTTAAGAAATAATCTAACATGATATTGAGATGTATACAGAGACATTTTATTTTTTGTTATAAAGGGTGGTACATAGAGAATAATTAGATCCTAGGAGAAATGTGAACCTGCAATGCATTTTTCATGACAATAGTGAATTCCTGTTTTTCAGACAAATCAACATTCCCTCCTTCAGGTAACTTCCAATCAAAATTCCAAACCAAATTAGCCACAA
The DNA here is from genome assembly GCA_963573325.1 of Astragalus glycyphyllos. NCBI lineage: Eukaryota > Viridiplantae > Streptophyta > Magnoliopsida > Fabales > Fabaceae > Astragalus > Astragalus glycyphyllos. Next base: position 64,437,068 of record OY754310.1, read on the forward strand.
AGTATTCCAAATGAAGCAAAGCTAAATTATAACCAGGACAAATTCTTCTCCCTGCTCCAAACGGCATCATTTTTATCTCTTTACTCCCTGTTATATCAAACCCTTCATCTTTCAAAAACCTCTCTGGCTTAAACTCCATAGGATCTTCCCACACCTTAGGGTCCAACCCTATCTCCGCCACCATAAAATTCACTGACCCATTTTTAGGCACTAAATAACCATTCAAAACCACATCCTCTGTCACCGCGTGAGGTAACACAAAATGCCCCGGTGGGTGACGCCGTAGCCCTTCCAAAACCACCGCCTTCAGATAAACCAGTTTCTGCAAGTCTTCTTCTCTCACTTCCCTGATTTCCCTCTCTTCTCCATCACCACCACCTACCACCTCTTTAATCTCCTCCACCACCTTGTTTTGCACGTGCGGGTACTTAACCAAATTCGCCATGATCCATTGCAACGCCGTGGACGTAGTATCGGTCCCCGCGTTTAAAAACTCAGAACACAAACTAACCATTTCTGATTCATTCAGTTTCCTTTTCTCTTCTGGTAACTCTAATTCTAACAGAGTATCTACATAAGAAACAACAGAGTCAGCATTTGTTTTACCTTCCTTGGCTTGTTTCCTTGCTCTGATAAGAGGAAGAAGCACATCTTCTTGCTCCTTACGAAGTCTCATAAACTCTTCCCACCGTTTCCTGAACAGAATTTGAGTTACTTTGGGCCAGAAATTCAGGACGTTGAATCTACCAAGGCTCAAGAGAAGATTCCTCTGAACACGTTCGATATCGATAACTTTTTCATCGTCGAGTCTTTCGCCGAAACACATGAAAACAAGAAGACAAAACATAGCGTACTGGAGATGATGGATGACTTTAACAGAGTCGGTGGATTCCGAAGCAGTTTTCAGGCGATGAAAGAGAGTGTGTAGGACCCACTTACGAATTTCAGAGAAGGATTTGATACGGGAAGGGTGAAGCATCTCAGAAGCAAGGTTACGGCGAAGAGCACGCCACGTGGCACCGTAAGAAGCAGAGCTTATATTATGTTGGTTACCGGACATGAGTTTACTGGTGAGGAGAGGTTTAGGGCGATCAGAAAAGAGAGAAGCGTTTTGGATGAGGGCGTGGTGAGCGAGAGATCGGTCGGCGATGAATACGACGGGACGTGAGCCGATACGGAGGCTGATGATAGGGCCGTGTTTGGCTACGAGGGTTCGGAGAAAGGGTTCGAGTTGGGAAAAAGATTTGCGGAGCCATGTGATGGTTGTTATGATGGGGATGTGAGGAGGACCGGGAGGGATGGTTATGGTGTTGGTTTTGTTGGTGTTGGTGTTGGTGGTGATAGTGATTGAGAGAATTGCTCTAATGATTACGCATGCGCAGAGAGAGGCTACGATGATGAACCACGTCTCCATGCCGTAACACACAAAACGCCTTTACTCTTTAGCCGATACTAACGATATTGTGATGCAATTGCAAAGTGCGACATTTATACGGAGCTTTCTGTTAACCTGAAATAAAAGGATAATAAGACTTTAGTATGATGATATTTTTTTTGATGATAATAAGGGCACTAAGGCCCACGAGCAAACAAACTAACGGGTATCCAACCCAACAGAACCACAACCATCAGAGTTAAGGGAATTGACCAAAAAACTAGGCACAATTGTAAAAATTACAAGTCTGTCCCTGCAATTATTGCTGAATTTGGCCAACTTATCAGCAACTAGATTGCAGCATCTTCCTATCTTCTTCCACTCTATCATCAAAGCACCATCACCAACCGCAAGGATCTCACGGACAACACTCAGTAAAATCTGATTCCCAGCACTTCTTCGCACCAGAAGCTCAAAGGCATCCAAAGAGTCAGTTTCTACAATCAAACGGCGATAGCCCTTCCTCCACGCAATTTTGATTCCCTGAAGAATTCCTTGTAATTCGGCTTCAACAACAGAACACGGCTCAAGACGGCAGGAATACGCGAAGACGAAACAGCCATCATGATCGCGGAGCACACCACCACAACCAGCAGACCTACCCAAATTGTTTACTGAACCATCACAATTGAGCTTCATCACTCCCGGATCCGGAGGGATCCAATTCTCGCTGTAGCCAATTGAATCAAGCCCAATTTGAGGGTGAAGAACACGGTTTCTCTGCCTGCACTTCACAATCTCCTCAACTGAATGCTTGATTTTGCAAATGGACTCATAAGTTGTGGAAGATTTCTGTTGAAAGATAAATTCATTCCTATTACGCCAGATCAAATCCAACGCGACACCGAACAAAATGCACCAAAAAGGTCCTTCACCACTTTCTTTTTTCTGATTTAAATTAGTATCTAACCAATTTTCCCAAGAATTATTGCTGAAAAAAACTCCCTGTTTCCTGCATCTGAGGCTGTTCCAAATGACGAAACTGAAGCGACAATCTCTGAACCTGTGGAGCAGCGATTCCTCACCATCATTACACAAGGTACAGTTGCTCAAGGTAGCCATCTTCCTACGGTGTCTTTCCTTGTTAGTGAGAATAGCTTCATGTTTTAATTTCCAGAGAAACATATGAATTCGCTCATTCCCCTTCCAATTCCAAACGTAATCGAAATTGGAATTTGGATTTGTGGAAGACAGATCCAATTGAGCAATAAAGGCTGACTTAGTGCTAAAACACCCATCTGGAGTTTCTCCCCAAGAAAAAACATCATCCTCCATTAGGATAGAAGGAGGAGGATAGGAATTAATCTTATTTAGGATCTCCAGAGGGAGTAAATTCTCAAAAAGAGTCCAGTTCCATTCCCCATTATAGGTAATGAAATGGCTGATGGCTAACTTGGCATCATCTTCATTGATATTACTAGAGCAATGGTTGATCAAAGCATCACAATTAGTAAGCCAGATATCCTGCCAGAATCTAGTGTCTTCACCATTCCCCACTTCCCAGCAAAGCATTTTCCTGAAGCTCTCCCAAGTATCAAGCAAACCATTCCAAAAATTAGAACCTCTTTTATTAGGATCCATTTTAGGAAAAGACCTCCACCCACAGTTGTACTTACTCCTCAGCATAGCACACCAGAGGTTATTAGGATTAGAACAAAATTTCCAAAGACCCTTCATCAAAAAGGCAGAATTGACTGCTCTAGAGGGTCTAAGACCCAGACCACCGTCAAATTTAGGCTTACACATTTTGTCCCAACTGATTAAATGCATAGCCCTCTGGTTCTCCTCATCACCCCAAATGAAATTCCTGCAGAGTTTATCAATCTCATCACAGGTGCCTTTAGGGATCACACTAGATTGCATAATATAGATAGGCATTGCTTGGACAACAGACTTTGCCAAAGTAACCCTACCAGCAAAGGAAAGAGTCCTAGACTTCCAAGTGCTCAGTCTTTGCTTCACTTTCGCAATGACATAATTGAAGGTGTTAAGACCCACTCTCTTGTGGAAAATAGGGACTCCAAGATACTTCCCTAGATCATCAGTTTGCTGGAAGCCCATTATCTCACAAATATCATTTCTCAATAGTCTAGGAACATTTTTGGAGAAGTAGACCCTAATTTTATCATTACTCACCTTTTGACCCGAGCTTTGGCAGAAGGAATGGAGAGTATCTTGAATAATCTGAGCTTGCTCCACAGAAGCCTCAGCAAGGAAGATAACATCATCAGCAAAGGCCAAATGAGAGAATTTGGGACCTCCCCTAGAGATTTGAATAGGCTTCCAATTCTCAGTAGCCACCTTTTTCTCAATAGATTGGAAAAGTCTCTCAATACAGAGCACAAACAGATAAGGGGAGATAGGATCCCCTTGTCTAATCCCCCTATTAGGGGCAAACTCCTCCTGGGCTTCACCATTCCAAAGAACTTGCATGGTAGGGCTAGAGATACAGTGCCAAATAATAGATTTCAGATGCTCTGGAAAACCAATATCATCCAAGGTGTCCTTAATGAAATCCCATCTAAGCCTATCATAAGCTTTCTCCAGATCAATCTTAATTGCCATCCAGCCCTTCTTTCCACTTTTAGATCTCATAGAGTGGAAAATTTCTTGGGCAATGATGATGTTGTCATGGCTCTGTCTTTTAGGAATAAAGGAGCATTGAGCAGGTCCCACAAGCCTCTGTAAGTTGTCTCTAATCCTGTTTGTAATGATTTTAGTGATGGTTTTGTAGGCCACATTACAAAGACCAATTGGTCTAAACTGCTTCATGTTGCACACATTATCAATTTTGGGAATTAGAGCCAGGTAGGTAGCATTGATATCCTTTATTTTCCAAGGATTTTCCCAAAAGTCAGTAATCATATGACAAAAAGATGGGCCAATAATGTTCCATTGGCTATGGTAGAAAATAGCTTGAAAACCATCAGGACCAGGGGCTTTGTAAGCACCTATATTCTCAATAGTCCTACCAATTTCCTCATCACTCAATCTTCTATCCATCTCAGTATAACTCTGACCATCTAAAACAGGAAAATGACCAGATAGCCCATATGGAGAAAAAGGCTCGTCAAGATAGAAAAGCTGTTTGAAATAAGCAGTGGCAAGAGATTCAAGAGCCCTAGGATCCGAAAATCCACACACCGTGCTCATCTTGCAACTTAGTAATGTGATTTCTTCTTCTTCTGATAGTAGTAACACTGTGAAAAAATTTTGTATTTCTGTCTCCAAATTCTAGCCACTTAGCCCTAGACTTTTGGAACCAAAGAACCTCTTCCTTAGCAAGAACGTCTTCATAAGCCTCCCAAGTAGTTTTCTGAAGGTGAAGGAGATGATCATTCCACCCATGTTGAAGCCTTCTATCAATGTCACTTAGCTTCCTAAGAAGCTTCTTCTTTTGATAGAAGATGTTACTGGTGTGCTGAAAAAGATATTGTGCAAGTATACACAGTCACAAACAAGTAATAAAGTAGAAGTAAAGTATCGTTCCCACAGAGATTGTATAATTCTTAATGTATTGTTGTGAAGACATGTAAATTAATGATACTATCTACTCACAATTTTTGGTTTTGGTTGAAGTTGAAATAAAGTTTAAACTGACAATAAACAATAGAGAGGAAATCAGTGGAGAAATATAGTTGAGATGCTTTCATCAAATAACTTTCTTTTAAGTGTTAAGTGCATTCGTGTGGTGCAGGTGCACTGGATGCAGCTGCATCAGTTGTGTGCTTTTCAGCTACTATTTCAAAAGTTGTTTTACAAGCTTCCTATGTCTAGGTGTGCTAAATAAATTCACTCTTGACCTTGAAATACTTGCTGATTTAATCCTAAGGGCTATGTTATCCTATGTCTAGGACTTAACATGGAATTAACAAGCTTCTTTTATTAAAACAAGTTAATAAAGGCTTTATTAAACACTTACCCCTATTGATTCTTGATTTCTAGTTATAAACCATGTCTGTGAATATAACTCTACTCATTTTAAGCGATCAACCTTAAAATAAGATGGATGTAGTATAACACAAGAATCAAAGTACATGCAACACATAAATAACACTTAACTTTCTCAAAAGATCATTATAAGACTAGCACATCTCAACTAAAGGAATTTAGTTCATGATAGACATTGCAAGATGAAAAGAGATTGAATAAAACATATTGAGGTGATGGAAATTATCAAGAAAGAACAACAAAGTAAAGTTTACAATATTGAAGCTTTCTTGCATCAAGCAATGCAGGTGCACTGATCTCCTTCCTATATCTATGAAGAAGAGAAGGGAGAAGGCGTCAATTCCTTCCTTTTCTCCTTGCCACTATCTAAGAAATTAGAACTAAAAACTTGGAAATAAAAATACAAGAAATTCTAAAGGTGTGAAAAAGAGATTATGAGATATTATGAGATTTGAGATGTTCTTCAAAGTGAGAAGTGGGGATCCTTATATAGCCTCCAAAAAGTGAATTCCTTGAGGGCTAAGTAAACTTGAGAACTCAACCATGGTTACTTTTCAGCCTTTGAAAAAGCAATTTGAGTTTCATACTCAAATATCAAGAGTGGTCTAATTAGAGCTTGCCATTTGGTTCATGAAATGATTTCTTCAAGTGGTCATCCATTGTGGGCGCCTCCTTTATAAAGTTTCCATGTGCCCCATGTGATTGTGGATCAGCTATAATGTCATTTGGTGGTGCCTTTGTCTTCTTTTGTTTTGAGGTGCTTCCGGTGTTGGTCTTTTTCCTACCATTCACAAAATGGTGCAGCTGCATGCAGTGCAGCTGCATCAAGTGCAGGTGCATGCAGTGCAGGTGCACTGAATGATTTGGATGAAATCTTTACTTTGTGTATTCTGTTCTTCCAATGTAGGTGTCTTATCTGAAAACACTCAACAAACAAATCAAACATACCAACATCTAGACATCATGCTTAATATTGTGGATGACAACATGCTTTATCCTTTAATGTTTGTTTATCTAATTTCTTCTATAATATTTACTTAATTTATATTTGATTTTAAACAATTATTTAGGTTTAGTTGTATAAATAACTCTATATAAAATAGAATTATCAGTTACCAAAGGTGTTCTTATTCCACTCTCTTAGCACACCTTGTAACTCTTTTAATTGCAACGGGGAAATCAGCCATGTTACCTCTCCAATTATCAACAATTAATTGATTGAAAGTAGGATGAGTGAGCCAAATTGCTTCAAATCTAAAAGGTCTTCTTCTTCTATTCTCAGGTCTTCTATGATCAAAATTGAGGAGCAAAGGAGAGTGGTCAGATTTTAATTTGGGGAGATGGGAGACTTCAGTGAGATCAAACCTTAACCTCCAATCAAGATTGCAAATGGCTCTGTCAAGTCTCTTTCTAGTTCTTCCTCTAGCCCAAGTAAAAATGTCTCCATTGAAACCTAGATCCAAGAGGCTACAATTGTCCAAAGTAGTTTGAAAGCCATTCTCAATAGGCTGGGAACGAATCATAGGTGGGCCTGCTCTTTCATACTCATGAAGAACAGCATTAAAGTCACCAATGAGGGCCCAAGGACCATCAATATCAGCAAAAATATCTTGAATTTCACCCCACAAGGCTTGTCTAGGAGTAAAGTGAGGGCTTCCATAGACAATAGTAAGGAACCAATGAGGGGAACCAGGGGGACTCACCTTGACATGAACCAATTGTCTAGAATCCTTGAGGATTTGAATATTCCATTGGGGGCTATCCCACAAGAGCCAAATACCACCAGATTGACCTCTGGCATCTTTGATGAACTGATTCTCAAAACCAGTTCTCTTAGCAATTTTCCTAGCTTGCATACCACTTGTGTGAGTTTCCAAGATAGCAATAAAGGAGGCAGAGTATTCACTCTTCATGTCTTTCACAAGGCCAACAAAGCCTTTAGATGCCGTCCCACGGCAATTCCAAACGATCAGATTCATCAAACAAAGTTGTGGGGGTGAGGGTCTACTCCCTCAATGACCTCCATATGAGAAACATCTCCATTAGCTATATTTTTTGTGGCTTTCTGCATCACAGTGCTGCTGCCAGCCTTCGTAATAGTAGGCTCATCCCCACTATTGGAATTTAAAACCTCCACACCATTATTATCAATAGGCCCTACGGCATATCTAATAGGTTCCAAGCTCCTAAATTTATTTAGGAGATTTTCTCCATGGGTCAAATACATGGTTCTCATGTACATCAACATAGCTTCTTCTTCTGCTTTACTCTTGCTGACAGGATGTTTGCTAGTTGAGGGGATATTCTCCTTCCCCGAGTCAGTGGCTTGCTCTCCAAAGGAATTAGGTTTTAAAGTATCTTTAACCATCTTTCCTTTGAGTTTATCTTTTTCTTTCTTAGCCAAAGTCTTGGCATGCTTAGAAAAAAAATTACCCTTAACAGCAAGTTGAGGGTTTTTACCTCCAAGAGGATTTTTCACCTTCCTTTTGATGACATTCTTCACAATAGGAGCCTGCACATCCTCTTCTATGTTCACAGGAAAAGAGCTATTACCATTCAGGTGTTGATTCTCAACTACAACAGGTTGTGTAGTAAACACATTCTCACTAGGAGACATCTTAGTACCTCCCTTGGTAGCACTATTAGGAGTAGTTCCCTCATTGCCCTTCTTTTGGTTGTTAGTTCCACTAGATTTCCTCTTCCTTGCCACATACTTTGATATATTCCAAGGCCCCATTTCAATTTCCTCTTGAGCCTTATTTTCTTTGTTCTGATCTGCTGGTTGATCTTTTGGAGCTTCTGTAGACATAGGATGTTCCTGTTCTGGTTGCACGTTCATCTTTTGGACTTCAGTAGTTTGGGCAGCAACTTCCACTGGTTCCACTTCAAGCAACTCTCTACAATTGTCTTTCTTGTGGCCATATTTACCACATCTAAAGCAAATAGAGTGGAGCCCTTCATATTCTAAGGTCATTTTTATACCACACACCATGAAGTGGGAAGCAAGAGGTTTCTCAAGATCAAGTTCAACACAAATCCTAGCAAATTTCCCCCTAGAATGGAGAGAGGTCATTTTGTCAATTTTCAACATAGTACCTAGAGTATTACCTACTCTGCTGAGGAATATTTCATTACAAAGCTCCACAGGTAGTCTAGGAATACGGATCCAAACGGCTACCCGTTGAGACATAGTTGTATTATGAGAGAAAAGAGATCTCCATCTTTGAACGATCAAATAATGGTCGGCTACCTTCCAAGGACCCTCAAAAAGAGCACGTCTATAATCCTCGATGTCTGAAAGCTGAACCATATAAAAATCATCAACCATGTCCGAAACAGTCATAGTTCCATTCTTAACCCAATCTTTCCTGAGTTTCCTTTCCAACAAATTGAAATTTACCCTCTTACCCAAAACTTTTACAATCAGGGTATTTCTCCAAGGTTTCCCCCATGAAGCAAGGTCATTTGGTGAGCAAGGAATAACAGGGCATGACGTTAGGGTTTGTGGCTTGTTCTTAACAGCATCTTCAGGTTCATTATACCATCTATTTTCAGGCATCTCCTGACTAAGAAGATCTCCCCAGCATCCATCACTTATCCCTTCACCCTCAATAACTTTCATTAAGGCGTCTTTAAAAGAGGCAGTGTTCATAGGAATTACCTCTGGTGTTTCTTGTATTTTCGCTTCAGTAGAGTTATCATTTGGAACTAATTCCTGTTGCTGATGATTCATGTTGATATTCTGCAGATTTATTGTTACATCAGGTGGCTTCATAGTAGTCGTTGGAGGAGGGAGAGGGCTCATGCCCAAACCAGAAACGGTGCAAAAACAAAGTCGGCGAATAAAAATAAGTTATCATTTATAGCTAATAAAAATATAAGTTGTGAGTTTCATCATAGATTTGTCATTTATAGTTTTCAATTTTAAATTTTTTGTGTCCTCATCAATATATTCTATTAATTTGATAAATAAATATTTTTTTAGTCATATATATATATATATATATAAGTTGTTTTATATTACTCTTAATTTTTTCTTATATTTAAGAAATTGATATGCCATCAGAACTAATTAAATTATTTAACTCAACTTTTTCATAAAATAATATATTTAAAACACATTCTCTATCAAAACAATATATAATTGAGATTTTAGAAAATTATTGGTTTAATTGCATTTTTTTCATCTCAAATTGGAGTGTTGAGAACAACCCCAATTGGCACCTCATCTTTGGTGCTGCATTGGAGCAAATTTAGAGAACCCACAATGATCGAAAAAATGCTCATCTCAAACTATCTACTGGAAATCTATTGAGCTGAGTGATACTATTCTCAAAATTAAGAAGCAGTCTGAGATTCTCTTACCTACCAATCATGAGGACTAGAGCTGAACTGATTTGTGGAGCCCGCCATTGAGTGGTACTTTCGCATTGAATTGTGACAACTCTGTTTACTGAAATTATTCAAACTTAGTAAACCACCCGGAATAATCAAATCCAATTTCTTCAAATCTAATTTAAAATTTCCATGACTTTCTAGTTATAAAATCCTCTAGTGAAATTCCTACCCGTTTTGCTAATTCATCTTTGGTTGGGTGAAGATTACCTATTGAACGTACCGAGGGAAGGATAGGGGGGAGAAACATGGTGGTCGCACGTGCGTATTCAAGATTGGAAAAGGCACAATGTGATGAGGGTTGAAGACTTGAAGAGGAAGACGACTCATCTAATTCTCAAGACAATCACTTACTCAATTTTTTCTCTTATTTTAAATAATAATAGTTTTAATTTAATTTAGCTTATTGTAATTATGGGATTGTTGTTCCTGAGTAATTAATGTTATGTGTGTACATACGTAAGAATACACCCAAGAAAAGGATCAAATATCCCCCCAAAAAAGATCTACGCATGTACCTGCTCTTGTAGCCTTCATCAAGTTTACTGGTATATGCTCCTGTCAGAAAAAAGTTTATTGCCATATATGTATTGGCTATTTTTTCCTACGCATTAAACAGTTAATTTGTGTAATTAACTTGACATATTGTAACATTATAAATTCAACCAAAGAAACATGATCAAAACTATTCTAAATAAAATAAAAAGTATCTGTATACCAAAAAAAAAGGATCTACAATGCAATATTATTGGATTAAGAACTACTCAGTAACCAAACAAAGAACTACCCTGCCACAAGCATCTAATTCAAAAACTATTCTAGATTGGGAATTACTCTAATCTTAAATACTACACTAGATTGGGAATTACTTTAACCCTAATTTAAGAACACATAAATTGAGTCTGCCATAAGCGTCAATTAACCACATTTATCCATGGACTTACACAATAAGAAAGAGTTGTTAGCACGACTAAAATTGTAGAAAACCCTTGATGATAGCTAGGAATTAATCTTCCTTGTTGTTGAGCGTGAAGTATAGTTTGTCATTAACCCTAAATGACCAAATATTGAGTTCACCGCCTATTTGCAGTTGGTTTTGTGAAAAAAGATGTTTCCAGTTTTCAACAAGATTGTAAACACATGATGACCGCATTTCCCACTTTTTTAAGACCATGGAGAACTCGGTAAAAGAGGGATCCAAGACGATCACTTCATAACGAGCCGGTTTGCCATCTTCTTTCGAATCTAATATTTCCTTCTCTATCTCAGTAAGGAAATCACATCTGATTTTTTTCAATGGCATTGAAAGACGATTGTTGTTTGGATGGAGATCACTTTTGAACAACTCCTTGCACATCAAAAATCTCACATCAGTACCATTCAAATCTGTGATCTTGTTCTTGACATGAATAGGTAATTCTGGAGGCAGCGTTGATGATGGTGTTGGTGTTGGTGTTGGTGTTGGTTGGCCCTTTTTTATTGATTTTTTGTTATTCTTGTTTGGTATACTCTTCTTAGACGTGGTGCTTTCATCGGATGAATAACGAGTCCTCTTCTTATTACTCATCATCTCTTCTTCTTCCATTGTGTTGTTGTGTGAAGTGAAAGATGGTTGTTGGTAGCAACTTTGGTAGATTTCTTTTATTTCTGCCAACTCTTTTTCAGTATAAAAATCTGGATTAATCCGTGACATTGTGAAAGTAAAAGGAGCATAAGGGTTGAAATGAAGCTTTCTTCCGTTGAGTTCTTTCATTCTTCTTTTGTAAATTTCAGTTTCTTCCAACTTGAATGGCTTGCTTCCATCTTCTTGTTCCATTGGCTGCTTCCTCCGAGGCTTTGCTTTCTCCAAATAATAGGCGAGGTTGAAGTTATGTTTGATTAATGCATGAGATCGTTGTATATATAAGAGGAATGTATAGCAAAGATGAATCTAGATAAACTCTATCTTTTATTTACAACAAACTTTATCTTCTTCAGATTGAATTTAATTATTTTGATTTCTTTGAAAAGTTAATTATTTTGATTTTGTTTTGTTCTAAATCCCTTCTTAAAATCTTGGAAAAATCAATAAATCTTATATTTTGTTGACAAATTGAGTTTCAAATTGAAGTTATGCATATCCTTCCAATATATAGAGTTATCTATCTCTCCATCTATATGTCAGTCCAAAAAAAAATCTCTCCATCCATATATTGGAAAACCTTTCAATTCAATCTTCCAATATATATGAAGTACTAAAATCTCTCCATCCATATACATAGGCCAATATCACGAACTAAACGGGGCGAATCTTTCTATAGAATAGAAACTTAACATCTAAACTTCATTGCTCAACGGCTATTTAAAGAGTATGCTCTTTTTCCGGGTCTAGCATCGGTCCATGATTTTGGAATATTGATAAATATACAATTAATAATATTAATGTAAAAAGTATTGTAAAAAATTACATCGGTCCAGATTTTTTTTTCAATATAAGGGAAATGTTTTTTTAGTACCGCAACGCAACAAAATGTCAGAACAGTGTTTCTTTCTCAATTTTCATTCGCTGTGGAGTATTTCTCAATTGTAAATACCACGCACATACACTACTATTGTTTACATTCGAGTTCAAATTCAGAAGCCAACATTTCAATGGCGTTGAAATCGCCAAAACACTCTTTAAGTTGTAAAAAATCTCAAACAACTACCACGGGATTTTGTTACACTAGATTTTTTACATTAGCTAAAAGTCTTGATTGAATATCATGATTTTCTTTTACTAAAAAAAAAATCTTAAAAATATTTCAAATCTTAACCAATATACACCCCTAAAATATGCATGTAAATGCTCCTTTGATATATTTCTTTTTACTTCTTGAATATGATTCTTGTAGCCTTTTCATCAAGTTTGTTGGCGCTCCTTTCAAAAAAAATAAGTTTATTGCCATATGCATCGGCTATTTTTTTCTGCGTATTAAAGAGTTAATTTATAGTTAATTGCTTCAGAAAATTGTAATTATTTTTTTTTGACGGGAAAATTGTAATTAACTCGACATATTGTAACCTCATAAAGTTAGCAGAAGTAATATGATCAAAACTCTTCTAAATAAAATAAAAAGGATCAACAAAGCAATATTTATTGTCTTAAATACTACACTAGATTAAGAACTACTCTACCACAAGCATCTAATTGAAGAAATATTTTAGATTGAGAATTACTGTAATCCTAAGTTAAGAACACATAAATCCTACACTAGATTGAGAACTACTCTGCCACAAGCATCAATATCCAATCTTCTACAATAATAAAGAGTTGTAAGCATGACTACAATTGTAGATCAACCTTGATGATAACTAGGAATTAATCCTCCTTGTGGTTAAGCGTGAGGTATAGTTTGTCGTTAACCCTAAAAGACCAAATGTTGAGTTGCCTACCTTTTTGCAGTTGGTTTATCAAAGAAAGTTGTTTCCAGTTTTTAACAAGATTGTAAACACACGATGATCGCATTTGCCACTTTTTTAAGTGCATGGAGAACTCGGAAAAAGAGGGATCCAAGACGGTCACTTCATAACCAACAGGTTTGCCATCTTCTTTTGAATCTAATATTTCCTTCTCTATCTCAGTAAGAAAATCACATTTGATTTCTCTCAATGGCATTGACAGACGGTTGCTATTTGGGTCAAGATCGCTTTTGAACAATTCCTTGCACATTAAAAATCTCACATCAGTACCATTCAAATCTGCAATCTTGTTCATGACATGAATAGGTAATTCTGGAGGTGGTGTTGGTTGGCCCTTTTTTGTTGATTTTTTGTTTTTCTTGTTTGGTTTACTGTTTTCAAACTCAGTGCTTTCATTGGATGAACAACGAGCCCTTTTCTTATTACTCACCATCTCTTCTTCTTTTTCTTCATCCATTGTGTTGTTGTGTGAAGTGAAAGATGATTGTTGGTAGCAAACTTGGTGGACTTCCTTTATTTTTGCCAACTCTTTTTTGGTATAAAAATGTGGATTACTTAGTGACAAAGCAAAAGTAAAAGGAGCATAAGGGTTAAAATGAAGCTTTCTTCCAATGAGTTTTTTCATCCCTCTTTTGTAAATCTCCGTTTCTTCCAACTTGAATGACTTGCTTCCAACTTCTTGTTCCATCGTATTGGCTGTTTGGCTCCTCTCCCTTAGACTTTGATTTCTCTAAATTGGTGCTTTCTCTAAATTAGTGAGAGGTTGTGATTAATTAAACCTTGAGATGGATTATATATAGTAGAAGAGTTTTGCCTAGATACACTTTATCTTCAGTTGAAATTAAATATTTGATTCTGTTTTTACTAAAGAAACCTTTAAAAGTTTATCTTATCTTAATTTGAAGATCAATTTGTTATCTTGAAAAGATTATATTTTCATAAAATTAAATTGCCTAAAAAATAGAAGGGGCAGAGTAAAACATATACGAATTTAAAAGTAGCCTATATCCTCTCCCCAATTGCAGGCCGAAAAACTAGCATGTGAGTCAAGGTAAACAAAATAACTAGATATCTGAAACCAATTTTAAATTAATTGAATGGTATTTCTACGTTGATTCAAATTTGAATTGGTTTTTGTATCAAAAAAAATTGAATTGGTTTCACTGAATAAATTAGTTGTTAAACTGATGTAACCGACCTATGAGTCGCAACTGACGTAAACATTTTCTTTTAATTTAAATTTTGAAATTATTGTTTAGGGATTAAAAAAGAGCCAGATGAATGTTTACGTATATTATGTCAAAAAATTTGACTACTTTGGACATCTTAGAAAATAAACCCATCATGACAAATTTTAGTAGGACACGTTTATTAGATTAGATTGTATACTAAAAATATTATAGTTAAACTAAAAAATCATAGTTTAATATTTTAATATAAAATTTAGTCCTCCTTTTATTTATTGATATTCAAAAAATAAAATTAAGAATAAAAGATAGCAGTTAGCACATTTTTATTTTTTATTAATATTTTTAATTAAAAAACACATATAATGTACTCGGACAGCGGAATGGTCCCCGTCCCCATCCTCATCCTAGAGTTGACAGTGGGGGAATTATCTCTCTCGTCCCCGTCTCCACATGGAAAAATTCCCCATTCACGCTCCACTGTGGGCAGTCCCCGTCGAGATTCTCACGTACAGGTAGAAAGCACTTGTTTAGTCGAGTGTGAGACTGAGGGAAGGATGAAACAATACATCAATCCATAAGTATACATAATAAAGATCCTTGGTCTCTCTAAGATCTTCCTCATGATCTTCATCAAACTTCCACCTTGTGTAACACAAAGCTTTGCTATCTCGGAACCTTCATCGCAGAGAAAGAGAGTCAGTAAGTTGAAAAAAGTAGATTAAAAAATACTTTATTACCAGATATTGGGATGTTTATTATTACTTATTTAAAAAAGAAATTGTTATATTAAAATATTATGTTTTAATTAAAAATTTCATGTGGCACTCAAACATGGGATGCCACGTCATTTAACTTAGTACCACTTCAACCATTAGTTTGACCAATTTCGGCCGCGGGACCAAAATCGTGAATTAACTATTATAGAGGGACCAAAAATGTAATTAAACCTAAAATATTTGATGTTATAAGTTTGAGAGCAAGATACAAAAAGAAATTAGAATATCAATATTAGTATTGCTTATTCCCCATATCTTCTTTTTTAAAAGGGACTTATTCCCCATATCTTATTTGCCTATAAAGCTCCATAATTAATGATGTATAAAAAATTTCTAGAATTGACAATAATTTATGATATTTTATTTTAATATGAACACTATATATTCTTTTTATTAAACCTTATATATTCATTCTATTGTAACATCCATGACTGAATAATTAATAGTTTTTTTGACAAAAATAATTAATATATAGTTGGAGAATGGTAAATATTTTACTTAATAATTAATAAAAACATAATGATGCATTAGATTAGGTTTTTTTATCATATTGTTAGTATCCAACGACTTTGCCAGCGACTAATCTAATTTTATGAAAAAAAACTAAATATGGAACGATCTATTGCAATCTAGTTAGTATTACTCACTATTAGGAATAAGATTGAGAGTGATGATAAAAACAAAGATTGAGAGCAAACAAAAGGAATACAGAGCAGCACCGCTTTTCACATCACGCGATAGGGTTTCAGAGAAGTCCCAAATTTAGTGGGATATAGTGACTGTTCGAAGAAAAAACCATTAGTTCAAATTTTATTTTATCTTAGGGTTTCTCTCTTGGTGAAAGCTGTGAAATTGTATCCACGAAACCTCTTGCATTGACGATCGAGACATTGTCTCTAACAGCATAAGTAATGTTATGTATTATGGTTTGTTGGAAAGTCTTAGCTTAAAACTATGAACGCTATTGAAAATTAAGATTTACGCTTCACCTTAACAACATTTGATTTATCTTTGAACTTTTTAAGCAAGTCCTAATCAATAATAATCCCTCAAACATGAAATGTTTTCTCAAATATATTCTCGATGAGTCCCTCACATGAACTTTGAAGAGAACCTACCAATGAGGTCAGATATGTTCCTAGGAAAACCCATAGGATTTATATTCAACATTATTCAATAAATAAGTATTAGATATTGTTGGATATTCAGTAGTATCCCTATTTAAAACACTAAAAGCTCCTCCGAGAATTCAAGAAGCTCTGAGCAAGACTTTTCAATCAGGCTCACTGCATCGTGATTAAACAGAACAAAAGTTGGAAATTCAATATCATATATATGACACACAACTTCACAATAACCTGAGATAAATTTATATATGACACACAGCTTCACAATATCCTAATTGCACTACTATTTATGATAATTTTAATATTTGGATTTGAATAATTGTATTCACTCTATCCATATCATATCCATCATTGCTTAGTAGTTACTTACACGAACCCAAAATTACTACTTAAAGTAAGTTGAATACCATGTGAGCACAAATAAAACATAAAATTGAATTCCAGTTTTATATTTTGCAACCCCAACATGTACTAAAATGAAAGTACAATGCAAAAGACAAAATATTGGTAAACGGAATAAAAAATTTAAAGTTGAAAAGAATGGGGAAAACCAATATGCAGTTATAAGAATACTTACGGAATGAACCCAAAACAGGTTCAGCACCTATGTTGTAACAACTCGGCTACCTTGTTGCTCTTGTGCTTCTGATAGTCTCCATTTTCTCTCGATAGTGGTTCCGGCAGAAAGGATTTTCAAAACTACAACAGTGATCAAAACAGGAAAAAAAACCACATTGTTATAAGGGTGACAATAACACTTCCGTAACTGGACAACCATAGGTGTACCTTCATCGCTGCATCAACACATTTTTGTTACTATTATAGCAATATCTCACTATTTTATACATCTGCTATTCTGGGTCTGATTATATATATTGGTGAGTATACCTGTATACAATACAAATATAAGAACAACTATATCCTTAATTTCTCACTATGGAGGTTGACTATATT